>CM055090.1:10723723-11923723 GCA_029204025.1 Blomia tropicalis | reverse complement strand
TGTGCAACAATTCGAAATGAATTGACTTCCGTATCGTGAAAAATTCCAATACGAGACGATCCAACCACGATCCATCGATTATCCACATAATGATGCATAATGCCGGTAATTGTTACCAATGAAAATTCATTCTTTCCTCTAAAAAAAACAAAAAACACTACTATTAATAAATTATATTATAAGAATTGAATACAAACCCCATTGTTACTATGAATCAAATATTTTCAATTTTTATTTAAATTTAAAATTTAAAACTTTCACTTTCATCATCATTTGATGGAGAGTTGTTTTGCAAGGATACAATCATTAAATATAAAAAAACAAACAAAAGTATCAAAACAAAATAATATTTCTAGTGAATAGTAAAATGTAGAATGTAAAAGTCGGTCGTCACACCATAAAATGAAACATTTAATGAGAAGATGGTGTAATAAAACGAAACTGACTTACTTACTGTCTGACTGACATAGATTGGGCGTCATGCCCGAATTGAACGATTGCCACCGTACTCGACCGTACGAAACTGAGACTATACATTGACATGTATTTTACAAATGTACGACTGTATTGTATAATGGTTACGACTTGACGACTCTCATATTCATGATCATCGTATAGAGGCAACCGAATACAATGTGAGTTTTCGATGTCACCAAGTCGAACGAACGAAAGAGACTGTAACTGTGGAAACTGTTTTTAACAATATTTTAATCGAAATACAAATCCAATTCGGAAAAGGAAATTTGACGACAATGGCAACGAAAGGATCAATCGTCGTTTTGGAGTTTTATATGGAGAGAAAAAAAATGAAAGTGAGACACTTGATATACTGTTGTAAAGGAGTCGATACAAAAATGCGAAATATTGATTCACATTGAATGCGTTGTTGTTCACATTCGTTTCATTCACATTTCTATAAAACAGGAAAAGTCATTTTGAAAAAATATTTATGAAATGATGGTGAATATTGTGGTTAACAAGTTGAGTATTTAAAACTTTAATCATTTTACTCAATTTCTAATGACTTTATGGTTGGATAAATTGATTGAATGAATGAAGCAACATACAAGTGAATGATAATGATCATTGCAAAACACAAAGTCAAATCCCGGTCCGCCTGCGCTTTGAGATTGATAGTGATTATAAACAAAATAAAATGAATGTTCACAAATTTGAATACTAAATAAGGAAAATAAAAAGGTCAGAACCATTCTTATGAGGGAAGAATTCACTGAAAGCTAACACACAGTGAATTGGTTTGACTCTAAACAGTAGCCTAAACCAAACATTTATCTCTTGAACGTTCTCTGTCTATATCTCAATTGCACATGCAGTTTGCATATGTTGAGATCATCATGACCAAACATAAGTAGAGATACTAAAATAACACCATAATTGGCCATTCATAGTGAATCTAAATATTTACATGCATACTCAAATTTATGAAGATAAAAGCTTAACTGTTCATGTAATATTTAAAGACAGATGGTTCAAATTGATCAATGGATTCCATTAAAAATTATTAACTCATTTATTTCAATTTTGAATTGAATAAATATTTTCAATTTTATGTATTGGTATAATGTATAACAAAAATGGCAAACAAACCAAATAAAAACCTGAATTCCAAGGCATACATTTCAATGGTTTTGAGAAGCAAAATAATCTGGCAATCGATCTTCTATTTGTTTCATGATAGCTCGTGCATCATTCGTCAAATCTATGAAAAATTACGTCTAATCAATATATAGCACTTAAAATTTAAAATTTATTTCACTTACTAATAATTCGATTACGAGCATGACGAACTTGATTGATATCGATGTCATTTCGTGGGAATCCTTCCGCATCAACCAAAGGATCATTCATACCAACACCTTGCTGATTATCCCAAATACACAACAAATTTAAACATTTGGAAACATATGCAACAATTTAGTATAAATCTTACTGATCTTAATATATCTTGATATTCTTTAATTTCGTTTCCAATTTGGTCACGACGAGAATGGAGCCGTAACACTTCTTCGCGAATTAGGTTTGGAGGCTTATAATTGCCATTCGTTTCACCTTGTTGATCCAACGACATGTTTCTTTACTTAATTTGGTTCACTTTCGTTGTCAAAGATATGTCAATCAACTGTTGTCATTTACGGGAAATGTTAAAAATGTTGAATCATGCAATATATCACGTGAGACAACAATTGCCCAAGCAAATAATTTGGCAAGTTCAAGCTCAAGCAACAAGGACATGCGCATTAAAATAAAATCAAATTTTAATTGTATAATGTAACAATTTATATTCATAGTAATTGTAGTGACACCTGTGAGTCTTGGTCACAGTTAACATAAACGATTAATGAACATTTCCTTTCCGATGACTTCATGAATATATCAGAAACTTTTTTGACGATTTGTACCATTCCATCAGCAAAAGTATAATTGTCCTAATAATAAGCAAAGTTGAAAATTTAAATAGTTTAAAAAACATCAACGCCGTCTTTTGGTGATGAAAGAAAACCGACAATTGAAACTAAGAATCTACCGAATTTAAATTTTAAAAAAATTACCACCGGTATTTCATTGATCTTGGTACCAATTTAGGTTGACTAAATGGTGTTAATTGAAGCCCCTTGTTCATGATTAAGTTAAGTACTTTAAATAAAAAAGAAAGAACTATATAAATTAACTTCAAGAGGTGGCAATCTTACTTGTTTTGGCATTCTCGATTGCACTTTAGACTTCGGTTGAGTGATGTGCCATTCGCTTGTTGCGATGTTGAACACACATAAAAATAGTTTACACCCATAGTCAATGGTTTGGTCTGTTTAAGTATTGTTTCGAGTTTTACCGTTCGCTAATGGAGTTAAGAATGAGACTTTAAATAGCATTTACCAGTGTTGTCACTGAATTCACAAATTCACACAACTAGACCGTACCATATATTCAAATGTCGTCATCATTTTGTGCTAAATGGCGTTCATCCTTTACACACTTCAATTAAGGTGTATTCTTATTTATTTTTTCATCATCATCATCTTGTTTTATTATAAATAAAATTATATCAAATTATTAATAATGATTCGGAATGTAACTTTTGATAATATTACTAAATATATAGTTCATGGTGATAAAATAAATTCTTGTCTTTTTGCCAATTTTTCTTATTTCATATCAATGTACACATTACATGACACAACTTAATTTTAAAATAAATCAAAACATTGTTGTAATAATTTTAATTATTGATAAACAAACAAACAACCAAACAAAAAAAAAAAAAAAGAAAATAAATTTTGAAACAGAATAAAGTTGATTGAAAATATGTTTAAAGTTGTCAACTATATGAAACTCGAAGCGTTATATCAATTCAACAAAAGATCTAATCAAATGAAATGTATTAATAAAGTTGTACGACTTACGTAAATGACATGTTTGTATAATAATCGTTGTTTGTCTATCCCATGTTGGTATCTTTACGATTTATTAAAGTGAACTGAACTTGAGGTGGGGGGGGGGCGCCCCACAAACCAAGAATATCTTTCGGTTCATACAACAACAACAACAACAACAACCACCACCACATCAGTTTGGTAGTCAGCCTCGTTAACTCAATCTTCCATAAGAAGATTTAGTCTGCCAAAATGTTCTCGTGTGTGTGTGTGCATGTGTGGATTCTCGACGTGTACATAAAGGTACGAGTAGGATCATCAACAAAAGTAGCATCGAAACCTATACGTTGAATGATGGGAGGCGGAATCCTCTCACCATAGAAAATAAATTTCTACTTTTGTTGATCATCGGCGTCTACTTTTTTTTCTTCCTCTTTTTTTTCTTACTGTTTGTTGTTTAATCTTTAACATTCATTGCTGTTAGTTTATGATGATCAACATGTTCATGTCGACTTCTTTCTAACATTAAAAAAATATTCCTCACTCACTAAGTTTTCGAAAACGATCTAATTCCCATTGCATTTGCATTAAATTGGGTAACGCCACTGTTCTTGAAATCTTGTGTGAACCATCATTCATCACTTAGTGAGTGAAGAAGAAATTACGAACCGAAGATGATGAACGACCGTCTTTACGGAAACCATTACCAAAGTCCATCGTCGATTTCATCCTTGACAAAATCCTTTCGTTCCACATATTCATCCACATCGCCATTATCATCACCCTCACCATCACGTAAAAATTATTCCTCATCATTGACTTCAAACGCTCATCAGTCGTCAAATGAACGATTAAATCAATCATTCAATCGCGGAAAAGATGGAATATTTCGACCTAAAAGTTTATTAAGCCTTGCAACGGAAATCGATTTCGTATCATCCAATAAACAATATCAATCAAAACCAATTTCGATTGGAACAAGTTCTCGAGTTGCTCAATCACGTGATGCTAGTGTGAATCGATTAAGCGATTATTCTTCATCTTCATACGGTCGATCGGTGAGATCAAATCTTACAACTAGTTCAAATAACAATAATAGTTATTATTCAAATTATAATGATAATCAAAGTTATTATGGAAAAAGTAGTACACCAATTCTTTCCTCATCGCCATCGAATTATCGAACACGATCTAATTATGTTCCATCATCATCAAGTTCGTACCGTTTTACCACAACCTATTATACGCCTAAAGTACGTGAACGACCATTGTTATCCAATCTTCGATTGAAGTTTGCTGATACAAAGCCAACCAGAAGTAGCAATGGATTCTATAGCAGCAGCAGCGGTGGAAGTCGTCCTCATTCATCTTCAATTGGTTCGTCCTCAAGAACGACTTCATCTTCGACCTCATCGAACACATCCAGTCATCATAATAGTGTTTCCTCTAATGAAACATTGGTGGCACCAACACCGCCACCGCCTCCATTGGAACGGAATAAATTTTTAATCAAATTTCGTGAACACAATCCTGAACCATTGAGTTCGGCACGTCGACGTAGTTCGATCTCATGGCATATTCCTGGTGCACCAAATTTTGGTACATTGAAACCAACGGCAGATGTAGTAGTTGATGAAACGATTCAAGAAGATGATGGTCCTAAATCACCAGAAAAGGTTGTAAATGGTGTCGATAAAGATGAATCGATTGATAATCACTCTGAGACTGATGAAAAACAACAACTATCAAGATGGAGTGGTTCGTTTACGTTGGATATGTTAAAAGATTCTGATTTACCCAATGATAAAGTTACTGAATTAGTTCCAATTGAACCGGAACTAAAAGAAGAACCACAAACAGTTGAACTCGAAAAGCAAGATGAAGATAAAGTATCGCCAATATCAAATTCAACAGCTCCTGTCGTTGATGAACCGGAAACTATCATTCCCCCTAAAGTTGATAAAGTTAAGAAAAAGAAGAAGAAAGTTGTTTCTACTACAACAACTTTCGAGACTTTGAAAGAATCTATTACTGAAGAACCAAAGTTGGAAGAAATTGAATCAAAACCTAAAATTGTGATTGAACCAGCTAAAGCATTAATAATTTCCAATGATAAATCAGTTACAATTGAACAGAGTAAACCATTAAATCATGTCAAAGTTCATAAGGTTAAAGATGCAAAACCGATTCCAGCAACTCAAAGATTAGACACAAAAATGGCTCAAATTGAAACGACTAAAATTGCTCAACCGGTTCAATTTAAAATGGTGACACCAAAAGCAAAGAAACAAATATCAAATGTTGAAGCATCGCCAGCAAAATCGATTGAACAAAAATCTTCAACACCTATAAAAAGTGTTGAGCCAACGGCAAATAAACAAGAAGATGTTAAAGTCTCATTTCAAGTAAAACTTCCTGAAAATACAACCAAGAAAGTTCCAACCACCACTAAAATTTCTGATCCAAAATCGCCAACCAAAGTTCCCGATTCTATTTTGTCAACTAATCAAGTAGATAAGAAACCAGAACCAGTGAGCAAAAAATCTCCTGCAACAAAAGTTTCAGAATCGACATCACAAAACAAAGTCAAAGTTCCAGAAGTAAAAATTCAAGAAGAACCTAAAATCGTTGATTCAGTTCAAACTAAAGATTTGGAACAAAAATCATTGTCAAAGTCTCAAGTTATTGAACCCAAAACTATGGGTCAACTTAAATCTCCTACTAAATCTAAAGTTGTTGAACCATTACAACCTAAAGTTCCTGAACCTAAAATATTATCTAAAACCAAATCTACTGAACCTGTAACAAATCAAACAAATTCAACTACTCCTACTTCAATAATGATTAAAGACAATGACAATCAATTAAAATCTAAATCAACAAACAATGAGGATAAAAGCAAACCAATTAGTCCTAAACCCAACAAAACAGTAACATTCGAAATCGGAAAACCAAAGATCATAAACAATGAATTAAACAAATTGAAAACAAATACGCAAACATCAAACGATTCAGAGAAACTGTTACAACCAAAACTAATAATTCCTGAACCAACAAAACCAAAACCCATCAAAACAATAAAACCAATAAAACCAATCTTATCTCGTATAGAGCCAACTTTAAAGTTTTCTACTCAAATTATTAAATCGACTTTAGTTAATCGTATTGTGACACTAAATACCTGTGTAGAATTGATTCCATTAAAACCAAAACCATTATCAGAGAAAGTTGAGAAGAAAGTAAAGAAGAAAAAATCATCGGAAAATAGTGATGAACAACAGTTAGCAACAACCACCAGTAAAAAGAAGGTTAAGAAAGTAAAGAAACAATCATCAAAAGGTATGTGCCATTATACTATTTGATGTATGTTTTGATCACAACTATATTTGACATGATTTCAAACAAGATGACATTTTGAGGAGAGTCCCATGAGAAACATACATCTGCACATCTTAACCCATTCTTTGAAACGATCTTCTGTAATCACCGAAAAGATCACGAGTAGTCTAAATTGAGAATTTATTTATTTTATATGATGATTCCACATCAAAGAAGGATTCGTTTCATGAACATCTTTTTTTTTGTTTTATTTGTTTGATGAGAAACATAGATTCGTTACCTCTTTTGATTGTGAAAAAAGGCAACAGCAACAATAAACACAACACACTACCTACAATGCAATAGGATTATAAACTTAAAAATTCGTCGTGCTTTATTGCAACACATTGGTACATTTAGCTTTATTGCAATCGGTTTCCGATTTCAAGTATGGAAAGACCTGCTTCTGTCACTTTTCCGTTTTTCTCCGTTCTCATTTGGCGCCGGGTATGGCCTTATTCTCATTTCTCATCGTAGTTGAACGATCAACTCGAGTCAATAATTGTTGATTCGCGCATATAATACAATTCACCCGCCAACACCGAAATGAGACAAAACCGAATGTTGTTGATCTATGTCGAAGAAGTCTATGTCTATTAATAGTTACCATATATTCAAATGAAGGGCGCCAACCAATTGCGGCTATGGCTTATACGTGTGATGATTGTCTTCATTGAATATTTTGTCGATTCACTTCTGGTTGATTTGCTTATTCTAGTTTAGTCTTCATTTGCTCTTCTTCTTTCTTTCTTTCTTGTTTGTTTGTTTGTCTTTTAACATCAAACACCAATGTCATCAACGATGAATTATGTTGAAATCTATCTCTCCTCATTTGTCGTTATCTTTATTCTTCTATATGTATCCTTTTTCATTATGATATTATTGATTTTTATTAACAAATCAAAGGTTTTTCTTACAATCTAATCATTAACCAATTATTAACATTAATTTTTCAACAGAATTAGTATCAGATGATCAACCATTATCTCCGAAAAAGAAGAAGAAAGTTTCGGTTGAATTTGGTGATCAAACAAATGAACAATCGACACCAACACAACGTAAAGCGCCAAAGAAGATTTTATTTCGAGAATATACTATTACCGATTTCACATTTCGTACCGTTCTTGGTCGCGGAAGTTTTGGAAAGGTTGCTCAACATTTTCTTTAAATATAGAAAAATTTGTCTCTTATCATTTGTTCCCTATTCAAGGTATTACTTGCTGAATTGAACGGACACGAAACGTTCTTTGCGGTTAAATGTTTAAAGAAAAAAACTGTGATCGATGACGATGATGTCGAAAGTATAATGATTGAACGTAAAGTTTTAGCATTCGGTTCCAGTAATCCATTTATTTGTAAATTATTTTGTACGTTCCAAAATGAGGTAATAATTTTTAAAAATATAAATTAAATTAGAAATTAAATTTATGATCATTCATTTTGTTTGGTCAGAGTCATCTCTTCTTTGCAATGGAATGGTGTCCCGGCGGTGATCTTATGTTTCATGTACAAAAAGAAGGAAAATTTCCGGAAGAAAAAGCAAGGTAATTCAAATTAATTCATTTTAAATGTATAAAATTTCTTTTCTTTAGGTTTTATTCTTGTGAGATACTTTGTGCTTTATGGTTTATGCATAAACGTGGAATAATTTATCGGTATGTTGGATTTGATCGCGTAACTTTATTAATAATTTATATTTTAGTGATCTCAAATTGGATAATATTATGATCTTTCATGATGTAAGCATTGTCAATTTGTAATTGTGATTTTTATTAATTTGATTATTTATTAGGGACATATTCGATTGGTCGATTTTGGAATGTGTCAAGGTAAAATGTATCGTGAAGAATTGTTGCCGTCTAACTTTTGTGGAACGCCTGAATATATGGCACCAGAGGTAAGCTAATTTAGTTACAACCGTTCTTATATCATTTAAACTTTGTTTTTCAGATCATCAAAGGAGTAAAATATAATCATTCAGTTGATTATTGGGCATTAGGTGTCGTCATCTATGAGATGTGTGTGGGAACATCTCCATTCCATGGAACGGACGAAGACGAACTATTATGGAATGTTTGTCATCAAGATGTACATTATCCACGATTTCTAAGTGCAGCCGTTCGTGATCTAATTGCATTGGTTAGTGGACTTGAATCAAATATGATTTTCTAATCTAATGTAAATCATTTTATTTTTTTAGTTATTGAAACGTGATCCAAAGGAACGTTTGGGAATGTCAACGTGTCAATGGGGCAAGTTGGAATCGCAACGATGGTTTCAAGGAGTTGACTGGAATTCGGTTGAATTTGTTAAGACGAAACCTCCGTTCATTCCAACATTGGTATAGAACAATTAATGCTTTTAATTTAATTTCAGGTTTAACTTATTGTTTTCTAGGCAAACGATGCCGATGTATCATATTTTGATCGATACTTTACCAAAGAGGCGCCATGCATTTCGATGAACGAAAAAGATCGAATCGATGAAAAAGATCAACTCCTTTTTGAAGGATTCAACTACACAAATCATAATATGACCGATTAATGGAAATAGTTTCCAATTAATTTGAAATGATGGGATGTGATTCAACCACAATTGTGATTGGGGGACCACAAACCACGAAAAACATATATATTTTTTTTCTCCGCTTTTAAATCATTTGTTCCATTCTTATATTTCTTACATAATTGTTACTAAGTGCTTGTTTCCATTTTATAATTATTGTAAAGATTATTATTACACACGTCATCACACCCAATTGATCGTTGGGTGGTGAATGATGGCCACGTGTCGATGTGTTCAATCGATGGGAACAAAGTGATGACAATTAGCGTGTTTGTGGATTGCAAAAATGAAACGAATTCTTTCGGATTTGTTCGACACACTTTTCAGATATACATACGAAACTATAGTATAAATCTATAGTGAACGAAAGACTAGAAGCTAGGAGCTTTAGTCGGTGATTATATTTGAGGAGATCCCCATACGAAGACCATATCGATGAATAGTACAGGCCTGGGTAGAGACCATATTGTTCCACGGACCCGGGGACTAGAGTTATTGTTGCGGCACGTGACCCATTCACTGTGATTGGAGTGGTTTTCCGATTTTGCCACATAAACACAAACGCACGACCCGATTTGGTTTGGTTCGATGCACAGATTGACAAGCATTCAATTCTTGGTTTCCAATTGAAGGTGTAACCAAATTTAATGGTAATAATTACCGGCACAATGGCCGGCACCAGCCAAATCACCAACCGATGACATGATACTATGTGGCGTTCGAACGAATGGAGAGAAGGCTCCCATTGGATTGCGTTGACTAATGTTAACCCCTAAATTTTCCCAATTGATCCAAGAAAGTCGTGCCGTCAAATCTAGGTTAGAAAACAGAATAAAAATATAATTTTTTATATTAAAATGGTTTTTAATTTGACATACCACTAGTATTCCAATCGGCCGTATGTTCACCTTTAATTTCGCCACGAAGACATTTTTCAATATAGGTGATTGGATCATAATCGGAAACCAAAATCTCTTTCAACAATGCAATGTATGCAATCGCTAATCGTAGTGTATCGATTTTTGATAATCTAAAAATAGATAAATTACATTAAATTTAATTGATGGAAATTTTTAAATAGCGAACCTTTTTTCAAACGGAAATGTCGGAACGTGAAGTCGCAATTCTTCGAACGCTGAATTAATGCTTAACATTCGTTTACGTTCGCGTACACTTGCTGAAAAATTTTTGTTTGAATTATTAATAAAAAAGTTATTTCCAAAAATTTTCAATATTTACAATTAGCAGTATTGATGAGATCAATTTTACAACTTTTACTCGAACAACAATCTCCATCTCGTTCAATATCTTCATCTTCCACTTCTTCAATACTTGAATCAAGTGGACGTTTGGATGACGACATCGTCTTAACCATTTCACTTTCACTTTCTTTTGATTCTGTTAAATCAAAATTTAATGTTTTAAATTAAAAAAAATAGTTGATTCTTTACCTTGATCGTTGGGTGACATTCGATTGGTTATTGTTTTTGGACTACAATCTTTTCTAATCGGTTCGTTTGTTTCAAACGATCGTTCTGATTGATTATCAGATGTATTATTGGTTACGATCGGTGGTGATGAATAATTTGCTGACGGCAACTTTTCCGTTGTCATTAGATATGGCTTATAATTGGCTTGTTTTGCCGAATATTCCAATTGTGCTTGCTGATGTTGAAGATGTGGATGAGGATGTGAATCGTCATATATTGGTGATCTTGATGCAAACTCAACTGCATATGGATGATAATGGGATAGAGGAGATTCGTAATAACCAAAATGGTTTGGCGGAGAACGATGGTGATGATGATGAACTATTGCTGATTGATTGGCGAATTGATTGTAATTGACGGATGGCGACGGATTAGCCACCGAATACGAATGATATTGTTCGGCCAAGTGGTGATGGTGGTGGTGGTGATGATGGTTTTGTTGTTGATGCTGATGTTGATGAGTTTGATGACGATGATGATGTTGTTGCTGCTGCTGTTGCTGTTGTTGCTGGTTTAGTTGGTGGTGATCCATTGTTGGTGGTGTAGGAGAAACACCAACCGAAACAACAGCAGAAGCATTTGGCACCAGACCATAGGATGCGGACGATGATGAGATGAAATGCTGTTCCTCTGTGTATGACATCTTTGAGGCCACTTATTAAATCTCTCACTCTGTTGATGATGGGTCCCTTGAAATCAAATCAAGGAATATTCTACCGGATATAGTTTGCTTGCTCTCTTTCTAACTTTGACTTTTTTATCCGTCGATTGTTGTAATTATAATTGAATACAAATTTAGTTCAATTGTAAGCAAATAATGGGCTTTGATGCCAATTAGTTGATTGATACCAAAATAGGTTTGCTTCTGTGTGTGCGTGTGTGTGTTTGGACCAAGATCGGTGTTCGTTTGTGTGAATGAATGAATGAACGAGTCGTCTCGTTCCAAGAGAGTACCAGAATGGTTCTCATCTGCGACCAGATGACAGAGAGGGAAAAGAATGGGAGAGATGGGTTCCTCTTAAACTTAACAATCTCAAAAAAAGACTTATAATTGCGTTTCAAACTGATTTCGACGTTTCGTATTATTCTTTCTTCTGAGCTTCCAACAGAGCAAAATCTCCAATCTTCTGTTTATGAGGACCAATTCTTGGCTCTCTAATGTTTTCGGCATACGAGTTGTTAATTGCACACATGTACATGCACAGGAAGTAGAAAGGTCGATTTGAAAATGTCGATTGCAGCCAAAGGTGACGACGAGAACGTCCTTGGATGGGATTGCAGCCAATTGTGAATCCAATTTCAATTTGTTCACCACAATGAGAAAAGAGAATAAAGAAAGAAAGGAAATAGAAATTTCTGGTCAATCTGCGTTTGACTCAAATGTCTTGTGCTACAACACTTGGACCACTACTTCTTTCCGTTTACCGCATGAAATAAACACATTTCAATTTGTTTGGAAGTATGACCAAAAGTTGAATTTTTTGGCTTGGAACGTATTCAATGAATGAGTGTGAACGAGTGAGATGTCTGTACTTGACAGCAGTATCTAGATATGATCTGAAAGTGACACGTCCAAATGAACCTAGGATCTGGTATTGATGGCTTTTTACCCTAACCACCCGAATTTTAGGATATTAACTATAACGAATGAACAGGAGCCTTGCCTCTTATGAGCCAATCATATTGTTTGGTGGGTTTGGCTTCCAACCGCTTCATCCAATCAGGACTTATTTTTATTTCAACAAGGCACACGTTTCACTTCGAACAATCGACTCTTGCCTCTTATGTCTGCATTTGACATTCAATATTTACATGTTATGTTATGTTTGGTATCGATGTCTTTAATGGTTCTGTCGATAGAATATTCTTTATTCAACAAAACATGGTCGATTGTTTCGGTTGAGATACAAGCAAGTAAATTATTTGTTTTGATAAATTTATTAAAATTTTTTTACAATAAAAAAATTACATATTACAGACAATTAAAATATTACATCTTTAACAATATAAATGAAGATTTATCAAAAGATATACAACTGGATTAATACATTTCACATAACAACAGATAAAAAGAATTACTCTTCAAGTTAAACCAATGGTTTGAAATTACATTCGATTCTTTAAGATTTTGTTGAAAAAAAAACAATAAATTTTCATCTTGCAAACGTATTCGAGTTGAATTGGTTCACCGAACCTTTCCCACGAATTTGTTTCCAAATTGGTTTGGATGCTGTAACCACAATCACTGTCAATCGGTAATAGTTGCAGTTTAGTTACGATTCACTTATTTCACAATGGCTTTACGCCAATTTAATGCCTCATTAGTGACCGAATGGCTCGCGTGTAGGCCAAATCGAACCCCCTTTGATTGAGACCGTGTGACGTGCTAGGTCCCGAGACCGCACAATAGATTGCCGGTCCCGATCAGCATGGCACGCTGATGCCGAACAATGGTAACGTGCGAAGTGTTACGAACACGATCTCGAACAGCATTGCATTTCATCGATTACGTTTGTCAAGCAAATTGCGACGACGACGTCAATGAAACAAACACTCTTAACTTGATCACTCAACGATGAGATGAGATGATCGTTATTTACTGGAAACATACGTTTCATGGAATACAGTACAATTGAATGAATCAACTTACTACTACCACAATATTGAGATTCAATTTTCACACCAATTCGATTTGATGTGAACCATTATTGCTTAGTTTGGTTCAATTTCAACCAAAAACTGAATTAAAAGATTAAAATTTAGAAATGCGGAAAAACACGCGTTTCGATTCATCTACTGAGATTCCGATTTGGTCGTTCATATATAAAATCTAAATCAACGAAACAATTCCATTCTTGTCTAAATACGATTTGTATTGAACACAAAATGAATGATATGAAACAAATCTTTTACTTGGACCGGAGAGTGGATTAAAATAATCTTTCCCTCTTTTAGGGGAGCGAATTGCATTCAGCATTGAAACTGTAAATCTCACCAAAAGATTAAATAGAGTTCTGGAGGTGATAGGCCGAAAAAAAGTAATTGGCTTCATTTTAACAAAACCCGGTCCACAAACAAATAAACATTTGTTTTTCATTCGAACAAGCACATTGAAATTAACTTCAAATATTCGACATGTTCTTTTTGAACGCTATTGATTCACAAAAATCATCCATATCATTATAAAAGAAAAAGAAAAAAAACGATGGAAAATCTCCATCGTCATACAAAAAGATTGAAACAAAAATGAGGTTATAACCCTCTTCAATGGAGTCGATGTTTAGCTTCCTTTTCGAGATTAAAAGTGAATGAGATTGGTAATATATGTTGATCTTGTTATCAACCAAAAGCATATAAATGGTTAGAATTAATGCGACGATTAGTGTCATAGATGAGGACATAGACCAATATTGGAAAATGATTTTATTTATCATGAAACATGCTATTGGCGCCAAACATTAAAAGTGGCACTTTCCATCATAAGATCATCGTTTTATATTCCAATCGAATGTGAATTCCCAACTGAATGAAAAAAGCCATACGATGTACATGTTAACAACACCAACACGCAACATTTTACCATCGATATATAGCAAACCGCGCCCGCGCCATCTTGTTTGTCCGTTTCCGAAGTCTATATAGCCCATATTATATTGTTGCCAGAACTGCGCAACGAATGCGACATTCGTTTCACGCATTATATGAAGAGAATGATGCGTAGAATGAAGGGGCAAAACATTTTTTGTTTACCATGTGATATATCCGAAACGAATTAAATTGAAAAATAAACTGAAAATTGATGAAAATAATAAATTGAAAGGGGCATGATCTCTAAAGTATCATCAAAGAGGATAGAAGAAATTAAAAGTGCTCCTATCGTCACTCCTCAATATTTGCCTTTTACTCTGATAATCGCAATCGTTACGTAAAAAGTCTACTTTTAGTCGCCATCTCCCTCATGTTTTTAACCGTTTTTAGTTTAACTTTCGTTCCCTCTCATTCGCTCCTCTTTTTCTCTCAACTTGAAAAACGTGGAAATCTTCATAATAACAACAACAACAACAGGATGATGAGAGTCATTCATTCAGATTGAAATATATGTATGGTGCGACCGCGCCAAATCATCATCATATTCAACGGTTGGTTTCGAGGAAGTTTCTCGACTACTACTACGACGAAGACTAAATGCCATCTCACCATTAGTAAAGACGACAACAACGTGTGACATTAAGGAATATTGTCTATGAAGAATAATCTGAAATAAATCTATATATAGTTGGAGCGTATGTTTTGAACTCCCGATATAACAAACACAAAAGCAATCGACGGCCTTTCATTTCCATTCAACGACGTGTGAATCATTTTTTTTTGTTTTGAGTCGAACGACGTACACAAAATTTCATGACATAAGATTTGTTCAATTCATTGAAGATTGTTCTGTGTTTTTGTATCCCATTACCTTCATCCAATTAAAGTTTCACGATGCCATCATCATTGATAAATCGTCATTCATTTCTATCATCGATAATGAATCTGGTAAAGTCGAATGTCTCCAATCAACAGATGGAACATTATCCTGGCGAACATATTGGGCACATCTCCGTCTACCATCATGGTCATATGATCGTTTTGTCTGGCTTCGGTGGATATAAGGTACGTTCCCGTTTTGTCCATGGAAATATTATTATTGTTCTTTTTCATACTTTTCTTTATTTCTCTTTGATAAAAAAAATCAAACCCAAATTCAAAATGGCATCTTTTGACGCATGAGATGAACAAGTGTATAAACCGGTCTTATTTTTTGCTCCCATAAACCCAGTTTGATTTGTACTATTATTATTATTATTGTTGTTGCTATACAATGTACGGCACGATACGAAAATGTGGAGGAAAAGATGATGATATTTGATGTTCTCTTCCACTTTTATGTATGTGTGCATGTGTGTCCAATATCTAGGCTAAAGTTGATAAACAAGAGAGAAAACTTGTTCAACTTGTCCGCCTTTTCCAGTTTATTGCTAACATATGCAGTGTATAATTTGTACGCAATCAATCATATGATGTCACAAGTGATTTGGTTGCACGTGCAATTCGATCCTTTCGTAATATATCGATTTGTTGGGAATATATATTATATTTTATTATTATTATACTTTATAATATATATATACGACGATATACGATCATAAGAAATGCTTGCAAAACAAGTTTTATGTTCCAATGGAATTATACATTGAAAGTATATATATATTATAACATATAGAAATAAATAGATAGAAATGAAATAAAGGAATAATTTTAAAGTTAAAGATAAAATATAAGGTGATTCTAAATGTGCTAGAATAATTCTTGTTTTACTCCAAAGTTCAATGTGCGCATTACAAAACATTAGAGTTCAACAAACCGCAAACCACCAACGCATAATGGTGAGGTCGATGATTTTCGGTAACTAACCAGATCTTTCTTTCTCTCTTTCTCTCTCGCGCTCTTTTCTACCTTTCTCTATACTCATTTCTGGTTATGACACTCTCTGGCACCTAAAAATAGGAAAATCTAACAACCGATTATAATCCAACAACTGAAATATGGGTCTATGACCAAATGATTGAGAAATGGTTCGTCAACTTGTTTGATATTAATCGGAAATGAACAATTGTATTTTCAATTATTTGAGACAGGATCCGAAAGATTTGTACGAGTATAACGCCCGATGATATACCAATGGAACGATCCGGTGCGGTCGGTTCAGTAATCGACAATCATCTTTACATGTTTGGAGGATTCTCTCAGGAGGGAAGTCTTCGAACGTTACATCGTTTGAATTTATCAAACTTATAGTGGCAATACCTTAAACCGGAAGGAATGTTACCATTAGCGTGTGATAAATCAGTTTGCTGGTCCTATGGAGGTCGGTTCTACCTTTTTGCTGGCTATGGACGAGCTCATGATTCAACCGAATGGAATGTCGACTCTTCTCGCCAGATTGGATTTCAATTCATCCTAGACACATCGTCACATTGGGTTCGTTCTTAAAATGATCTGGATGGACATTTTTCATTGATTTACTACACCAGCATTATCGTCGCGGATGGAACAATCAATTCGCATGCTATGATCCAGAAACGAATCGATGGCAATGGCCACATTGTACAGGACAAATTCCGGTTGCACGTGCCGCACACGCCGTTGCAATGATCGGCACTAAAGTCTACATTTTTGGTGGTCGAAATGGTAATGATCGATTGAATGATATGTATGAACTTGATATGGAACGATTCGAATGGCGTCAATTGATGATGAATGATAGTCAACATCCAATCAGTGGACGATCGTGGCATTCATTGACACCAATTTCCAATGACTCGTTGATATTGTACGGCGGATTCTCTACATCCAACAAACCATTGAACGATTGTTGGCTCTACAATACATGCACAAACCAATGGAAGCAGATTGAGTTACCATACCAGAAGCCAAGATTATGGCATACGGCAATTCTATCATCATATGGTGAAGGTAAAATATATTTTAAATGTTTACTGACGATAATTTAAACTTATTCTTTTTCTGCTTTCAAATTTAGTGTTGATTTTTGGTGGTGCCGTTGACATGATAATGCCAAATCAAAATCGACAACGGGGAAAAGTTGATGTAGGTTGCCGAATGGCTTTGGACAAATTTAAGTTTTACCATTCTTATTTTCATTATAGATATTTGCCCATGATATGTTGACAATACAATTCCAACCAAAATCATTGTTTCGATTGTGTCTCGCCGAAGTTGTGTCGAAACGTGCAATGTTACGTTCCATTTGGTCACAATTGCCGATTCATCTTCAAGCCATTCTATACCAACGTTCCGTAGAGGATCATATTAATCGTAATGAAAGAGGACAATCAGTGATATGTGGTCAATCAGTTTAAATTATTCATACTCAAAAGAATATTTTCTATATTGTGATATAACTAATATGCAAATACGTTTTTTTATTAATGAAATCATACACAAAACTTTACTGATCATTAAATAAAAATAATCGCCATACGTAAAACATTATTTACTCAATATTTCAGAAATCTTCTTCTTTTGCTTCTTTTCCTTATTCAATCGAATTCTACCTTTTAAATTCTTTTTTGCCAATTTTTTATTCTTGATTGCCGTCTCTCCTTTAAAATCCAACTTTTTGTTGTTCATTTTTGGTTTACTATTCTTTTGTTCTTCGTTTGAAGCAACTGATTCATTTTTAATCTCCTTCTTAGGACTTGATGGGGATTCAGTTTTCTTTTGGAATCGTTTACGATGTCGCTCTTTTACTTTTCCTTTGGCTTTCGCATTTTCTTTATAATGATACATTTTTACCCGTATTTCCCGTTCATTGATTTTTTGGCCATCTTTCTGGATACCCAAAACAAGGCCATCATTTGATTTGAATGTAACATAGCCAAAACCTTTTCCCATTCCTGTTTGAGCATCACGAATCAAACGAACACCTGTAAGTTCACCACAGTCGGAAAAGAATTCTCTGAGCTGAAATATAATAAAATAAATTTAAAATTTAAAAAAATCAATCTAATAATACTTACATCATTTTCAGAACAAGTATATGGAAGATTTCCTAGAAACAATGATAATTTATTGTCATGAGCTGTTCTACCGGCGGTTGCTTTGTCCACTTGAATCGTATTTCCACTAAATTGGGTGCCATTCCTATTTTTTATAAATTAAAATTTGTAAGCAAAAGAAATACTATAAACGAAAATTACTTACAAAGCAAGTGCTTTATCCACTGATTCGATTTCACGAAAAACGGCATATACATTGACAACTTTCTTATGTTGATTAACTTGCTTTCTACAACGATCTAATTAATGATTGGTTATAAACAATTGTATAAGACTTACGAAAGATAGGCAACTTTCTTAGACAATGTTTGCTTTGCTGGAGCAACCGCCCGAATACGAATCGATGAAACTTTTCCATATTCTGACAGATTTTTCTTCAAATTCTAAAAATAAATTTAACTGATTAAAAAAACAATTTAAGATATTATAGTTAAAAATTTACTTTTGCAGAAAACCCTGCCGGAACGTTTCCGATGAATATAGTTCGATTCAATTTGTCTTTTTTCTGTTCATCGGTTTCCCTAATCTTTTCTACTGTTTTTTCATCGTCGCCGTCATCGTTTTCCTCTTGATCAATTTCCATTTCTTCTTCAATATCATTTACATTTTTTGATTTTATTTGATTTTGTTTCTTTGATATGTTCTTTTGTCTCTTGGTCTTTAAAGGTTTCTTTGGTTTGATTGAATCTTGATTTTCTTTTTCCAAATCTTTAATTAATTCCTCAGCATCCTCAACAGATTCAGTACTGGTTGATTGTTTCTTTTGCTTACGTTGGTTCTTCTGATTTTTCTTTCCAGAACTTAATTTTGTGGTAGCTTCTTCTTTTATTGAAGGTTTTGAAGTTTGTGTTTTAACTGAGAAAGCAGTTTCATCAATTGTTTCTACAGAGAATTCACCATTGGAACTAGTTCGCTTCCGCTTGTTTCCATTCTTACTAATAGACTTGGAAGGTGAACTGTTACCAATAGTCTCCGGTATTTTCTTTTTCTTGATTGATTTTATTTTCCCACCCGAAGAACTGTTAACAATGTCTGAAATGGATCCTACTTTAAATTCCTCTACCATCTTCAAAGATGAAATTTGTAGCACAGATATAAAATACTAAATTATATTCAAAAATATTGGGTAAACACAGCTTATTCAATGCTTGAGTGCCAAAATGAAAACATGTGTACACAAGGAATGAACACGTGCTTTGCGGTCCATTCATAAACAAGGTTTAACACCATTTTATATTTTTATAATTAAACTGTTTTGATTGCATCTTGGCACTAATTAATGGACAATTATTATCTTATTATAATTTAAAAAACGATTTATTTGTATACGATCAATTTATTTATTCAACTTGAAATATCTTCTTCTTCATCAAAATCCTCTAACTCCTCCATATCGGCAAATAAACTTTCATCAACTTGAACATCTGTATCTTCGTTACCGTCAACAAAAGAAAGATCAGAATCGATTAAATTCTTATCAGTCATAAACATCTCTTTTCCAGTTAGTTTTCCAGCTAAATCATTTTTGTTTGTTTTTTCTTTTAATGCCATCTCAGAATCAAACTTTAATTTCCATTGAATAAATGATTCAACAGTAACGCGAGTACCTTCGAATTTTTTATGTTCTAACTCTTCCAATTCTTTCTTTTTTCGTTCCTCTTCCTCTTGTCTTTCTAACTTTTTCCTATCTTTTAATAGATTGATCCATTCTTGTGTCTGGTTCACCAATGTAAATACCATGGCAAGACCGAGGTTTTCTTGCACCATATCCGATAATTGATCTAAAATTTCCAACTCATCACGATCTTCCAAATTATCAGACTCTAATATTTCAATCTCAGGTGCAACATCCGGATACGTTGGTGGAAAAGAAAATAATAATGTTAATTGATCTGAAACGGGAAAAAAGATTAAAACCGACCTTAAAATTGATTAATTAAAAAACAATTACATTTATCTATATCTTCATCACCATCTTGTTCGTCGCTCTCAATTTGTATCGAAAATTTTGGCAATTTTTCACATCCTATATCATTAATCACTAAACAATTCAAAAAATAAAATGAATGTAATTGAATATTTTTTGTTGTTTTATTTACATACAATTATATTCATTGAAATAGATTGCACTCAATGCGTCCAATTCATCCCGTTGTTGTTCTTCAAAACTCATTCTTCATATATAAATTTGTATAATTTTAATATGTGCAAATCTATCAATTGAATGAAAGATTAAGTTGAAGATTAACAACAAGAAAGGCACAAACGAAGAATATCAGCATTGCGATAATCATCAAGCCTAAGCATTAGTTTATGTTGACCAAGTTTGCATTCTTGACATGCAGAATGTAATCTAATGTAGTTCTTCAATGTACAAATAAAACTGGTATTTGATCCTTTGTTATGGTGCAAGTTTAGATATAACAGTTGTTAGAATGTTTGATGTAAAATGCTCCCAAGTTGGCTGCAAATATTTAAGGTTGAATTAGTTTTCATATACAAATGAATAAATTGAATAAACTTATCTAATGTTTTTTGAAAAAGATGAAGAAATTCAATCAATCGTATTTCGGTTTTGATACAGCTTAAGATATCGGTTATGATCGAACTTGGATCCTTTGATTGCTAAAAAACTCATCAGGTTAAAAGAATAAAGATTCAATTAGCAAATTAGATATACTTATCTTATTATCCTGTGAAATACCTTGGTTTTGATACAAGTTAAGATATCTGTTATGATTGATCTTTTGATTGCTTGCATACAAAATCATTTCTAATTTGAAAGATTAAAGATCTAATTAGTTTTTAAACATAAATAGTAAATTAGATCAACTTATCTAATTGTCCTTTGAAATTCTTTGGTTTTTGTATGGACTAAGATATCGGTTATGATCGATCTTGGATTTTTTGATTGCTAGAAAATTCATTTTCAAGTTGGAAAAATAAAGATTGAATTAGTTATATTCAAATGAGTAAATTAGACATACTTATCTAATTGTCCTTTGAAATTCTTTGATTTTTGCTAGATATCGGTTATGATCATTTTTTTTTGATTGCTAGAAAATTCATTTTCAAGTTGGAAGAATAAAGATTGAATTAGTTATATTCAAATGAGTAAATTAGACATACTTATCTAATTGTCCTTTGAAATTCTTTGATTTTGATACAGCTTAGATATCGGTTATGATCAATTTGGATTCTTTAATTGCTAGAAAATTCATTTTCAAGTTAGAAGAATAAAGATTGAATTAGTTATATTCAAATGAGTAAATTAGACATACTTATCTAATTGTCCTTTGAAATTCTTTGATTTTTATACAGTATAGATATCGGTTATGATCAATCTTGGATTCTTTGATTGCTAGAAAATTCATCTTCAAATTGGAAGAATATAAATTCAATTATTTATCATATTATAAGAACTTATAAAACTTCAAATTCATGATTCAAATGTTAGTCAAGGAAAACAAACTTATCTTATAGTAGAGATGTGCGATAAAGTTCGGATTATCGTTATTTTTATAAAGTTTCCTTGATTGTTGATATGGTAATGTATCGGTTGATTTCAATCAATTTGATAGAGTATAAACCTTAGAATATAGAAACAAAATGAATATTATAAAGAATTGTATATAATAAAACAAACTTATCGATTTCAAATATCCTTTAGTTGTTGATATAGTTATTGTAACTCGGTTGGTTGAACACGACTTGAAAGAGTAAACAAATCATATCATTAAGATTATCATGTACAAATTACAAAATATAAACTTATCTAATAGTTTGACGATACAAATGTATGGTTAAAATCAAAGGATCGTTTTTTGTTTTGATTTCAGATCAAACATCCCTTAGCTGTTGATATGCTTGTTTTGATTGTTGTTACGTGGTTATCTTGGTTTTTATGTCAATTCAGACATTCATTTCATTCATTCTTGATTCAATTCAAGTCTATACAATCTTCAAAAATAGCTATAAACACAGTCAAATTGGGAATTTGTGATCATCAAAATAAGGTACATGCAAACACAAAATAAAGTATGAATCTGTTATCTTGAAAATTCAAACCTGTTAAAATAAGTGTTTGTTGCTTAATCGTAATCAAGAATACACCAATATTCAATTTTGTAACAAAAACTTGCAAAAGTTATAGTTTATAAATTGATTGAAACAAGATGTTTTGTTCAGTAAACAAAACCGCAAAAAACATTGTTTTCAACATGAATTTGTAAATCTTTCACCAAGTATAAGTTAATAACAATGATTAAAGGTTGAATATAACACAAAATAGATATAATTTAGGTAATAATCTTGGAATAATCGATGAATATTCGGAGGAAAACGTTGGCGGAGTATTGGTGAGCGGTGACATAAACATTGAGAAAGACCGCGAAACGAAACCAACGGTCGCGTTTAGACAGCCGTTCTTTCCGTAAACGTTTCTGGCGTTTTATTAACGTACAGTTTCTTGGCATTAACATTGTTCTTGCCTACAAATGTTTAGATGTTTGAACGTTCATAACTATTGTAAATCGAATCATATTAATTTGAAGTTAAAGATTTGATTAGATAAATATATTCTTTATTTATTTTTAAAATTTCGAACAAAATGATCATTTAGTTGATCCAATATTGACCCAACAAAAAGAGATTGTCAAATAGCCAATGTACTCGATGGAGGAATCAATGATGTTTACTCAAGGATGTGTTTATATAGGTAGATGAAATCCAACTGGATTGAAATTTGACTCAATGATCATCAACATGATAATCTTTAAAATGTTTTAAAATTTTTGACCATAATCAACTGGTTGATCTAAAACGGATGTTGTCAAATTGCCAATGTTTGCAATGAAGGAATTGTTGATATTCACTCCAAAACGTGTTTGAATAAGAAGATGAGATACAATTGGATCGAACTTTGACCCAATGATCAAAAACATGATCATCTGTTCAAGGTTAATCATTTTTTTATCATGATCATCCGGTTGATACAGAAATGTCCCATCGAACCGATATTTTCAAGTTGCCAATGTTTGCTATGAAGGAATTGTTGATGTTTACTCTAAAAAGGTGTTTGGATGGGAAGATATGATCCAATTAGATCAAACTTTGATCCAAGGATCAAAAACATAACCATCTGTTCAAGGTTTTTCAATAATTGACGATAATTATCCGTTTGATCCAAAAATGTCCCATCGAACCGATGTTGTCAAATTGCCAATGTATCTTTATAGGAAATTTCATTGTTTACTCAATGCCATCTTTGTATGAGAAGATGACATCGAATTAAATCGAAAATGCACCCAATGATTAATAACATGATCATCTGTTCATGTTTTTTCAATTTTTAATGATAATTATCCGGTTGATACAGAAATGTCCCATCAAACCGATGTTGTCAAATTGCCAATGTTTGTTATGAAGGAATTGTTGATGTTTACTCAAAGTCGTGTTTGAATGGGAAGATGAAATCCATTTGGATCGAACTTTGATCCAATGATCAAAAACTTAATCATCTATTCAATGTTTTTCAATAATTAACGATAATTATCCGTTTGATCCAAAAATGTCCCATCGAACCGATGTTATCAAATTGCTAATGAATTTTTGGTGAAAATTACATTGCTTACTCAAAGTAGTGTTTTTATGTGAAGATGACATCAAATTGCATCAAACTTTGACCAACTGATCAAAAACATAATCATCTGTTCAAGTTTTTCAATTTTTGACGATAATTATCTGGTTGATCCAAAAATGATCCATCAAAGCAATGTTGTCAAATTTCCAATGTATTTCTATGGGAAATTTCATTGTTTACTCGAAACCATGTTTGAATGAGAAGATGAAATCCAATTGGATCGGAAGTAAACTTAATGATCAATAACATGATCATCTGTTCAAGATTTTGTCATTTTTGTTGATAGTCAACTGGTTGATTTAGAAATGGACCATCAAAGTGATGTGATGATTTTCTTATGTGTTTGCTATAAAAAATCACATTAGTTACTCAAACGCGTGTATCTATAAGAAGATGAAGTTCAATTGGATTGAACGTTAACTCAATGATCAAAAACATGATCATCTGTTCAGGGTTTTTTAGTTTTTGATAAAAATCAACTGGTTGATCCAGAAATTGACCATCAATGTGAAGTAGTGATTTTCTTAGGTGTTTGTTATAGGAAATCACATTGTTTACTCAAACACGTTTTTCTATGAGAAGATGAGGTCCAATTGGATCGAACGTTGATTTAATGATCAATAACATGATTATCTAATCAAGGTTTTGTCATTTTTGCTAAGAATCATCTGGTTGATCCAGAAATAGATCATCAATGTGATGTTGTTCGCAATAGAGGAGAGTCATAGTTTACACAAAGGTTATTTTGATTTGATTTTTCATGCACTTTCCATTTGTTGAACTCAAGATTGTTGAATGTCATTATAATCAGCAATTATCAATGATTAATAAGCTTTTTTCAGAAATGAAATTGAGTTTAGGGTTGAAAAGTTATAAAACCAATTGTCAAAACGAGCCGAAAAAATGGGGTTACTGTCCATGGAGCATTGCTTGTCTCGACGGCAATCGATTTTCGTTCGACGACATTTTCAGTCTATTGCTTATAGAATCGGAACCACAAGTCCGATTCCAGTTCTGTAAACGGTTATCTGCATTGTGATTTTTTTCAAATAGGATACATTTTAAATGGTTGAAATCGGTCAACGCTAAGTATCAGAAATGGATTTTTGCGTTTAATAAAAATATTAAATTTGCGTGATTTTTCGAGAGGTCATATCTCGGCAACCAAAGGTCATCGAATGACTCTGTTTTTTGCAGATTGTGTGGTTTAACATATAAAACAAAATGGCATTACAATTTTTGAGTCAAATCAATAATTAACCTGATTAATTTGAAACATATATTTTTTGGCGCTAAAACGAAAAATGATCAATAATCAATGACACTTTTAAATTTTAATCAATTTTTTGCGTTCAGATCATTAAAGGGTTGATTATAAATTGATGTACATTAATTAACAAGTAGCAGCACTATTGGTTAAAGTTTTAATTGATATTTTCAATTTTAATATTTTCTCATAGGAAATACATTAGCAAATGTTTCAATTGGACCAATAAAATATATGTAGATTATAATGTTGAATTTTTCTTAACTTAATATGTTCAATAGACATTTATCTACAAACGGTTTCAATTTCAAATCGATCAAACCAAAGGAAGTATCAATAAACCGTTGTCAATTTCACTATTCTAAATCGATTTACCTCAACCGGGGGGTCACAAAGCTATAGGGAAATTGTACTGTATACTATTTATGAGAATGCTATCATGGTATAGTGGTATTACTTATTGCCTTGAAATCAATGATCGTCGGTTCGAATCCTAGGTGTATCGTTGTTTTTTTACCTATTTTGCTTTACTAATCAATCATATTAACGATTAATAGCAAAATGTTATAATTTCAATCGATTTAATTAATTTGAAACGCTTTTTCAGACATTTACTGTGATCGCTTAAGAAGGAATTGCTTATGTTTACTCAAACGAGTGTTTCTATGAAAAGATAAGTTCTAATTGAATCGAACGTTGACCAAATGATCAATAACATGATCATCTGTTCAAAAATGCGTCAAGGAACAAAAAGTCCATTTTTGACGATAGTCATATGGTTGATCCAGAAATGAACCATCAATTTTATTGGTCCAATTGAAACATTTGCTAATGTATTTCCTACAAGAAAATATTAAAATTGAAAATATCAGATAAAACGTTAACCAATAATGCTGTTACTTGGTAATTGTTGTATATCAATCTATAATCAATCCTTTAATGATCTGGACGTAAAAAATCAATATAAATCTAAAAGTGCCATTGATTATTGTTCATTTTTCGTTTTGGCGCCAAAAAATGATTACGTCAAATTAATCAGGTTATTTATTGATTAGATTCAACAATTGTAATGACATTTTGATTTTCATGTTGAACCACACAATCTGCAAAAAACAGAATCATTCGATGACCTTTGGTTGCCGAAATATGACCCCTCGAAAAATCAGCCAAACTATATATTTTTAATATACGGAAAAATCGATTTCTGATACTTAGAATTGTCCGATTTTAACCATTTAAAGTGTGATTTATTCGAGAAAAATCACAATGCTCATAACCGTTTACAAAATCAAAATCGGACTTGTGGTTGCGATTCTGTAAGCAAAAGACTGGAAATGTTGTCGAACGAAAATCGATTGCCGTCGAGTGAAGCAATGCCCCATGGATAGTAACCCCATTTTTTCGGCTCGTTTCGACAATTGGTTTTATAACTTTTCAACACTAAACTCGATTTCATTTCTGAAAAAAGCTTATTAATCATTGATAATTGCTGATTATAATGACAATAAACAATTTTGAGTTCAACAAATGGAAAATGCGTAAAAAATCAAATCAAAATAACATTTGTGTAAACTATGACTCTCCTCTATTGCGAACAACATCACATTGATGATCTATTTCTGGATCAACCAGTTGACAGTCGTCAAAAATGGCAAAACCTTGAACAGATGATGATGTTTTTGATCATTTGGCAAAAGTTCGATCCAATTGGAACTCATCTTCCCAAAGAAACACGTCTTTGAGTAAACAATGTGATTTTTCATAGCAAACACTGACAAATTTACAACAAGACTTTGATGGTTCATTTCTGGATCAACCAGTTGTCTATTGTCAAAAATAACACAACCATGAACTGATGATTATGTTATTGATTATTTGGTCAACGTTCGATCCAATTGGATCTCATCTTCTCATAAAAACACGCGTTGGAGTAAACAATGTGATTTACCATAACGAACACATAAGAAAACCACCACATCACATTGATGGTTCATTCCTGGACCAACCAGATGATTATTATAAAAACGGAGCAAACCATGAACAGTTGATCATGTTATTGATTATTTGGTCAACGTTCGATCCAATTGGACCTCATCTTCTCATAGAAACACGCGTTGGAGTAAACAATTTAATTTTCCATAACGAACACATAAGAAAACCACCACATCACATTGATGGTTCATTCCTGGATCAACCAGATGATTATTATAAAAACGGAGCAAACCATGAACAGATGATCATGTTATTGATCATTTGGTCAACGTCCGACCTTATTGGACCTAATCTTCTGATAGAAACACGTCTTTTAGTAAACAATTTGATTTTCCATAACGAACACATAAGAAAACCACCACATCACATTGATGGTTCATTCCTGGATCAACCAGATGATTATTATTGTAGAGTTCTAGTATAACGTGTCGTTCCATCACGAACGCATTCATATACATTTTGTAGTTCATATTTTGAGTCAGTTCGGCTCTTGTGTTCGTTATTAAAAGGTCTTTATAAATTACATGGTGACAACGATACTTTTTGTAATGGCACTTTCAATAATACAACCAAGAGTATGGGAAAAAGATGAATCCATTGAACAATATCTGTCATATTTTGCTGATCTCAAGGAAGCTAATTCGTAGACCGAATCCAAAGCGGTGGCCGTCTTCCGTACGTTGATTCACATAATTCTGAGATTCGCTCATACATCTCTAATTTGACACCGGAACAACAAGCTTCGTTTACTGAAACAGCAAAGGTTATTAAGGAAGCTCACAAGCCTCTTCGTGACACCAAGATGACCGAGTTTTTTCATCTTTATCGTAAACCTGGTCAGAAATTGGAGGAACTATCAAGCAAGGTTTTTCGCTTAACTGAAGAAGTATACTCTTCTGCACCTAAAGAAGTTCGTACCCAATTGGCTAGGGATCGTTTTGTTTCTTGTCTCAACAACGAACTCCGTGTTGCATTATGCAATTCGCAAAGTACCCTAAAGACACTCACTGATGCTAAGAATATGGCAATACCTATTGGGTCGTCATCAAATTACGCCAATGATTCGAATATCCAAGGCAAGGTCATCTCCGAGGACAAACATAAATCGAACAAATGGTGTTCTTTTCACAATTCATCATCTCATAGTACAGAAAATTGCCGTCAAGCTAACAAGAGTACTAAGGATGGTGAGGCAACTAAGCACAATTCGAATAACTATGTTGCAGCTATAGAATTCGATTCAAGTAGTGAATTTCCTCGTCAATTCATACGTATTGGTTTAAACAATGAACAAGTTCTGGCACTCGTTGATACAGGAACACTTTTTAGTACAATTCCTAAAACGTTTAAAACACAAGCATTTTGTCCAATTAAAACTTCTGCAGCCAATGGTTCTGATATCGATGTGTATGGATCTTCAGAGATGACAATCACTATTGATTGCAACACAATTTCATCATTGCTGATGTAACTACCCCAATCTTTGGACGTGATTTGCTAATGAAGTTTAAAGCGACTGTTCGCTATAGCAACATCATGAATTATTCTTTTGGCAATTCTCATGGTATTCTTGTCCATTGCAATTGGAGAAAGTTGAATCTAATGTTTCTAATTTATCGCACAATGAAATTAATTTTGTTCGAGAGGAAGATTTGTCTATTTCTGACAGCAAGACTACTTCAGAATATCAAGTCCCAGTGTTAAATAACGAATTAGTTAGTCAACCTGATAATACTTTGGATGCTATTGATTCTACTGACTTGACTGAACAGGAAACTGCGTTAAAGGAACATATTGTTATTAACCAAAAGCATTATGATAGTCAATGTTTCTTGGCACCTTCAAATTTGTCTATTCCATTCAAATTCAAACAATTTGAACAAGTGATTGTTGGCATAATGAAGGATCATCCATCTGATGTTGCGTACAAAGTTATTATGACATTGAAAGGTTTTGATCAAAAATGGGAACGATTGGAATTCTTTTGGAATACATCCGACGCGGACTCAATCATCCATTGGATTGGAGGGATATGGACACGTCACGACAAACCAAACGAATTATTGGCCAATTACGGATCGCAGTTTGGTCCAGAAAAGTTTAAAGAATATTGTAAATCATTAAATATCAAACTTCATCGCATAATGGCACACCGTCGTAAATCCAAAGGACAGATTGAAAGTATTCGTCAAGTGGATTATGATAAAGGTCCAGTCCACAAGGCTGACATATGTCTATATTCGTCGCGATCGTACGACAAGGGGCGTGTAGAGTTCTAGTATTACGTGTCGTTCGATCACGAACGCATTCATATACATTTTGTAGTTCATATTTTGAGTCAGTTCGGCTCTTGTGTTCGTTATTAAAAGGTCTTTATAAATTACATTATAAAAACGGAGCAAACCATGAACAGATGATCATGTTATTGATCATTTGGTCAACGTTCGATCTAATTGGACCTCATCTTCCTATGAAAAACGTCTTTTAGTAAACAATGTGATTTCCCATAACAAACACATGAGAAAATCATCACATCACTTTGATGATCCATTTCTGGATCAACCAGTTAACTATCGTCAAAAATGACAAAACCTTGAACAGATGATTATGTTATTGATCATTATGTCAACGTTCGATCTATCTAGAATTCATCTTATTATAGAAAAACTTCTTTGTGTAAACAATGTAATTTATAAACATTCATCATTGGCAGATGATCATGTTGAGGATTGTTGGGTAAATTTTCAATTAAATTGGAACATGTTTACTAATTCAAACAGATTTCTGAGTAAATTTCATTAATTCCTTCATAACAATCATTACCGTCTCCTGTCCATATCATAGGCAATGGTTAAGTGAAAATAGTCGATTTTCGGCATGCCGTTCCGTAAACACGTGGATCTTGAATCCATCAGCATCAATCATGGGTATCACCAAACAATATCTTCGATGGGAACCGGGACATCAATTTGGTATCATTGGATCACAGAATCCAGCAATATGTTTAATCAAACAATGGCCTGAAATGATCTCCACTTATCGTATTTGTGCGACTGCCGCATGTGAAAACATTGCATTTTGGGACTTGAAAACATGTGAATTGGTTGAAAAGATTTCTACTAACGATGTTTCAAGCGGTTCAACGAGTTCTCCAATTTCATGCTTAGCCCATAATTCAAAAAGTAATATCATTGCAAGTGGACATGCCGATGGATCGATACGATTGTTTGATCTACGTAACAAAGAGTTACAAATTGTCTTCTCTGGTCATAAAGGATTTGTCTCTTGTATGGCATTTGATTCTGCCGGACTAAGAATTGCTTCAGCTGGAAAGGATGGCGAAATTGTAGTTTGGGACGTGGCGAACAATTCTGGTTTATTTCGTCTTCGTGGTCATAAGGGATCGATTAATAAAGTTGAGTTTATGCATGAACATCCATCAATATTAATATCGGCCTCCAACGATACGTTCATCAAGTTTTGGGATCTGAACACACAACATTGCTTCAAAACACTTAACGGGCATCGTAATGAAGTATGGTCGTTTGCTCTTTACCATAATGATACTCGTTTGATATCTGGTGGTTCCGATTCTGAATTAAAAGTATGGAAATTGGTATTTTCCGATGAAGACGAAGAGTATTTTGAACGTAAATCATTAGAATTGAAAGAAAGACGATTGAAACAATTGGAATTGATTGGAGAAGATAATCTTGATCAAGAAGATCTTCATGATGATGTTGTTGATAATTTCTTACTGGTTGAACGTTATGGAACAATTATGAGAAAGAGTACTGAAAAAGTTTCTGATATTATTGTGGATCAATCGGAACGGTTATTAATATGTCATGGGAAAGATCAGTATTTAGAATGTTTTAAACTTCGAAACGAAGATGAAATAAAGTTACGAGCTAAAAACCGATTGAGAAAAGAACGTAAACGAAAAGTAAAAGATGGAAATCAAACGATTGATGAAGATTTGGATGATAATAATTTAGATTCGATTACGCTCTCAGATGAGATTTTGAAATTGGAACATGTTCGCACATCAGGAAAGGTTAAGTCAATTGATTTGACTCAATGCTCAATCGATGGACGTCAACAATTTCGAATCGCAGTTCTTCATTCGAATAATTCAATTGAATTTTATCAAGCATCGTTTGAGGCAGCAAATACTTTTACCTGTGAACAATTTTCCCAAGTTCTAAACTTTGGACATCGAAGTGACGTTAGAACGATTGCTATCAGTTCCGATAGTTTATCAATCTTAACAGGAAGTGCCGATTCGCTGAAACTATGGAACAAATCAAGTTGTCGATGTGTTGCAACAATTACCGAAGATGTTCAATATCCACTATGTTCAGTGTTTGCACCCGGTGACAAACATGTATTGATTGGAACTAAATTCGGTACGATTCAAATTGTTAACCTTTCATCACTACGAATATATTCCACTATTGAAGCATCTGTACTTGGCAAGCCAATCTGGTCAATGTGTATACAACCTGATCTAACCGGAATCGTTACTGCATCTGAGGATAAATTTGTTAAATTTTGGAATTTTGACCTTGTGATAGATGAAGAGACAAATTCTCGTCAACTAACATTGAATCATGATCGTTCATTGGAAGCCGATGACGGCGTACTATGCGTAAAGATGACTCCAAATTCTAAGTTTGTGGCTGCCTCATTGTTGGATTCGACCGTAAAGATCTACTTTGCCGATACTTTCAAGTTTTTTCTTTCACTATATGGCCACAAATTCCCTGTTCTTTGTATGGACATTTCATCCGATAGTCGATTGATTGTTACTGGTTCGTCTGATAAGAACATCAAAATTTGGGGAATGGATTTCGGCGATTGTCATCGATCATTGTTTGCACATGACGACAATATAATGTGCCTTTCGTTCATACCGCGAACACATCAATTGTTTACCGCTGGTAAAGATTGTAAGATCAAGATGTGGGATGCTGATAACTTTGAAAAGGTTATGACCCTTGATGCACATCATGGAGAGATTTGGTCAATGGCCGTTGCGCCAAATGGAAAATATTTGGTGTCAGCTTCACACGATAAGACGATCCGAACGTTTAACAAAACAAATGAACCATTGATCTTGGAGGAAGAGAAAGAAATGGAAAACGAACGATTATTTGAAAAGGAATTTGAAGAGACATCCAAAACCTTGGTTCCCGGAGAATCTGGCGATGCAGAGACCGATTTGCCACAGAAGAAGACTGTAAAAACTGTCCGATCTGTTGAACGTTTAATTGAAGCAATCGATATATTCATTGAAGAGAATGAAAAAATGAAATTATATCAACGAGAATGTGCGGCATTTGAATCGAAAAGATTGAACGAAGAATTATCGGAGAATGAGAAACCAATTCGCGAACCCGTAAATCCACATCTTTTGGTCTATCGTACTGAATGTCCATATCGCTATATGTTGGAAGTTTTAATCCGCATCAAATCTAATGAAATTGAGGAAACCTTGCTTGAACTTCCATTCAACTACATTCAACGTTTATTATCGATTCTTCATGTTCTTTTAAACAGACGTTGGGAAGTTGAACTAGCATGTCGTTGTATTTGTTTCATCATTCGCGTTAATTTTGGTCAAATCACTTCCACCAGTTCATTGGTGGTGTTGATCGATAAAATACGAACTGAAATGCATCAAGCAATGATTGAATTGACCGATCTTCTCGGTGTCAACACAATCGGATTGGAATATCATCAATCGATATTTGAGTTCAGATCAGAAGCGTCGCTTTTCAGTGAAATGCTTCGCGATTTCCGTACAAAACGAAATAAAAAGAAACACAAATCATCGACTCGAACGGCTCCCATCCTTACTTGGACTTGAACCATATCTCAAATAATATATATTGTTTTGTGCAAAAATATTTTCATTTTTTTTGTAAATAAAAATATTGTATTCTTCCAACAAATTCATCTATACCACTGTGAATTTAGTCCAAATTATAGTCTGTTATATATTGCCAAATAAACTTGATTTCTGGGCCATTGAGTAGACCATATTATTATTTAAAGTTGTATACTATTGAGATTTCCGTCTATTTCCACCTATTCAAATCAATAATGACATTGCCCAAATTGAAGCAGCTTCAATAATGATGAAGTATCATATTTCACATGTAAATAAACATTATAAGCGGATACAAACTCCAAACAACGCACAATTCATCATAATCATATTAAAACCAACTTCCACGTTAATATAAAAAGGGGTTTCCACCCCAATCAAGTATCAAAGTCCGCGATTGTCACTTGAAGAATGTATCTAAACAAATTTCAAGAATGGATTTCATGTTTACGTGATCCATATCTTGTTGTTCGGTTTCAACGTTATTTTGGGTTAAAATCGAAAAATTCTGAAGCCGAAATAACAAGCTCAGAAATAGCCGACAAAAAATTAGATTCGACAAAATCTGGTCCAAAGTATGAGATTGAAAACTATTTCTGGTTCTATTTGTTTTCATTTGGTTCGAAATTGGGCTACGAACTATTTTATACGATCTCGTTCTCCTATTGTTTTTGGAACATTGATCAATTTATATGTCGCCGTTTGATGTTGGTTTGGGCCATCTTAATGTATATCGGTCAAGCATTGAAAGATATTATTCGATGGCCGCGACCCAACGGGCCAGATCTACTTATTTTGGAACCAGCTTATTCATTCGAGTACGGGATGCCTTCAACCCATGCAATATTATCACTTTCGATGCCAGTCAACTTATTTCTCATTTTGTATGGAAGATATGAGGTTAACATGGATTATAAAATGGTCTGTACATATAAAATCGTACTGATTCTTATTTATTTACAGTTTTCCATTCCAACCTTCATCGCCATTTCAATCAGTTGGTGTTCTTTGATTTGTTGTAGCCGAATTTATCTTGGAATGCATTCCGTTTTAGTATGTTAATCAATATATTTAATGAATTGTTTAATATATATTTTTTTTAACAGGACATATTAGCCGGCCTAGGACTTACTGCCATCCTCTTAGTACCATTGTTGTCTTCAATTGATCTAATCGATTACTATCTAGTTCATCATTGGTCATCACCGTTTGTGCTCACATCGGTTGTGATATTTCTTGCGGCAATCTACCCCGAACCGAACAAACTTTCCCCTTCACGTGGTGATACTTGCGTCATGATCGGATCCACTGCCGGCGTTTGCATTTCATCGTGGATCCAATACCAACAAGGCCTTCTTCAATCGTACCCGTTTGTATACAACCAAAATCAACGAAAACTTTATTCCATACAATTTCCGTTTGATGATATACCATGGTTAGCATTACGAACCATTGTTGGTTTAGTGGTCATAGTACTATTACGTATCTTGTCCAAAACGATCTTTGGTAAATTGATTCGAAACTTTACTGGAATTGATCCAAATGATCCCGTGAAAAAGTTTGAAGCACGTGTCGAAGTTCCACTAAAGCTTTCCACTTATATTGTGGTCGGCTTTTCATTGGGTCATGTAGTGCCATTGGTGTTCCGTTTATTGCATATTGAACGATCGTCAATGTATCACGATTATTGATTCCACATGATCAACGCACCAAATTTTGGTAACGCACCATTTAGTCAGCATAAATATAGCTTTGCAATTTATCAGTCATGCAATCAATGTGATTCAATCGAATTATATAGTTTTTTATTGCACATTCCAAATAAAGTTTATCTTTTTTAACTTTTAACTATGTTTTTGAAAACTTAATAGATGTTATTCAGATCTGCTTTGACAATCTTTTATAATGGTATTTGGCAAATGTTTCTGCTACAATTAACGGAAATATCAATGTAGCATCACAATACACTTTAATGGGAGTGGAATTTTCCCGAATCTTTCCCCAACTTATTGCTTCATCGGGTTGGGCGCCAGCATCGGAGCCATCAAATTCTTGGCCAGTATTGATAAACACTGTAAAATCTGCTCCGTTTCTCATCATGTTTGCATTACAAATATGATGCTTGGCTACACCTCCGCCAAGAATGATCATTCCACTTTTATTCGCTTTGATTGCAATAGAATTTATTCGACAAACATCTTGAGCAATGTCCACGATCAAACCAGACGATCGTAAGGAATGCATATGAATCATATCACCCAAAGAACCGTCGGTAAATGCTGGACAAAACACGGGAATCTGGTTATGTGATGCCCAATAGAGAATCGATTCTTCATTATCAATTTCTTTGCCTAAACGTGCACACAACTTTGAAGGAGACCAAATTTGTTCATCACGATTTTGTTCAATCAAGGCAGAGTCTAAAATTGGAATAATCCAATTCTCAAACTTACAATAGTTATCATTCGGAATCAATAAATTGCCAATTCGGTTAATTCCAGACGAATGGAGTTGTCGACCTGATAGGTTAAAATCGCCGATGTATGTCGGTGAAAGACATTTGATTAAATCTTCTTCAATACCACCAGCAGTTGTAACAAGGCAATCAACTAATCGGTGTTGTACCAAGAATCGGATCGTTTCACGAATTCCAGAAGAGATCATATTTGATGTATAACCTAAAAAGATTGTACAACCAGAACGACGCTCTATGAATGCATCATCTTCATGAGCATCTGGTTCGAATGGTTCAGTGCGTGCCTCTAACATAGAACCAATTTCTTCGATTGCACGACCAAGACTAGTAGCTTGAAATCCGGTTGTGATATATGATTTAAACAAGTCCGAATAATTGATGCCTTTATTGAAATCATAACCATATACTGATTTGGTCAATATGTTTGCATAATCACGTCCACAATTCTCTTCATAAACTTCGTACCGTGAAAGATTAGTTGGCTTTAGGATGACATCCTTAATTAATTCCAATTGATCTGACTTCGAGGCTGACATCATTGATTCAATATGTTCAAATCATAATACGAAAAAAATATGTAAACATAAATAAAATCATATTTTAAGCTGATTTTATAGTGATCCGTAACGCGGAAATCAGATATAACTTCATCCGACAACTTATCATACCAATGACCTCAATTTGGTTTTATTAAATTCTACCTAAATTTATTTATTGTTCCGTTCATTAGACAATGGTCAATGACATTTCGGTCCAATCGAACATAAAAATTGCAAAAAATTGTAACAAAAATGGTATTTATTTATTTATTTTTATTAATAACCAATGGTGTTTGTTGTTAATCAATTAAAAGTAAGATCAATTGGGATATAAGAATACCAAACGCCCGTTGTTGGTATATATTATGGGTATTAAATTTTGTTTATAAAATTCTATTCTTTAGCTGATTACTGGTTTTGTATGAATGTGGTTGTGCAGCAATCTCTAATACCACTGTTGAATTAAAATAAAGGATAGCTTAGAGAGGGGGAAGAATGGTTGTTGGTTGATGTGTTTGGTTTGGTGTCTAGCAACACTGGCTATGGCTGCTGTTGTGTTTCATTTTCATTGTATCTCTCACTTTGAAAAAAATATGACAATAGAAAAAGGTAAAAGTGCCAAATAGGTATGTATGTTGAAGAAGTTGATGCCGACTCTGTGTTGAAGTTTCTTTATGGCCTTTCAAATTTCTTTTTTTTTATTAATTATTAAAAAAATATTTGAAATAAATGTCTTCATGATAGTGTAAGAGTGTCATGAGATGATATATGGTGTTGATTTATGATGGCGCGGCAATGACGAATAATGATGAACATGCGAATTCTGGTAAAGGTGTTGGAATCTAATTGTCATCCTCCATCACTTCGGGTAAATCATGTGGATTAATGATACCAGGAACCGACAATTGTGCTTGTCGTTTCTCTTCCTCTTTTCTACGCAATTCAGCTTCACGTTCGTCCAAATATAGATCTTGATCGTCTTGACCAGAATATTCCTAAAACAATTCAATATTGGTAATTTTTACAAAAAAAATAAGCAAGAACATTAACATACCCTGATTTGGACAAGAAAATCTCTTAAATGATCCTTAAATGCAACCACATCTTGATCCAAATTGAAGAACCCTTGGACGGTAATTTTGATCTGTCCCTCGGTTAGGTGGCAGAATGCCGATTTTAGTAGATTCGTAACAAACTCTTGAACATATTGAACATTGTTCTGTCCATTAGCTTGTTTCGCTGGATTCAGTTGCACGTTGATTTTTCCCGATTCTACAATGTAGAACATGTACGCCAAGATGTTGGCTTGCATCGTCAAGCCAGCCGTATGAGAAGTGTCAGTTACCACCGAAAACATATGTTGCATTATATCTGTATAATATGTTTGATAGAAACTGGACATTACGGCCTCCTCCTTGCTCATATTCTCCAATAGAGTGAACAGAATACGCAATCCCGTATCAGCTACATTACGCATCGTATGTTTGAAGGCCCAAATGATCGAATCCAATACCAATTTAAATTGTGCTGATGGTATGTTTAACAATGCCGAGAAGCTATAGTTGACCACTTGTTGTAATAGGATATAAAAGTTGGTTCGATGTTCGGGATATTCTTCAAAATCTTTGTTTATCATATCAAGGGTACATTCAAAAACAGCGTCAAAGATTGCCGGAATTTGTGGTGTTATTTGAACCTAATTAAAACAATTTAAAATAGATTAAAAGCTTTTCACTTAACAAAAATAATCTCCCATCCTACCTCTAACTTTTTGACAACGGTTGACATTGTGGTCAACACTTCAGGTTCTCGAGCAGAAGGCACTGTACACATCTTGTAGTCCAATAGGATGGCATCCAACAATTTTGGTAAGAATGAATGGAGCATAATCTTGTAGTCATTTGAATGTGACACCCATTCGTTGATCAATTTCAGTATTTCCTTCTTAACGCCACGCATCGATCGAATGATCGGTTGCCTCATCACTTGTTCGCTATTCTTTGTAATCGCTGTCGTAATGTTCTCGCTCATAACCTTATACAAACATAACATATCAAGATAGATTATCTTCAATTGGACGATATAATTATGACCCAACGCTTTGCAAGCATGAAAATTTGTTTTGATAATATTGTCCAACTGTTTCACAGTCGATTGGTCAGTTAGTATCTCAACGTTGGTTGCTGCTTTACTGATGACATCATTCCATACTTGATTCGGTAATGCCATATAGTTTTTGATCAACTGTTCTTGAATCTTTTCGTCGTTCTGTGCGCTGATCATATATCCAACAGCTTCGTAATAGGTATGAATCTATGAGATGAATAAAAAGTTTATTACATAAATAAAAATATGTTACATTTCCACATTACAAACCTGTTGTGGTTGAAGTTGATTGATACAAGTTGCCATATTGTCCAAAATATCATCGATAAACGGTGCCACCTCCCCAGCTTGGACTGTAACAAAATGTCGCCGACATTTGTTGGCAATCTTAATGAATGTATCGCAAGCCATGTCTTGAACACCGTCATGAGTTTCTAATAAAAAGGTACACAATATTATTATTATTATTATTGGGTATTGAATAATAAATCAAATCGTACCGTGCATAAATTCAAATAACTTGTTGACGACAGTCTTTAAGAACTTCCAATGTGCACGGAGAAATCGTGGATACTGGCCAACAACGTACATAATGTTGGATGCAATGATTGCCTTATTATCCTTGCCACGTTTCTGTTCGCACAAACCGAGAAGCTCTTTGATGACGGTGACTAGAAATTTGCGTTCCTCATCTTCCAACATAGCACCACTGATGGAACCGATTGCCCAACACAACTAGAATAATGAGAAGATGTAAAATTGTATAAAAATAATAAGACGATTCATTTATTTAAAACTTACAGTGTTAAGATTCTTCCACGACCATTCACTTCCGTCAACTTGTCTCTTCAACTTTTCATTCATTATATTCTCCGTGTCGGCTGAATTGAGATGTGTTAGATAAACCAATGTTTCGCGCATATTATGATACAATTGTATCGAATCGGTATCTCTCATGAACTCTCTCACCACCTCGCCTTGTTCATTTTCTACTACCAATACTTCTTCAGGCTTAGCCATTCGGCCAATCATAATATAACGAAGTTTCGAGAGAAGTTCCTCATAAATGAGACGTCGCGGTGGAACTAAATTCGATGCTACAACTCGATCATCTAATGGACATTCCTTATACAATTGTTCAGCTAATGAGCCCCAATACTCTAAGCAGATTTTGAATACTTCGACATCATCAACTTCAGAAATCATGATCAAGTAATAGAGACCAACCATCAGTTTTTTCTTATCCTCTTCGGACTGTTCAAACATCTGGCCACGTTTCTTCAATAATGTACACAGGAATAGGCTAAGATTTTGTATAAAATTTTGATCGTGTTCATTGCTCGTTTCGTAGATTTGCTTTACATTCGATGACAATGGTAATACTTTTCCCAATTGTTCCAAGAATGATTGGAACATGAAACAATAAACTGGATCGTATTGAGAATCAGTATCGATGTTTGCAATTTCGGTCAAACATTTTAGAGTAACATTACGGAAGATCATAAATGGAAAAAACTATTCACAAAAAAAAATAATTTTAAAGTTAAAACATGGAAAATCATTATAGAATAAGGTATTTGAAAACTTACTTTAAAGACTAATGCATTGATTAATCCTGTTTCGAAAATATAACCCAATGGAATCCAATTGAAAAACCTCAACAGTGTTTCCAAAGTACAACTGATCAATTTTTCATTGCGTGAATCTTCCAAAACATATTGACACAGTGAAAATACTTCACGAAACTGTTGACACATGGTATCTTTCAAATGTTTTGATTTTGCTTGTGTCATTTGTCCAGCGGAAAAATCGAACAGTTCCTCACTGTGAAAATAATGGAAAAATTTTTATAAGATCAATAAAATGATGTAAACAATAATATAAAATACAAACCTTAACAACTTTAAGATGATCATATTGTTCAAACACAATGCTTCACTCTTTTTACTAGAGCCACAAATATCTGAAATGAAATTGGGCCATTTCTTTGGCCAATCTTGTTTCAAGATCTGTACCAAGATCATATTCAACTTATTGAGATACACCTTATCAATTTCGTTCATAATCATACTGGTTGATGTTTTAATAATCAATGCAACTATAAATTTCTTAATCGATTCACACTGATGTTCTGGTAATGCTTTCCACCGAGTTGTGATCAAATTTTCCAATATTTGTAACGCATAATATTTGGTTTCTTTATTTTTCGAATATTCCAATATGGCATCAACACGAGTCCATGCGTCGGGATGTTCTTTGAATGTTGTCAATATCTGTTGTGCAATCTGTTGTTGCGAACCCTGTCCACTGTACATACAATCGATGACGGCATCCAATAGATTGATATCTAATTTGGCGCTAAAATCCAACAACGTACGCGCACTTTCCAATGATATGGAATAATTTACAAACGATGGATTGTTATTATTGTTTACGTGGTTGGAATTGTTAGTTGTAACATTTCCAGCATTATTTGGATTGTTGTTTCCGTTTATCTGATTTGAACAGAAAACGGTCGGAGTCGAGTCCATAGAGTCCATCTTATATTTTTATATAAAGAGTATGATGATAATAATATATCTCTTGAATTGTTTCTAAAAATTGAAAGGATATAGGATAAAAATATTAACACAAAGAATGATGACAAGATACCTTAACGTTTGAATGGCATCAAAACAGGAAAAAAGTGAAAGATAAAAATGTTATCTTTTGTCAATGAAAAACTGGATTCTTTTAGCTACAAAAGGCGATAATTCTTTGATAATTTAGCAATGGGTCGCTCTTTTCCGTTTCAAAGATGGGCAGATAACAAGTTTATTGATTAAACCTGAGCTTCTTTTTTTTGGTCAATAGTTGTCGTTACGATGAACAATTACTGATAGATGATAATTTTGTTGTTGTTGTAACTTTTTTTCTATTTCTTGAGTGTTGGTATGTATTTTAAACATGAAGAAACGATTTCACTGTCGTAATATAACAATTATACATTAAAACTGATCAGACAGCAAGAACATGACTCAATTGAATGTAGACACATACATTACAGACACAAACACATTCACAACACAAAACTCACACCGAGAGACAATAGGGGACGACAGAATCGGATATTATGATCGACTGAGTGAAATAGAAAGAGAGTGAATGAATGAGTGAATGAGTGAGTGGAATGGCACTCACACTGTAGTTTTGAAACCAACACACACACACACACACACACACACACACTCACATACACGCACGGGATACCCAAAAAAAAAACGTTTTGTTGTATTGGTTGGTTAGGTTGGTTAGCACTTTTTTTTTGTTACTTGCAATTGGTAGTCTTAGTACTGTTCTCCGTTTTCACTGTGAGCTTACGATTATCGAGTCTGTATAAGTGTATGTATGTGTATGTCTAGTTTATGGTGTGGTGGAAGCATGAGAAAAATGCTCCAAAACTCGAGTGCAGATGAAGAACACACGCCACAGACACACACAAAAAAATCATCAAAAAATTGAAACTGAAAAGCAAATGGTGAACGCACAGATCAAGTTAGAAGTTGAGGAAGAGGCACATTGAAAGCGCATCTACACGAGTGTGAGAGAGGGAGAGAAACGAAGAGCCATTTCAATTTGGTTTTGTTCGGGAGCCACAAACAACAACGGCTAAGGCGTCAATGTGATTTTTGTTAGTGCATTAGTGACGCCATCTACCAATGGCGATTTAAGTCGTAGCACGTGTCGACCCCATGGGCCACAATTAAATGTATATGGAAGGAGGGAGAGGAAGTTTAATTTATTCGAATAAAAGTAAGTAAAAAGCATTTATGCAGATATGCTCTCAAATATAACTTTCAATCCTCAATTTGTTTCACGACCAATTGTAAAACATTAATTTAATCTAATTTATATGCAAAAATTAGATAGATGCAGATTCTTTCAAAATCTATAATCTATTGATTCCGTTACCGGTTTTGACATTCTCTTATTATTTGATGTATAGAAACCTTAAAGTTCGATCATGTTGCAGTATTTCCATCATGTCAATTACACAATCTTTGTTGCGACACTAAAGAATAAACTTGATACAATCTATAAGTTCATGTAAATACGGCGAACCGAAATGGAAAGAACGGTAACAACAGTAACGGGAACAAGTCGGATTACATTCGACTGATTTCGTTTATTTTTTTCCTTCCTCTTTTTACCAAATTTTTTTTATGAAAAGTTTATTATTATGGAAAGAAAATCTCCGATGATAAGCTTTATTTCGTTTGGTTAGTTCATCATAGTGTAGTCGTATGCATGTATAACGTCGTCATTACTGTCGTACCAATCCTTATATATATATTCGATCGATCCGGTTGAAACTGGATTCCATACGTCAATCTATCTCACTCTTTTCTTTTCTCTCTCTCTCTCTCTCTCTCTTTTTTCTTGTCTGTTCTTCCTTTAGTGATTGTTTTTACTTATTGTGGCTCAATAATTGATCGGATTGATAAATTAAATGGAAGTGATGATACACGGGACCGATATATATAATAATCGATTATAAAAGGTAACATTGTTAGCATTTCCAACACTAGATGGAGCACAATATTTATTTTTTTTTTAAACTTTTTTGATTGTTTCCGTTATGCGATGACAAACTCTTTTATCATTCGAAAAGGAAAATGTTTTTTCCATTGATGACAACCGTTAAGAAACCACGACGTCAATTATTTTTCTTTTTATTCAATTCAACTCAACTCATTCTATTTTGTATTCGATGATAATGCAACTTTTGGTATGTATGCGTCCATTTTCATTTAATTTTATTTCAATTGTTATCTTTATATTATTTAGCTTTCGTCCCTTTCGTATTGAAATTGATTCTACTCATTTTTGTCATTTGGTGACCTATTTAATTCGATTCTATAGAATATATGCGCCAATTCGTGTTTATTGTACCAATCAATTGGATACAACATTTTGTTAACATTATTGTGAACAACAACAACAACGAACCATCCTTTTGTTTGTTTTGTTGTTCCCCCATGTTCAATTCTATTGGGCTTCGTTCCACCAGGATTCTTTCGAAACCTCAAATCTTACAATGATCGTAATAGAAAATAACAAGGATGGGTTCGTTGAAAGTCAATCTATTACGGTTCGTTTGATCTTTTATTCGTTTCATCATACAATCGCCTTTTACTAATTTTCATTCTTCAAATTCGTAAAGCGTGAATATGACAAACAACACAGCGGATTGCAAATCATACTTTTGGACATACTCTATTTACATTTAAGTACTTTATTTGCTAAGTTATTATTACTTTTAGTTTATGATGGGCTACTTTTACAAAGGATGTCCCAAAAAGTATTAGGCCAATATTGTATTTTATCTAAATTTTTGAATAAAAAATGAAATGAACTTTAGCTTTACATTCAGGTAAACAAAAGCCAAAAAATAATATCAATCAAAATTTAACATCAAAACTTATTTATTTGGTTGCATTTACCAATGGGCTACACCTTTTTTTAAATTGACTTTTTTGTTGTATTATGAAGTTTGTCAAACTTGATCTGACATGTCTCTATCATCAACACCTTCTTGAGATCATTGTTCCATGAAAACATTTTTTTTGTTCATTCAAATTTATTCAACAACTTCAGACAAATGAATTTTGTTATCCGAAATGTCAACATCATCCAACTAACAAGTAATGTAATAGAAAATGAAATAAATTGATACGATTTGTTTTTTAGAAGCTTTCCTTTCATTAATGTTTTATAAAATGCAGGAGAATTTCAGAGACACAATTCTTAGATGATTTCAAGTTAAAGACGCTGACTTTACAATATTAGTTTGAACAAATTGAATTCGACAAGTTTGAATAGCAACCAAATGTCGTTAAGGAACAGCGATTTCTTCATAACCATTTTATATTAGTATTTATAACGACATCATCTATATCACTATACAATCCCAAATGGGAACATTCCATTCAATTCCAGCTCAGTAATTTGTTATGGAATGTATGTCCCAATCTTATAAAAAAAAATAGAAAATAAAAATTCATTAATATAATCAGATGAAACTTCATTTGGTAAACTATAAACATGGTTAGTGAAATAGTTTATTTTTTTTAGTTTGTTTTTAACCAAAAAATTGACAATTTATTTCGAAAATATAGTTTTTTTTATATATTCATGTAGCATAGTATTGTGTGGGTGTAGTGCATTGACTTTTTATGTCTACCATCATTTATGATTTATTATTTTATTTTTTCCATTTTCCAATTTCATAAATATACCATCTATATAATGAGAGTGATTATCGAATGAACGGGATCATATTTTTAATAATAAGTATATGTATTATGATAATAACAATAGAGAAATTTGCACACACACACAAAATGTAACAGATTCATCAACGGGAGGTCTAACTTGATCGGTATCAAATGGTATAGATATAGATATATGAATGGGTGGTCAAAACAACATATGGGCCAAACTCACCTAAATAATTGTCTATTTGCCACATCTTTCCTTCTCTCTCTCTCTCTCTCTCTCTCTCTCTCTCTCTCTCTCTCCTGTGACGAATGTGTAATGTGCCGGGGCAAACAACATTAAATAGTTTATCGGACAGGTTCACCCGGTCGAACGGTCAATTCACCTTGAACTTGACTTCTCTCTTTCTTTTTTTTTTTGGTTTCAATCTCCCGTCGTGTTATTCTCATTCTCTTCTCACCCTCGTCTCACTTGTCATATAGAGTGATATAGAAAAAAAAATGAGAAAACTTGCTTCCTTATTCAAGTTCTACTATGGTGAATCTCATTACAAATGTTACCAATTTACGTTTTAGACGAGTCAACCAGCCAACCTTTGTAACGGCTCATGTGAAGAGTGAGAGATCATCATGATCATGCATGGGAAAGAGAAAGAGAACACACAAACAACACACATACTTACATACCCTCATAGACAAACTAGGTGACTTGTTTCACCTCTTCACGAACCAGTTTTCGTGTCTCTTGACCCACAACTTATCGTTTTGTATGTAAGTAAGTTCCCTTCGAACTAACGTTCAGTTCTTCCATCATGTTGGCTGCCATTCGATGTTTGAACACTTGTCGCGTTCGGTTCTCATATTCCATTTGTCACCATAATTTAATAATTTTACTTTTTAAACGTGTGGGTGTATCGTACACAATATCGTAAATCAAATTTGAAAAAAAATGAAGTCAACATCAACATTGATTGCATCAAGTACATTGGTGATGATCCTTACGATCATGATCATCCATACCAGTGAAGCTTATCAATCGGCATCGAGATCATCAATATCATCGGCATACAATGGAACGCAAATTCGTCGCGACATTCGTTTGAATGAGAAAACGGCACGTCAAGGACAGGATAAAAGGATATAATACAATTTTTAAATACAAAAAATGTGGTTAAAACAATGTTAAAATTATTGTTTGGTACTAATGAGGAGAGTGTCGCAACATCACGTCAAGTTTTAAATGTATTCGTTAAGGTAAGATAAGATTGTAAAGTTTGAATCGATCGATTTTAATATTTCAAATTGTGTATGGGAAAAAATCCCATTATTATTAAACAATATAATAGATGTTGGAATTGTTGAAATCATCGTTTGGACAACGGGCACGTTCATCGTCGACAACGTCTCGCCTACGTGATTCGTTCGATAATGCTGCACAAGCGGGATTGTCAATGGTACAAGGATACGTGAAATCGGTTCTTACCAATGATCCACAATGCGTTCAACGTAATATATGTGAGGGCGCCAAGAATGCTGCCGGCGAGAGTCGAGAATTGGGCGGCTTGATTGCTCAATTAGGAGGGTAAGTGTACAATACAATACAATCGTACATTGACTAAATTTTTTTTTTCGTTGAATGGATAGATATGCAACCAGTTATCTCTTGGAGAATCAACGACATGTTGACTTTAGCAAAAGTTTTGAAGCGGCACGAATCGGCCGATCCGGTGCCAAATGTCATGAAATCTATCGATGCAATGAACCATAGACACAATAAACAGGAAAATTATTTCACTAGAATTGACAATGAAAAAGAAAAAATTTCAAGGTTTCATTCTTCAACATTTAATTCACTTATACATAAATGCATAGAAAACGTTAGCCGTTTTTTTATTATCATTTCGTACATTTATAAAACTGGACAACATTTATTCCGTCCAGTTGATTCCATTTGATCATCTTCTCCATATATTATCAATGTAATTTATTTATTTTTCCTTTATATATAGTAAGTAAGCAAACAAATAATAAACGATATTTGAATTCGGTAAAATGATAAGGGTCCATCAAATGAACTTGAACCGTGTTTACTATGCGAATCGAGAATCTTGATTTGTAAATGGGAACGATTGTACATCTACACTCTGTACTGAAGGGTAAGTGGTGAGACGAAATAACAGGAAATGGTTCAAGCTCGATATATTTCGGTAATCAAAATATTACTTGAATTTATTTTAATTGAGTTAAACTTTGTCAATAACAAAATTTAAAATTCACTTTTTATGAAAACTTTTCTCTGTAATTACAGTTCTTCCGAATCACTAATGGTGGCTTTTATATGTTCACAAAAAAAAAAAAAAAAAACTCAAATGAATACAAATCGGTTCAGTCTCACATTCTCAATTTTGGAAAAACTTTTCCTTGAAAAAAATATTCCACTATTTGTTAAACTATATAATTATATACACCAATAAACGGAAGCTTTTATAAATGATTTTTAAATAATTAAACTCCACAAAAACGATACATTTTATTTTTCTGATTTATTAAATATTTATTTTAACGTGAGATTAATGTCATTAGATCATATATGGTTTGTTAATTTAACAAAAATAAGAAAAAGGTAAAAATCAATTGTAAGACTCAGATTTCAACAACGACTTTTGATTTATTATTTCTTGTCTAAAATGATTGAAAAACTTAATGTATTTGGATCATTTATGTTGCTTTTTAGGATATCATATTATTTTTTTATTATTTTATATTTATTTGTTGATAGTTCTTTTTCCACTCTGCATGCCTATATATATATATATATACTTGTCGATTTTTCTCATTTCCAATAATGGAATGAGGGAATGTTGTCTATTGGATTATAGTTGGTGAGTGTATGTTGGCGAGTCTATGAGCCGAATGACGTCAATCGAGAAAAGAAATGAGCATTTTCACCAAAAAGGTTCATTCGGTTGTCTACATGCGATGGTTCCAACACGCCTCAACCAATAGCTGTCTAATTCCCATTCTCACTCAAACATCACCAATATATATATATTTATTCTTGTTCATTTCCCCCTTATTTATTTTTTTATTGAAGCAATGGAAAGAATGAGAGAATTTGCAAGTCTCCAAACTGCGGTCGATCTCAAGGGGCATCGCAAGAATCCTTTTTTTTCTCTCCACTTTTACCCCTCTCACTCTAGACAAGACTCATCTCGATAGTGAATATATTGGAAAAAAATAGAGAATGATTCTATTGGGTATCGATGTATTCTCAACACACACACACACACACACACACACACACACACACACACACACACACTTCATTTATTTAATGGCATAAAATTTCCAATGAAATATTTAATGGAAAAAAATAGAAAAGGAAAAAGAAAAGAATCGATTAATGTTGCAATCACTTTTTGAATAAATATATTTTTTTGTCGAACATTGACACAATAATTAAATTGAACCACATGACAAATATTATTACTTTTATATCGAATATATAAATTTTGGCTACCCTCATCCTAACCGGTCCGATTCTCGTATAATCAAATGTTTGCTCAAAAATTTTCAATTAATATTGATTCACATACATCATTCATGTATTCTATGTTTATGTATTCTTTTGTGTGTTCGTTTTTAGTTTTTTTATACCGGAATTGAAAAATTAATATAATGAAAAGGGTGTATAAAATTCAACAATCGATTGAAGTATATCTTAAAATATATATTACAATAATAATCATTATATTATTAAAAAAAGAGTGGGGATCAAGCCTCAATTGATTGAAGTTGATGGCATAGAATCGGGATGGAGGATCCCATAGATCATCATATAAATGAATTATATACTTTAATGCTTCTTTTTTCCATTTTATTTTATTTTTTTTTACTTTCCATTTATTCTCCATTGTCAATTACATTGGATCAATATAGTGGGAACTAACAAGTGTTCCGTTCGGTTTCAGTTCACTTTGGTATGCAAACGTATTATTCCTATATTCCTATTATTCTTATATTCACTACGACTACATCACTTAGGCCTGGCCAACTATAATGTTCATCTTGGTGCGTGTTGTTTGGTCCAAACAAACATATGTTTCACAGTGGCCAATGTTTCATTTTGGGGAACTTTGGTTATTTTTTTTCTCCCTTTTCAAATTCTATGGATATAAACCGTTTGCTTCTGCTCCATTGAAAGGGCGGTCATATAGAAGGTGGAGATCTTGTCTCACATTGTACGTATGTATGTATGGTACGTATATATGTATATATAATACACAAACTTTAGTACAAAAGGGAACGTTACAGAATCGCCATGACAATACAATGGCGTATAAGGCTCTCATTCATAGGAATCATGTGTAGACCTAGTGTGTACACGTACCATATAGATTGAACCAAATTTTTCCCTACACACACAAATGTTGGATTGTATATAGACCAATTCGATGTTGTTGATGATCATCATTTTCGGGGTTTTGATATATGCGCATTGCGAGGTGACATTTGGATCGACAAAGGTCCTATGTGTTGTACTTTATACTTGGTTCGCTTGTCGAGCTCTCACCTCCCCCCTTAGTGGTTCATCTTTTTCCATCTATACTCTTTTCTTCTTTATTTTTTGGAGAAAGTGTACGACGACAATTATACATACATACACACACACACACAGGCACGCACACGCACCATATATACATAGATACACTCATTCACGAGAAAGGAAGAGAGGAAGAATCTACTCTCTCTTTCACTTATATTGTTTTGTTGGGAGAAAAATCCAAGTTGAACGGGACACGACGACAACGGGTATCGATTTATTTAGATTGTATCCCCAAACTTTGGTCTATGTGAAACTTTATAAAGTGTGAATCTTCATTTAAAAAAAATAGTAACAAACAATCAAATCGAAATTATGGATATAAGAAATAATGAACGAATTTTGATGATCAAACGGTGATCAAGGTATGTCATTTGTATTTAAATTTTTGTTCTATTCCAAGAAAAGTGTATTTTACCGCCTACATTAAAGTCATATTTGATTGTTGTTTGAGTTTTGTTGAAGATTATTCCCATTTTCATTTTCTACTTTTATTGTGTTTAATTGTGTCTTAAATGTCTTAAATATACCAGTTTCAATTTAAATTTATTTTAATACAGTTTCACAAAGGATGCTTCGGCCCGATTCAACGGTCCAATTCATTTGTCTTTGGCTATTATAGCCCTATAGTAAGAACACACACATTAAATAGTTGAACATAGTTTTGAAACATAAATTTGCACCAATACATTGTGAAGAAACTCGCATTTAACAACAAGAAATAAATTCTTCATCAACCCTTCCATTCTTCCATTCACTTCTACCGTTTTATTTGTTTTTTTGTTTGATTTGAAACGGAAATTTACACGAAACAAATCATCAACTAAAAAATCGATTACATACAAATACAATTTTGTTTTCTTCGCGTTCTGTTCATAAAAAACGTGTGAACTTTATCTTCCAATATTGTCATGTGGCCGGTCAACAAGCCAACATCGAATCGAACGAATCAAGGTGGTTGCCGACCTCATTTTAGTATGATCAATGTCGACCCATTAACACCATTTCATCGAATCTGTTTGATTGTTTTGGTGATTGTTGCAATTGTAACGCCGACAACATTTTCGACGCCACATGAAGTGTTTACCAACTCGTTCCATGTTCGATTCGTTCGAGATGTTTCGCATCAAACGGCACATGAAATTGCTAAACGTTACGGTTTCGTCAATCATGGTTCGGTAAGTACTATTTAGTTAGATCGTACAATTCCATAATAATATGGTTCAATTCAATAAATTAAATTGATAGCTAGACATAGAATGAAAAGAAATTAATGTTTACATTCATATGTTAAATAAATGGAATCAATACTTTTGCTCTATTATTTTCATGTTATTCAATACAATTTAGATCAATTCTCTATATTGAATTAATGGGAAATAACACAATTTTTTATTCTAAGGTATTGGGCTTGAAAAACGAATATCATTTTCAACATCGAGCATTGCCACATGCACGTACTAAACGAAGTATTGGACATTACCGTCAACTCAAATCGGAACCATTGGTTAGTATGCTTATTGCCAAACAATTGGGAAAATGGCAAATTAAATTACTTTTACACGAATTTAATTATTCATTGAAAACGATTTAATTAGAATAACAAATGGAATCGATCCATTTTGTTCTCTTGTTTTTAGTCACACACACACACACACATACACATGAAACTAACATTTGCTTATTTTTTTGCTAACCATTTATTTTGTATGTCCTATTTTTATACCATTTTCCTTCCCAAAAAAACAAACAAATTTGATCAAACAATAACAGATCGAATCTGCGTTACAACAAATTGGATTTCAACGAAAAAAACGTGGGTATGCATCGTTGGTATTAGGACCGGAAAAATTGTCACTTCAAAAGGATCCTGATGATCCATTCTTCCAATATCAGTGGTATTTGGTATGTTGATAAAATATGTTGACAATTTTTAAATTAATTTCAACATTTGAAAATGTAGAAAAATGTTGGACAAAATGGTGGAAAGCCTAGATTGGATTTGAACGTTGAGGCAGCATGGGCGCAAGGTATAACGGGGAAAAATGTAACAACAGCAATTATGGACGATGGTGTAGATTATATGCATCCAGATTTAAAAGATAATTATGTAAGTAACATATTTTAAATTTATTTATTCGATTTTTACTCTTTTTTTGTTGATTGATAGAATGCTCGTGCAAGCTATGATTTCAGTAGCAATGATCCATTTCCGTATCCAAGATATACGGACGATTGGTTTAATAGGTATGATTATTGAAATTTTTTGATTTTTATGTTAACCTAATTTGAAAACATAACATAAATAGTCATGGAACGAGATGTGCCGGCGAGGTTGCCGCAAAACGCGACAATCAAATATGTGGCGTCGGCGTAGCCTATGATTCAATGGTAGCTGGAATTCGTATGTTGGATCAACCCTATATGACCGATTTGATTGAAGCAAATTCAATGGGACACGAACCGGATCTGATCGATATCTATAGTGCAAGTTGGGGCCCAACCGACGATGGAAAGACGGTCGACGGACCGAGAAATGCAACGATGCGTGCAATCGTTCGCGGTGTAAATGAAGGTCGACACGGATTGGGTAATATCTATGTTTGGGCTTCGGGCGATGGTGGTGAGGATGATGATTGCAATTGTGATGGTTATGCTGCTTCGATGTGGACGATTTCGATCAATTCCGCAATCAATGATGGTCAGAATGCTCATTATGATGAATCATGTTCTAGTACGTTGGCATCCACATTCAGCAATGGTGCTAAGGATCCACATACTGGCGTGGTAGGTCTTATCAATCGTTTTGCATTTTGTTTGAATAAAAAAATCTAATGTACTCTATAATCGAAAGGCAACAACCGATTTATATGGAAAATGTACAAAAACACACTCGGGTACATCGGCAGCCGCACCGGAAGCTGCTGGAGTGTTTGCACTTGCATTGGAAGCAAAGTAATGATTTAAAAATAGCTTTTAAATTTGAAATGTTAATTTGGATCGATTCTTTTTCTATCAGTCCCAGTTTAACATGGCGCGATATGCAACATCTATGTGTTTTAACATCGAAACGAAACTCGTTGTACGATAGTAAGGAAAGATTTTTCTGGAATATGAACGGAGTTGGATTAGAGTTCAACCATCTTTTCGGATATGGAGTACTCGATGCTGGAGCAATGGTTGCCTTGGCCAAAAAATGGAAATCGGTACCGCCCCGTTATCATTGTGAAGCTGGATCGATCATTGAAGATCATCCAATTCCAAACAATGACAGTTTAACGATATTGACCATTAATACTGAAGCTTGTAAACAAACTGATACTGAAGTGAATTATGTTGAACATGTTCAAGCGGTGATTACATTGAATTCAACACGCCGTGGTGATGTCACGTTACACCTTGTTTCGCCAATGGGAACAAAGTAAGTTACAACTTATTATTTGAATTTAATAATATATTTATAACATAAATCAATAGATCGATGATACTAAGTCGAAGGCCAAATGATGACGATCATCATGATGGATTTGTCAAATGGCCATTCATGACCACTCATACGTGGGGCGAGAATCCGCGTGGTAAATGGAGGTTGGAGGTACGTCATACTGGTCCCGTTCCACAATCCGGTTACATCAAGGAATGGACTTTGATGGTTCATGGCACAAAGGAACAACCGTACAAAGATTTACCCGTACAAGATCATAATTCAAAGTTGGCTATCGTTAAGAAAGCACATGAAGATGCATACAAGAAACATTAATTAATAAATAAAATTATCTATTATATATTTGGCAAGATTTTGACAAAAAAAATTAATTTAAAACACAACACACACACACAGACACACATACAAATGGTTCCGGTTGAAATTGAATTCATACAATGGACAACCCACACACACACACACACACACACACATACATTCCAACATCAACATATGGGAAACAAAAACTTAACAATGGGAAAGGACAAGCAAACAAATTTAATTATTCATGTTGACACATACCATTGATTATAATAATCAATTTTATTCAACAAAACAACGGAATTGTTTTTTTTCTTCATTAATTGCGACCTAACAAAGAATAAGACTCACATTCAACATAATTCATCGATTACAAATTGACCCAACAGCATTCATACCCAAATTCTATTTGATGGCACAATTGTAGTCAAACTCAAACACACACAGACACATACACAGGCCCATATCGAACATAAATCAATATATCTTGATATATATATAAAATGATTATTCAGTTATATTGTTTATTTTTTTAACTTTTATTTTTTCATCGACAAAAAAGTTTTATTTGGGTAATATTATATTGATGATCATTGTTAATTCAAATTTAAATAAAATTTCTCAATCTGTATCGAAATATATAGAGAAAACAAGTTGAATGAATGAATGTTTTAAAGGTGGTAATGAATGTAAGAAAATTATTCTTCTACTTCTTTGCAAATGTAATCTTCATCGCATGTGTTGGACTAACTTTGAATCCTTGTAATGAATCTTTGGCTGCGCCTGATTGATATTCGGTTTCAAATTCTACGAATGCAATATCATGTCGACCCGGTACCAAACGGACTTCTTTGAAGCCAGGAAATTGGGCAAACAATACTTGAACCATAGTTTCATTAGTTTCTGGTGGTAAATTAGTTAAGAACAAAATATTATTTGGCGGTTGTTCCACTAATGCTGAATGTGGAATGCCGGCAGCGTTAAGTGAGTTGCCAGTTGGAGCACGTTTCTCCTTCTTCTTCTTCTTGGGTTCATTACTCAATGGTAATTTTGGTCGTTCGACGAATGTTCCTTTAGATTTTGAGATTACATCCGAATCGTTTCGTGCATATGCAATTGTCTAAAATGAAGGTTTAAAAATATATCAATAAGAATTACCAAGTAGGTAAGTAACAAAAAAATCAAACCATTGGTTTATCGTAGAATGGAAATCCTTGCATCGATCGAATAGCATTAGTTGCACTTTGTATCTCTTTAAAGATGACAAATGCTTGACCACGCATCTTTAACGATTTCTTTGCGTGAATGTCTATAATTGATCCAAATTGAGAAAAGATGGCATGAAGTGATTTTTTCAGTTCTGGAACATTTCAAAACAAAGAGTAATTTAAATGTTAATGATTTATATAAATAAATATTACCCTCTTTCTTTATTTTCTCATTTAAATTGCGAATATAGATCGTATGATTCGGCTTAATGTCGGTAGCCATGTTTGTTGATATTTCAGATCCAAATTTGGATGACAACAAAGATTCAGGAGCGAAACAAGCCTAAACAATGCAAAGGCAACCGGCATGAGTGTGCCGACATGCTTACTATAAACTCGCCGCTAGATGGCAGTTTCATACCAAGATTTAAATTATTAATTACCGTAATAAGATATGTAAGGATTTAATATGTAACAATTTAATTTAGTCCCATTTGTAATACAAAATAATGTAGCCTATTTATTCATGATAAAGCATTTTCTGTAAGAAACATATGAACATCTGAATCTGATGTAATCAAATTGCTTGCCGTCTCTGTACCGGTCAATCCAACCAATGAATGAGCATCGAACCGATTGAATAAGACTGTAACTGACATCGAACCATAATCAGTTGTCAACTTTTTTCCTTGATTCGATAAATGCATCATGTTGATCAATTCTGAATAAAAATGTGGAAATGTTGGTGGCTCATAAAAAATTAGATGACGAATGCCTTTGATCGTATGACGATTGAAAAAATGGAATCGTTCTGTGTATAGAAGAAATTGTCGTCCACCATAAAAGAAAATATGTCGAGCTTTAGCAACCTTTCCGGTGTCGGTATATTCACATATTTGACTGAATCCGATATCTTCTTTACGGAAATAGTTTCTTAATCGTACGAAATCGAAATATGATGGAACATAGATCATTGTTCGAACCATAAGTTTATCTTTATATTTTGGTAATATTTTGTTAATGAAAAAATTGAATCTAACATCAGAGTTTGATGCATAGGTATCAGAATGAAATCGTTGAAATGTTTGCGGACATTGAATGAACACACGATTTATGGCTGATCGATTTGATGGAATCGAATTCTTTACGATCAGCTTTCCAGAATAGTTTGAAGAATATTTGTTGAATAATCCACTGATCATGGTCGACGAAATAGAGGAGAAAACCAATAATTGACAATAAAAACGGGACCATAGTTCGAGAACCCACAATTTTACTCGGGTATAATCGACACCGTGATCTTTCTTAGGTCGAAGATGTATGTGATCCATTAAATGCAATACGTGTTCCCAATTTTGCATCAAAAATAGTTCTGATTGATCAAATATTACCATATCAAGTGACGATAAGAAATCATATTCACGTTCTTGATCGCCTTCGGCACCAATTATCATTCGAAGACCTAATGGTGAAGCTATGATAATATCACTTGAATAGAAATCATTGTATAATTTCAATGATTTTTTCGTAATGGACATTCCAACGCGAAATGAATCGTCTATGTTCCCGTTAAACATTTTCCGATAATCTTCAGGTTTTCGTGAACTTATATGCGATTCATCATCCGACGGTCCAAATTCTTTTTGAAATCGTTTATAGTTCATAATATTTATCTTTCTCATTCCAGTATCACGTGCATCGGCAAACAGCAAATTGATCATACAATTCACCGTACGATAAGCAGAATCACGAAATGGTAAAATGATCAACACCTTTGGACGAGTTAATCCTTGATCGCGATATTCCTCTTTTTGAACTTTATTCTGAGTCAATTTAGAGTTATGCCAAAGAATACGTGCTCTGGTCTTCAATATATGATTCAACGAATGGAGACAATATGACATTCGTATTTGTTCAGAATTCTCTTCGGTGCGTTCAGGAAAATATAAATCCTTATACGATGATAACAGATGAAGTAATTCCAATTGAAAAGCCGATAAACGATTACATTCATTGCCAGTGATTTCCATCATTGTTTTCGGAATATTTTCTTTTAGTGATTGTTTCAATGGTAAATGATCCAACGATTTAGATAATTTTGAATCCAATTGGACTAAATTGAACCTCTCATCCTCGACACGTGATTCAACAAATGAACCAATTTGTGTCCAATCAAATGAAGTGTTTACACGAGCACATTTCTTCAATTGTTCAATTTCGTTACATGTGAAGTTGGTGAAAAAATGGGTTTGGAAATGATCAAATTTCAATTGTTGGACATTTGATAAATCATCTCCTTCCTCATCTTCGTCGTCTTTATTTTCATCATCAACCATTTCGTTTTCAGTATTGAATGCCTCATAACCATTCTTGACCATTTCTTGATTTGGTTTAATTTGTTCCATCATCTCGGATTCTGACTCATCTGATTCAGGATCAGCCTTTTGTTCTTTGCCAAATCTAAAATAAAATAGCTATTTAGATAATCAGGATAAAAGATGGTTTTCGGAAGTAAACAACAATCATGTACGTGTTGTCGGATCTGCTATATTGACAGAAGTTTTAGGACTTACGCACTAAGTAATTGATCATAAAAGTTTTCATCTTTTTCTTCTTCAATATCGGAATCTTGCACCGATTCTTCATCAATTAATTCCTTGTCTTCAACAACTTTGTCAGATTTTTTTATTGCTATGTCATCTTCATATATTCGTTTTGCAAGTTTATCGCCAAGTTTTACTATTTAAACATTTTCTAAGATTAGATTTTATTTATTGTGTTGAATAAACTTACATTTCTTATCATCTAACGGATGGGATACTCCATAATCAATTAAATGTTTTGCATTTTCTCGCAAATTTTGCTTTTTTTCTTTACCTTGTGGTAGTTTTCTTTTGTGTCCCCGATATGAAAACTTTCCCATTTTTATTTAGTCTTTCCAAAATCAACAAATTATTGAAAACAACAAACCAAACGAGAACACGTGACTCACAGCGAAGCATGTTCCGAATACATCGATAGGAATTCTCTTAATTCGTTCATCACTTTTGAAATTAAGAACCTGATATGAAAGTCATTATAAAAGCTATTGATAATTATAATTGATAACCAATGGAAACGAACAAATATTCTAAATCAAAATATCAATAAATTTATATTCTTGACAATTTTTTAAAAATTATGAATCATTTGGTACTGAGATTAATGGTTTGACTATATGATCTTTTGGTGGCTGATATTTTTCCTCTGCCACTTTCATCTTTTTAGGTGGATATTTATGATAATCTTTAGCAATTTCGTCCCATTCTTTTGGCATATGTCGTAAATTATCTTCCATGTTGATCGTCTGACCTGCAACGTATTGATCTTCAAGAATATGTTTCACCAAACTAGAGAACACATTTAGATCGCAATCTTTAGTAACCAAAATCGTATTGCAACGAATTCGAGCTCCAGTCAATTGATCAGCTAATGCAAAAACCTCGTCATCAATTTTTTCTGTATCGATTCCATACTTTTCCGCAAATTCATCTTGTTCCCGAAAATATTGATCATCATATTGAGCTGACATGTGAACAAGATTGATGATACAGCCTCGGCATCCGTATTCGTTAATTTTATTCTCTCGCATTTTTTCAAAAATGTTTTTCGATTGCAAATATGTTAAATAATAGTTGTAAGCTAAATAAATTGACAATAATAATTAATAGCAGATATAATAATTATATAACTGAGACTTACATCGACGAACACCTGCACAATTAACCATTGAATCGATTGGACCAATATGTTTTAAATAATTTGAAAAAAAACTTTCGTTTGCCAGATTTACACAAGTAAAATTTTCTATAGATTCTGGTTTTACAGTTTGTTGTGGCATTTTGTTATCCACCGAATAGATTTGACTCGCACCTGATTTAATCAAGTTCCTTGTCAATGACGTACCCAATGTAGACCATCGTCCAGTTATTAACGTTTTCAAATTGTTGATTGCTATTTTTCCCGATTGATTCATTGTGAATTATGTATGGTCAGGTTTAAAGATTTAAAGATGTCTAGATTCAAATCTGAGTGAAACATCAATCAAGATACACATGCATGCATGTATGATCAGCTGACTACATTGCGATTCATAGATCACGTGACCGTAAATCAAGTATTATCAACATACATTTTCGAATAATCATTTTTTATTAATTATTTTGAACAATAATTTATTTCTACAAATTACAATTAAATTCTGTTTTTAATTGTTTCAGATTTTTCATTTTCCATTTTAATGAGTTGTGCATAAATCAAACCACCGACAAATGAAGCTGCAGTACAACTTAAAACTGAAATCAATACTGGACGAGGCATTTGCTCCATCACCCCCGCCATTTTATATCCCATCCGTTTAAATCGTATAAAGTTATATATAGTCGATGTTAACAAACCAAATGTCCATCCACATGTACTGATATAAATCAATTGAAATGTAGTTGATTCATCTCGAAAATCTTTAATTTCTGTTTTAGCATAGAATAATTCGTCATCATACTTATTTTGTGAATCATCTTTATCGTAGTTTCGATATTTTATATATTTCAAATATAATGAATACATTTTTACTTTTAGATAATTATCACTTTTGTTTTTTATAAACAGTTAAAACTAAAACACAAATCAAATCATATTTTGATGTAAATACTTGAACAGTAACAAAGTGGTTTATTTTCTGAACTCTTTGATTAAACAACTTCAAAATTTTGTTTTTTAGGTTTAATAAATAATATAAAATAATTCGATTTATGTACAGGTTGATATTAGCGAATATGCTTGATTTTTTTGCAATTTCAACTGTAATTGTTTTGATGACGGAAGCGTTCCCGTGCCATACTAACGATCAAGTTCTCTTGTTCATGAAGGATAAAGACTTTTTTAGTTGAAAACATTAATCGGACGATTGAAACAACAAATAAGGTCCATATTCCAAACTATATTTGAAAAATTAGTTTATATCAATTAAATGGAAAGTGATTAAACAAATCAAGATACCTGAGATGTTTCAAGTTGAAATGAAAAGTTGGTTGCATCAATCATACATGTTGCATTTACGCCGTTGCTGATCTGCATCACTGATGCTGCAATATCACACCTATAAATTTACAGTTTAAATACAATAAATTGTGATGAAATAAAGCCAAACTCACGAGCTAAATCGTTGTTGAACGCAATCGCACCAACGATACGAACCAGCACTGATGATAATGCTGCTTGCCAAGACCAATATAGCTGAGAGACAATCGAGAAGAAAATCTATTGCAGCATGCGTGAAAGAACTATTTAAAAACGAAAACATGTAATTCAAAGTAATTAATTCAAGAATAAACAAGGAATCATCAGACAAAAACAAACCATTCTCCAACACGATATAGTAGACGCAACTTGAAAAACAATTGCCCCAATGATTGGAATAATGTAAAGAGACCAATTAAAATTGAATATATACAGAAACCTTTAGAAGCCCAATTGGGTTCGAAACTTCCATCGCTTTCTATGTAGGTTCCACATGAAAATAAGGCACAATGAGAGCAAAAGTCTTTCATATGATTAGATATTGGCCATATGATGTAAAAGGACGCGATAAAGCAGCCCAAATGAACGGAAATTTGTGTATATATCAATAATTTATCATTCATCTTGGTTGTCAATAATATTCTTTACTTTTGATTAAAAAAATTTAGTAAAAAATTGTCTCTACAACGCCACAATTAAAGTTGACAAAAATCCAAAACAAACATAAATATCAGCTATGTGACAACAAACGTCATCTGTGGAAGGACGATCATACCAACTCACTCCACGTGATCTGTTTTGATCCATTTATCCATTTGTATCCAAATATTTTAATTCAAAAAAGTTATCAAAATGGGGAGCTTTGACAAAGCTTTTAAATCGAAGCAAAGACTTCATCGAGAACGTACCAATGTTTTAGTCAAAGGGTTTCTGGAAAGGAAGAAGGATTATAAAGTTCGTGCAACTGAATACAAACGCCGGCAAGATATTTTTACGAAACTTCGCAAGAAGACACTGGAAAAGAATCCCAATGAATTCTATTTTCATATGAAAAAGTCTCATTTGGTAAATGGAGTACATCAAGAGATACGAGATGATGATGATGAAGAAGGACCGTCGCCCAATGAATTAAAGTTAATGCAATCACAAGACTTGAATTATATCAATTATAAACGCACGATCGATTTGAAGAAAATTGACAAATGGCAAAGTGAATTACATTTGATAGATTGTGGTGAGAAGCCAGTGAATAAGCATCTTTTCTTTGTAGAATCTGATAAAGAGAAGAAAAAATTTAATGTCGCTAAAAAGATGAAAATCGATCCAGAATTGTTAAAGATGGGATTTAATTTTGCTAATCCTGACGCAATTAAAAACGTTTCAGTTGAAGACGTCCAAGCATCAAATGAAGTTAAAGAGCTCAAGTATCGTCGATTAAATAATCGAATTGAGCGTGAAAAGTTTTTAAAAACATTGACCGATCGAATGGAAATCAAGAAACAATTATTGAATAAAAACCAAAAAGCTAAAAAGGTACAAAATGGTAAAAAGGGGAAAGCCCCCGTGTATAAGTGGAAAACAGAACGGAAAAAGTAATGAAAGTTTAATTTATTTTAATATATTTGTTTGTCTCATTTCTTTAAGTAATAAATTTATTTTTTTTATTAAACTCTTTTGTTTTATCCAACTTAACCTTCCCAGTTACGCCGGTAACCATGTATTTTCTACGACGGTCGACGTCAATGGGTTAGTTATCCTTCCGTCAACGGAAAGCCACTTTATAAAATTAAATGAATCTCATGCAATAAATATTTGTTGTCAAAATTTTTCAATTTGCTCATTCTTAAATTTTTATTGATTATAATATAAGCCCTTCGAAAACACATTATGTGGCGGGGGGCAATAATAAAACTTAAACAAAAAAAATTGCTTCGATTATAATTATCAATTGTTCGAGTTTAGTCCTATAGGACTGAAATTCTTTTGATGAGGAAATTGTAAACACAGTTAGGCAAAAATGGACTACAAATTATAAAATGAACGTTGGTATAAAATAAGATAAGTACATGAGATCGTATGCTTGAAGGGAAGATCCATAGGTCGGAGCAATTTATTTAATTTTTTCCAGGCATTATGATTCACACCAATTCGGTTCCTTTTTCATGGTGCCTTGGTTTTTTTTGTCAATAACAATCATATTAAGGATAAACAAAGTGTATTGAATAAATATTATTCTTCTATTATTTGCATTAATATTATTTTCCCAGAATTTAGTTTCAGATCTAATGGCATTATTTGAATTCTATTTAATAGATCTATATTATAACCGATTGACCAACGTACGAACGTTACCGAGTAGGCCTACAAGGCTGTGATCATCACAGGTTTTTATTTGTTTGTTTTTTTATCTGCTCATCAAATAAAATCAATCTCTTGTGTCATCGGTTACAATATAGTTCAACAAGTACATTGTAATTGATCTTGTTTACTGTATAATAAAAATGGGCGCAATATATCTAATTTATTATTCTCCAAAAACAATATTTTATTAAAGAATTTTATATGAAGCTTTCGGAACAACGCATCTCATATATGATTTTAATTAAAGTTCAAATAGAAAAATATGTTAGCATTCATACTTGAAACGCAAATTAACCTTATTAGAATAATTAATTTTTGTAATTATTGTTTAATTATGTTATTTGTTTAATTACATGAACTTAATTTTCATATAACGTATATGTTGGTTGAGATAAGTTTCTTTCAATTCATGTTTTATGCTATTGAATTTGCTTTATTTCGGTATTTTTCTATCCTAACATTCAAAATCACTTGAATTTGATGCTTGATTATTGTTCCATATCTAGCTATTTTGTTTCATTTTATCAATCTAGTCATTAAATAATGGAATTTTTTCCGATTTTATAAGATACTTGTTATAATAGTAAAGAGTTCTTTTGTACAATGTACATGTCATTATCTAATCACTTTCAAATTATTGAACACAAATCAAAAATAATTGGCATCAAATTTCACTGTTTTATTGTTTGATTGATTTTTCACTGGAATTTTTTCTTGTTCATTTTATTAAGCATCAATTCTACAAATGGATTTCTTTATCGAATTATTCAATAGAAGGTTTTCTAGAATCCATAAAAGTACAGTATTTCAATATTTGAATTTGTATAAGCATGAAATTGATCCATCTTCAATATTATATTTCATTTGTTACAAAAAAAAATGTTCAAATCAATACTTGAATTTATTACGAATGAAACAATGAAATCATGTTCATATATACAAGAAATTAGTCTAAACACCCACTTACATTTGACCAGAATTTGTAAGTTAAATGAATTATTTATATTTCAAATAATCAAGTTCATGACCGAATAAAAATTGTATAAATTTTGGTTCTGACTTAATTCATTCTTTTTCTTAAAAGCTGGTTCATTGGTCCATGGTTCAACGTTTTTCAGTTTAATCAGATTCTTTTATTTAACTAATTGGTATTCCCATATGTCATACTAAGAAGATTCTTGACTCATTGCATTCGAATCGTACATTCAGTACATTGACATTACTTCGTATCACTTATTTTCATGTTTGAAAATGGTTTTTTCTTCTTCTTTTATAAGTAGGATAAGTATTTTACTTGTTTTTATAGCAACGATTTATGGGAAATCTTCGAAACTCGATCATCAAATATTTAAACTAGATAAATTTCTTATAATTGATATGTTTAGTTTATGGACAATAATTTCTAATTGAGACATTCAATTTCGGGTTAATGGTTTAGCTTTCAAGTAGGAATGGTCTGATTCGGCGGCGTTACACATTTTGCGTTATATAGTTCGCTTCGATTCTTGTTGCAACAAGGTGCGCTTGCCTATTTTACAGTCTCTTTCAAACACTCTTCTTTCTCTCTTTCCAAATTATTTGTCCGTTTCAGTAGTGGGTTTTAGTATAAAAGAATCGTACATTACATACAATCGTGTTTAGTTGAGTTGATCTATTCGGTGGAGACCGTTCGTTCGACAAACATTCATTCGCTTCATTTCTATTTTTGTCTGCTATCTTCAATCCATTGTTGAGTGTTTCCGGTCAATTGTACAACAATTCTAATACCAATTACATTTTATGTGACAACTATACTATTAAATAAAATAAAAATTTGATTCAAAACGAATCTAACAAGCGGAACAGACAAGAATGGTTAATCCAATCAGTCTCGTATTGCTGTTCGGCATCATTGCCGTTACTGTTCATTCGAAACCATTGGAACAATCGGCATCGAATATCAATGACGATAAGTTTTGGAATGAAAAATTGTTGCGTGCACTCTCGAAACATGATTATGGAAATAATAGATTGATTCTACCACAAACATTGACACAATCACGTGTAGAACAATCGAAAGATGATCAAACACTTGCATCATTGTTGGAAGATTTAAACAGCTACTATCTACCGGAGGAACGTTTCCGAGATGAACAACAACAACAACAAAACGATGGAAAGACAAGCATTTCAGCATCGGAGCTTCTTCAAGCATTACAATCGATGGTTGATTATGGCGATGCCAATACTGGTAGTGCGTCCGATCTTTATCAACAGGAGATTGGATCAAACCCTGATTCTGGTTTCTACTATTCTGATTCACCCATGGATCAAGTTGGTTGGTTCATGAACGAACCGGTTGTGCCGAAAGTTAGACCAATAATCAACGATGACGATACCAATCAAGAGGGTCAAACAATCACCAATGATGAGTTGGAGAAAATGATTTTACACTATTTCAAGGATCGACTACAAGGTCAATCGGATGAACCATTGCCATTGGATGGAATGGTGCAAAAACGACGACAAAAGATCGTAATCAAGGATGATGATTTGGTTAGCTTAACACCAAAACCGATTGTTCCATTGGCTGCAACGACAACGACCGCTTCTCCATCGCGACTATTTCTTCGAAAACAATTTGAAAATGTTCGCGGTGGACAGAAGGAAGTAGCATTACTTCGACCGGCAGAAACCAAATCGAAAGAATGGCCATCTGAGTTGGAGGAATCGGTTCCGGTAGGTATTACTTTATTCTATATAAACATAAATTTTGGTTGTTTTCGTAATTCATAGTATTCATCTTATGTTTTTATTATTCGTTTCTTTAACTTAATCCTTTTGTACAAAAAGTACATAACAAAATACATAGTAAACAGTTAGTTAAATAGAATTGATGATTTCGTAATTTTTTTTAAGAATTAGATCAAAGGAAACCCTCATAGTGACGTCATCATCGTATAGTACTATGGTTTTAGTTGAATAGTGATACATTATTTGTTCAATTGACGTCATCACATGTGTCGTTCCCTTCCTTCCGATTTTTGTACAAACTAAATGTGAAGTGAAGTTTGAGTCGGTGCCGTTCCAACTCATACCGTTGTATAGGGTGTTTAGAGTTTGGCTTCGTAATATGTATGCAACTCTATTGCCATTGCTTTCGCGTTCCATTGCAATCGTTTCAAAAAACAGTGTACTGGTATCCAATGGAACATGAAAAGCAAAAAAAATGATAGGGGTTCATTGGTGCGTAAATGGTCGACGTTCCATGTTGGAATTGTTGGAAGCAATTTCATGAATGAAATTTCAACATTACCACCGTCGGTCTCACCGCTCTTTACCCCAAGCAATCTATTCTGTGACTCATTCGACCGAGTCTATTACCCATTGTATTCTAAATAGAGACAATAAAAAGTCATCATTTTTATGAATGTAAATCGCGGCACCAAAAAAAAAGAATAATTTGAAATTATTCCATATTTGTAGGATACGATTTCAAAACCCTATGATGATTGTTAATAAAACTATATTTGGAAAATTCTTTTTTTCCTATTCTTTTATCTTCCACTCGCTCGATTTGATCATACAATTTTTTTAATAATTTATGAGAAACATATTTTTGACAATATATAAAATACCAATTCTGGTTTCTATCATCTAAAATCATAATAAAAATAGAATTTGACATTTTTATTGTCAATCATACTTAACTTTAGTACACGTAGATGTTTATTGTCAAATTTGCCAATGTATATTTAGATAGATAGAGGTTTTCCTTGATCAATATTGTGCCTATAGCTGTGTTAAAGCCCGTACCTATCTATCTTTAAGTTTGTCCCATTGTTCTGGAACGATTAACCTCACAATGTTTATGGTTAGTATGTTATATTGTTATATACCCTCTCACTATATTGGATCGGTTTCCGTTGTAGCCGTAATATTCTAAGCTTATTTTTTGTTTAGTCAAAGAATCAATGATCTATTTATAGAATGTGCCGCATGACTTTGGCTAGCCACATTCCCATCAATGTCCTACTATACTGGTACTTGCTTTTACCCTTCTCGTTCGCTTCTTTCTTGTTAAATAGGTTTCAATTTAGTGGCAAAAATTAGATCCCAACCCTTGTGCTTTATATCAATTCAAATATTGTTTGCATGGCGTATTTTTGCGTCCATTTACACAAAATATATTGTTTGGTAGTTTGAATGTCGTGTTAATTATGTGACCATATATAGCCCAATAGTTAAACATTATTCATTCGAATTTTTATGGCTTATAAATGTATTTACAACAATGGTACAATCGAATCGTATGAGAGAAAAGCGAGATTCTCCGATAGAATTTTGGTTTAACATTGACATTGAACGTTCGGACACCCACGCAAAACCCACGCACAAAGACAGAGAAAGAGGCAGACGAGCACACACACACACACGTACAGTGTATAGTAAGGCCCGCATATATTTTATATTATGTTCATAATCGGATTTGTGATCACAGTCTCCATTAATGATATTTGATGTCCATGTGTGTATTCAATGTCCATTTACATTCTCATTGAACTGTATTTCCAATTTATGTCTATTCAATTCATGAAGTGTACTCTATAAATAACTTAACTAGGTTTTCTGGAAATTATGCTAACTACTTCAAATTGGTTCAAACTTTTTTTTTCGTACTAATTCATCCATTTATTTGAAATATACAGGATGAAAAGGAGACGACCAAAAGTGAGTCATCTCGAGTCCAATCGAGACCGGTTCGAGATGTGTTGACCTCCCAATTGAACGATTTGAAGATGGAAGCCGAATCGAAGAGTCCGAAAGATCATTCTGGCTCCGTTCATAATTGAAAATTATCTTCATTTGAAAAATTTCGAGTGCAAATTACTTATGGTTGAGACATTCCATCTCTCCATTCTTTTTCCCCGCCCCCGCTATTATATTGGTGGAACGCATTGTGTTCCATTTTTTTTTCAATGATTTTGCATTCAACCAAATTCTTTTATTAATGCTGTCCTTTTGGTTTGAATTGATCACCATCATCACCACCAGCACCATCATCATTTTTCTGTTGCATGGTTTTCACTCCACCTTTAAATTTACATTCTTACTCAAAAAACACGTCTTACATTTCTGAACACCAAATCAAGTACAAGCCATAAACATTTTTACCGTTACAATTGGAAGTCAAACGAAATCAGTTAAAAGAATAATCAACAATCAAAAAAAAAAAAAAAAAAAACAATTATTAATGAAACGAAACAAACCATATCGTCGTTTTTATTGGTGCACCAAATGGAACTCGAAATTGACCAAACCAAATAGCAAAATACAAAACCCACACAAACTTACATACCGACGTTATTATTCTCGACACTCATAAAAAAATGAAATGAAAACAAGAATTACATTTCTCGCATAATTTTCCCAACCGAATAAATGATTCTCACATTCACACACTCACCACACACACACACAGAAAGACAAACAAAGCCCACACATATTAAACCATGAATCGAACAAACCAAAAAAAAAAAAAAAAAAAAAGATTTGGTTCAAGGATAAGGATCTGATGACCACGCACCCAAAGACATTTACATACACATCAAAATCTAATTTTAGATGCAATGAAAACAAATCTTGAATGGTCAATTCCGAAATCCTGAAACCTAAACCAAAAAAAATGAAAGCATTTCCCTACCAATTTTCCTTGAACATTTTTTCACTTGATCATTTGTTCCTCCGTTTCTCAATGTCCCATTCTTTATATATATATAATCCTGCGGTTAACTCCCTTCTCTCGGACGGCTAACTTCTTTTTTTTTCTCTAAAAGTGACTGTGATCAAGATTAAATGAGATTAATGGACGGAAACCAAGTGAAAATCTAAAGTGAGAACAACAATCAAGTGAAATGTATCATTGATCTGTTGTATAATGTTCGATCATAGCGGGTTTTAGTGCGTCAATTGAGCATAAAATGACCGTTCGAGAGGGCTTAATAAAAATATTCCCGACACAAAAAACCCTACCAAAATGTTCTAATTTAACATTCTTTTCCAAATAATTTCCAAATTTATTCCAATTTCTATAATTGTATGATTGTCTGTTTATTTGGTTGTTCCATCAATCAATCAACCAATCAGTTGTGTTAATCTTTTTCTTCTTTCTACTGTTTTATCATTTTCGTATTTGTTGTTTCGTATCACTTGTTTAACCAATTAATCAATCAATCAATCAATCAATTAATTTTCCAACACTTGCACCATAATACAAAAAGAGAAGACAACAACATAAATGACCACAAAAGCCAAATCGTTTGTACTCCCACACACTCACACTCACACAAACATCAAACATTTGTAATCCAATCAAACAACATTTAAAAAACATGATTATCATTACTATAATATATTATTGTTATACTTTAATATTATTAATAAATAATAATATTATTATTATTTAAATTTGCACATTCTTTTAAAATAAACAGAATATAATCAAACGAACCATGTTCGATGTGATAGTCTTCGTGACCGATGCATCTGGCCATCAAAAATAATAAGTCTGACGTAGTTTACGGACCATAAATATCCACATCAAGATGGTAGAAACCTAACTCGTCATAGAGTTCCATCAACTCCTGGTCTGTTGCACTTTCAGTTTAATTTTTTTTAATATTTCTTCACTTGCTTGTTCGGTATCCATAATTAAAATTTGGGAACAAACAGCCGTTCTTCAGTTGCTGGGCGTAAAGAACATGAAACATGGTAAACCATTCCATTATTTTTAAAAAAATAAGGATCATTACCTTTAAAATGATCAATATTCGTTGACATTGAAGCTATTGCTAAACTATTATTATAACTTCGTATATTTTTTTGAAAGTTTTTTCCATTTTTTGCTTGATCAATTAACAAATTTACAATTGCAGTTGTAGTGTAATCGAATTTCATTAGAACAATTATTATTGAAATTTAGAATTTTAATTTATTTTCCATTTTAATATAATAGAAAATAATAAAAGTTGCTGACAAATATAGTAATTATGATAGCTGTATGAGTCAGTTAGGTTTTATTTGTTATTGTGAATTCTGTCGTTCGAACTTCTGAGGAAGTTACCGTAGTGGCTGTTCGTGTTTCAATAAAATTAAATTCAAAAAAAAAATAAATAAATAAACACAAATCTTATTTTATAGAAAATTGAAATTGAACTTTAAAAATTTAGTTCACGATTTACGAAAAAAAAATAGTTTGATACATTGGTAATTTGATTACGCCACACAATAATGCACCTTACATTTGGCGAATGTATTCAAACTTTTGTGTGAGCGCACTATATGCTGCCAATTGCCGCTATTCGTTCTCAATCGATACAGAAAAATAAAGCCCATTTTACATGGAAATGATAATATTAGATGGCTTTCTCCATTTCCTATGAAGTTAATCAAATTAGCTAAAGTGATGTTGAATCTTGCCAATGATGAAATAGACACCTCCATTTCTTTCTCTTTCATTCTCTCTTCCCACTTTAGCTAATTCTTTATTCTTCCATCGTGGTCGTCGTGGTTGTTGTTGTTGTTGTTATTGTCGTTGTTAACTAGTTTTATATGTTTGGCCATATTGACTCAAAGTCAGTTTCGATCAATTGGCGTCATCAAGCTTAATAAGGCACACTCGTGCACTTCAAATGTAAAAGGAACTGAACAGGAAACATACGCAAACACTTTCGATGTATACATGAAATGCACTAAACACACATTCATCATCAAGTTATAGATCTATAAATATAAATATGAAAACAAAATGTCATCTTTGTATTTTGACTTGAAAATTTAATAAATGGATCAAATGTACCGAAAAATTATGTGGGCAACAGTTGTAACCAATTAGATAAAATTTAACACGCTGGAACTTTTGATTTGTAAACAGGTAGAATTGAAGCAAACATATTTTTTAAAAAATATCAAACATTAAATTGAACAAAAAACTTTAATAATAGCAACAATTTAAAAAGCTTAGATCATGTTAACATCTATAGATAGAAACTATCATAATTTCTAAGATTTGTTGTAAAGAAAACAATTTTTTTTCAATTAAAATTTATACATCTATTCCCAAAGTATTTGCTGTACTAATGTTTTGGCCTATTTTCGTAATTCAACTAATTCTCATTTCAACATTTGATAACAACTACTTTCTCTATCAACATCAACATCATCGTCTAGTGAGTTGCAATTTGAACTGAAACTATGTTTCGTATATATGTATGTGTATATGTACGTTTTCTGTTATCCATCTAGCCCGGCTGGCCTACATTTCTGATTTGGCCGACAATGAGGAAATGGAAAGCCTCAAACGACCCCGATGCACCTTATCCGAAAGGAGACCAGGAGGAAGAGGGAGAGAGAGAGAGAGAGAGAGACTTACGATTCGACTCGACACTTTAACCCAAATCAAACGATAAAGCGTCGGTCGAACGAACATGGGCCCTGAACTGAACTTTGGGAGCTTGATCTTCGTTGTTGTTGTTGGGCTGGTTGTTGCCACCGGTATTTTTGTATTCGAACCAATTTCACTTTCTTTCTCTCTTTTTCTCGTTCGTTCACTTTTTCATACATCACACTCATTCCATATTCCCATTTTGTCAAATTGTACCGAGAAAACGAACTAAAATTGTCGTTTGAGAACACCAATAGGAAAAATAGGAAATACAAATGAGGTCATTCTCCATATATAGCAATATAAGTGTATGTATGGTATATGTATATACAATCTATACTTCATCATCATGACCCATTGCCTAGATAATGAAGAGAAACATTTCTGGTCTCGTTCCATTAGTTCCCACTATTCACCGTGTGTATTTTTTGTTTGTGTTTGTGTTTTCCCACAATTCTATAGGTGAACTCGTGGATGAACTCTCAGCAAAGTTACACAAACATCACAAAACATTCATAACAATAACATACACAAAATTAGACCATTGTGTGGAGTTTATGTGTGTGTATGTTTGTCTACATTATGGAGTTGCTATGGTTTGATATTTAAATTTGTAGTTAAATTTTGTTTTTTATTTGTGTATAATGTTAACTTAGATTTTTCATTATGCCTTTCATTAAAATATATGATGCAAATGAAGTCGACATTAAGGAAACGTGATTGAAGTAAAATTCAATGTTCATAAATTTCCAGATGTACACTTCACTGCATTGCTTTTTTTTGTGAATAAATCTTCAACATCATTATCATTACAATTATATAATTCAGCATTTCTCTAGAATATATTTCCGTCTTTCTAATGACTGTAACATTTATATAGTTTTTAAATGCCATATACAATTTTCAAGAAAACATTAAAGTCAATGACGGTTCATTTTGTTACAAAAAGCTATTTGGAAACAAAACAATAGATCGATTGATATTTCAATCATATTTTATTTTTTATTATTTGATAGGTACAATTTTTATCATAATTTATGTTTTATTATTTGATTTTACTTGCTATCCTCCTGGGTTCGTCAAGGTTCGATTATAGTACAAACGTATAAGTGCGATATAGTTTTTGGACTTGTTTGGCAATGAATTTTTCCTTGTCCCTGAAAATTTCTGATATGTTGGCATACGTGTGGGCGTCAAGGAATAATATTGCTGACAGAGAGAATGGGAAACGGAGCCTAAGCTTGAAAATTGTTCTATCGCGGCGGCAAGAGCTACGGCAACGGCGGTGGCTGCAGCCACCACCATCAGGCCTAACCGAACGAGTCCAAATGAATGTCGATAAAGCCGAATGTGAAGGCAACATTCATTTGGAACAAAAGTGCGTAGGTGTCTTTAATACACAAACATGTAATGTGGTCTTGCTTTTTCCCTTCATTCGCGTTTCATTTCGTTTCTATCGCTCTCCTCCCCCTCCCTCCCCCCACACACACACAACCTCGATGGTTAATTTGTTGTCGTTGCAATAATAATAAGTTCTCCTTATTCTACCAAATTCTGTATCTCTTTCAGTTTTCAATGTCGATGTGTGGGCTTCAAGTTCATAGGATTCTGGTGCGTTATAGATTTGAAGATAACCGTAAGCAAAAAAGATGTGTAGATGAAATTGTTCGTCCCGTTCGTCCATACATTTGTAGCCAAATAAATGAGAAAAAATGATTGTACAAACACCAACGTTGTAACGCCAACGCCAACGCCAACGCGTTCCAAAGTTGCCATTCAATGTCAATGTTAAGGTAACCAAGAGTTTTCATTTTCGTTCTTTTTTTTTTTGGTTGGTTGATACTATGGCCTCAATTTACGCTCTTTATTGGAAATAAAGTTTTTGAATTCCCATTACCTGCCGATTCAGTAAGTACAAACTTTCGAATAAATAATGGCAAATCAAATGTTAGGGTTGCCGAAAATGAACTTTAACATTTAATCATCATTTCAACATATAGACACATAAACGAACGAACTTTTGTTCGCTATGGAAAAGTCGATCATTGGAAAGCATATTTGTTCTTCTTAACATTGGCCTGTCATTTGGTTGCATACTTTTTTTCTTTCTAAGCACGTTTCGTAAATATTTATGTTTGTACACTTTTATGATCAACTAGACTAAAACATTTGTTATAATTAATTAAATTTTCAAATTACTAAACAAAGATATACCGAAACTGGTCTTTTTGTCTTGTAATCAAATTTTGTAAATAATTTTGCATTGATCAGTTGTTTTTGTTGTTGATTGATTTCTCTATACTAAATTGTTCAATTGTATTAGAATAGTTTTGGTGCTCAAAACAATAAAAACAAATTTTATGTAATGACATCGTAAAATGTGTTATTGCCGCCAAATAAGCTAAATAGTTTTTCTTGTTCAAAGTTAATGTTCAGAACAAAATACACAAAGTGAAAGTGATTAACATTTTTGGTTTGGTGAACTAATTTGATTAGTAATCTGCTTTCAACATTCAACAACAGCAACAGCAACAACAACAACATACATATAAAATAGTTTTAGTTCAATTTTAACTAAGAATTTATATATAGTTGAATATTTTCTGTAGTTCATAAAAAAATAAAATTAATCATAAATAATTTGACATTCATCCATTTACTTACCGTATTTTTGCACCACTTTCTTTATTTCTTACTTAATTTTAATTTATTTTTTGTACGATTTGATTAATTATTAATCTTATATATAAATGCACATTCCCTTTACCACATTATATATTGTATATATATTGATTAGTTGATCGTTTTGAAATGAATTGGTACCGGACGTTGGTTGTAAGAAATGGTCAAAAATAAATTAATATTTAACCATATTCTTTCAGCTCTTTTAGTGTATTTGATAAATTTAGTATGCTCATAAATGAAACATTTATCGAATGAATATCATATTAGATCATGTTGAATTATTATATCATTCACACATGTACAAGTTGAATCTTGGTCGCCATCTATCGAATATTGAACAATTTTTGGATATGGTTTCCATGACTAAATCCGTATATAGTTGGAACACATTTGGTACGCATTCGTACCAGAAATCCAAAAACGTACGACGCCATATTGAGTTGCTCAATGGTGTCTATGGTGGTTGGGAAGCTCGTCATCAATTCGACACAACACATTTTGGTTTTGGTTGTCCCAACACGAAAGGTCAACACAAGTAGTATCAACATCCAAAAGTTTGGGACACCTCGTTCATCTATTTTAGATTTAGTTTTCGCCCCAAAATAAAATAATATTATTATTTATTTTAAGAATGAAAAGACATTCGTTTAGTCTTGTCGTCCTCATTGGATCGATTCTTATTATTTCTGTGCGTAGTCATCAATTGGATTATGGTTTGTCCAGTTCGTTGAATTTACAAGATTTCATTGGACCAATTGATCGGAAACAAACAATTTTGGACTCTCAATCGGTATTACCGGAAAATATTTTATTTGACACCAATGTAAGTAATCATTTGTGTTGTCCTTGAACAATATAATGTAATTCTATTATCATATTAAAAAGGAAAACTATCGAATTCGTAAGGATGATTCAAATGAACCAATAAGTCGGTATCATTTTCAAACACGAGATGACATTCTTCTACCACGTGAACCATCGCCACGAAAGGAATATTTGGAACATTCATCATTGTATGGCCATCAATATATGCAAGGCGGTGCGGGAGAGGGAACTCAACATCTTAAACCAGATGGTTCAATATCTAATATGCAAGTGATCAAATCGGATTCGGTTTTGCCAGCCTATTGTAATCCACCAAATCCATGTCCCATTGGTTATACTGGTATGTGTTTGCAAACGAATTTGAATTAAAATTATTAATTAATTTTGTTTAATTTTATAGCTGAGGATGGTTGTTTGGATGATTTCGTCAATTCAGCTGGTTTCAGTAAGGAATATCAAGCATCACAAGAATGTATGTGCGATACGGAACACATGTTCAGTTGTCCCGGAAATACCGATGAAAATGAGTTGGAAACATTGGCACGATCAATTCAGAATGAAGGTTTAATGGATAATACAATTGATAAAATAATGGAAAATATGCAAACAGGAGATGAACCAACCGTTCAACATAAAGTAGTTGCAAAGAAATTCTTTACCAAACGGGTAAGAGTATTGTATAATTATAATTAATTCTTTTATAATATTAATTTTTGTTTACTTTTTTTAAAGTCGGGAGGTAAAAACCGATCAATTTCGAAACGATCAATTCCAGAATTGATGAGATCGTACAATAGTCCCGTAAAGATGCATAAGATGAATCCATTTTTGAATGGTGAAAGATTGCCGGTGGTTGCAAAGAAAAGTCCACATTTAGCTAAAAATTAGAACTATATATATTTGTGGTCAAATGTAAGATCATAAAACACACCCACACAAACACACACCCTCATGATTAAATGTTGTTGTCAACTCTGAACATTTTGATTAATTGATTGATTGATTGATTGGCAAACTGTTAAAACCATTATTTAATTATTTTATCATACAACCTTATGATTTTAAAACATAAATTATTGATGTAAATCCACACATAATATAATAATAATGGATGAAATAAAGAAGAATACACAGACACAAACACAAATAAACCCACATTGGAAGAGATAAATCCCAAAATAACACAAAGAGAGACTTAATGAATTATATAATTATTGTCGGTGTGAAATCGAAATACATTTTGATTCTGCTAAACATTTTGTATGTGTCCAAATTTGAACACATTTCTTATCATATATTATGATATGATATTTAAACATTTTCTCAATTAACAAAAAATAAACATCATACACAAACACATTACACCTACATTATACAAATGAGATGTCCGAATCAATCGATCTTGTTGAACTCAAGTCCTCAATTATTTGCTTGTTTTAATGTTATACTTGTTTTAAAACACTAAAGATAAATTATGACTCATTGATCATATCACAAAAAAAACAATAATCTTCATTAACAATGTATGAAACCAATGACTATTGGCCGTCGTTTTGTCTTTTCATTTAATTTTTGAAATAAATAAAAGCAATCCATCTTACATTGTTTTTGTTTATTTTTTTTCAAAGTTCAAGCTTAATTTTTTCATCGAAAAAAATTAATATATTTCAAAGATTCATGGTTTATCATGGTAAGTGATTTATTATTTTATTAATTTTAATTTATTTATTAATTATTTGAAATTAGGATTTTATACGATGGAAAACGATCATTCTTCTTCTTATCATATACCATTGGTTTATGGTCAAACATTTACCGAATCGGAGAAGAATTTTATTCTTCAACGACACCGACAACGTTTGGAACAAGAATCGTTGAAGATGTTCGAAGGTCAAATGTTTCAATATGACACTCGTCGAGATTATCGTAATCGTTTTCAACGTGCAATCAACTATGAAGGTCGATACGAATCGATTCGTATTGTAAATGTTACCACCAATAAATTTATTTGTAGTAATTATATGAATCGTTTGATTGGATTCGATTACAAACGTCATTCAAGCGCTCATCGATTGTTGTGTTTCAACACCAACTCATTTCTTGTGCAAACATTTCAATTGATAAATTCAACTCAACTTCAATTTGATAATCATCCAATGGTTGATGAGTTGAAACCAAATTTGATTGATGGTGACATAAAACAAGCTAAATTATACCGTAAATTTGATACCGATAAATTATTTGTTGCAATTTTAAAACGTCGAGGAACATTCATGTTGGAAACCTATGAAATTGAAGCAAATGGATCAGTTACAAAAACATCGTTTTCACATGAATTTCGTTTTGGTGAAGAAGTGATCAAATTTGATATACTCCATTATGATATAAATAAGATAAAATTTGTTGCACTTTTAATGGGTATCAATGGTCAACAAAATGGTGGTCTACAATTGGTTCATGATGAAGATGTGCTTAAATTATCGATTCAAAAAGGAAACAATTTAAAAACATTACGCATCTTATCTCAAGGTTACATTTTAGCTAGTAATACGACTCATTGGTGTGCATATCGTTATTTGGGTGATTCAAGATCGGAAATGATTCTCCTATATCAATCACGTTCGATGATTGTCGATCTACAAACGATGACCAATGGTAATCGATACTTTGTTGCGGTTGCAGCTCAATATGATCAATATATATATCGTTGGGATGGTCGAACATTTCGAGGAACGGCACGAATGAGTCAACGTAACAATATCAACCAATATCGTGATAATCCAGCATATAAGATCAATACATTGATGTCATCCTATACACGTGAAGATATATTTTTCTATTTTAATTTTTTGCATCAAAATTCAATCACATTGTACGGATATGACGTTAATCAACGATCATTTGTTAAGGTTAACGAATTTCCATCGATTTTGCCGACAAATCCTACCTATGAACCAAAATATGGTAATCATCTACAGGATCGCAATTTTGCACTTGAATTGAAGATGAATGTTGAAGGAACAATCTTGTATTTGTTTGCATTTGAAACACAGGTTGATGAAGATGGAACACGTAATGCACGATTAATTGAAATGGAAAAACGTGATGATGATCGTGTAAAGATTGAATCTAATTTAGCCAATCTTCGGTACAATACGAAAAAATTGGAAAAACAGGAAACCGTTTCAAAGACACATCTTAATCTAACATTTAATTTTCAAGTTAAATTTAATGCTAAAGTTTATGTAAAACGCTTGGAATCGCCGGATCCATCTCCACCACAACAATGGTTCATCAATCAAAAACGTATGAAACAGGAAAGTGTTTACCGATCTTTATATCATTTACATCGTAACATACAAAATGTAATTCAAATAGAGAAAGCAATTGAACATGATCTTGATCATGAAGTCGTTTATCGTTCTCATGATGCCAATATAACCGGCATGAAAGAGTTTGTTAACTTTGTCAATGCACCAAGAATTGATGTACGTCAAAGTTTTATTGAATTTTATCGTGGTTTGAATATGAAGAATCTACTCTCAACATTATATAGAATAAGTACAAATCAACCGATTGGTGGAATCAAAACGATGTTATTGAATCTTGGTATTAATGGTAATGTTCAAGCAAACTTTATCAACACAATTCGACCCGATCATCTACTTTATGGTAATTTAGATCAAGATATCTTTACCAATTTGTGGTATCAAAATGTTCATGTTGATCACCTATCGATTGGTGATAGTTTAGCTCCAAATATTTCAATTAAAAAGTCAATCTTCATCAATCAACCGGATAATCGTCCAATTGTGATTAGGAATCGTATTCTATTCAGTGAACTTGATGTCGATCATCTTTATGCTAATAGTGTTGATAATCATTTCATTAGTCAACTTCCGTTTAAAGTATTACGAAAAGATGAACGAAATAAGCAAGTTTTTCGTGTTTCAACTCAAATGAATGTTATGAATGCACGATCTGACATTCATTGTGCAGAATTGAATGGATATAAATCGGAAACCTTATTCGGTGATCTAATTCGTAAGAATGGAAAATCAAATTTCGATCATCCAGTTCGTATAATTGGTGATCTTCATGTTCGATATCTTTCATCCGAAGGTCGGTTGAATGGAATTCGAATTCCAGATGATTTGATGGATCGTCACACAGAACAAGTATGTTTTGTTTTATTTGTTTTAAATTTTCAATTAATTTTTTGAATTTATAGATTGTTCATGGCATCAAAAAGTTTTCCCATGTTTCCATTGACAATGTTGAACTTGATCGTTTGAATGGCATCTCTATTCCGGATGACATTATTACATTAAGTCGTGATGAAATGATTTCTGGTCATTTAACATTGGATCAATTACAATTAAATGGAAATCTTCAAGTTGAAGGATTGATTGATAATGTCAATTTAACCCATTTGGATCAACGATATATTTCTTCATTGAAAAGCAATTATGTCAATTTGACATTCTTCAAACCGGTTCATGCTAAATTGATCAAAATCTATTCTGGTCTTTCTAATGGAATTAATTTGGACAATATTTATCACGATTCTATCTTCAACCATTCATCAAATGTTTATATTCCAAGTACGAAAACAATTTCAAGCATATTAAAATGTGATTCCATACGAGCTGAAATCATAAATGGACAACAATTGAATCAATTTATAAAAACATTTGACGTTGGAAATTTTACCAAACGAGTGACATTTAAAAATTCGGTTCAATTTGGTTCCATTGATGTTCGTGATACAATCGATACAATACCAGTTAAAGCCATTCTTGATAATATTGCATCATTGGATGGTCAACGAATGATCTATGGAAAAAAGAATTTTAAAGAATTAGTACGAGTTGATCGATTAATTGTTGAAGGTGGCATCAACCATATTCGACCAACAAGTTGGATGCTTTATAGTGCGGAACAAAACATAACTAATTCGAAATCATTTACCAACGCTCACGTAACTCATCTACAAGCTAATCAATTGAATATTGTCGACAATTTAAATGGAAAAAATGTTACACAAATGCTACAAAATATGATTTGGTTAAATGGTAAACGATCACTTGATGCCCAGATTCATTGTTCAAATTGTACAGCATCTCATATGCGTACGACGTATGTGAATGGAAAAAATTTTACTTATTTTGTACAGAATCATCTATCAAAAAGTGGTGAACAAACGATACGTTCAAAGTTGAACTTTAAGACGGCTCAACGATTTGGTATGATTGAAACACGAAACGGAATCTATGGAATCGATCTTCGTCGTATTCATCGTGATGTGATCACACTTCATGGACATAATGTCATACGAAATCCAGTATTGATTGAGGGTAATCTTCGATTATTGAACGGACGACTTACATCGGACAACTTTAATAAAATCAACATTACCGAATATGATAGAATGGCTGTAAAGGTGAACCAATCATCATATGAATCGTCTCAAAAGGTTCATGGTAAAATAACCTATGCAAATGGTTTCGATGTTCATGCCAATCTACGTGTCAATCGATTAAATGATCATTTACCTGAAGAGTTGATTATGACCAACAATCGTAATTATAACATTAAAGGACGAACACATTTTGGTGGAAAAGTGACAACATCGGGAAATGTTCGTGTCAGAACATTGATTAATGGAATTGATTTACGTGAATTGAATCGAACCGTTTTGAAGGTGAATGATCGCGGCGAAGTAGACGGTTCAATTAATATTGTTAGTAAAATTCATGTAAATCAACTTAATGTTGATGGATTGGTTGATAGAATTCCCATCAATCGAAAATCGATTCTAATGAGCAATAGACAACAAAATATTGAACGATTGGTATTGAATGGACCGACAAGATTTGCTACTGATCTCAACGTTTGGAACACAATCAATGGTTATCATCAAGATAATTTAAATAAGATTATACGAATCAATTCTAATCAAGAGCAAGTGTTCAATGCAAGTCAAACGTTCTCTTCGATTTCAGCTGGCGAGATACGTCAACTTCGAGGTGATGTTCACATTCGAATGATCAATGGCGTCGATGTTCGTCATTTCGAATCGGTTGCCGTTCATTCTGGATCAAATCGTACAATTAATATTAATCAAAATTTCCTACAAAATGTAACTATTTATAATCGAAAAACTGTCATTGGTCAAGTGAATCGAATCAATCTATTGAATGATGTGATTCGTTTAGATTCAATTCGACAAACAATTACCGGAGTTAAGACATTTGAACGTGTCCAATTGAATGATGATATTGATGTAATCGGACGTGTAAATGATCTTGATCTACCATCGATTCAGAACAATATTCTGTATGATGTTGGACAACAATCGATTCCTGGTTCAGTTCGATTTCGTGCTCCAATCTATTTAAACCATGACAGTCAAGTGGATTCATTGAATAATATCAAACCGGAACATTTACTTACGTTAGACGGCGCTGATCAACATGTCAATGGACAACTACAATTTAAGGAAGTTAAAGTGGAACAAGTTGATAGTCGTCTGGTAAATAAGATTAATTTTACTGAAATATCCGAACATGTTTGGTATAAAAACAGTAATCGACCTCAAACAATTCCCGGAACGATTACGGTTAATGCTGCAGTATTTGACGATAATGTAAATCTTCGATACCATTTAAATAATGTAGATCTGAATGTAGCCGTGGAAACGGCAAAGGTTAATTTGAACCAAAAGATTGACATCAAAGGTGTGGCAACCTCGATACAATCATATACGAATTCTTTATATCAACAACGGTCAAGATATGAGCATGCTACGTTTGAGATAAATCATCTTAGTCCAGTAACGAACGATATTGGTAATTTGCCATTGGAAGTGAAGAACATTCATTCAATAGGATCAAGTATTTTCATATTTCGAGAATTGTTATCCATGAATCTAAGTTCACATATTCATCAATCGTTCATGTTCAATGGGAGGTCAAATGTTGTCCTTCTAGTTAATAATCGAATTAAGATTTTACAGTTAGATGGTCGTCGTTTGATTACAATCTATGATAGCATTCTTCCACCAAGTAAGTATAGACAAGCAATGGAACATTTTTTTAATATATCTTAATTTATACGTATATAGGTACAAAACCATTGGTATTTGTTATGGATCAATCCATACATGTTCTTTACGGTGTTGAACAAAATAGAAATTGTTCAATTTCAGCTCAAACATATTTGGAACGATTACATATTGATCCATATCAGTTGTCGGTTACAAGACAAGTAGTTCAATATTTTGATGAAGCAGACATTATCAATTTAGGTCATTTTCAAGATTTAAATGGTTATGATCATTTAATTTTCAATAGTCATCAATTGAATGGCAATGGACGTCAAATTCAAATTTTTAAACGGTTTGATTATTGCCGTTTCGAATTGATTCAATCAATTGCAGCACCAACAATGGAAATGATTGCTTTATTCAAGTTTGGCAAAACGAATGGATTGATGGAACAATATTTGTGTGGATTAGATCGCCATCGATTGACTTTATGGAAACAACAAGGTTCTATATGATATTTGTTATCGTTTCTTTTATATTTAACTTTTGTTTCATTCAGGAATTCGTGGATTCTCCCAAAGTTGGAATATTCGAACAACAATCGATCATGACATGATTCCATTTCAATTGTTGCCATATATTGAACATTCAAAATTGATCATTTATGCACCAACATGCCCAATCAATTTATTTGAAGCAAATCTTAACACCAATTTAACACAATTGAAATTATTGTACGATGATTTTATATAAGATTCTTATAGATATTGAATTATTTTCTGTTATTTTTATTATGAAATAAATTTAAATTGTTGTTGCATGATTGGCATAGTTGCCGTATCCACATAAAGTGCACAAGACCAGAGAAAGACAGTTAGCCGAAGTGTAAGATGGATGCCATTTAAGACAATTTTTTCAACGAGATTTTGGTGCCATTGTGTTGCATGAGTTGTAGATCTCGTTGCATTCTGGATTCGTCCAAAATTCGCTATTGTTCACTGTACATCGTTATTGACTGATTTGCACCGGTTATGAAGAATCCGTTCCATTTCCTTTTTTTTATACAAAAATTATTTTTTATCAATAAATTTAAATGTCATCTTCCACCAAAGCCAACCAAAGCAATCAACCAAAGTTCTAATACGCTCCATTTTCACTTACAAGATCCAAGACAGATGTGAGTGTTCGGAACCGTCACAGGACTGCTCACATATTCTACTTAGATGTGAAGGAATGACGGACATACGTGCACAACTTAAGAATACCTGCAGAACCACTATCAATGAACAAAATTTTTCGAAACTTTTTAAAAACAAAGAACTAAATGGAATAGACAATAGTTGAAACAAATGCACAAATGACTTGTATTTTGGGAAAGTGCTTCCTCAGACTTAAGAAATTGAATCCATATACATTGATGTAAATAAACTGCCTGAGGTGCATCATGCAAACGGTGGTGCAACAAATCATTTTCTAATAAAAAAGAGACAGTGCGCACATACAGTTTTTGTTGGACTTGTTATCATTGTGATTACCATGGAGTTTATGCACCAACCTGCCCAATCAATTCAATTGTAGCAAATTTTACTTCATCGATTTGAGTACAATTGAAATTATTGCACGATAATTTTATATTCTTATAAATATTGAATTATTTTTTGTTTTACCTTACATTTAATGTTTGATGTTATTTTTATTATGTGATAAATTTAATGTTTAAAATTATAAAAAATAAAAATAAATTTAATTTATTGTTTCATGACGATTAAAGTTAAAATTCAACGAAACAAACAATGCAAAGTATAGTCTTTATATTTCGCTTCTGATACAATACGTCACTTACATAATTTGCCGTATATGAACTACTGTGGAGGTTTTATTTCAACGGGACATTTCTTGCAGATGCTTTCGGCATGTTTGCCGTATCCACATAAAGTGCACAAGACCAGAGGAAGACAGTTAACCGAAGTGTAAGATGGATGCCATTTAAGACAACGACGGCATAGTTTATTTTCTTTCACTATCCGCCATTTTTGTTCCACGGGTACTCTACGACAACTTGTGGAATCGTGCGGTTTATTGCAAAACACACACCTTACGGAAATCCACTGTCGTATGATGGGAGACGAAGTTTGTGGTTGCTGTATTTGATGAAAATCGTGGCTGATGTTGCGCACGATCACCATCGGTCGATTCGTATGAGTTCTAAGATTTGATCCATCCACCGTGAAGCCATTTTGACTATTTTCTCGTAAAAGAATTTCGTTATTACGAATAATCTCCGGCTTTCTTTCAAAATAGGTTCAAATATGTCAACGAGCTTTCGGTGCCATTGTGTTTCACGCATGATTCGTTGATGATCTTGTTGCATTCTGAGTTCGTTCAAAATTCTTTGTTGTTCGTTGTTGATCGTTATTGCTCGATTTGTATCGATTAAAGACGATTTCTCCATTTATATAAGGCATGAGGGATGATTTGGCGCGGACACCTTCCTACACTAACGTATGTTGATAATCAGGGCAAACCAATCAAGTTTGATAGACTATGTTTCAATTAATAGATGATACAAAATTAAAATATACTATAAATTAATTGAAACCCAAGCTACCTCGGACATTGTGATAACACTTTACAAACAAACAAATCTCCAGATTTTGTGGAAAAAAATGTCGCGCCCCTGGTGTTCATCACCATTTTTTATAGATATGCGATATGCGACCCTTTTATTTCCATAATGTGGTCTAAGTTCAAGTGGTATTACAACTGATAGTAATTATAGTAATAATGCAAATCTGATCTATGTTTTTTGTAAAAAAGATTGTCAAACAATTAGGTTTTGTTTTGACTCTCACAATGATCTCAATGAGTGTTGGCCATTGACGAGCGTCGATTGCGATAATTCATATTTGAAACAGTACGTTATTATTGTGATCTTTATGAAATATATCAACCAACTTTTGGAGTTGGTTTCATGGTGTGTGCAAAAAGCCATTTGTTATTTTAACGATGGTATTTGCCGCACCACCATTGAAATATTTGACGCGATGGACATTCCTGTCAGTAGCCAAATGGCCAACAGATTGACGGCTATTGACAAGAGACGCGTCTCAAAAAAAGTTTCGTCGTCATTAAGGAATCAAAGAAAAAGAAAAAATGTTGATGATAATGATGATGACTGTTAAACATGTCACCTATCGACAACTTGGTGAACAATCGATGTACATAAAAGGCGACCTGCGGGTCTGCTAGATTATTAGCTTTTGTTGTAAGTTTCGTTTAATCGTCTTCAACATCACTAACGTCTTTATTTCTTTCAACTAAATAGGTCCAATCGTCATCTGTTTATTTTATATCTTCCGTTTATTTGTTTTGTTGATTCACGCGTAATAAAGTGTTTTATACTCAATTTTCGTTTAAGGCCACACAGTTTTTCCTTCAAAGTGCAATAAGAGCTCAAAGTTGACCTATGATATTTACATCTTTTTTCACATTTTTTTATTTTTTTATTTTGAAAAAAGTAAATATGATGTATAATTAGTTCAAAACGGATTAACTTAAAATATCATCGATCTTTTGAATTTTGTATAAATTTTCAAATTTAGATCTTTATTGAATGCACCTTGCGGTCCAAACTATTTAAAATCTAGCAAAAACGTTCAGTATACTGAATCACGTGGTAAACAAATATTCTAAGTACGCCGAAAAACAGTTCTGCCTTAATAGATTATGAGACTTATTGAATGAACAACAAAATGGATATTTTCAAAACGATTACTGGTTTTACGAAATTGGGTGAAGCCAATTACTTATTTTGGTCGAAAGAAATCACGGCGCTCCTAAAAATGGCTAATCTTTATCAATATGTGTCTCAACCCCTCATCTCTCTATTGGCAGTAGTGGATGATAAAACGACTGATCAAATCCGTGCTAACAATGATCAGCACATGCAAAGGGAGCAACAAGCTCTATTGGTTTTATTAATGTCGTGTGAGGTGAAGGCCAAACGTTTAATCTTGAACTGTGATTCAGCATTCGATGCTTGGAATATTTTACGAAAATATTTTACGAGTGGAGATCCAAACCGAGCTAATATTTTGGAACATAAAATCAAGCAATTAAAACTGAATAAAATGGATCAAGTTCCAAAGGTATTGGATGAACTAACCAAGCTAATCGAGATGTCAATAGCCGACCCACTATTGAACAAAAACACGAAAGCCAGATACTACTTGAGGGTCCTAGACTCGATCAAATTTGGCAACATCAAGCAATCCATAAATATGAAATTATCGAGAGGAGAAGATATTAATTATGAATCTGTAAAAAAAGAAATTCTTAATCAAGCAGCCGAACTATCCATTGAAGAAGAAGAGTCCTTGACATCGAGATCGATAAACTTGGAAATCAACAAAGCCAAACATCAAAAACGGTTTTATGGTGTTTGCAAATGTAAAGGGTGTGGTTCCAACCGCACACACCTCACCGCAAAGTGCTTCCATTTGAAGAAGCACGATACCACTTCAAATGAAGCATTTAAACGTAATCATCAGATCAATTGTATCAAGATTGGTAAGTCCAACGTTCGTTTTAAACAATTAAACGTATTATTGGACAGTGGTGCCACTGCACATTTTGTCAACGATAAGACAATCTTATCAAACATTCAAGACTGCCCAATAACGGAAATCACTGGCATTAACAAGTCGGCTTCACAGTTGGTTGCTACTCAAAAAGACACAATCAAGTAAAGAATGAACTGACCAGATTGCTACAAGAAAAAGGATATCTATGTATAGAAGAGGCGTTTTGTACAGACAAAGAGGGCCGCAACCGTTTCGTCGACATATTGGCATACAAACCTAACGATAACCAAGTCTTAATAATAGATCCAACAATACGGTGGGAGGACAACGAGGACATAGGACGAATGGTCCAATTGGAAAAAGCAAGCATATATGAATCTTGCTTCGATAATCTCACTACTAAATATCCAGATATAAAAGGCCGTCAGGGCCGCGTGATAGGCTTGTGGTTTGGATCAAGAGGAACAATATCGACGCAAGTTGTAGACTTCTTCAGAGAGTTTAACTTAAATATGAAAGTATTAAATCATCTCAGTGAACGAATAATAATCGATAGCTTAAAATTAATACATTCCCATATTTACACAAAGCCGCATAACTAATTTAACTTTAACTTTATCGAATTCACCAATATAACCAACACATCAATATTGTCAATAATGATTGAACAAGTACACTGTGGATACCCAACTCACCAATTGTGTGAGCAGTTCATCTAAATTAAAGATTCTTTCTTTCTTTCTTTCTCTCTTGCCTTTTTAATGGATAATTTGTCAAAAGAACTTTATTTAAAAAGGGCATAAAATTAAAAATACAATAATAAAACTAGCTTTTGCAATAGTAATTTACTTAAAAGTCTGGAAGTCTGATTAGGAAGACTTGAGTCTCAATGAAAACAGACCCAGAGTTTTTATCCAGATTAATAAAGTTCTCAACAATCGTTGTATGTCAGTTTTCAGTGGTATCAAAAAGCTCTCAGTTAAATTCAACAAAATAAACACACAAACATTACAAAGTATATCCGATATAAAATGTTAAGTAATTTTTAGAATTTAAATTAATCGAACATTGATCGAAAAATTTATCATTTTGTTTGTCATTCAATGGCAAAAGAACAAATGAAAAAATGAATGATTTAGACAATAGTAGCAAATCATCAAACAATGATGATCTTGAAAATGCGTCGTTTCAAATTAATGATAAGTCCTTGGAACCATTAGTGGAAAATGTTGAAACACCTATTCAACCACGCAGTGAATCATGGGCCAGTATCGGCAAGCCCGTACTTCTTGTAATGACTCCAATACTATTGACATTAATCTTGATGTTATCATTGGTCACAATTACATGTCATGGTCGACACGATGAATGTTACAATGGAGGAATGTCGTTCGCAATGCCTAAACATTCGATGATGGAAGTTCCTGGTCAACCATTTTGGACCAAAGTTCGCAACGCATCCAAACTAGCAACGATGGTAATTGTAATAATAGCTTTTGCCACATTTGTTGTTGCTACCGTCTTTTATTTCGGTTTAATGTGGTTTATCATCTGTTACGTATTCGTTTCCATATCAATGGGATTCTTTTTCTTCATTTGTATTTTTATGCGAAGCTTTCTTATTTATTTTGATATTCCGTTCGATTGGATTACTGCCGGATTCATTGCTTGGAACTTTACGGGTTGTGGTAAGATTTTATATAGTTCTATTGATGACACCATTAACAAAATTGTTTCATAAATCGGTAGGTCTTGTAATCTTTTTTATAATTGATAGTCCAAAACTTATCAAAGGAATCTATCTGATCTTCTTGTCGGCCAATCTATCAACCCATATATTGACATTGTTACCACCGTTCACAACTTGGTTTCTTTTGATCGGATTGGTCATATGGGATCTTTTTGCCGTTTTGGCACCATGTGGACCTCTTCGATGGATCGTAGAAATAATTCGAACAGCAGAGAAAGATGTAACTAATAAGAAGAAGAAAATCAAATTACCCGATGTGATGATCTATTCGACGATGACATATTTTACAATGTCGGACAAGAATAGTGACAATTACACACCGGACGAATCATTGGCACCATCCAATGCAAAACGAAATGTAAAGATAGCCGACTTGAGACCACAATTAGGTTTGGGTGATTTTATTTTCTATTCATTATTGGTTGGCAAAACGGCTACTATGACGTCATCGATTGTAACATTACTTTTCGTGGCTATATCTATTCTTATTGGTTTGATTTCAACATTATTATTGCTAATTGCATATCGTCGAGCTTTGCCAGCACTTCCAATCAGTCTTACCATCTCTTTAATTGTTCTATTCGTAGCATACAATTGTACGGAACCAATGCTGAATTATTTAAATGTGAATATGATCTTTGTCTGATAAAATATGTATATATCTTTGTAACTTTTTTCAATTTATATATATATGAATGTTATTTCGAATCAATTATCTTTAGTTATGCAAATACAATTAGTCCAAGATGTGCAAATTCGATATTTAATTCAATATCCTTTTCCTTCAGTTCCAAAGTTAGAGATTCAATCAAACTATTAAGTTCAGGTTTTTGATTGGCTTCCAAGTTAAGAAGTATGTCGGAAAGTTTTTTCAAATGTTTTTGTTGCATGAGTTCATCGTTATATTCAATTTTCCATGTACCATTATCGTTAATTGGCTTCATGTCTTTGCCGAAACAAATAAGATGAATACAATTTAGAAATCCAAGCCAATCAACCTTTTATAAACAAAATTGTTGTTAAAAAAATTAACAAGAATTAATAAAAACATCATACCAAAAATGTCCAATTTTTAGAATCCAAAATTGAAAAGTTTTCGTATTTCGTATAATTAGTATTAAAAGTGGTTTTTTCTGGTAAGATAGCTATATCAATAGAGTTGGAAAAATCGGTAAGATGTAAAGCTTGAATTGTTTTTCCAATGAATTTTCTTTCAATTCTTTAAAAAAAATAATTTGTTAGCTAAATAGGAAACCGATCTAGTTTGAATATACCTTTTGGAAATTAAGAGAATATTTTTTAAATTTATATCTCCATGAATAATTTTCTGTTCATGCAATTCTTGAATCCATAGAATAAGTTCAAGTATAACGTAATTTAGTAAAATTTTTGGAAAACTTTGATCATTCTTTTTAAAATAATCCACTGCTTGTTCTAAGTTTCCTAATGTAGGAAAGTTAATTTTTTCAATAGAAATAAACCCATTTTTGTAAAATAAAGTTTCATTCGGAATAATTGAAGTGGACATCTATGTTGTACAAAAAAAAATTTAATAAGTAGATAAGATATAATATATTACTCACCTTAATTCGTGAATGAAAACTTTTCTTAAAACGGCGCTCAAGTTCATCTCGAATATAAAAATCCCAATTGCATGCTGCATCGCAAACTTTCAAAATGTAATTTTGATCTGGACTTATTAATGAATGAAACATTTTCCACTTTAACGAACTTGCAATCGGCCTCAATATTACGAACTCATTCAAACCATATACGAAGTTAGATTTTGTAGTAATTTCGGGAAGTGGGGTTTTAAACGAAGCAAATCCCATTCGAAATTCAACGGGGTCGGATAAACTTTTCAATAATTGAATTTTAATTTCCGATTCAAATGGATTAAATTGTTCGGGTAAAGAAAACTTTATTGCAGTGTTATTCCCGCCAGTAGTACTCATTCCAGACGATGATGATGAAGACTTGCTTGATTGACTTTCTCGGCTGACCTCATTAATTGTTTCAAGTTTAGCTGTTATTCCAGTGACAAAATTAGGATGATTTTTAAATTGAGCTCGACTTAAGGGCACTTTAAAACCACTTTTACATGGAGTAGAGGAATCTTTTTCTTTTATGCCGAATATGGTAAATTCATTACATTCAGAGTTAAATTGATCATTGTTTAATGTTTTATTTTCATCATTATCATTGTTGATCGTATTGTCCAACTTGGTTGTATCGGAAAAAATTTCAAAATTATTTACTTTTATAGAATCATTTTTCTTTTCATTTAAGACAAAGATGGATTGTGATTGATCTACTGACACTGATCCATTGAAAAACAACTCTCGAACAGCATCAGTCTTATTCAATGTGTAACATGTAGTAGTATCGGCTAAAGATTTCTCCAGTTGCTTATCAGTGATTTTTTCCTCTTGAACTATAGATTCCAATTCTTTACATTTCTTCTTTTCCTTGAACCATTTTTCTGCTCGCAATTCTTCGAATGAATACTCAGTATTGTTCCGATACATTTGGTTCTTTAGATCAAACCAAATATACTTCTTCATCTCTTCCAAAGCCTGAAATTTAGCAACAGGAAAATTCATACTCGTAGGACGATTCCATGGTTTTACCGTGGTTGTTTTAACTTCAACAATTGTTTCTTTAGTTTGACATTTTTTAATTTCTTTATTCGGTTTGCTATTTGCTGTCTTTTGTTCTGTAGACTCAACTGGATCTTCTAAAATCTCAAAGCAATTTACTTGTCTAGCAATTTGAGATTTAACTTTTAGTTTATTTTCATTCCATTTTCCAGGATCTCGTTTATTTTCCTGCGTTTCATCAGATGTTTTAAGTTCCATCAAAGGAGTTGCTGACACCCGATTAGTTTGAGATTCATTTTCATCACAAAAGATAAAAATCTGATTTGATTCTGTGTTGTTTAATTTATTAGCTGGTTTCTTTAATGCGGAAGATTGTGAAACTGCTTTTTCGCGATTAACCGGTGCATCTGCTTTTCCACCTGTAACTTTTATCTTAAGATTGTTTAAAGCCTTTCTTTGATTTGCTGATTCCGATTCTTCTGGATTAGACATCGCATGACGCATAGTACGAACTTCTAGATCATTTAATGCCTTGGTCAAATCATCTTTAGGTTGAGCATTGTTGTGAATTCCACCATGAATGATTTTAAGTGCCTTTTGAAAATTGTTTTGATTTTCATAATAAAACGACCAAGAAATATAGAATTGAGACAATCGTTTACCAAAGCCACTCTTATAAAAAAGTTGAAAATAATCTAATGGTTTATTCACATGAGCCGCAAATTTGAGAAATATTGAAAGTAATTTTTCATTATTTTGGTACTTTTCTTGGTTGTAAAATAAATGAAGGCATTTCTCCGAAATTCTTACTAAATTGCCTTCTTTTCCTCCGTTCGGATAATTTTGTTCTATCCAATTGATATAATTGTAGTAGATCTCTAACATTTCATCGTCTTTCGAATCTTTTAACCGATTCTCATAATCTCTGCACAATTAAAAAAACATGTTTCATAAACAATAAACAATAAAGTCCACACTTACAATTTTATTTCGTCCCTTTTTCGTAATTCTTCAGAACCCATATTTAAGACCGCTGTCAGAGTTTCAATTTTCCGACCATTTTTTAAAGGGAGCACATTTTCCTTAATAAGTTCAATATCCATGATTATGATGAAAATAAACTTGAAACACAATATTGACCACAATAAACTGCCAAAAATGTATCACGCAGGGAAAACGACCATTTGTTGCTTGAGACAATTCAAACCGTCAATACCATAACTCCTCCCTCTACTATGATTGGTTGAAATAAACCAAAGTTGTTCACAGATGACGAATTCTATTTTTTATTCATATCGACGATAGAACTTAGTGTCATTGCTCCAACTCCATCTTTTCTAGCACAACCAGAGGAAGTACAAGAATGCGCAAAACTTAAAACAATTAAGATAATTTATTTTTTCGATATAAAAAATTATACTTTGTTCTCTATAATTACATTAGCTTTTGATAAAATCTTCTTTTGTTGGTTTTCATCTTTGATTTGATCGAAGGATAAAAGCGATAAGCCTAGTTGTTCATTCTAAAATAAATAAAAAGTACAATTATTATTAAGAAACAGTTACCGAAATACCGATACCTTCGAAAATGGCTGAGCCATTTGTCTTAAAAATTTTTTAGAAATCTGAACCGCTTCTTCGATACTAAGATTCAATACTGATTTATTCATGTTCTCCTGTATCCATTTAGGTAACTTTCGCATTTTATCATCACGAGAAAACCGCTATAATAAATTGTTTAAAAATACATTTAATTGATGTATGAAAGACAGTTTGTAGCTTACCTTATCAGCGAAACACATGATTCCATAATCGGTTTTTCCTCGAACGGCACGACCAACACATTGGGCAGCATGACGCATTGCATCGAAAGTTAGGAAATCATTCTCCTTTATTTGATAATTGTCACATAGGTATTCAAGGCGCGCTTTGAGAATTCTTGATTGTGTGTAAACGTATGGAATACCAAACATGACCACACATCGACCAAGATGATGATCAAAATCGATTCCTTCGGAAACCTTTCCTCGTGCCACTGACAATAAAACGGCACCGCGACCATTTTCGCACGCTTTCACATAGTTGTACAATGCTAAACTGGTTTCCGATGCATCCTGAGTTTCGATAAACAACAATTTATTCTTCTGTATCGAATCGATGATTCCCTGTTCATACCACGAAGCAATAATTTGTTCCATGTAGAGGTAGCTAGTGAAGAAGCATACAATTCCATCGGGTACTATTGCTGACAATTCAACAAGAAGATTGCCATAATTTCGTATCACAGATACATCGTTACGTGTTTCAAATTTTGACGTCATTGGTACTTGATCATTGCCTTTGGTTACGATGATCGGACATATACACTGACGGGTTAGTGTCATCGTAAAAGAAGCGGCAATCACCGGGTGAAAGTCTAAAATCTTTGGATACATTTCAATGGGAGATAGTGTTCCAGAAGTGATGATGACCGATTGAAATCGTTCAAATATTGGTTTTATAGCAATCGATGCGTCCATACAACTGAAATGAAGTATCGGATTCGGAACGTTAGGCGTACGATCTTCAAATGGTTCGATGATGATGGTGAACCCACGTAGATAGGTACTGACCAATGTAGCAAAATTGCATAACAAAGTTAATGGAGTAAAGTCGGTTATGTTGTTCACTTCTAAGGTACGAATCAATGAGCGTAATCGTTCGGCACAGAATCGTAATGGTTTACGTTCAATGGTCATCTTGTCGTAAATATCTTTTAAAAATGCTGCTGGACTCTCTGTGGTTACGTGATGAATTCGAAGTCGTGATTTTACATATTCAAGAAAGTATTTCAAAAATCGGATAAAATGTTCGGCAGTTCGAATGTTTCCTGGAATGGCTTCCTGTAGGATATCTCCCGGTAAGATGGGATTTGCAAGAAATTGATCCGTCTTTTTCGCTTGTGATGCTTCATAGAGACCTTCAACCAATCTTTGATATTCCATTTCTAATCGACGTTGATCGTCTTGTTTGATTGTTTTCACAATGTCTTCCAAATGGGAAACGTTTGCCTGACATTTTTCCAATAATTTCCGATTAATGGTTACACTCATCGATTCAATGCAAACATTATCAATGTTGTGAGCTTCATCAAAAACCACAACTGAATTTTTGCATAACTCTTTCGATACAAGTTCGGCAATTTTTGGATCAAGCAAATAATAATAACTATAAACGACAATGTTTGCATAAGAGATGGCATGTCGAGCAACAAAATATGGACACCATCCTTGTTGCCGGCCATAATCTTTGAGTTCATCAATGTTATACACTCCACTTGGAAGTAATGATTCGCGTCCATCCTTTTCAAACTTTTCATAGTAACTACAAAGATTTTCGATATCATTATTTGCTCGTTTATGAGAAGCAGTCATACTATAACATACTCCGTCTACTGCTTTTCCATCTTTTTGACGACTGGCTAACGGATGAATGCATAGGTTCTTTCGAGATGTTAAACATAAAGCAATCAAACCAATGTCAACACCTTGTTCAGTATAAAAGCTGTTCAATTTGTTTAACTCTTCAACCACTTTTTCAATCTCCGGAATTGTACGTGAGCAATATATTAACTTTTTAAGTGAACGAGGATATTTCCGTTGATATGCAACAATCAATGAAAGTAGTGATATGGTTTTTCCAGTACCGGATGGCATCTCCAATACTCCATGACCTTTTGCATCAAGACATTTCTTCAGATGACACATGTATGAATATTGTTCGGGATAGATATAGTTGTATGGAAAGTAAACTTCTAAATCGTCTATCTTGATTCTGTAAAAATAATATATTAATAAATTTAATAAAATAACTTTAATAATTGATTACTTCATTTTGTAATTCGTATATTATTCTATTCAAGATTCAAAAGTTACAAATAAGATAACCACATGAGAATACACATGTGTGACAATTGTTGAGAATATAAACACAGCAGTGAACCATTCATAAACGAGGTGTACACCTATGTTCATCGTAAACACATGCCGACTTACTCGATCGTCAAGAGTGAAACAATGTTGAATTGATAAATTGAGTCAATTGGATCATTCGTTCTTAATAATTATTGAATGCTTACCCAACACAACAACTTTATTATTGGTCCGAATGGTTCTCATTCAAACTGGAATCGTTGTCACTTGTGACCCTCAGATGAAGCAATTTCTTCTACATTTGGACGACACTAAAGCCCTTGGCCAGAAGTTTGTTTTACAAGATCTCGATTCAACTCATCTTCTAATTTCTGCTGATGTCATTAATGTGTTAAAGAACAAAATTGACGATTTGATGGATCAGTTTTCGTTCATCGAAGTAAACTAATAAATAAATTCTTCAAATTATTTTTAAAATTAAAAAAAATCATTATGTCGAAATATCAAAATAAAACCACCGTTCAGTCGCGTGTCTCGCTCCAACGGAATCAGTATCGAATATTGGATGCGAGCACACGGAATCGAAGATTGCGTCAAATGTTAGAGAGTTTGGAAAGGGACAACTTTCACGAAGATCCACATGCCAATTTGGTGATGCATAAGAAAGCGCCAAAGTTTGAAGATAAAAATAATAAATTTGGTCTGTCATCTGGTTCCACTGGTCGCCGATATAACCTTCCTCGGTCAAGATTGCTTTCGTTGAATGCTCTCATTGAGGAAGATTCAAAGAATCCAGCTCCCAATTACTTATCGTTAAATGCTCGATCGTTAGGTGACAAGCCTCCGACTGCAAATTGTGCTCCGAACCCACACATTCCTAACATTCAAACACCAGTTGTACAACGACACTTTTGTAGTATATGTGGATTTAAGGGTATCTATACATGTGTTATTTGTGGCTTCCGATACTGTTCCATTGATTGTCAACAGATTCACAAAGAAACTAGATGTTTGAAATGGACTTAACAATTGAATAATTTACAATTTAACTATTTGTTTTTTATGTAATAAGCTCAATTAATTTTATTGAGTCTTTCTTAATAAATTTAAAATTTTCATTTATTTTCAATGGTAAACAAATATTATTTTGTGGTCCACAGAAAATATTTAATGTCATATTAGTACAAGTAAGCCGATTTATCGATCAATTGGTCATAATGGTTGCATATATTCAATGAAATTAAATTTCTAATTAATGGGAATCGATAATTTTCAATAGCGAGAAAACAAAGTATACGAGTACTTTTAATTTTATTTCCTCTCGTATTCGACTCGAGTGGATCTATATGCACCTCGTTCAATCAGCTGATCACAACATTAGCTCTCAATTATACTTGCCACCAAAGAAGAACTGTTGTCGACAATGTCCAATCTTAGTAAGTGTATCTTCTGTCAACAGGAAAATCTAGCAATATTATTTCAAGTATGTTAATTATTGGATTAATTCATAATATTTAACTGAAAATTGTTTGGTTTTGCAAAAGGATGCAAAATTGGCTCTATTCAAGGACATTCGACCTGCTGCCGAACATCATTATCTAGTCATTCCAAAGGAACATGTTCCTAATGTAAAATATCTAAACAAAAACAACATTCCCCTTCGTAAGTTTCTACAACTTGTAATTAAAGTGATTATTCATTTGACTTATTTCTAACAAACATAACAGTTGAAGAAATGAAATCATTTGCCTTGAACTATTTTTCGACCAACATAAACAATTATGATGTGAATAAATTGAGGTATTAATGATATAAATGACAAGTTTGAAAAATATTAATATTAATCAATGATAAAAAAAATTATTGCAATAGAATGGGATTTCATTGGGCACCTTTTAATTCGGTAGCTCATCTACATCTTCATCTCATATTTCCGACCGACCAGATGTCCTTTCTATCGCGAAGTATCGTTTTTCGACCCAATTCATGGTGGTTTACCGAGGTTAGCATTAAATTGATTCAATTTATTTCTTATTATTAATTTATTTCTATTCCTTATATTCTGAACTATTAGTTTGACGCAACAATCGAATATTTGCGTGAGAAGAAATCGACATGAATTAGATTATTATTATTATTATTATTATATATAAGTGTGTATATATACAGTCAAATGATGTCGATTCATGGCGACATGAACTCGACTCACTGGCTTACTAAGTGTATGTGCAGAATATTCTAACTCAAATAAAAGGAAAAGTGTTCCAATCCACAATGGAAAGAGTGTGCATTGAGAGTGCGCTCGGAATTATTGATCCATTCCGGTTGAGAGCTATTTGGACAATTGGACGGCGTACCGTGTTTGGCGTATACACCACTAGAGCCACCAGTTTGCTACAATAAGAAGCCCAATGATGGTGTGGTGTCATCTTTAATGGATTGACTTTTTTTGGTCCATTCATCAGGATGTAGTCGATGTATGAGGCCAATTAGTTGACAAATTGGTCCATAAATGACCATCAAGTTCATAATCACCATGTTTGCCTCAAATTGATCATATCACATAAACACGATGTAGAATCATTCTCTTCTAACTTTCACTCTCTCTTGTATCTCTGGTTGTGAACTCAGCGGTTGTGAATCTTCTTTATATCTTTACTGTTAATTATTTTTCTTCACTTGTGATCGTTTTAAATCTATGTGCAAATCTATTCGTCCATCGATCGATTATTTTCCACTATCTTCTCTTTCTTTTTTGGTACAAAACAATGGCTTTTAGCAAAAATGACAGTCAAACGATCACACTTTGCATTGATATGGTATCAATGCAAACTATATAAAAGGTATTATTCTTGTCGTTGTTTGGACATTCAAATTAATTAATGTTTGTTTACTTAATCTGGAAAGTATCGAAAAATTGCCGAAACGAAGTTTTGGCGTTCAATTATTTGGTCTACTATGTTTGATCGGCTTTGTAACTTTCTACTTATTTCTGATGGGTGATCTCATTCATCCAATATGTTTCAAATTGGGTTTGCCAACGAATCGTTCCGACCTAGCTAGTCTCCCATATAAATGGTAAATTTCCTATCGTTAATGAATTCCAAATCCGGAATGTTTCTGTTTACTGATCAAATATTTCTATTACAGTACGAATAGTAATTTTCCACTTCAAGTAACGAATAATAGGAGTCTCACGAAACGTTTGCCAAACTGTATCATCGTTGGTGCACGTAAATGTGGCACTCGAGCTTTACTCGAATTTTTAGACATTCATCCACAGATACGAAAAGTTACCGATGAGCTTCACTTTTTCGACGACGAACGAAAGTACAATTTGGGTCTTGATTGGTATTTGGAACAGATGCCACTTTCACTTGAATCCGATGTTGTGATTGAGAAGACGCCGGCCTATTTTGTAACCGAATATGTTCCAGAACGAATCTATGCCATGAATGGATCGATCAAGATCATACTAATTGTACGCGATCCGGTAACAAGGCTCATCTCTGATTATGCACAACTTGCTAGTAATCGAAAGGCAAAAAAAGCACGAAATATTGAATCATTTGAAGAGTTAATTATGTTAGCAAATGGTAAAATCAATTCTAATCATAAGGCAATACGAATCAGTCTTTATGCAATCTACTTTTCTCGTTGGATCAAGGTTTGTTTTATTTTTGCTTGTTATGTACAATATATTTACTATATGCTTATGTTGTTACAAAATTGTACAGCTATTTTCAAAAATCAGATTCACGTGGTTGATGGCGATCAATTCGTATACGATCCATTGTCAGAATTGCAAAAGATTGAAGACTTTTTGGGTCTTCCATCACATATCAATCGCGACAACTTTACATACAATACAACGAAAGGTTTCTATTGCATCCGTACGGAGGACAATGGTCAACGATGCTTGAACAAGAACAAAGGACGAAAGCATCCAGATATTCATCCGTTAGTGATACAAAAATTACGCCGATTCTATGATCCATATAATAAGTATTTCTACAAGTTGGTCGGTCGAAAATTTGCTTGGCCCGGTTAAATAGTATCTTATTTGAATGTGTTTTACACAAAAACCAATCTTAAACTATTCTCCCATTTTGGAATTAATCCAATAACCCATCTAACCATGGTTGTGAATGTCGTGCTTTAAATTACAATAAATTTGTGTGTGTGTGTGTGCGTGTGTTTCAATTAATTAATTAATTAACTAACTTATTGACTTAAATAACGAATGCAAACAAATTTTCTTTATTTTTAAACAACATTCATATAATTATATATGGAAGGAAAAATGTATTGGGTAAAGGTTTGCTTGCAAAGCAACACAAACAATCAAACAATCAATAGAAAATTTGTAGTGTGTATATAATATTACAATTATTATATTAAAAGAGAGAGAGAGAGAAAAGAAAACCAATTGGTCTTTGAAACAAAAAGCACTACTAAATAAGCACATCCAAATTGGGATACATTTGGTGTGATGAGTACCAATTCAGTCCTTGGTAAACAATTTGGTCCGTTTCGGTACTCGAATGTATTGTGTATGTATGCGTGTATAGGATTATGTTATTTATATATATATGTAATAACAATGAATGTATAAAATGTATTGTATAGATTGTAAAGTATCGAGTCGAAAAGTTATTTTTTGAGCATCTCGGTCTTAGGTCATAATGAAGAATGTACATATCTTAATCTTGTTGTCGGACGTATCAATGTTGTTTTGGTCAAATTCACATTTGATTGGCATCCACCAATCGTGTCAAATGTTGGACGTTTTTGAGGGCAATTGGCGTTTTGTGTCAATGATGATAATAATAATATGATCTAGTGTAAACAAGTCCGATTCTGATTTGGTAAATTATAAAGACTGTATGTGTGTGTGTGTTTGTATATATGTAAAGTGAAAGAGGATAGGATTTCATTTCATCGAATTCGACTAGAGAACATAGAACAGGAGTACGAGCCAAAACTAAACGACTAAAGGCGATCGAGGGTAATGAGCACAAAACAGGAATTGCAATTACAATAAGAAATGGATGGTATCAACTAATTTCGAATTGATAATCAAATCGAAATATTAAATTATTATAACTATAGTTATGAACATGCAACTAGATGGTACCTAAGATTATAACATTTATAATCAAATCAAATTCAGGCAGTATAGTTATTCAACGACCGAATGAGAATATCCTGCGGAACCGATCGGCGCCGTTGGTTTGCCACATTTTGACTCAACAGCACCTGTATGTTGGGCGGATGGGCGGTCGTCTTACTCACATCGTACAATGATGCACGTTGAAATCGGAAATGATCATCGAAATTTTTCGATCGATACTTATTTCCACCATTTCCACCATTGCCAGTTGTAACACTAGCACCATAGTATAATGGTTTGCAACATTTCATAGATTTGTGCGTATTGTTGAGATCCAACGAACGGCCACGACACTTTCCAGGCAATTTGATTCCATGTTGTGTTATCGCTACGCTTCCCTGCAATGCATTTGCTAATGAATGTAAATTTTTACTAGCAGGAAACGATGAACGTCGCTTATTGGTGCCGGTATTGGCTTTACGTGAATTACGCAACAAGAATAGGGTTGCCGTTTTGGTGATGTTCAACTCATTCTTACGGATATCGATACATCCCGGTGCGGAGCCACGTCTTGCAAAGCTATAGTAGCTCTGTTATTTTTTTGGGGGTGATTGAAATGAAACAAAAACAACAAGCAAACAATGAAAACAATGAAAACGAAAGATGTTTACAAACTTACCTTATCCTTGTAATAATTAGGCAACAAAAGAGCAGGCGTTGAAAGGATTGCTCCACAATCGTCATTGAAACGATCGGTAATAAAATCATCCTCTTCATCATCATCTGCCTTTGACGATGACTTATCATCGTTACTTGCCACCGATTTATCCTCTTGTCGACCAATTGATGATACTGGCGGTGTATTACATCCATTTGCACATTTATGACTGCCAACACATTTTCGTGATGTTCCATTCATTATTCCATTGGTATTGGTGACGGTCGACTTTTCCACCAACACACCAATTCGATCCAATGAAGATAGACTACTTGTGGAGAGATGCATCAACGATTTCGTTCGTTTAATTCGATCCAATTTGTCTCCGTTGGCGGAAACCGACGATACGGAACTAGAACGTTTACCGATGCGTACTTTGTTCCGTTTGGTACCACTTTTCGATTCCACTTCCATCGTATTCCACATAAAATCATTGAAATTTAGATTGCTGATCAATTGACGAGATAGTTTTGAATCTAAGAATTGATTCCACAATTCGAACAATGGGCGGACGATATTTTTAAAGAATTCTGTTCAATGAAATAGAACAATGATAATGAAATAGAATAAAAAAATCAAAAATGACAAAAACGAACCGGTTTGTATTTTAGGGATTGTCATCGTTTTCCTATCACATATCGGCGTAATCGGTATGTTCAATTGTCGTTCAAAGTCGCCCTGACGAAAGAATTCATTGCATATGTGGACGCTCCACTTTTGGCTTATCTTCCATGGACGGCACGGATTGCCAAGATCGGCACACTTTAACGCCACTTGAAGGATGAAATATTTATGTTCATCATTCTCCATCGTAAATTTACTTTCCGGCTTGACATGTTCACGAAATTGTTGAATATATTCACCCTGCCGACTGATATCGGTAGCCATGATCAAGTGTCGAAGTAGAAATTCAATTTGGCGCCATTGATCCGAATTGAAATGGTCGAAAATGTGCGACTCGTGAAAGCATGACAACGCAAATCGCCAATGATGACTCTCCAGTACGGATAAGTTCTGATCGAAAATGAGGAAAATGAGGTGATCAATGTCATCATCAACAACAAAAAAATATACTGTTTTTTTTGTTTTATTAAATTATATTTATATTTATATAGCTTACATTGTACAATGACGCCAAATGACTTTTGGTGGCGACCAAAAAGTTCTGATTCACGCCCGGATGATCGAGATCGTGCGATACGGCAGCTAACAATGCACACATTGCCTCAATTGGTGTCAAATGTTTACGTATGGCACCCTCCTGAAGGAAACAATGCATCGCTTGGGTAACGTCAGCTGCGTGGACTGAGTTGTGGTACGGATTCGAGTCATGGTAACCTATTTCCGGGGTTAATATGTTCATTACAATAATAATAAAAACAAAAACAATTATTCCATAAATAAATAAAATGGAATAAAAATTTTCTATCATCATTTATTGGTACCGAAACTTACCATTTTCGAGGTAGTCTACATTTTAGTTGTTGATGTTTTTTTTGTTGTTGGTTGGTTGGTAATCGGATCAAATGATTGAAATAGAAATAGGAAATAAGATGGAAAATTGATCATTACTCATTATTAATCCATAAATAATTACTTATGTTATATTAAATATTAACATAAATATTTAAGTAGATAACCAAACTTACAAAAGCATTTAAGCACATTAATCTGATCCAAATGGAACGTATCGATAAAGTTGTACTCATTGAACAGGAACATCAAAAGACTAGATATCGAATGGCCACCAGTTAAGGTGTCCAACGAGAATGTGTTGAAACACCATCGATACGATTGACGAAGATAACGTTGGGTGATTCCATAATAGCATAGATCAAGCAATAAAATCGATTCCGGATGGATACTCTGTTGTAGACTCTTTCGTCGACGATAATTTAACAACATGTAGACATTCTTTTCATCTAGATCGTCCGATTCGCGTCCTATTTGTGTGCATGTGAACGAATTGAATGAATGGATGGATGGATGATTTTCACCGCACACACAGAGAGTGAAAAAAGAAAGAATGAGAATGAATGAATGAATGAATGCATTAATATGATGATGATGATTAGTGATGGGTGATAAATGTTAAGGAGCTTACTTCCGCTGGAAAGGGAGCCTGACAATGACTCTCGTCGCCCTTCGATCGGCTTTTGATGATCTAATAGTGTATAGGAATATAAAGTAAATGTACGCGTTAATCGACCACAAATTGTTCACACACACACACACACACACACACACACACACACACACACACACACACACACACACACAAGCATAAACACAAGAACGAACGAACGAACGAACCTAAGCTCCAGGTGAAACAAAGTTGGTCGTCCTGTGATGTGATGTTGATAATAGCTGATCCGGCGGCACCCTGTGCGTGACAAGACAAACATTGAAAGAAAAAGTTCCATCAGTTCCACGAAATGATATAAAGTAAAAGATTAAAAAGATTGGCCACGAGTGTCGATGAATAATTGATTCATACACACTAAAACAATCTACACGATAGTAATATAGCAACCAGTGCATGATAAGCAGTTAAGAATAATAAAATACTAATAATAATAAAAAAATAAAAATAATCAAATAATTAATTGTTCATTAGTGTCTAATGGGAGAGGCAACCCACAATATAATATAATAATCTTCAGAATCCGTATCAATGGCATTCATGCGAATCATTTTTTCTCTCTCTCTTTGATTGCCGTTGCCGGGATATAAATCCATAAAATTGTTTTGTCCCCTTGAATATTGAATGCAAATAAAGTTGCTTCTCCCACATGAACATGAGGTTTGCGACCTTTTGATCTATTTAAGTGCCTAATGATTGTGGCTAAACAAAAATGGATGCTATAGTTATATTTAAACAAAAATCATTTAATCAATGATCATGCGATCATCATCAATCGAACGTTCATTCGATCGATCGATTAGGCAATGAATGATTGATCTGTCTATTAATATGAATGAAAGTATCGATTTCTAACAATAAAGAATAGTGAAAAATGATGATGATGAAGGAGGAGGAAGGAGGAGAAGAAGAAGGAGGATAAGGATAACATACCGAATTGTGGTCGACATGTTGAACCAGGGTCCATTCCGATGGATTGTACTTTCCCTCCAGCGATCGTTCATTTAGTGAACGTTTTCGTGTGTTGAAACGCATACATGCACTGTACGGGATCATGACTGATATTTTGATAGATAGATGCAAGCAACACACACACCAAACACATAAACATTAAAAAACACCAACGGCAATAATGCGTTGTCTTGTCTCACGATCTTATGGATTGCTAACGATTGCTTGTGGTCAACTAACTGATCGATACTGAAGGATACGATAAGGGCCAATCGTCTTCTTCGTCGACTTTGTTTTCTTCTTCTTCTTCTTCGTCTTCTTCCTTCACACACACACACACACACTTACAAACAACTAGTGGTGATGAAGTGATCTCGTGACGACGTACATTTTTTTGTATCGGTACTTTTTGGATTTTTCTTTTCCTTTTTCTTTTTGTTTTTCGTATATTTGTTTGTTTATTTGTAAAATAATACAAAGAATTGCGGGTGGGTGGGTGTGTGTGAGTGTGTGAGCGTATGTTATGTAGCTATAATAGTTGATTGATTGGTTTTTGTACTTCCGCGCGCGCGGGTTTCAAATAAACGTTTTAAATGTACAATTAGTATTTCAGACTAGTTTCGATTTTCAATTGTTTTCCATTATTAAATTTCAGTGAATCGAATCGATTTTCAGTATCGGTTCGATGCAACAGGATTAATCAATCGATTATGCCGATGATGATGTAGATGATGATCATACTATTAATGATGGCGGTGGTGGTGGCGGCCATTGGTAATGTGGACGTGGTCACAATTCATTGATGATGAGAATGATGATGATGTTGATGGAGATGATGGAGATGTTTTGATGATGATGCACCACGAAACACGATCCTATATTTGAGGTATAGGTTTGTTGTACAGCAGTTGTCGTTTTTCGTTGTCGTCGTGGTCGTCGTTGTCCAGGTAGGGCGCGAACGGCGCCCAGTCAGTCAGTTAGTCAGTCAAACAGTGTGTGTGTATGTTTGAGTGAGATCTCGAGAGTCTCAATCAGCTCAACTCGATCAGCATAGTTCAGTTCAGTTCAGTCTCATTCAGGATTTCATAGTCTGCAACGCGTTTTGCCGACGCCGTCACCGCAGCCGCCACACCACCACCATCATCATCACCATCATCACCAACAAACACCATCGACAACAACAACAACAACATCAACAAGAGTATATAATAAATATATATATCTCGAACAGACGGAGAGTCGAAAATGATTGACCTCCGAATTTTCGATCATACAAACATATACATTCAATTTGTGATTGTATAATGGATATATGTGGATTTATGGATGTGTGTGCGAGCGTGTGTAAATGTGAATGTGTGCGAATGTGTTTGTGTGCAAAGTGCGAGTGCGAATGTGTCTCAATGTTCGTGCCGTACAACTATGGAAACTGAAAATTCTTCAGCTTCAAATATTGAACATTGACATGTCACATAAAAGAGAATGAATGAAGAATAACATGAACATGAAGAACAAGAAGAAGAAGAAGAAGAACATGAACAAGAAGAAGAAGGAACGACTCACCAACCGATACTACAACTAAATGGAGAGCAAATCACGCAAAATGAGAACACACATTCACACATACATCGATAGATACATAGAGTAAAAAGGAGAGAGAGAGAGAGAGAGAGAGAGAGAGAGAGAGAGAGAGAGAGAGAGAGAGAGAGAGAGAGAGAGAGAGAGAGAGAGAGAGTCCCACCACCAAACTAAGGGCCACAAACGGAGAAGTCGATGAAATGTGAGTGAACTCCGAATGGACGACAACGATCGACGAGTCGGTGCGCACATACAGACACTCACACATACATCCACTATCGATATACAATTGCATTGCATAGACACATTCACCAACCAATGGATAGAGAATAGGACAACCAATGTTCCCGTTTTTTCCCTTGGCGGTGGTAACCCACTCAATCAAATGGTAGTAAAGCATTGAGAGTATAAAATAGGGAAGAAAGAAAGAGAGTGAGGTGGGGGGATAACGGGACCATTGCGATCTGCTAATTCTCCACTTTCACGTTGTGCCTTCTATTTACAGATTTTTTTTCTTACTGTACGGTTTAAACGCATGCCAGCAAGATAGTACAGAGGTCGAGTTATGTGGTCCAGTTCTGGTCGTAGAACGAGCGCACGTTGCACTCACTCACTCTCTCACTCTCTCACACTCTCTCGACTTGTATATCCACTGTACATCACCCACTCGCTCACTCGCTCACTCACTTTCTCATTGTACCGGCTCTACATCGAACATTCACTTGTCGTCGACCAATGGCATCAAATCGTACAACACTTGATATTGCCATAACGCGGTCGTACAGTTCTTTCTTTATTTCTTTCTTTCCTACTTTTTTTTGGTCTCTTTTGTCGTCGTCGCGCGTCATATGAATGGTGAGAAAGACGACCCATAATAATACATAATACGTCATGAACGTAATGTACAAACCAACACATACATACACACACACACAATTGAGGACACCAAAAGCACAGATAACCGAAATCAGCAGAATTTGGGGCCAAAGCGAACACCCGATATGTATCGTCTATATAGTGATGGTGGACGAGGCCAGCACCAAACCAAAGCGAAACCAGAAAAAGAAGAAGAAGAAGAAGAAAATATTCGCTTATAGTTGTGTATAATGCGTGGGTTGCATATGCCGACACACTGACACACACTCGGCGAGTTGACGTACAAATTCGTCGGGTGATGTACATTTTGTACAATATATGAACATACACGCACCAGGAAAAGGGCTCGATCATCAAGATATCGAGTTTAATGGACGAAAGACAGATTCCGACCACCGTTTCAATTGAATTGACGGACGTCCACTATACAACCCATACATGCATGTAACGAAATGCCACTATGTTCCACAAATGTGAATGTAACCAAAAAAAAATTGGTGGCCATGTCCCACCGACACCAAATGTTCGCGTCATTCTTTGGAGGTGATGAATGTAACGATCAAGTCAGTGAGCCGAAACATTCAACACTTTTAACGCGAACATAGACAGACTTGACCAACTTGACCAATGTCGATGTCATCGTCATTCAATTCTTTGACACAAATCGGGGCCAAATGCTTACGTCATTTGGTTGGTGGTTTTGGAGCACACACTCACACACACACACATAAGCGCATAAGAACTGGTGACCAGTTAGCTGACACCGATTTGAGAATTGGTGCCGACCACATCGCCTAGTTGATGCATCCCAAATATTAGAGAGTTTGGCAAGGGGACATGGCGTTGGGCGTGGAACAACCAATCATGTATGGGCACGCAAGATATTGGTCATTATAAAGTGTGTCACCAAAAAAAAAATTGAATGAATGCCCACACATTAAGAATATCGTTTTTATAATTTAGAAAAATACGAATCAAGGCTCCCCTCGAGCCAATATGACGTAAATGAAAAATATAAATTGTAGTTGTACATTAGGTTATAACACAGCAAAACGAGGAAGAGTAATAATAATATTAATTCGAATTAATCACAAATGATAATTATGAAATTATATAAAATGTGTACGACATAACACATATTTGTTACTTGATTTCAATCTCCTTCTTATTACTTATTGGTAAGGTGGAGTTGTTGTTCTCGACGTTGTTTGCGTTCTTCGATGAAGACCATTTCATTTTTGATGGATGAGGTATATTCATATTGATATTCATATTCTGGTTAGGTGGATGCACAAATGGACAGTTGACTGATTTACATCCAATGCCATAATGACAGTTCTGTAATGAAGATGATGGAACAACATTTGCCTGATTAGTATATATGTTAAATCAGAAAAATATGTTTTTGAAGGTTAGTTATAATCAACATAAATATTCAATTATTATAATCCATCGATTCAAGATTTTATATAATATAACATATTATTATAGTAAATACCTTAGGGTGGAAAAATTCACACGATGGTTTCTTACAATTGGGATAATATTTACAGATAACCGGTGCTGTATTTATTATCGGCGGCGGTCCTCTCGGCTTTACACTGTGGAAAAATGGGCAATCATTTCTTGAGCAGAATGAATCAAATTTGCATATTGGATGAATGTATAGACACTTGTCACCAAATCGACAATATGGAAAGTTGCTAAAATTGAAATGTAAATTAGTAACAAATATAAATCTCAGTGTTTAGCCCTAATATACTTACTTGCATTTGGTGGTTGGATGGAAAAATTCACAACTAGGACCATTGAGACAATTGGGCCAATATTTGCAACGTTCAACATTTTTATTAGAATTTTGATTCTCTTTAATTGATGGCTCATCCTTTGATGCTGAGTTTTGTTTGATGGATGAAAGATCTTCAGTCATCAATTCGGGGTCAAAGTCTTCGTCCAGTAGGAAAAGATTGTCGTTGTCTGTTTATCGAAATGGTTAATTATATTCAACCATTCGATATTTTTGGACTAAAAAATATTTTTTTAAACAAACCTTTAAACATGTCTTTTACTCCATTTAAGGTAACCAAAAATTTTGTTTTCGTTTCATTTTCTTTCACTGTATCGATCACTTCACGTTCCATCTGTGGAATTGAGTTAATCATTTCATTCTCATTTTTCGAACTGGGAAATTCTTTATTCTTTATTGTTTCATCCTTTATTGCCATATGCCGTTTTACAGCATATGAAGATTCATCATCTACATTGGAACGTTTTCGAGTTTTATCATTTTCTACTTTCTCCCTACCAACTCTTTCATTGAGTTCATTGTTAGATTCCATTTTAGATGTAATTGAAACAGCTGATTTTAGTTTCCGTTTGGTGATAGTCTTTTTTGGTTGACTTTCATTTTCCGTTACAATTATAGGATTATTAATAGACTCTTTATTCTCCGCATCAGACTTTGATTCTGGTAAACATTCTTCTTTCAGCTCATGCAACTTTGCAATATTCTCTTGTTTGCCTATATAAAAAATGTTTTGATTTATTCAAAAATATAACCAAACAAAAATACTTGTGCTTACTCTCATTTTCTTCGTCGTTTGTCTCACTGACGTTCATTTTAAGTTGAGCCAAAAAATCAAACAGCCAATTGACAAACTCGTCAACAATCTTTCCCAAAAACAACGATAGATCGTGTTTCATAGCGAATTTACTTTTTTGGTTAACCACCATAACCAATATATAGTCGATAAGCGTTGAATCTAATTATAATAAAAAAAGTACCGTTATGTTTAAAAAAATTCAAAATGGTACCACTATTCATACCAGGTTTACGGCTAGGGTCAAGTTCAACCAATTTCAAAATAACGTTCTCCTAAAAGAAAATTCCGTTTCAATTAATTAAGCAAATGATAAAGGTCATTCTAATAAAATAGAACACAAACCTTTAATTTTCCAACTATCTCATTAGTATTTGTTTCCATTTTCTGTTTTGGTAAAGTCATTTTGACTATATGATAGCACTCGAGCAAAATAACCAAAAAATATATAAAATGAAAAATAGTTTCAATCGAACTCGAATAAATGGACGAATGAAGGGTACAACAGGTATAAAAAAAGTATTAACGGATAATATAGGAATTTTAACTTAGAAATGGGAAATATATAAAAATGCGTCGTATCTTGAAACGAAACGAAGATCAAAGAGTGGTGGAACACAGTCAAGTTGAGTTCAAATGTTGATTAATTTCAGTTTGTTTCAGAATCTTTCTACGTAATACACATTGAACTGTGGGTGCACGTTCTCTTCCAGCAGCTGTTCGCTTATGTGTGGGGCAATGTGATTCAATCGATGTCTATGCTCGATACATCGACAATCGTTCGTCGCTGTTCAAGGAAATGGATCAATTTATATCAATCGTAGTGAGACAATGTCGATTTTTATGGATAATAAACGATTAAAGACACTGAGACACTGAATAAAGTAAAATCGATAACATTAGTTTAAATATGCTTTACATTTAGAACAAATTTAATATTCAATTCTAATTATGGAAACAAATTTCAATGAGTTGGATTAAAACGAATTTGTAAACAAAATGTTTTACTTCCGTTTCTAGTCCATAGATGGCAATAGTGACAAACTCTTTTTGGTGAATTGGCATCCTCAATTCGCGTTGCTCGGTTCCCCAATCTGTGCCTATGTGTATTGTCATGGTGCACTGCTTCGATATTCTGAACGTAAAGTTCTTCAATGGGCAACGATAATCTTGATTCTGAACGATGAACGCCTTCGTTCATATGGCCGAATCGCGTACGTTTGGCAAAAACCATAAACCATGTTGACCAGGTTGATCGACGAATGTCCAATCCAAATGTAATTAATTTCGTTATGATTTCATTCGACGAATGCACCCATTGCACATCCATATTTTATATGGCATCATTCATTACGGCATTTATCATTACTATTGTTGCTTGTGTATGCAATCCAAGATCAAAACGATCGTTTCATAAGCACAAAAGTTTCATCTTGACCCATGATCTGCCAAATGAAGTGCCTCAGACTCCTACGGATCTCAAACATCCTCCACAACCACCAGCACCACAATCATCACTAAAGACTGCTACAACGGCGACGACGAAAACAAATCTCAATGCGACCTTGGCCGTCTCGTCCGACATTGAATTGAACAAGGTCAAAGTAATCTCATTGAATCGTGCGTTACCAGATATTCCACATGTTGCCACTAATGGAACGATACCGTTAGATGCAGATGGCATAAACTCAAATGATGACGTCGATTCCTTGTATACAGTAGCGATTCCTAATTCCGTAGTCACCTTAAACAACAATCATCCATATGCGCGAATACGGAACAATCAAACGGTCGATTCATCGACTGAGAACGATACTGATGATTATTCCGAGTCACGAATAATACAACCAGTGACGGCCACAGTACAATGTCATAATGAAACGAGTCCATTTCATGCAAACGTACACGATAATCCCAACGATACCTATGAGCTTGAACCACAACCGCACATATTGAGGTTACAATTAAGAAACAATGTTGAACCGCAACTATTTGTCGGTGATTCCGATACAAAAAAAGAAATTTCGTACAATACAATATCGGTACGAGAACCATTATCGAAGGTGTTGGCCGAACGGGATAATATTGAACATCATTATAATGAAGTGGAAGAAGAAAGGATATCATCATTCTATGAGGAGATCAGCACTGGGCCGTGTACATATGTAAAATCAAATAATGTAAAAACCGATTATGGTGAACCAATAGCATCAACTTCACGATCAATGGTTGATCATTCAGAAAATATTATTCCTCCCATTAATGATTCGATAGAAACCAATGGTCCCGTCTATTCATTTGTGGATAAAAAGATGAAACGTGTCAATATTCAAACCAATCCATCCAATGCAATGATTGACAATAATAATCTATACACGATGGTTGTAAAATCGCCGGCAAATAGTTCCAAAGTAGTGGACACGAATCCCATCCTACAAAGATATTCTCCACCGCCACCACTTCCGCCACCATTGAATCGTGAACATGGAACGCAATCGAAATCATTCCGTAATACGATCATGTTTGGAACGCCGTCCAATTCAAGTGCAAACTATAGTGCCTTTAATGGCAGCGATACGTCAGCTGAACAAAATATTTATGATAAAATTATAAGGACCGATTCCGACAAGGATCCAGGTTATGAGACCGTCTACAAAGAGGTAGAACCAGACAGTGGCAGCATAATTGATTTAAACCAAAATGATTACGGGTATGAGGCAATAATGATCGATGAAATCGATCCAGCATATGAAATCGTAAAACCAGAAAATGGTTATGAAACGATAAAGAATCAAAATACTGAACAACCTGATCCCAATTATGAGATCATTTCGAGACCTATTCGACACGGATTAAAGGCTCATTCGCCCGTTGATGAACATAATGTACATAATGGCTCAATTATTGACGAGAATATCATCATTGAACACTTATGACATCAAATGGTGTACCGAGAGCAACATATCAAACATATATGGTTTTATTTTATCAGAAAAAAATCAATCAAGAGTCATCTTAAAGTATTATATAAATAACATTATCTATTTATTATATATTAACAAATATATTATCAATTTATTATCATATTTGTTGTTGCTACTTTTATTTGATAATGATATTTAATTTTTGGGAATCTAAATTGATATACATGGCGCCCAATGGGAGCATGCGTCCAATACACTGACCAACCCCAATACGGGAGGAAAAATTGGTTCTGTCCATCGCCAACGTGACATTGTTTTCATCGTATACCAAACATTGTATACATGTGTTGTTTGACATTCATTATGTGGTTCGTTGTATTCGAATAACTTAACTAATTGGTTTGTTAAGGTACAGTAATCATGCCTAAAAAGTTGGGAATTAACACCAAAGCAGTCGAAGCAAAGGCTCGTAAGGACAATGCGCGAAAAGCCAAAGAAGAGATTGAACAAAAGCAAAAAGAAGATGAACTTTGGCGGGATGACGATAAGCACATTTCTCGGAAATTGGATCGACAAAATGAGCGGGAAAGGAAACGTTTGGAAGTTGCTGAACGAAAGGCACAAAATAAGGCTGCTTATGAAGAGGAACAGAGTCAAATTGTGATATCGACTAAAGCGAATAACAAGGTTACTCGTTCTCAGATTCAATCTACCATTTCTAAGAAGAATACAGAGAAGGAAACCACTAAAAAGGCACCAACACATCTTGAAGTGGAAATAATTGAAAATGTAAACCGATTAATCATTGAAGGAGATGAAGCACGCAATATCGATGAAGCGATCACAATTCTTAAGTATTGAATATTTATTCCATTTAATGTTACCATTTATAACCATTTTCTTTTATATCTTTTAGTGTCGATGAACCTGAAATAGATCGTCATCCAGAAAGACGTGTCAAGGCGGCTTACACAACCTTTGAAGAAGCACGTTTACCAATTCTAAAGAATGAGAATCCAAATCTCCGGTTATCACAACTGAAACAAATGTTAAAAAAGGAATGGATGAAATCGCCGGAAAATCCATTGAATCAAAGAAATCTTGCATACAATTCAAAAGCATAGGTGTTGGAATGTATTGCTTTATTGCAGAATTTATGGTTAAAATATATATTATAAATAAATGTTAATTGATAACATATCATGACACGATGAGGTACAAAACGCTAGGGTAAAAATAAAGGCTTATAAAATGAATTGAGAATGATTGATCAATTCAGAAGGCATAATTTCGTTGAACACCTACCAATTCTCGATCATCAACAACAGGATCGTAATATTGAGGTACTGTATTTATAGAATTGGAGCCAAGTCGTTGGATGAGGTTATCGGTTGTGATATCTTTGTTTGGAACATTTGTTGTTAAATTCAATGTATCTTCAGTTGGTTTTAAATGTTTGAACTCATTCATTAGATTATCGATTTGAACCATCAATACCTTTCTTCGATCCTGCAATGAGTTCAAATGATTTTCCAGATCATCCTTTTTGTGTCTTAGCGCAACCAATTCTTCGAAAAATACACTCTTTTCAGTTTGTGACGATTCAATTGATTGAGGTGATTCGGTTCGAGCATTATTTTGAAAAGATTCACCTTTGACTTCTTTCAACTTAGAAATTCGTTGCATCAATTCTCGGTTTCTATTCTCCAATTGTTCGATCGTTTTCTCATACGTTTGAACCGACTTGTTATCATCCGTCGTAAATGCACTGGTTGATTGTTTCTCACTTTTGTTGTCCAACAAGTATAAATAATGGGCAATTAGATCGTGCTCATCGTTAACAACTAGATTCGAAAGCGAATCTTTATCGATAACATGATCTTGAAAACGATATTCGTAATTTACCATCAATTCACGTCTTCTTAGTTGTGGTGACGAAATAATATCCCGTAAATTTAAATGCTTCCTTGTTAACTTATCCGCTTCATCGTTTTGTTTCGATACTGGCGGAGACTTTACTCGTCGAAATGAGTTACGAAATGATTTTCGTATCGAATTTCGAAGTTGATTTTTAGGCTTTTCCATTAGATATTCTTTACATGGATGTTTATCTGGATCATGATTACCTGATGATTTGCCTGTCCAAAAACATTGCTGGCAAAGACTATAATTGTTGCACTTTTTACATTTATACCGGAATCCATGAAAATTATTTTGTCCACAAGCATTGCAATTGATCTGATGAACCACTTTTTCGGCTTCAGCCAATCGATGATAAACAATCATCCACGATGTAAAGTCGGCTTGATTCTCAAAACAAGTTAAAACATCGAGAAAGTTTTGTAAACTTATTGGTGACGAAAAGTCGAATACGGAAGAATGCAAATCTTCGTCATAGAAGAAGATGGAAATATCTTCAAAATAACGTGCAATAGAAAGAATATGTTTCAGGTACAAGTTGAAATATTCTTCAACCAATGATGAACCATCATTAGATAATAGTGTAAATAAATATCGTAATTTGTTTGAATAGGAATCTGAGCAAAGTAATGTCAAGGCAACCTTTAAGGCAAATATGTTTGTTGAACCACTTTGATTCCTGCATATAAACAACAATTAATATAATGGTAAACAAACAAATTTTCATTGCATACAAATCATAAGTATTGATAAGCCAGTTATAAATTAAATCTGACGAATATTCAACATTCAATTTGTCCCCATTCAATATCCGTTGACTCAATTGTGTGAACAATGAATTTACGATCGAGTAAATTTGTGAATTGGCCAACATGGAATTTAAGTTGGGAGCCCCATTTAAGCCAAATTCACGAAACGATTCCAAGGTGTTGAAAAGATCGATCATATGAACTAAGGGAATAAATATTTTGTGAAAAGGTTTTTTTCTAAGGAAAACAATTTGAATGACGTACAATTAGATATCTTCTGAAGATATCTTAACTTTGATGCAATTCTATAATGCGGAAATCGTATTGCATTGAACTTTGCTTCAACTATAAACAAGAAAAATTAATGGTAAAAAGTGCTTGTCGTGGACACACCTGTCTCCTTGAATGATAATTCCGTTTTAAGGGTTGATTCACTTTCGGCAGAAGACTGTAACATCTTGTATGTTGGTATTGATCTTTAGCTAATTGAAACCAATATCGGACACGATTTACATCAAGGAAAGCAATAAGGCATTGGTGAGAAATGTAAACTCAACTACAATTATGGGCATCTCGGTAGGTTTTGGGCGATCAAACGACGCCGCTTGTCGTGCTCCAAACATGGGGCACTGACATCCATTGAATGCCCACGCAAACATATACAAATATGAACAGTTCAGATTGGACAGGTGCCCGTTCAGATGATTAAATGGGCGTTGTTCCCCATCGAATGTATCGTACACATAGGATAGGATAGGATATCAATGCAACCTTCGGAGTTGTATGATCGCGTTGCGTTGTGTATATTGTATACATACATTATAAATTAGTATGTTTGCCACCAAATGTTGAGACAACTGTGATTGGCTTCCAAAGTGGCATTTTTGGTTGCCGATTGTATATGTGTCTGTGTCTGTGTCTGTGTGTGTGTTTGACGATTGATACAACCAGTAGCCACCTCAGAATCAGTATCCGACATTAGACCTAATTTTTGATATGAATTGTCAACGTTAATTGTCATTAATCGGTGTCGTCATTTAAATAACAAAAATATTAACAAATGAACCGAATACATTAGGATTTATTACCAAATATATAATGATTCTTTACAACCATTATTTTTATGCATTTGCATGTTTATTGTCAATTATTTCGGTGATTATTTGCATGTCAGAAGATGAACGAATTAAACTCAAGTAAGTTTAATCAACTCAACTCATTTAATCATTTAGTGACATCTTTTTTTTTAAATTGTAACGCATGTAAATAGAGATGAAGCTCGAGATATGTTTATCCACGGATACGATTCATACATGAAATATGCTTATCCAGCTGATGAGTTGATGCCATTATCGTGCAAAGGACGATATCGAGGAGTAGAAACTAATCGAGGCGATGTTGACGATGCACTAGGAAACTTTTCCCTTACATTGATCGATTCTCTCGATACTCTTGTGGTAAGAAGAATAAATCAACTATTTATTCAACTGATTAATTTTATTTTAAAATCAGATATTAGGAAACTATTCTGAATTTGAAGTTGCTATCAACCGTATCATAAACGATGTTTCATTCGATTCCGACATTGTTGTTTCGGTTTTTGAAACAAACATTCGTGTCGTCGGAGGACTTTTATCTGGCCATGTATTAGCTCAATTAGTTAAACAAAAAAATGTTTACCTTCAATGGTATGATGAACAGTTGTTGGATATGGCCAAAGATATTGGCTATAGATTACTCCCAGCATTCAATACATCTACGGGCATACCGCATCCTAGAGTAAGCTTCTTTTTAGTTAACTGTTTTTAGTTTATTTGACTTATTTATATTCTTTCTTTATAAAGATAAATCTTAAATATGGTTTAAATTCATCAAAATTTGGTTCGGTTAGAGAAACATGTACATCATGTGCCGGTACCATGATACTGGAATTTGCCGCCTTAAGTCGACTTTCGGGAATACCAATCTTTGAAGTAATTTTGTTTAAATCAATTTTGATAAAAAAATCTAATTGTTTTTATCATAATAGGAAAAAGCTCGAAAAGCAATGGACTATCTTTGGGAACAACGACATCGACAGTCAAATTTAGTCGGTAACATAATCAACATTCATACCGGCCATTGGGTTCGCAAAGAATCCGGAGTAGGTGCCGGAATCGATTCCTACTACGAATATTGTTTGAAAGCTTATATTCTACTTGGAGATGAGAACTATCTTTATCGATTCAATCGACATTATGCTGGCATTATGAAATATGTTAGCCAGGGTCCACTTCTTATCGACGTACATATGCATAGACCACATAATCAAGCTAAAAACTTTATGGACTCATTACTTGCCTTTTGGCCTGGACTTCAAGTTTTGAAGGGTGATTTGAAACCAGCAATTGAAACTCACGAAATTTTATATCAAGTTACCCAGAAGCACCAATTTCTTCCCGAAGCTTTTACTGTAGAGAATTTTAATGTTCACTGGCCACATCATCCACTTCGACCTGAATTTTTAGAGAGTACATACTTTCTTCATCAAGCGACCAACGATGAACATTATCTTCAAGTTGGCAAAGAGGTGTTAACTAGTTTACAAAATTATACTCGAACATTTTGTGGTTATGCTGCTGTTAATGATGTTCGTACCAAAAAGAAAGAAGATCGAATGGATTCATTCTTTTTGGCAGAAACTTTAAAATATCTTTATCTATTATTTAGCAAGAAACATGAAATAGGTATAAACCTTTAACCATTTAAATTGTATTATAAAATCTCTTTCTCCCAGATCTCAATTTGGATGAATATGTATTTACAACTGAAGGTCATCTACTGCCTTTAATCTTATCAGATATGAACAATTCATATAGAAGTAAAGATAGGCATAGGAAAAATTTATATTTCAGTAAAAATTTTGATTTCTCTTGTCCAACTGCTAAAGAGGTGATAAAGAATATGCGATCACTTAATAAGCTTGATCATTCAAGTTATTATAAACTAATTCGTCGAAATATGAAAGATTTTGCTTCAAGATCCGATACATTCACATATCGTCGATTTATTTCAACGCCTAGAATTCGAGCATCAGAATTTTCTGCAATGAATCCGGAACATGTTGAAATGGTGAAAAAGCTTGGTATTAGTGTGATTGCACTCAAAGATGGTCGCGTTCAACTGATACATAATTCTGGTGCAGCAATTTCTCATCAATATGCAGAAGAGGGAGCCTATTTCATGCAAGAGATGATTTCACTCTCCAAACAACAAACTCAAGAGGAACACAAACTTCGAACAGTTTCATTTACGTTACCAAATTCGGTTAGTTCAAATCAAGTAAACATTTCATTATTGGGTGGTCCGGCACAGTTCGGAATGGATTTGGCCAATCTTGATGAACCATTAGAAGGCTATATCGTTCGTGCTGATCCAATTGATGCTTGTGTTGTAGAACAAATTCGTGATAAAGCTAATATCAATGGGAAGATTGTGCTTACACAACGGGGAAATTGTATGTTTATAGAAAAGGCGCGAAACGTTCAAATGTTAGGTGCTATCGGTCTAGTGGTAGCCGACAATGTTGAGAACAGTAGCTCAAAATCGATGCCCATGTTTGCAATGTCTGGCGATGGGTCTGACGATGTAAACATTCCTGCTGTCTTCCTATACTCACATGACGCCAAAATTCTATTTAATGCAATCGATGAACATGGAATGATTCGTGTTCGTTTAGATGTCCTACATGAAGGAGTTGATTCCAGTTTATATGAAAAGGATATCGCTAGTCATCTGTTTACTACTGATGAATTTACTGAACAACACAATTCGGACGAAAATAATACTCCAAAATCGATTCTTGACATGACTGGAATACTTAACTTGCTCAAATCAAATAAACTTAAATTTGACCTATTGTCGTCGCTCAATTTGAAAGAGATCAAAGACGACAAGATGAATATGATAATGTCACTCATCAATAAATTGTCACCATTGACCAAAGAAATGGACGAAACAGATGAAGAATTATCTCAACGACAACAGATTCCGATTCAAGTGTATCTACGTGCAGTGAGTGGATCATGTGGCAATCCATTGGTGAATGTAGATTCATTCCGTGGGTTTATTACATCTTGCTTTGTGTGAATCAACATTCGTGACAATTATTGTGATATATATATATATTATTAATATTAATAGTGCTTCATATTTATTTATTATTATATTATTGCTTCCATCAATGATGGTTAGTTATTGCAAAACATTATCACACATTAAAACAGACACACACACAAACATAACAAACAGATACATGCAATCAAACATCTTCAAGTCTGATTAAATGTATCAAATGTATAATATATATTATATTATATTTATATAAATTTGCACTCGGTTCGGCACATTTTTTAGCACTCTATTTACAATGTAACTTGCTATTGTTCTTATTGATTGATGATTACATCATTTCGCACATCTGATTTGAGTTTGACAAACTCTTTGGCAACTTCATCATTAGTTCTTTGCGATAGGATGCGAAGAATGGTCCATCCCGTTTCATCGAGATGAACTCGTCGAGCCAATGGTAACCAACAGGAACAACTTTCCTGTTCGACAATATCCTTCAATTGAATAACGGCTATGCCAACCAATCGATCTTCACGTGCAAAGCAATAATCCTTAACGGCAAAATGCAATTCAAAGCTTGAGACTTCATTCTCGTTACCGACCAAACTGATAAACACACAAGGATGAAAATAATAAATCTACACAAATAGAATATGACTTACAAGTAAAATACTTCATTGAACGATGGTGACCAATTATTGTGTTTTGATTTGGTGGCAAATTTGCGTTTCTTATCACTTAAATTCGGTCCAATCATATTGATTTCGACAAACGGTTTAAACATTGTATTGATCGGCCATTTCAATTCATTGCAAGCAGTAACTAAATTATGTAGCAATGTGTTTTATACCGAATAACTTGACTCATAACGAATTCATACCTTTAACGGTTATCTTGTGTTCACCAGTTCCTGGATGAGTGAACAAATCAATTTGAATCGAAATCTCCCCAACAGGACCATCCTCTTGTGTAGCCAAATCTAATTTTATTAATGTTATAAATTATTAATCTATTTGATTTCTATTTCGCGTGCAAACCTTGTGATTGCTGAGTGGAGATGAATGTTCGAATCAATGAATCAGTAGTTTGCGTGTACAACGACAATGCATATTTAAGCGATTGAAGCTCACTACTCTTATCAAGATAGGACTTTTTCAATCCATTTCCACTTGCATGGAAATACATTTTGATCGTTTCCAACGCTTCCTCCAAGATGGCACAATGTTTCGGTGATAAATTCTTTGCTCCCTGTAAATTCTGTTCAAAAATTAAATTAATTGAACTAGTAGATTATAGTGATCATACCTCAATCATATTAAGTGAAGGCAATTTACTGGTCTTCAACAAACGTGAGACATCCTCAATCTTAGTGTTTGGTAGATTTGGCAGAATGGTACTTTTCTCCATCAATGGCGGCAGGACAATATTCTTTTCAATGGTATTGATCACAATTTTCCAAAGCTCTTTCAAAACACGTTTCATTACGGTTCGTTCGCAGAATTCGGCATAATCGGACAATTTCTTGTCCAAAAGATCCATTAATGGATGCAATATTTGATCGGCATAAGTTGCAATCTCTGAACTATTCTTATGAGCTTGTTTCGATTGGGCTGCATTTGTGTTCTTCACCTGAAATAAGAGCCCGCCCATCTCTTGTACACTTTGTTTGACTGTTCCTTCCAAACTATGGAAAAATTTAGAAATATCAATTACAATCAAATTAAATTCAAGGATTCAAACCTTTTAGCAAAGATTGTACTAAGAATGTCAAGTATTCCATTTAATGTTTGCTGCAACTCTGTCAAGATGCTTGAAGTGTCCTGTTCCAACTAGTAAATTAAATATAAAATTTTATTAATAAAATTGATCAACTGTTAATTGTTAAATTTACCTTTTCTCCTCCCATAGATTCAAATAGTTTTTCTAGTTGAATTCTTAGTTGTTGAATGTTGTTCATTAAAACGCAAGCCTTTCGTTCTTCATTAACATATTTATAGAACTCTTTCTTCACAATATCGGTATAACCAATCAAGACTTTGACTATAGTTTTGGCAAATCGTTTCATGTATCGTTTGACCACTTCGGGATCTGGACATTCAAGCTTATTAATAATGTCGAGACATTGAGTAAGCTGCGTAAAGAGATCAACCACAGAATTGGAGAAAAGTGATCGTTCAGAACTTCGTTGAAACTAAAATTTATAAAATTAGGAATTTAGATTTTGATTAAAAATTAAACATTTGAGAAACATACTCCATCTTCGACATCTCGAGTAAAAGCATTTTTCAAAACTTCCAAAGAAGAATCGTCATTCTCATTCAACCATTGCATCACAAATGGTTCAAACCAACTATAAAATATTTAAAATGAATTTAATCATTTAAATAAAGAAAGAAACTTACATTGGATACTCTGGAATTGCTTTCTTAAAAGCTGGAACTTCTCGACAATATGTATTGTAAAAACCTTTGATCTTGAAGTGAAAATTCATGTACACCTGACTTGCACAGAATCGATGCTGTTCATGCTCTTCCAGTGCATATTTGATATCGACAGAGAAGAGCGACCACAATGTTTCTATGCTAAGATGACCAATGTTAAGCTCTTGTGGAAATCTATTTTAAAAATATAAGAAAACAAGTTAAAAATTGGTAATCGTACTAACTAAAACAAAACTAACTGGTTAAGAACAGGAGAATACATGTTCTGATCTTCCTCAATCACCGACACAATCAATGTAATCAATTTGGTCCAAAAGTCTAAGTTATGCAAACTTGGACCCTTTTCAATATCATCTTGAGAATTCTTTTCCGGTTCATTTTGAAACTCTCGTTGATATAGATCGAAGCAATTTTCAAACAAGAATTGATAGGTCGAACGTATGCATGCCTTTGCACAATCCTTCACCACCGTGCTTGCACGAGGTGGACTAGCCAATTCTAAAACCTTCATTCGAAAGAAGGTGATCGATGTAAGAAGATCGATTGTCGATTTGAGATCTTGCATCTTTTCCGACACTGACGATGGATAATTGTTCTAAATAGAAGTTGAAAAAAAATAAACAAAAAAAACTATAACGACCACACAAGCTTACCCGGTATGATGATAGATCGATTCTTAATGAGTTGTGTAATTGATCTAACAACTTGATGAACTTCTCTTTCTATAAAGTTAAAAGATTATGAAGCAACAAATTTAACGAACGGTAACATACTCCAAAATTGGTGGCAGCAAATTGATCGCTGGTTGCAACCGAAGTTGCCGTAGTGTGTGCATAGAAGGCATTGATATTGGCCAATAAGGTGCTCATCACGGCCGGAACGCCCGAACACATGTACTTGGTGGATAGACAGTGGAAATGGGTCATTGCTTGATAGATGAATTCAATTCCATAACGCATTGCAAACTCGTCGACAACATCACGACCGGGCGATTCGAAGTAAACTTTCCATGAATCTTCCTACAAAGCATAGTAAGTGTTACCAAAATGGTTTGAAACGAGCACTCAAACAAACCCCTTTGTGTTGAGGTAGTCGAATGATGCCACTATTTTGATCGCACAAAAAGTGAAATATATTCTGCAATAATGAAACAAGATATAATTGCTTCAACTTGTTGATTCATTGATCAATTGATGTTAATACCTCATGAAGACATGTATACTGAATATGGTATGGTGCCACCTTTTCCTCTCCTTTTATCTCAATGTTGATATGCAAACGAATTGATCCTGAAACCGCTGATTTATCTGTTCTCTTTTCCAAATTATACCAAACATCCATCTCACCGCTCAATGTTCGAACATCGATTATGGTTTGGCCAAGAAAATCATCCGATTCTCGTGTCAACTTTTGTCTCAACTTTGATTTAAGATCATTATCTTCATCCCAAACTCGAACCTTGATTCGATCGGTTGCATTGTGACATTCATAGAAGAATTTCTCTTGCCATACAGGATTCAAGTCTTGAATGATGGTTCTTGTTCGTTTTTTTACTTTTCCCACTTGTACAGTAACATATGGATCACTTGTTCCACTTTTATCCTTTGCAATCAATCCTTGAGCACATATAACTGCACACAAGAATGTTATTGTTATATAAATTGATTATTTAATTAAAATTACCAGTAATTGCTAATTTAGCCGACCATTTTGAAGTTCCGTCGAGGACACTTTGTTTTACCGCCTTCATATGACCAGCATGTGTCTTTTCGTCAATGTTGAAAACGCTCCTGAAACAATTCAAGAATAATTAAAAAACAACTTCACTAAAAAAATATTGAATCAAACCTGATCATCTCGAAAATTTCCGGGTTTTCTCGTTCTCGAATGATCATTCGTTCTTTCATCGCGATCATAATATTGTTAGTCTTGTCATCTGATCCATGTTTGGTACTCTTCTCGGCGGCTCCTACAAATTTCGAATGATTACGCAAACTATTTGTCGATGATTGTAGTACATACTTTGAAGACAATCAGCATTGAGTAGATCTTTACATTTTTCGTGACACTTGACACCACATTCTGAACATCTGACACCTTGTCTTGCAATTCCCCATAACAAACCTTCACATTCGTAGCAATAAGTTGGACTTGTGGCAGTCCATAGATGAAAGTTATGTGGAGTCGTACATGAGATCGGATATATCAAAGCTTGTAGCGTTTTCTTGTATACGTGCGTTTTCTACAATCGATTGCATAAATTGAAGAATTATTATATAAAATTTATTGAAATGTAAATAAACTTACTAATTCCTCATCATTCATCGTACGTGGAATGACTGATGTTAAACCCGAATTGCGTTTCGTAGCTGCCATGGTCTGTCGAAATGTCAACCGTCTAATTGATCGATTCAAATTGATCATGTGATCATTCTTACCTTAAGAACCTGTAAAAATTTTTGAATTGATATATTAATTGTTTTGTTACATTTGTTGTTTACATTAGTAACTTACCAATTCGCTCACCAATGGAACCGACTTTTTACGTGGTAAAATGTCTGGCATTGCATCGATGGCACTGAACAATGGATTGCTGTAAGACATAAGTCTCCGATTAATATCATTCAGATCAATGATGAATTCAATGATGTTTCAGTATCACACAAATATGATGAATGAGTGAAAACTTTGTGTCAACACAATGTAAAAACAAAATGCACCGACATTTCCGGAAACTTGTCACAGTATCCTGTCATTTTGCTTGATTACGAAGAACGAAACAAAACAAATAGAACGATACCACAAACCTTTCCTTTTGCCATGGATTCTGAGTGTTAAACTCTACGCTTCCTTGTCTCGCTCCACTCTGTGGGTACAAAATTATCAATCAGAAATCAAAGTAAAGCCAAATCATACCGCTGCAGCAATCCATTTGGTACGACTTCGTTTTGGTGGTTTAACCTGTCCATAATTCATATCGGTCAATGTATCATTAGCTTCTTCTGATTCGGATTTGTCCGATATTGTCAAACATCGGCGTAATGAATGGTTCGGCTCCTCTGATTTTGCTTTCATAATCATTGCAAAATTGTTATGTAATGGAATCGATGGTTCAACTTGAGGCATATGTTCTTCAATTTGTGGTACAACCGGTTCTGTAAAAGAAAATTTTAATTTGATTGTCGTAGTAAATAATTTAACGCGTTGACGACCAAAGACGCGTAAAAAGCGCGTTTTTAGCCCGCGAAACGAAATGCCAATGTGTGTGGTTACATATTCTTACCTATAGCGGTCGAATCGTCAATCACCACCATTTGTACCTCCATCTCCTGATCTTCTACATTGTCCTCAATCATTGGCAAATGATTCGATGATGATCGTGGTCGACATTTATCATCAATCTCCTTAAAATTGGTCGATGTTGAATCGAATGACATTTGTTCACTCTCCTGTTCACTTTGAATGATGGAACTTTGTCGACTACTAGGTGTAAACGAAAAGATTGCTGATTCATCCGAAAAACTTTTCTCCAATTTACTCTTTTGATGATCATCTTTAAATGAATTTACTTTCAACGTATCCATCATTGTATTTGCTTCCATCATACTTTGAGTTCGAAATGTTTTCTTATCGGAAACGTTTCGTTGTACATCACCATTAGAATATTGTTCTACCGGTTCAACAATAGGTAATGATTGTTGGGTTTGAAGTGATTCATCTTTTGATAATCGTTTAGGACTTAATTCTGGACATTTTTCTTCCTCTTTACTAGACATAGACTCTTGAAACGATTTCAATCCACCCCAAATGTTTTTGATCGAATTCGTTATATTTGACGGTGCCGAATTTGGACTAACATTATTTGGTGGAACGGTGGACACAACAGGAACAATTTGTTCTTTTGAATCTTTTTTAAACAATGATGTCCGATTAAAAACATTCTGATATCCTTGAAACATTGAATTGGTTAACGATGAAATGATATTCTTTTCATCTAATGAACTAAGTCGTCCATGTTGGGTTGATTGATTCGGTTTTATGATGGGCGATGGTGGCGGTGCTGGACATCGTGAAGGAGTAACTGCTGTCACCAAAAAACTCTCTTGTCGACCATGATCTTCCATTTGTATTGGTTTCGATATTTGATGATCTGTTTCAATAGAAATCATTGGTTCAGTTTGATGATTCGATTCAAATTGTGGTTCCATATCGAATGTTTCCTCAACGGGACGTTCTTTCACTAATGATGGTCTATGTTCTCTTCGTTCTTGAACCAAATGTAGTTCTGGTTCATTTTCCAATGTTGTGTCAGTTGATGGTGAACTACTTCGAACGCTATCTGCTTCATCTTCAACATTTGTATCAGTGTCTATACTTGGAAACTGTTGTTGCGCATGTTGTTGTTGTTGCTGCTGTTGCTGTTGTTGTTGATGTAATGTTTCCAATTGTGAATCATCATCGATACTGGTTTCATTCTCTTTAAGCCAATTAGATAATTCGGTTGCTTTAATGCTAACCGTTTCACTCAAATCTGGATCGAATGCTTTCTCAATAGGAAAATCGTCCACCAATGTACCCCTTCGACTGAAGAGTTGATCCATTTGCATCAAATTCTCAATATCAATATCACTGACCAATGATTTTGTATCCTCATGATAATGGACATAATCCTGTGCGGTAAATATACGAACGTCATCCTCCACCTCTTTCAATATCTGATCATTTTGAATCTTTTCATTTTTTGTTTCAACTTTTGGAGAATGACATAGTTGTTTCACTTCTTGTTCGATTTGTTTTACATTTTGTGGCAAAATCATAATTGGAGATTGTTTTTCAATCGTTAGTGAATGTGAAATTGATTCAGTGATTTGTTCTTCATTGTTTTTAAATTCATTTGCCGTATCGTCATAAATGAAATCAAGTTCTGGCTCCCGTTCAACTTCATCGCCATCGGAATTGATCAATGCCGACAACAATTGTGCAATCACATTCTGTTGTTGATATAAGAGAATTTCCAATTTTTCTAACTTATCCCACATACAGTTGTATTCCTTTGAGATCAGATTCACCGTATTCCATGCTAATTGTAGATCCATATCCATTCGACCCATTGTTGAACCCAATTGACCACGATCAGCTGTGAAATGTTCGATGAAGTAGAATTCGTTAACAAATCGATTCGGTTCTCGTTTGAAGCCTCTACTATTCATCGGGAAGCACCGAATTTGAGTTGGCTCGTTGGTATGAGCCCACTTCCTTTAATTCTATCAAATAATTAATTGACGATCATCGATCGTATCATACATGTAGATGGCCAATTGTTCCATTGACATTGTAAATCGAAGAAAAAATGAACGAACAATTTTATTGAATAATTATAAAACTATAGTAAAGATATTATATCATATAACCAGTAATGATGTGATCCCAAATGGAACATAAACACAATTGTCGTATGTATATGTATAGTTTGTTACCGTACATAAAACTATATAGTGCTCCATTTTCAGTCCAAGGACCGTGTCTGTGGTGTTGTGTCTATACTACATACGGACATATAGTAGTTTAGTCTCATTTTGGTTTGCTTCTTCCTATCACTGTCAATCGGTCTTATTATGTTGATCACAATTCACCACAGGTGCACAATTCACCATTCAATTTGTCGTTAAGTGTTTTTCCATCGACGGTTAACAAAACGAAACAGCCAATTTAGTAATGGGGGAGAAAAGTACATTAAAAAGTCAAACTAAGGCCACCGTCAACGTTAAACACTTGACCGGTTATATAGGTTGATGATGAGGCAAGAAAATGTGCAACTTCGGCTACATCATCAGGGAATCCGATTCGTCTTAATGGAATATTCTGTTCAATCTCTTTCATTTGTTCCGCACTTAAGCTTTCGGCGGTCATGTCCGTTTCAATAAAACCTGTATAAAATAAATAACACGTTTACATATGATTCACGTACACGTTCATTTGTAACACGTACCTGGTGCAATAAGATTAACTGCAATTCCCTTTGGACCGATCTCCTTTGCCAATGATTTTGTAAATCCAACTAACCCAGCTTTTGATGCAGCATAAGCAGTCTGTCCAACATTGCCATTTGAACCGATAATACTTCCTAAATATAACATTTGGATAAATTTGGAATAATTTAAAAATATAGTTAAACATACCGATTGTTATTATAGACCCACGTTTCTGTCTAATCATGTGTTTTACAATTGAACGAGTAAAAAGCATCGTGCCTAATAGATTTGTATCAAGAACATGTCTTATCGATTGACTCGAATCAGTTATCAACAACTTGTTATGAGTGATACCGGCTGAATTGACTAGAATATCGATTGATCGTTTCTCTTGAACAGCTTCCGAAATCACTTTTTGACAACATTTGACAATATCATCTTCATTTGTTATATCACAACGATCATAATTGACCACGGCTTGAATCATAGAATCTTGTTTCAAAGTGTCAACACTCGTTTTAAGGTTGTTTTCATTTCGTGACACCAACGTAACATCGATTCCATTTTTCTATTAATAAATAATTCTATTAGAAAAAATGGTAGTCATACTAAATAATTAATGTTAATATTACCAGGAATTTACGTGCAATTGCGAATCCGATTCCTCTGGAACCGCCGACAATGATTGCTTTCTTCATCATGTATGCATGATGTTATGTTGGGAAACGTCGTTTTTGAACAAATTCTGTTTTGTGTGTAGTGCCATCTATCCATTGGTTTAAGATTTAATAACTTCTATTGTGCTTCAACATTCGGGTAGTGGTACTGTGAGATTGACTCACATTCCCTCCATTCTTCGCTTTGTAGTAGTTCTCCACAGCTCATCATATTTTCCCCGGTTTCGGTGTGTAGCCATCAATTCACCATCATTCAGTCAACACCGCTTCTTGACTACAGGTACCAGTTCAAATTTTTGACATCCGGCCATTTGAATCATTTGATCTATCTGTTATCATCAGCCTTTTGGGTCCAAAATGTCTGGTATATCGAAAAAACGTGTTTGCTATTATTATGATGGTATGTTTGGTATATCATATATCCTATATATGCTGTATTAATGTATGAATTTTAAACCATTTATTTGATAAAAGGCGACATTGGCAATTATTATTATGGGCAAGGCCATCCAATGAAACCTCATCGCATACGTATGGCACATAATTTGGTACTAAATTATGGACTATATCGGAAGATGGAGATCTATGTATGACAACAATATTGTTATCGGTTTTTATCTAATTTTTCTTCATGATTCATTTTTAGCGTCCGCATAAAGCAAATCAAGAAGAGATGACCAAATATCATAGTGATGATTATATTCGTTTCTTGAAGAATATACGTCCGGATAACATGACTGAATTCAATAAGCAAATGCAAAGATGTATGTATTTATTGTCAAAAATTTGGAGACAATTTTATTCTATTTTTATTTTTTACTATTAGTCAATGTCGGAGAAGATTGTCCCGTTTTTGATGGTCTCTATGAATTTTGCCAATTGTCAGCCGGTGGTTCGGTGGCTGGTGCTGTCAAGTTAAATAAGCAACATACTGATATTGCCATCAATTGGGGTGGGGGTTTGCATCATGCCAAGAAATCCGAAGCATCTGGATTTTGCTATGTAAACGATATCGTGTTGGCTATTTTGGAACTTTTAAAGTATCACCAACGGGTTCTTTATATCGATATCGATATTCATCACGGCGACGGAGTGGAGGAAGCATTTTACACAACTGACCGTGTCATGACTGCATCATTCCACAAATATGGCGAATATTTTCCCGGAACTGGAGATCTGCGAGACATTGGAGCTGGAAAAGGAAAATATTATGCTGTTAACTTTCCTTTGAGGGATGGTATTGATGATGATTCATATGAAGGCATCTTTAAGCCGCTGATCTCTAAGGTTGGTTTTTTAACTTTTATTTGCTTATTTGAATACAATATGCAATTTGCATACAGGTCGTGGAAATGTTTGCTCCAAGCGCAATCGTGCTTCAATGTGGAGCTGATTCACTCTCCGGCGACCGATTGGGTTGTTTCAACCTTACATTGAAAGGCCATGGTAAATGTGTCGAATTCGTTAAGAACTTGGGACTTCCATTACTTTTGGTTGGTGGTGGTGGATATACAATTCGAAATGTTGCTCGTTGTTGGACTTATGAAACTGCTGTGGCTCTTGATACAGAAATTTCAAACGGTAATTTATCATTTATTTGTCTTTTTCATATTTGGTTAATAACAATGTTTGTTTTCAATTTCAGAGTTACCATATAATGATTATTTCGAATATTTTGGACCCGATTTTAAGCTTAACATTAGCCCATCTAATATGTCGAATGCAAACTCTCCTGAGTATTTAGACAAAATTAAGTATGTTTCAAATTGTTGATTTATCAAACATATATTAATCGTCAACTTTTGTATGTAGATCTCGATTATTTGAAAATCTTCGTATGTTACCACACGCTCCAGGCGTACAAATGCAAGTTATCCCAGAAGATGCAATTGACATTGAAATGGAGGAAGATCAAGACAAACAAAATGGCGAAGAACGAATTAGTATTCGAGCATCTGAGAAGAGAATTTGTAACGAGAATGAATTGTCGGATAGTGAAGATGAAGGCGATAATAGGAAGGACATTCGATCAAACAAAAAGGCTAAAAAGACCAGACAAACTGAATCAACTCCCACCGATAGTAAAATGGTTTCAGAGAAGAGTGAATCGAAGGAAGCCGAAAGTAGCAATAGCGTTGATAAAACGGGCGAATCGTCGAACGCTACTGCTATGGCTGTTTCCGAGAGTACTACATCTGATGATAAGAAGTAAAACATTAAATCAATCTTTCATATTCCCATTCTTCTCATCATTTTTATTATTATATTATCATATCTTAAGTATGACTGTCATTATTGAAATTAATAATAAATAATAAATTTATTTAGGGTTCGACCAAACAAAAAAATAAAACAATCACAAAGCAAATTGGCTTGTTCTTTTCTTTAAATTTGGTTTCTTATGAAAGAATGGCGTTTCACCTTGGAACTTGAGTAACTTGTAATGGCGATCAACCTTCCAGAGGTAGATGCAAATAAAGATGAGGATCAATAGAAGATAGACGGCACATACAGCAATGATTATATTACGATGCATATGGCCACTCTGTTGACTTGATTTGTTTGTTCTATTGAATCGAACCAAACTTGGTTTCGGCCGGTTTAACCATATTTCCCTTTGATTCTAAATTGATCAATCAAACATTCATAATCATTCGTGATTTTATCTATCTGCCATTCAACTTACCGATCGAGTTACAGTCATTTGGATTGCTTGATTTGAAATAATTTCTCGATGTGTATGGAACGATGCACAAATGCCTTGTGTAACTTGTCCAACCACCTTAACATTGCTTAAACCAGAACGAATACCGAAAGCTGATTCAAATGGATCAATCTTGAAGTCATCCAACATAATATCAATATCTATAAACAAAAATTATTTAAATTATCATTTAAACATTAACCATCAAAACTTACTAGAGATGCATCCCTTAAAACTGGAGAACGGTTCCATATCTTGATTGTTGATTCGATTTGAGCCAATTATAATCACATTTTCAGTTGCTTGTGGACTGTTTTTGAGCGTTTCTAAAAAGTTTACCCCAGTCAATATGTAGATACGACTGTCAACCTTTGAAAATATGATAATTAATGTTTTGTGCGTTGAATTTGATCGTTACTTACAATCACTTGAGCCGATCCTTCCTTGCGAAAGTAATGGACCCAATGTCGATGTGAATCAAGAAAAGTATCCTCTTCAAGAATCACAGATTGATCTGTTTCCAAATTAAGTTTGAATCAAAATGAAACATATATAAAAATCATAGTAAACTTACAAATATCATGTCCGTTATCCTCTTCCACCATCAATTGGCCATCATCAAGAACGGCAATGTGCAAGTATCGTGTACTATTGGCATATCTCAACAGAAAGATGGTTGAATTGTCAACGTTGGATGTTGAGAATGCAAACGATATACTAATGTTGGTAAAGTCTAACGTTTCATTATTCTCTAAAAAGTACATGACACTTGAATCCTTTTGAAATGATGCTCCAATATCGATATCACACAAATTACCCCTATATGAGGTACTATTGCAATCACATTTGGTTGTCTCACCCCACACTTCGGTACAGATTCCCCCATTCTTGCATGGCATCTGATCGCACAACATATTACATCCCGCCTTTACATGTTTACCCAATTCAGTTCCATTGGAATCGAGTGCAATTTGCTTCAAATCCACCAATTGTTTACCAACTTTTAAACCTTGAATACAACCAACAAATCCGGGTAATCGTGATACACCTTCAACGGATTCGAATCCACCAACATATAGTTCATTATTTAACCATCTACTGCCTTGTGGATTGTTTAAATTAATCAATTCGTACTCTTGTCCGGCTAACCATGATTTCGAAATTGGATTATCCTTCAATAATGTTACCGGATATGGAACGTATAACGATTTTTGATTCACGATAAAATTGCTGCTATTCTTATAGCTTCGATCCACTTTTACTTGAATTGGTTGTCCACTGTTCAATGCGGTTCCGACATTAATTTCGCGACGTACAATTCTTCGTAACCAATTGAACGTAAATACTACAGTGGTTCCATTTTGGACGTGAAGTTGAATAAAGTTGTTGTGGGTATCGTGTGCATACAATAACAATGCTGAATGGCTATGTGTTCGAAAGCTTAGTACGATATCGTCTTGTAGAATTGATTTGATCCTATTGTTCGAAACGATTTCCTGCCGCACATAGTATTGACTTTTGAATGTCATACCTGTATTAAAATTAAATGAAAATTGAATTTGATTTGATTGGTCATATAATACTTACTGTTTTCATTGATGTTTATTTCACAATTTGGTCCACTGTGAGCAATTGGATTTGCACATCTACATTCGTATGAACCCCACTTTTCAACACAATGTCCCTGATTTTGGCATAAATTGGGTTTACAATATGGTCGACAACCAGATTCAATGTTTGGTTTCCTAATTTGTAAATTTAAATTTAGAATAAATATAAGATATACAATTTTTAATCTACCTTCTATAATCAAGATATTGATGCAAATTGATAACCTCATCGTCAATCACCAATCCACGTAAGCATCCGATGAAACCAAGATGGATTTTCAATCCTTTCAAATAATCTAGTGGAGCACCACCTACAAACAGTTTACCATCAAAGTTGATAAATTTGTCATTGTTGGGCAAATACATGATTCTAGAGTTTTGGTTGATTGAAACTCTGTGATGATATAAATCAAGTTTGAAAGTTACCATTTCTAGATTGTATATAATGAATAACTGACAAACCTCATCTGATTATCGTTACGTTCAATCCAAACATGTTGCCATTGGCCACAATTGAGGCAATGACCAGAACTGATTATGACCACATTCTTACGATTGAGTAACGAGTATTCAAAACGAATTTCATTTTCACTGATAATCTCTGCTTTGAAATATGTGCTCCTTGAGTCGAGATGTGATTGAAAGAAGATGACTGCCTTGCTGGCCGTCGTTCGAAAGCTGATACCCAATTCGCGTCCAATCCATCCTGGAACTTGAAGATACGATTGCTTCGTCTTGAATGTAATTTGATATTTTTGAGTATCTAAATAAAGTAAAAACAATTATAATAATGGTCTCTCGAGCAAGTATGGCTACCAATATCGATGCAACTCAAATTTCCCAAAAAGAGATGAGCCTCAGATTCGCTAGTCATATTGGGCAATTGTAGGAAGAACATTTTTGTAATGCCAACATCATTGGCATTTGTCAATGTCCCTTCATCATGTTTCCAACCCGAATGTTCTGAATCACAATTACAATTCTTCCGTTGATCGATACACGAGTTGGGCGATGAGCCACATTTACAACCTTTCTCAATTGAACCTTCAATATGGTTTAACTTTTTGTCCGGAATCGTTGAATAGAGCAACGTATACGATGAAAGGCTGAGTGGTGCATCGTTACATTCATACTTTACATATTGTTGACATCGATCAGCACGACGAACTAAATGGTGTAACATTTCTCGATTGAAATCGCGATATACGACATCCATTACAAGATTGTCTCGTTGTCCCTTTTCGCGAACAATCTTTACTTGAAATACGAAATTTAATGAATGAATATTTTAGTAAAATATATTCGATGATCGCCACTTACCATTTGATGTTGAATATTATGTTCAATTACAGTACGATATGAAACAGTTCCATTTTCGTTGTGAATCAAATCACAGATAACATGTGCCGGAGGAAATGGACCATTTCGATCAATGTCGATCATAAAGATTCCAGAATGCCGTTTGTCCATATGATATATCTCCTCACAACTTTTTCTATAAACGGCTACAAAACGTTTGACATGATTGTTATTGGGCTTTTCAAAGTAACATTTGAATACTTACAAAAATGACACGTTTGTCCAATATAGCCGGTATTGGAACAATCACACCAAAATGTTCCATTTTCTGGTACCGGAACACACACGCCGCCATGTTCACAAGGATTGGGTCGATTACATGGATCGAGAAGTCGGCAATCATCTAAACTAACTCGTCCAACTACTAGACCTTGATCTGATAGAGTGCGTGGTTCAAGACGTTCATGATTGACCAAAAGGTTTCTAATACAACCAATGAATGGAAATCGTGCATCAACTGAACCAATGGTAATTTCCGAACGGAAACTTTCCACACTAAGATCATACTTTCCTTGAACGCTAAATTCATTTACAGTCATCTTGATAAATCCATCGCTTTTGGCTTCAATTGTTACCTTGTTCCATGTCGAAATATTTAAAGAATTATCATTGCTCAACGTCCAACGAATTTGTCGTATGGTTGGATGTTCGATCGATAATTTAACGTCCAATTTTCGTAGTTGAAGATGCCAACGACGTTTTTCATTCTCTCCTGTTATGAACGTTCCGTTAGCAATTCGTGAGTTAAGGCGTCGTAAACGGAACTCAAATTCAAGATCAAACGATTGTGTTCGATTTATGCCAACACGAAAGTATGAATTTGGTTGAATGGTGATTGGAACGGCCGTAATCTTTTTACATCCTAACTCAATGTCGAATAAACTATGATACTTTGCAGCTCTATTTCCACGTTTTAATTCATACAACACGTTGACACTATTGAAATAGACATGTTTCAAGCAGCCGACAAATTTTTTGTTTGGCAAATAGATCGGTAACTTTAGGTTTGTTATGTTCAAGTTGGAGGGAAAACCACCGACATATATTTCTGTAACAAACAATTTTTCAGTGAGAAATTTTCCGAAAACATTATAAATATTACCTGGATCGAAATTAAAATATGGATCGGTTTCATCCAAGACGATCGTATGGCTAGTGTTCACGTCAAGATAAACGAATATTTGCGAATGTTGTTGAATCAATGTGATATTGTGCCATTCATTATCGATAAGTTTAAAGTCATTAAAGATATAGTTTTTTGGATTATGGCCTAAATTATAGAGAACATTCAAAAAACCATTCTTTAGATTTAATATAAGATAAGTTTTAGATGTTTCAGAAAGAGCTGTAAAGAGTACGGAATCATGTAATGTTCGAATGTGAAGTCCAACCAAATGTTGATCTGAATACGATTTGGAAAGATATTCGTACGCCTTATATGAAATGGTCGAATGCCCGCGCAAAGTCAGCACGGTATAGTTGACACTTCTACAATGCCAATCTTCAAGTTCCGTCCCAAAACAATCGCATTGTTTCGAATTGTAATAGTTTACACATCGTGCTCGTCTTGAACAAAGATTAAGTTGTGCACACTGATCAACACATCCATCCGTTATTTGATGAAATGAGAGTACACTTTGCGATAGTGTACCAAAATTGCTTTCATTCGAACGTGACACGAGATTGATGTTACCGATACAGCCGACAAAGTTTTGATAACCATTTAAATGATAAAATGATGTTTGATTGGTAAACGATAGTCCACCAAACGATAATCGGTACGTGCTGACAATTGTGGGATCATCACCATCGTCGTTCGACAATTGAGTGGAGGTAAAATTAAAGTATAACGATTTATAGTATTTTGTACTTTCAGTAGCATTGACACGAATGTTGAGAAAGCCCAACTCAGGATTGATGTACAATGTTACACGATGAAGTAGATCACGATTGAAGCTGTACCCAATCGTTAATCCATCCTGTTGACCTTGATACTCTAACAACACTTGAAAACGACCATTCAATAAGGCCAACAATAATGAGTATTCACCGATGTGTAATGAGTTAATAGCAAATGTTTCATAAAGGATGATACCGTTCGGATTACGTGTTCTGCCAAAAACGAAAGAGTGAAAATATCCAAAACCAAACATAAACATAAACATAAAAATAAAATAATCAAGCATACCTAAAATCGAAAGAGATCTCACGTTTTGATGCAAATAATCGCTGTGCTACAGTTCCATTGGCATTAAGTAAAATGTGCGAATCGGATTGAGCCAATGTGAACGATTTGGACACTACCAAATGTGATGAATTCGAATTCTCCACTGCTTGACACTGAATTTGAACAATAATGGTCGCCGATGATAGAGTGAGAATCAACCAAATGGTTGAAATGAACGAATGTGAACACATTTTGATACAAAATGATGATCACTCGCGAATGATGAGAAAAAAGATGGTGACCGCACTGGCACGTTCCGATGAATGTCTCCGTTATCGCGTGCTCACCACCGTCTCCGTCGTCGCCGTCGTCGTCAACAATGTCAGGTTCCTATATCTTGGCCAGTGTCACTTGTTGATTGATCTCGACACAATATTGTGCTGAGCAACAGTCACACATGGCACATCACATCGTGGTAGTGTGCTACAGAAAGATCGGACAAAACTGTTTGTACTAGCCACTATCTGGTTGTTGAGAGGTTGCTTTACATTTTGAAACAACCACCATTTCGGATTTGAAGCACATACACCAAAACGATGATAGTCTAACTCTGGACAGAGCGAACATCTAATTATCATAAAACGAGTTGCAATAATATGTGCGATACGATCCCATTAATCATTTGTGAAAAGGAATTGACAGCAACAATGTCGATGACATGTCCAATGATAACTAGCGATCGTCGTAGTTATCGGGTGATAAATGACCCGTGCGAATACTTCGAAGGTTATTACATCCGTTGATGACATACATTCAAGTGAATTTATATTTGAATTTGTTTTTTATTTGTTCGTCAATTCTCTATAAATAATAAGAAGGAAAACTCATTTTTGATATGTATAAAATGGCAAAATCACTAAATTTATTTTTTATTCATGGAAACTTAAAACAAACCAGGGGCTGGCAAACTTTCGTAAACATTGTTTTTTTAAATTCAGATAACCTTTTCAGGTGTACTCTTATAGAAGCGTTGCAAAAGGGAACGAATTATTTGACCAGGAATTTGTTGATTCTTTCGTATCATTTCTTCCAGAACGTTGGCAACCTATGTGAACGCCAAGAAAAAAGAAAAAAATGATCATGATTAGTACATGATGATATATAAATGTCATCATCACAAGTTTTATCGCCTAAACATATCGGATACAATATTGATTGACGGCTCAACAATGGGAAATTTTAAGCCTAATGATTGTGGTATACAGTTGAAAAGATTTATCGCAAAAATTTCGGTGTAAATTGATAGCGACACAACTATCAGAATAGTTGACATTTGTTAGAAACTAGTGTGGGAAACTGGTGATGATTTTGCACTAAAATATTGCTGCTGTCATTGTTGAAGAATGATTGAAAAAAAATCCAACCTGTTCGGAAATTTCGCCAGCTGACAATTTAGGATCAACGATGATTGGTTCTCCAACAATTGTCTTTAGCTTAACCGGGAATCCACCATAAATTGCCATAAGTGGAAATTTATATTTGTCATAAATTGCACGAAAAAAGCTTCGACCAATCTGAACGGTCCGGAAAGCTTCACGAATGTTTTGGGTAAAAATTGGAATAATTGGAACACCAGATTGAAGAGCAACCTTGGCAAATCCAACTCGCCCGGTCCAAACTAGTTCATAATTTTCGGTGCCAAATTGAGCTTTTGAGTAATAAGAACAGCATACTTAATTAATATAATCTTAAGTAATATGGTTGAGTTTACCTTCTCGAACGCCCCCAGGAGAAATGGCTAACAAGTTGCCTTCGTCTAGCACTTTTACGCAGGTGCTAATCGAACCAGGAAATACTTTGAGCACTTCCATTAAAGAAGTCCAACCTAATGATTATGTACAATCAAATTGAAGGAAACTTTTAACAATAGTTCACGATAACTTTGTTCGATGATACGCTCTAATTAGCGAGGACATACCGGGAATTTTGAATAGAAACCTATCACCAACTGAATAGATAAGTCTTTTCTTGTATAGTAAACATTTGGCAGATAAATAATAGTAATCGATTGGTATGGCACCATGATAATAAACAAGCAATGCTGGTCCATTGTCTGGAATATTATCAAGCCCATCAACTTCGTATCCATACCATATGTAGCCGTGAGCTTCCCACATAACTGAAATTGAAACAATTTATTCAACAATTATGTTATCGTGAAACACTATTTTACACTTACCGGCAATAGCATGAAGGGCGCCGCTCCAGTATCGTTTACGTTCGATCTCATCTACAATTTTGGTCAGATCAAGTTTATGTCGGTGCCTGTAGATGAAGATTATCAGTGCCGACATGTAAATAAGCAATATGATGATTGAAGGCAAAAGAAAGGCAATCTAGATAGAAATTATGGAAGATATGGTCAATTCTATTTACCAGCAATCCATGAAACAAACGATGCCCGAAAACAAATGTTTAGTGTAGGAACACATACCAATATTGGGGTAAATAGCCAGACGAGCCATCGTGCAACATCAATGTCCATATAATGGCCGAGAAAATCGGTCCAGGCCATGGTAATCACCTTTTGTACATTATGGATTCACGATCCAATGGTTATGATAACAGCCGATTGAAACAGCCGATCGTGGTCGTTGCCGTCAACCAGGTGATATTGAGGGAGGCGAAACATTTCATTCGCCGTTCTCTGTGAATGGCCCTGTAGGATACTCACACACACTCACTCATGCATTCTCTCACTTGTACTCGAGAGATCTCTCGCATCAAAATATACTGAGTGAGTCGAGATCTTTATGCGTTTTATTTCCAGTAGTAACGGCGTCATCTGTTTTAATCGATCTTATCTTACGGTAAAGCAAATGGAACTTCTCATCAATTAGCCAATGAATCATTGAGAAACGGAGAGACATAGGATGACGCCCATCAAAACCAATAAAATGCCCGCCAGCGATCCTGAAACGAGAGTGTGGAAACATTTATTATTAATATAATGTATACTATTATTGAATGAGCGTCAGATGAAGCATGAACAAAGTTTGCCCCAAATAATTTATATGTACGAACGATTGAACGTTCACTTACGAAGGTTAAGCTTTATATTTTCCCTGTAACACCCGATCATCACGATAATTGCCAAGTTCACCGAGTTACTGATTGGAACCGATATTGTCATCGGATTGTAGCTCAATGATGCCGTATACAATACGGAACCGAGTTGATTGAGTCCGAACGATGCAAGAAACTATGTATAAAAAATGATTTATTTTCAAGTTCATTGAAATGGAAACATACCTTCCAATTAAGGAGTAAACTTTTAAGTACAAACAAAACGTTGGCGATAAAATTGGATTTAGTTCCGTTCACCAATTGATATGAATTGGCCTTCATCAACGGGGTCGATAGGCCCCATAGGATTCCTCCTCCCACCGCTAGAAGGTGTCCTACATGATGGTTATTATTATTATTAGTATTTCAAAAGGAAACAAACGTGCGAAACAATACCGAAACTGATCATGGTCGAATGTACAATTGATCACGACTGAATTGGTCTATAATGAGACATATATATTTATGGTTGCCAGCATTTAATGTTTGTATAGTAGGAGCGCAGAGGAGAAGTGGAAAATGTTTTTCATTCCAATGTTATCCTATAGCGGATTGAGCGACACACGGGATAAATATGAATGATTAGATTAGTAACCAACTGTTTGTGATTGTGATTGGCGGGAAATTCAATTTGTAAATGTTATTTTTTATTTGTTGTTGTTTTTATGAAGATTATAAACACTTCCTATATAAGAATGCGTGTGTGTATCAACATATTTGTTTAGTTGAGTGACCTTTACTCGCGCCATAATTATCCGCGCCATATCTTATTTGTTTCGGCTTTTTGTTCTGAGTTTGTAATGCGGGGTAATCAACACACAATCCTTGTGTGGCCCAATCCATTCTCAGTTCGGCCATCGAACGCCCTTGCTCCCTTCATATAGAAAGCATCATGAAGAAGAGGGGGAAATGTGACGATGTGACTTTGAATATGAAGTGTCGCATGGATGAAAGTGAAAAAAAGGGACGTCAAGTTTGTGTGTGTGTGTTTGAGAGAATGGACATACCTTTTTCGATATGCCTACAGGTATGTGTCGATGATGAAGAACAACAATGGAACATGTGCGAGTCGATATATGTATAGTAAAGTATGTTCTCTAATGACAACAATCTCTCGAAATGCTGTTCGAGTCCTTGAGCGTGCATCATTGCTCATCCATTGGCGTGAAGGCGCCGTGTATCTACAACTTTCCTGTAGGTGTAAGTCTATGGTCATCGATGCATAGTCGACGGCCTCTCCTTTTTTGGCCATAGCCACCAAGAGTTTGGTCTTGTCTTCATGTTCTATGTGCATTTGAAACACATATACTAACACACACACTAATTGGCACCGTATATTTACTTGATGTCTTTACGTTCGTCATCATTCGACCATTCTTAATATAGGCAAATGCTTTATTAGGAATCCAAACGTCCGACGACGACGACAACGACAACGACGACGTCAGGTTCATTTAGCGGCGCATCATCACCATCATTTACTTTACTTCATTTCGTTTCATTTCGTTGTCACATTCGGTTGTTTCATCACCATCACTTTGAGATCGGTTCACTTTCGATCTCAAGTGAAATTGTCCCGCAACTTGTGTGATGTACTCGTCCAATCATTACCGATCACCGTACAAAGCACCGTCGAGAAGTGCCAACACGTACGAATATGGAAATCCAAATCGGTCGCGAACAAATTTGAATGATAGTTGCGATGAAACGTGGCCATTGGATGAGGTAATCAACAAGATCGATGTTAGATCCGATAGTGAAGATGATTTCCATTACAATCGAAACTATTCATGGAATCGTGGCACTGATCAATACACGCCTCGTAATACATCGGCAGCGGATACAATCTATTCAGCCTTTCCGGACCATAATCGACAATCGTGGAACACACGACGTGATTATAGTCCAAAAAGATCGCCATTAGATTCAAATAGCAAGTGGCCCAAATCGACGGCATATGGTAATTTTGCTTCATTTTCTTTTATCAATTAAAATAAAATTAATAACTATTTTTTATTAGATTCAAACAATAACTACTTAAATGATGATAATTGGAAAACCGATATTGATGATGGACCAACTCTTCGTGACGTTGCTATACAGTGCAATCTAAAGAAGTACAAACAAACACCGAAACAACATTGGGAATCTACAACAGCAACATCAACAATATTGAGTCAAAAGCCTCCGATTAAAGTGATCAAATCGTCGACCAATGGTTTCGTTTCGGCATATAGCGACGTACCAAAGTTGACATCGCCACCGCCGAGATCATCCGAAAGTCAATATTGTGCATTGGACTTTGATAAGCAAAGTTCGTTCGAACCAACCGATGTGATTTACAGTCAGGTGGACAAGAGTGGAAAGATGCGACCGAATTCGGCTACACCGAGTAATTTGGATATCGTGTATAAGCAACCATTGAATGATAGTATTACCTCGTATCGAGTGTACAATGACAACAAGACGTACGACATCAAATCGAAAGAATTTGGTTTCAGCGTAGCAAATCCGGCAGCTCCACGTGTCAATTTACCAAATCCAGAATTGTATTTAAACGATTCGAACCGATTGAATCGATCGTACAATGATAGCTCATTTCGAACGATAACACCAATTGAGAAGGAGATCCTTGAGGAAACAATATCAATTTCCAATGCCTCGTCCGACGACTTATATCGACCATCGGATCGAATTGCCCGTTATGCCGATAATATGTCATACACGTCGAAAGGATCGAGCAATTATCGACGCGAATCGCCAGTTCGTTTCGGACACGATCGTTCGAACGTTTTCAAACAATCGCCGTACGGAACGATGGAAAAGGTTGTGAATCGCGAAACAAAAGTTGGAAAGTTGAAAAAGAAAAAGAATAGTACAAATATGAACGATGAAAATGTATTGCTGGCTAACAATTCACTTCGACTCAAGTCTTCCAAGTATCCACAGTCGGAACGATTGTACAAGAGTAATGCCGACCTTAGAGATCAATTTATGAGAGATGAAACCAGAGGTGGTTTAGCAGCAGCTTACAAAAATCGACAACAACAACAACAACAAAATCGACAACGAGCATTATCGTTAAATCGAATGAATGCGATCGGACACGATGACGATCGAGATATTCCGGCACGTCATCTCAGTCAAACACAATTGAATGGTGGACGAACGAATTCAAGATTATCGCATGATTCTGGAAGTGGCTATCATCCTCGATCGAGTCGACATTTGCAACACGAACGAGATCCGATTGTGATGTACATCCCGAACGTTACCAATCAACGTATTAATGAATCACCCAAATTAACCAAAAGTATACTACGGAATAATTCGACGAAGAGTATGGCGACGTTACCTTCAAAAGCTAAAAAAGCAAAAGAGGTAAAGGAATCAAAGAGTCAAAGTAAGACTAATTTGAAAGAATTTGGAAACAAGGATAAAACTAGTAGTGATAGTAAAAAGAAGATTGATTTGAATCGAAGTCATTCGATGCCAAAGGATACCAGATTTAACTGGCTAAGTAAACTAAAGTTGAAGTCCAAGTGAGTTGAATGAGCAGGACATTGGTTCAATGTATCACCTCTCTAAGTTTTCCTTCACTCTGTCTTGGGGTGATGCCAATATTGACAACGGGATAAGAGTGGTTGCTTCTATTATTACCTGTTACAAATAAAGCTTATCCCAATTGATGATAAGAATGTTTGCCTTTTACTTTGGATCACTATTACACCGTTGTTGCAAGTCGGCGTTAAATTGCACGCATACATTCATCAACATCGCATTGCAACGTGGATAATCGCCAGGTTACGATACATTGGGCACAGGAAGCAGCAAATGATTGGCATCGTGTATAAGATTGCATTATGCTCGTGAGACCAAACCCATCACTAAAAAAAATAACTTCGTACTAAATACTTCTATTGTACCTTTGACACCAAGAAGATGGCCAGTATGAATCGTTGTTGGTCCGCTGTGATCAGCGTAGCCAATCTAATGATATTGATTCTTGCAATCATTATTATGTGCCTAAGTTTGGGCCATTGGAATGATTATACGACCTGTGCCTTTACCATTTTGATCGCCCTATTTTGGACCTGTTGTGTTTGCGTTGAGAACAATGTTGCCATTTCATGTTATACGGTCTTAATGATTATCGACATGTTACTATTGTTGGCCAATGGAATCTATTATTCAGTGATGACCAAAAAGTATGACGACTTTTGCAACGAAGTCTATGGACGTTTGGATGGAACACCACCGGAATGGGGTTGCCACGATTGGCGAGTTGATGGCCGATCAAGAACCATTGGTATCATTGTTTGCTTCTTTTTGGCATTCGTTTTCCGATTGTTTAATATTGTCGGATCATGTCTATTAGCACGAGATATTTATCAAGGTGTTTAAATTGTTCAAAAAATACATTTTCTTTTTCAAATGGTTATTTTGGAATCAATGTCATTAACATCGATTACAGAATTATATTCATATTCACAAAATATAAGAAAAATCCTAAAGGGATAGATTGAAACAAACCAAAAACATAAGATTCATCAATTTTGATACAGCATCATCTAATACAATAACATTTTTATTCTAATAATAATAAACTGTTTAAATATGAACAAAACGTTTTACTTATTTTAATTGTAAAATGGGCCACTTTGAAATGAATCAGTTGGTGGTTTTATGGTATCCATTGCCTCAAAGAACTTTCGTTCACCGCGGATCACTTGTTTAAGACGTTCCCGTTTCATAACATTGACACGTTGTTTCTGTTTATAACAAATTAATGATTAGTAAAAGTTTGCAATACAATTCCGTAAAATATAAATTAAAATACCTGCATAACCATGGTAGCACATTCACGAAAATCTGACACATAAGATGCACATAAGGCTGTACCTCTTCGGGCACCATAAGCTTCTAAACATTCGAGGGCATCCAATTCGAGATCACCACATTCACGATTCACTTCACGAGGACGACCGAAGAAATTATATAAATCGGCATTTGATCGCAAGAATGGAGCAATGGGTGTATTAAGGAGATCTACCATCTTGAAATAATTGGCTTGGAACGAGGTTATCCAGAAAAAAATTTAAAACAAAATGAATCGTGGATTAAGGGTCAAAACAAAAACATCAAGTATGGTAACAACGTCTATGAATGAAGTCTGTAGGAGGAGAAAAGTCGGACATCGATTGTGTTTCTCGATGTTTTGCCCAAATGACGACATCTCGCGATTCAGGAGATGTTTGCAGCTATAGCTGTTGTGCCTGATGTCTCGATTCATCGTGATTCGTCTTACGAATCAATCAACAAACGATTAGAGCTAGCTACCACCACAACCATGGAATGCATCAAGGGTCCGTCTCCGACTCATAGTAAAGAATCGGTCGTGGTAGACGACGTACAGACCCTGCTCGAAAGTTTATATATTGAACGAAAGCAGCCAAAACAATGTCGGATGGGTCATAATAATCCATTTAAGCGCAAAACGTAAGTTTATCCACTCTTCTTGTGCTATACATAGTATACGATTCAATAACTATCTTTTGTATAAATACGCAGCAAAAATAAACACAAGAGGAAGCATGCGATTTGCTACAATGCATCGCTGTGCAAGGATATATTGGAAAAGTTGAACTCGCCACCAAGCAGTTCGATAAGTGAAGAGGATACTGAAGATGATACTAATAAGGTAATGCTTAAGATTACGAACAAGATGGCAAAGATCTGGAACCTAGATGGCTACAGAGATGGATCATCATCATCAACAACAACATCAACCTCCACCTCGAATGGAGATACATCGAAAGGAGTCAATGTCACAACCACTGCCGAGAGTATCAACGATGAAACTAGTGAGAACCACTCTCAGGTGTCCAGTCAAACGTGTGCCCGACAAGCGATGTATGATTATAGCAATTCATCAGTCACTGAATTGGCTGCTTACTTAGATGAAACATTGTTCATCCCAAAGAAGATGTCCTTCATGGCCGAAATGATGTACACCTGAGTTGTAAATATATATATACACTGGTCATTGGTATAGCAATTTGATACCTACTTTTACATTACAAACTAAAACATGCATAAACATTACAAATATATATATGATCATTAAAAAATTGTGGTATTATAAATATGCATTTTCCTGATCATATTTTGCCACTTGAGTTCAAGTTTGACAACATATGGTTGCGTAGTGTTTGTGTTGATTTTGTGTAGCGACCGCTGCAACATTAGCAACCTGTCCCATTGCGATGTTCAGGTAGTTGTCCTCACTAGGCGCGTTCGGCGTGCTCACAAGTCGGCATACAAGGTGAGGCAATGAGCAATAGATGGATTGTTCAGTGCTTCACCCATCGTGAACAAATTGCCATTAATTTCATCCAATCTAATCCAACACCGCCACCAGAATTGTGTTTCACCAGAATCTCACCACAAAATGTTGTCATATCGAATCCATTTGTTGATTATAGCAATACTATGCTTGCAATTTTGTCCATGTAAGTATCAATATAGTTTGCCAAATGATACCAATGACTAATGATATTCTTTAGCTATTGCCATCAATTGTTACCAATGTGATAGCAATGAAGAACTTGAATGTAGCGAATATTTCGATCATACAAACACTCGTTTGAAGCCAAAACCGTGCGACTTTATCCATGAGGCACGATTCTGCACAAAATTCACCGGAATGTATGGAGGTTTGTGTTTTAGTGATTTGTCATGAAATTCTATTTACATAACAATGTATTTTCCAAATCATAGGACGCATCACCACAACTCGCAATTGTTCGTCACGCGACCTGGGCGATTATTGTACATATGTAGAACGGCAAGGTGATATTCGATACATTCGAAGTTGTGTGTACACTTGCTCATCAGATGATTGCAATTCATCGTATGGTGTCAGATTGGCTATTCCAATTATGGTTGGTGCCATTCTATGTCTTGTTCTGTTGCAATCATAAATAGCAATCTCGTACGAAAGTATTCAATTTTTTTACAAATTAAAAATTCATCTGTATTTATCATTCGGCTGAATCATCCCTATCATCTACTTCATTAGCGATTCAAGTCTTTGAGGAAGTTGAATCACAATCCACAAGTGGCGATTATTAATGAAAAGCGAAACAAATCAACAACCATCTACCAACATTGCATATCAATTTCACCTTGATGAAAACAAAAAAAAACAATGAATGCTTTACCATTTTAGGAACATTCCAATTGACAAAAATATACACATATAAAACGTTTTAATTGATACCACTTGGATTCAATTTCATTAATGCTTTCATACTTTCAACAAATATTCATTTGCTTCAAATAGAAAGAAAAGTGTATATTCTTGTTTGGGGAAAGGGAAGATTATGGTTGTTAATAATTATTGTCGTGATAAAGGGTATGAAAAAAAAATGAAAGGGAGCGTATAGATTCTTTGTTTGCATATAATTTATAATCTCCAAATAGCGAACATAAGTATTAGTATGTAATCGGAAGGAAGAAATTTGCTGGCCCATACCGATAACATAATATGAGAAGTATTATGACTAAAACATTTGTTGAGGCACATCACTTTAAGTGTTAAGGTTTGTTGTCTCGTCCAACATTTGTTGATGTTGCTTTTGTGGATCATGGTCGATGACAATTTTTTCTCCGGTAACCATGAAATAAGTTTGGCCGTCCCCGGTGCATATTCATTCGTTTCTCAAAGTATCACTAGATTTTTGAAATGCATAAATCCACATATTTACACTGTGGTCTTATCTCTTTGTATTCAAATCGACCAGAATCGCATTAATACGCACAATTTGGCACGGACTATGAATTCGTATGTTCGTGATTGTGATTATTGTTGTTATTATTGTTGGTGGTGGTGGTGTTGACGACTGCATGTAATGGTGCATTCGTTTGGGGCAGATCATTGGTAACATAAGACATTGGCCGATCGCCATAATTGACCGGTTCAATCTGTTCATTCAAATCCATTAAGCTAATCAAAGCCTTTTCGTTCTGATATCCGGGATGTTGTTGTTGCTGTTGTTGTTCGGCAAAATTGTTTCCACCATAATTGAGTTGACTATGATTGGCCACCATAGTTGTCGGTGGTGGTTGTGTTGGTGGTAGATCACTGGATTGAGGCAGATTTACATCATTCGATATGTTCATAACATTGGGCTCGGAAATTATGCATGACGTGCTTGTTGTTGTCGTCGTCGTTGTCGTATTATAGATCACATTATGGTCAACTGGTTGAAATGATAAATCTTCCGGTTCGATTTGAACCGGCACTAGAACTAAATCTTGAATTTGATAATCCAATTGATTCGACGGTATTTTCATGGCAGGCTCCGAAACCAAGATGGTTGGTTGCTGTAACATTGGAGGTGCAATTTGATTATTACATTTCTGAATTTCAAATGACTTTTCACAACTGGTTACATGGTTCGGATACAATTGACTTTCATTGAAAGTATCAAACAATATTCCGGCTACAATGTCCATGTCATCCTAAACGGAATCAAAATTAAAAAAAACAGATTTCAATAGAAATGAAGTTACCTTATTTATGAAGCCGAAATACACAAGCTCTTGTGCGATTGATGACGGAATAAATTGGTCGTTGATGATTTCACATGTAAGTTGGCGATTGATTTTATCGTCTAATTTGATAATAATCTTTACATCGAACGATAATGGATCGACGGAGACGGGTTGTACGCAACAGTTTATATGAACGATACGACGCGTCTCTTCATCATATGGATTGTCCGGCGTATTGATCACCTTGTGTTGATCATCGATAATCTCCGGAGATATTGTTCGTTGCTTCGATACCAATGGTGGACGAGTGGTGGTCATAATCGCCGTCAATGGACAAGCACCATTCTTTACCTCATCTAAAAATTTTTCAAGCTCACGATTGGGAAAATCGGATTGCCGATATACTCGTGCCGGTCTATCTGCATATCGAATCTCGACTACTGGTCGATCCGATTGATTTTGTAAACATAAGAAACGTGAGATGGCATCTTCAGTCAATTGTTCGGGTTGAAGTGAAGGATTGTTCAAGATCGAGTGTGCACAATATAATCGTAATGCGGGAACTTCAAAAATGATTGGATGAAAAAGGAGATCACGCGCTGAGGGTCGATTGTTGGCGTCCCGTTGTAGACACTGTTGGATAAAGTTCTTTTGCAATGGATTCTCCAATGCATCGATCGTCTTTTGGATCACATCTCCTGTAATGTGATGTGATACTTCATCGTCGTCGGTGGAAATTTCGAGAGCTGCCATCTCTAAGGCACACATTCCGAATGAATAGATATCGACCGCTGGCGATAAAACGGACGAATTTTGATCAATTCCCATTTCTGGAGCTATAAAATGTAGATTTGATTTCGAATCAGCCCGTACTGTCTTTACGTGCCGATGAATGGCGTCAGGCGCAATGGCACCGATTTTGATCAAACCATTGTAACTGATAAAAATTGTATCACAATTAATGTTTCCGTGAATAATTGGAGGCTGAGATGAATGTAAATAACACAATGCGGATAGCGTTTGCGTGCACCAACGTCTCCAGGCCTATTTGTGCAACGAAGAATGGATAAAAACAATTATTCATACCACTCAAATACGAATGTACCTGAAGGCCCATCTTTATATCATGGCGTTTCGTCTTCCTCAAAAACTGTTTCAACGAACCACTAGACATGTATTCGGTGATGAAGATTACTCTCGGCATATCGGCGTCTTTATGGATCCAATATTTGTGCAACTTTACAATATTTGGATGTTCCAATTGTATTAATCGATCGAATACGTCGCTGATGATCTCTTCTTTGGCTTTGAAGTATTTACGTTCGGAGAAACGAACCTCATTCCAAACCACTTCAACCCCTTCTTCTGTATCCATAGCCAAATAAGTGGCATCTATTCCAGGAATATTGCTTTGTTCGACCTACATAGCAAGAACAATAATGATAATACATGATATTTTAGTACATAATAAACAAACAATATGATCGGCACAAACCTCTTCTCTTCGTTTGAGCCATCTTCCACAAGGACTCTCTTCGAGTATCTCATTCTCTTCTTCCTCAGAATCTTCCACCGCTGGCTGACTAGATTTTATATCTTTTTCTGAATCCATTTGAGCAAAGAATGGATCACAATCGATCCGCTATGTGCCGACCAATGAGATCTATGTTCGACAACAGTCGAGTCAGCAAATGAAAAGCAACAACTCGAATCTAAAATTAGAGAAGCAAAAAAACAGATGGAAAGAAAAAAAATATATGGGCTTGTTAATACGTGCATCGAGGCCTGTTTGGCTTGTTAGATCTACCTCGACGAGCCAATGCAAAGGTGCTTCCAATCGACAACGATGACGATTGCGGTGACCAACAATAATAAACGTATGGATGTATGATGCTAGTGCACATGAAAAAACTGAGTGTGTTTTATGGGATGAAATGATGGACGACTTTTGATCTGTTGTCAAAATTAATTTAGTAATCAAAACGGAACACGAAGATGGGCAACAAATTAGAATTGATTGAGAAACGATTGCGACATTGGGGCGAGATTGTGTGTGTGTGTGTGTGTGTGTGTGTGTGTTGGGAAGACGCGTCCGCCTGCCTCCACAATGTAGTGAGGCAAAAGAGATGGTGGCGACGACGACGACGGCAGCTAGCATATATTGACGTCGTCGTCGTCGTCGTTGACAAATCAAATCGAAGGCAAACTTGCACTTGATGCTGTTGAGTGTGTGTGTGTGAATGAATGAATGAATAAATGCTGTGTGTGTGTATTTGCTTCTGTGACGTTCGATCTGTGAAACTATGTATTGTTGATCGTCGTCGTCGTCGTTTTGATCAATTGGTCGGAGGTCGAGTGAGTTAGGTACCACCACCAACAATAATCTTTTTTTAGGTCAACACTTTGTTGCCTTTTTTGTGGCAACAACACACTTTAGATGAACCAACGGCGTCGGCGACAACGGCATCAGCAGCAACAAACGCGCGCGGCCTGTCGTCTACACACACCAAGTTGTATGCAATGTTTTGTGTGTGTTGATAGGCATTGATTATGCTATGATGATGATGATGACGACGATGATGCACTCAACGTATTGTAACACACTGATTGATTGTGTGAGAAGGACACGCCGTTTCAAATGATCGATTGATTATGAAAAGTTGTTGTCAAGTTTAAAGTGTGAGTGTACATGTGATTGTGTGTGAGTGAGTGTGGCCGATTAGCATCAATAATGTTATCAGTACAATCATTCAAACTGCGATGCTAAAGACGTAGAAAAAGAAGAGAAAACGATGTGACACTTCCACTTCAATGATTGGCCTGGTTCGTTCTGTACAAATTATATGTTCAAATGCAATTGCACTCAACTATGGTTAACTAATCGACATTCGTAACCGAGTCCAGGGACATTGTTTGTACGTTCGCTCGTCGTCGATGAATTGTTTGAGGACGGCTTATAAACGTTCTGTTGTGTGTCGAATTGAACGATACAACGGCGACGGCGACAATGATGATGATGATGATCTAGAGACATGCGATAAATAGAGCAAAACAAAGCAATGCACTAGGATATAATCGCGGTGATGCTTGTAGTCGGTTGTTCCCAAATGGTTGCCGAATGAATACAGTGGCAATCACCGACCAGATATATGCAACATACAACCGACGATATACGTGACTACTACTCTCCCATCACGACCAACTGCATTGCTCACGGGGAGAGAGTATATACGACACAGACACAAACACATTGAGTGTGAAAGAGACAGGCGGACATAGACTTGCATTGTAAAAGAAGGCAAGAGAGAAAGAGAGAGAGAGAGAGTGCTAGATGAATCCGACGTACCCCAACATTGAGTCAGACAGCAATGCAGACGAGTTACTCGATTGCCTCATGCATCAATGCGCGCACGCATCAATAATAGTCGACACAAAATATACAAGCTAACTTTGCAAAGTATAGTTCGGTCTCCAATTCCACTAATCGGTGACTAGTTTATTACTGCTTTTTTTCGCACCTACACACACACACTCGTAACTTCATGTACATTGCATTGATTGTCGTCATCGTCTTTAATGCACCACAAAAAAATAGATGGTAATGGTAAAGAACCGTGTATATGAACATATATACATAAACACCGGGTGACAACGCCCATTCTTCACATTTTTCTTGTTCACCTGGATGTAATTCGTTTCAAAACTCGGTCCACTTCCTCTTGCATTTGATGTTCGGTCATATCGAAATCATTGTTTGCCCATGTTACTTTTAGTTCGTTCAACAATTCACTGATTTGACGTTTCTGTTGTACACGATTGGCAACCATATGTCCATTGAATGGAAAAACTGGAATTGTCCATTCGCGCATTTCGGCAATCAATTCGTTCGATGATCCCATATAATAAAGATATTGTAAAATATGTTCACGAAGATTAGGTTGATTCGGTTTCGGTGACAATGCCAATTGTGTTTTTAAAATATGAGAATTAAACGGATCCGATGAATCGCGATTTGTAATGATATACAACATCATATCACGTTCATAGTTGGATAGTTTTAACCTTGTTACTACCGAGCATAATTCATCACAATTCGTTATAAGTGAGCTAAATAATGTCTGCGGTTTCCATGACCATTTCGGGTCAGAATCCACCGGCAACTGAGCTAATCGTTGTTGAACTTTGTAAAACTCATCCAGATTTCTTGAACATGAAGGAAATCCCATATAGTGTCCCATTTCTAATTCGTTGAACATCATTTCTACTGAATTGGTGCATTCAATGTTTAGCAATATTCTTTTCAATTCGCTCCAAATTCGTTCTCCACTAATTACGCTTAGACCATCAACATTATTCTTCATTGTAGCAATAGTTTCAGGATCATGTGATCCCGCCAATCCAAAACGTGTATGGAATCGAAAATATCGAAATATTCTGAGGTAATCTTCGCGAATTCGATTTTGAGTATCGCCAACAAAACGAATTCTTTTATTATTTAGGTCATTTTCTCCGTCAAAATAATCGTATAGGATTCCATTTAGATCAATAAACATGGAATTAATAGTTAAATCTCTTCTTGAAGCATCTAAAAATGATGTAAAAATTTTATTATCATAATGAAACAAAGTTTTCCACATTTTACCTATTTTCCAGTCATTGACAAATTCAACTTCAGCATGTCTTCCGTCGGTTTGCTTGTCGATCCTTAAAGTCGTAATTTCATATTGCACTTTATTATCAATCCTAGCGGTTACAGTTCCGTGTTTCTTTCCTAATAAAATAAAACCATGAAATGCTTTACAGATGATAATAATTTTAGTCATACCTGAAGGAGTAGTTATAATTCGGATATTTGTCTTATCACTATTTAATAATTAGATTAATTGTTAAACTATATCTTATTAACCTAAAATAGTCTTACCTCATCATATTGATCATTTGATCAGGTCTAGCATCGGTTGCAAAATCAATATCATTCGGTATAATATGAGAAAGCAAGTCTCGAACTCCACCACCAGCAAGACGCTGTTGAAAATAATATTATGAATATGCCAATAAAAATGAAAACAGTATAAAAATATTTACAATTTCGAAACCACCCTCTCGAAATATGTCATTTAAATATTTAACTTCATCCGTTTGTACATATTCTTGAAACAACTGATACGATTGTTCACTAATCTGTGTTAATGGTGTCTTTTTCAAGTTTGACATCATTGATGTTTTCAATTGTGTCGTTTTTGAATCGACCGAGGAAAATTTTCTGACTAAATGAAATCTACTTTTTAGAATACTATTTGTTACGAAACGAACAAAATAAAGTTTCATTGCAATTTGATTAAATCATTCGCTAATTGATTGTAAATATGTTCACCCGTCAAATGCGGTCACCGTTTCACGTGATTCAAATTTCCCTTGGAATTGAAATATTTCAGCGTTTCAAATAGATAGTACCAGTTACCAGATGGAACGTCAAAGGTAAATACAGCCCCACATTGTACAACACGTTGAGTATTATGTAACCAACTATGTGAATGCAACAAAAGTGTAAATAGAAGCCATTGATTTCATTGGGTGCACATAGTCGTGATTTGCTCAATGTGCACATTTATGTTCTTGTCCACTTCGCCGGGTTTTTTGTTTCGCTTTCTCCTGCCCATGCATATATATATCATTGTCGACCCTAATATCACTACCAATACTCCCATTATCGGCGTTGTATCTTGATTCCATACACAACTTCGTCACAATGGGTCCATATCTTTCGAAGCCGAAGACCACCATTCATACTTCGTACGATGAAAATGATCGTTTCATATATTGTACTGCGGAAATGCAAGGGTGGCGCAAAACACAAGAGGTAAGAGTACTTTGTTGTATTTAAGATACAATCGAATTTGTTTATGCTCATTGACAATTTATAATAATGATGAAAATTTTGTTCTTATAGGATGCTCATACGGCATTGTTAGATTATGATGAAAATGGATCAGCATTTTTCGCGGTATTTGATGGTCACGGTGGTGAAGAAGTCTCAAAGTATTGTTCAATACATTTGCCGTCTTTCATTAAAGAAACACAATCGGAATTATATCATAGTGATTTAGTTGAAGCTTTAAAGAAAGCGTTTCTTCAATTTGATCGTGAACTCAAGAGGCCTGATGTTATAAATCAATTACGGAAACTTGTATCGTTGGATGAGATGGAGGAGATTGCTGAGAATGAATCCACAATCTTACGGAAAGAAGCTCTAATGCCATTGGAAGAAGTAATGAAAAGTAGTTTCCCTGAATTATACTCAAATGAAAATAAAAATGGGGAAACTTCTGAAAACAATAAAGAGGACGCAACTTCTGACAACAAAATTGACGAATCTACACATTCGGAAAATGCACCAGGAGAAAAAGAGAATAATAAAGTTTCGGATTCCTCAAGTAATGGAGATGGTTCAAAAAAAGATATTGATCCCGGTCCATCCACATCAAGCTCATTAAAGTCAGCGAAAGATCAAGCTATGAAAATTTTAAATAAAACAATCTATGAAGCATTTTTACAAGATTTCGATTCAGACGATGATGATTCTTCGGAAGATGAGAATTCTTTGGAAGATGACGATTCTTCGGAAGATGACGATGATGATATAAAAGCTCAACATGGATCATCTGATGAGGATGATGATGAAGAAGATGAGGAAGAGGAAGAAGATGATGATCTGCCTGAAAGTGATTTTGAGAATCCATTTTCTAATGTGCATGTGTCGACCATGCCAGGTGGTGGAAGTGGATGTACGGCAATTGTGGCAATAATAAAAAATAACACCTTATACGTTGCGAATGTTGGAGATTCTCGTGCCGTATTGTCTCGGGAAGGTAAAGCGATCGAAATGTCTGAAGATCATAAACCAGAAGATGATTTGGAAAAGCAACGTATTTTGAAGGCTGGTGGTGAAGTTACAATCGATGGTAGAGTTAATGGTGGACTCAATCTCTCGCGAGCAATTGGCGACCATATATATAAGAGGAATGATTCTTTACCAGATGAAGAACAAATGGTTACAGCACTGCCAGATATTCGAACATATGAACTAGATCCTGAAAAAGACCAATTTCTTTTCCTTGCATGCGATGGCATTTGGTAACATTGTACCATTTATGAAATTTAAACAATTTCTAATGAATTGTTTTCAATTTTATAGGAATTCAATGTCAAGTCAAGAAGCAGTAGATTTTATCAACGAAAAGATGAAGGAAAATATGAGTTCGAAAAAGATATGCGAAGCGGTAACTACTCTTATTCTTAGTACTTGTTGATCTTATAATTGTTTTCTTTTCCAGTTATTTGAAACATGTTTGGCGCCAAACACCAATGGTGATGGTTCCGGTTGTGACAATATGACCTGTATTCTTGTAAAGTTTAAGAAAAGTTCCGACTCTAAACGTTCCTTGGACGATTTAGCCGACCATTCCGAACCACCTACAAAGAAAGGAAAAACAAGTGTCGATACAGAAACAGATATGTTTAAGCCTGGACCATCGAATGCATGAATGAAATCTACTATAAACTCATTCTTTGTTTGTTTATTATTAATTATGATCATATTCAAAACTTTTAGTAGCAGCTAAATATTGACACTGCTATTTCATTGATATATGTACATTATCCATTTATCAATAGTACCATTTTTCTCATTTTTATTTACTTATAATTATTTCACAGGTTATAATTTCACAGTTATCATGTGATTATCATTCAAAAGTACTATTAAAAATTCAACCAATCAATTAATTTGCATTTCAAGCAATTTCTCTAGCATTTCAATATGATCATGTTGCATTATCTTGCGAACTTCACTTAGATTAGCTAAAATATTTGTGTCGGTTTTGATGCCTGAAAATGCCCAAAAAAGTAAAAAGCATTAATTTACATGATAACATGCTGATATTGACATACCTTTAGATAAATCTTCTTTTGGTTTATTATCAAACTTTATAACATTACTAGAGATATTGGTATCCAACGGTTTGTGAACAGTTTTCCGTCCATTTGAAGTTGGTTCAATTTCGGTTAACACATATTTGTCCATTGAAATTCGTTCCGCTCCAATCTCATGGTCATTTGATTTTGATTTGACAAAGTTTCCCCTCTTACGTTCCTCAACGTAGTCCAAGTACATTGCCAATCTTTGTTGAGCAATCTTCTTTTCGAGCTCAATTTCGTACTCTCGTTCGCGTTCAATATCTAATTGTCGTTGTCGTTTCTTCTCTTCGATCTGTTTTAACAGTTCTAAACGATAGTTGTCACTTTTCTCCTTATTATTAGATGTTAAGTGGGAATCCACAAATCGTGATCCGAATGTATCATTAGGTTCATTTAAATGTAAAGTTAGTGACGGTGAACCTATCTTGCCTATCTCGTCTATGTTGTTGGGCAAAACCACTACATGCGACGTCGTCGTTTTAGGCTATTTGCAAAAATAAACAAATCGATTAATTATTGATTTAACACTGACGGATTGGTACATTGGAACATGTACCTTTATGTTTTTGGGAATAAATTCCTTTTCTTCAATAGTAGTTAGTGTCTGTTAATAAGAATGTAATAAAATAAATATTAATATTGTAATTGCATGTTTCAATAATTTACATGTACTGGAGTTTCCGTTTTTTTGCTTGAAAATGAGCTCAATTCAACTGCCGTTTTGCATTGTACATCGTTCCAGATGGGTTCATTTAAATCGGAATCAATTGTTTCATAAAATGCTTGTAAATCAATAAACAGTTTAGAAACATTATTGATTGCATCCTGTTGTTGAAAAATATCAGCTTGCTCTTGATTAATATAATCAGACAATGATGACTTCATCGTGTGATACCATGCACATATGATGATTCAATGTTGTCTTTAAAAGTGACGAGTGATTCAAAATAGGGAGGAACGTGTTGTCATGGCAAGATGGTCGTGTCATAATAATAATAAAAAAAACAACGGAAGCCCTACCCTGTGGTCGAACTGAACCGTCATTTCGAGGTCAAATAATCAAACGCAATCAGCTGATTATGACACATTGTTTGCGCACGACCAAACAAAACCGGCATGGATGAGATACTGTTTGTGACCATCGTTCCAACATAAGCTAACAACAATCTTTTTATATAGAATTTTTATTTGTTATTTTCATTGATGATAAACAGTCCTTGAACATTTCAATCAACAAACTTAATCAGGTGGAATAATACCCAAACAATGTCGTCAAAATTGCATATCATCGGCCAATGTTTTTCATTACATTTTTCTTAGTATAAACAAATAATAGTAACAACAAAAAATGGAGATAAACAGCGTTCAACGATCAATCGATTGTCAATGCGAATAGTTGAGTAAAAAAAGTACATCATTATCATCGATGTAATCACAATTAGGTCGAATGTCCCCTGTTAACTTGTACACAAGGTCATACTGTAAGAGCTCATGTGAATCAAACCAATATTAAAAAAATGTATAGTAATGTGTACAACACTTGTGTTGGCAGCCAGAGTCTGAATGTCGTGCCAAGCACAATCACATTTGTGCCTGTAAGTGAACAAACACACACAACAAACTATGATTGGTTAGATGATACAGTCGGTCGATGGCGAGGTTCACTTCATTCTCTCTTTGCTGAACGTGTTTGTACCATTATCGTCCAACATTTTAACACATACCTCGATTCGCACCATTTTAATAAATCACCTTCATTTTCAATCGTTTTCCATCATCAATCATCACAAAAAAGCTTGTTAAAAGTAATATTTTTTTTAATTCGCCGGTGTACACATAAAAAATTTATCAATAAGTCAATAAGCAACGATCATATTTTACCAAGTATGCATTATCATATATTCAATTGTTTTCAATTTTAAATTTGATAACAATTTTCAAACTTCTGAATTCATCTATTATTTTTAATTGTTAATAATCAATTTTATTTGTTTTCTAGAATTTTCAAAAAAATCAATAATAATATAATATTGCGCCAAAGAAAAAATATCATCATTACTTCCATATTGTTGTCATTGGTTACTGGTTTTCGTCTTCTGTTGAGGTAAGATTTGTTGGGATTCTATTTAAATAGAAAGTTCTTTTACATATTGTTGTTGTTTATTTTCCCGTTAAAAATATTACATGTTATGGTACATTTATTATAAGTGTTATTCATAAATAATTTTACCTTTTATTTTATTTACATTGATAGTAAACACATACACACACATGTGTACCTGATGTGCTTTAGTTTCCTTTAATCGTTATATTTTTATCCTCTCTTTGAATCGTTGATTTCCATTCAAACTTGCGACAATATTTGTAAATATCAAAGCGAATTAATTTCATATACCTTCAAGTACGTCAATACAAAATGTACATTCTCGCAATCCATACTTAAAGTACATTTGAGGCGAAAGTACTCGCTAATTACTATTCCTATATTTCATCTTCAATCAGAAATTCAATGTTTATTTATTTATCATAGGTTTATTCCTCATCACTATCAACTTAAATAAAAATCAACAAAATAATATAATCAATCAAGTATGAAAAACATTATATTTAATAAACCTTAATTAATTAATTGAATTTTAAAAGAATGTCACATCGCATTTTACTATATCGTAGTGGATCATTTCTTAGACGAAATATCAACAATAACAAGTGCCAACATTGGCGATTCTTCTCATCTGAGGTGAAACCAATCAAAAAAGTTCTCGTTGCAAATCGAGGTGATTTTTTTCTTTTATATTATATTCTAATTTATATTTATTTCACAATTAGGTGAGATTGCTATTCGAGTTTTTCGAGCATGTACGGAACTTGGAATTCGATCCGTTGCTGTATATTCCGAACAGGACAAGATGCATATGCATCGATTGAAGGCGGATGAATCATATTTGATTGGAAGTGGTCTTCCACCTGTTCAAGCTTATCTCAACATTCCTGAATATATTCGAATTGCTAAAGAGAACCATGTCGACGCAATTCATCCAGGTTATGGTTTTCTTTCCGAGCGTTCAGACTTTGCACGTGCATGTACGGATAATGGAATTACATTTATCGGTCCATCGCCGGACGTTATGGCACGAATGGGTGACAAAGTGGAAGCACGTAAAGCTGCAATTGAGGCCGGTGTACGTGTCGTTCCTGGAACTGATTTTCCAATCAAATTCAGTGGAAGAAGCATCCAAATTTGTTGAGGATCATGGTCTTCCAGTTATATTCAAGGCTGCTTATGGTGGTGGAGGACGAGGTTCGCATTGAATTGAATTAATCCATGATTGATTGTATTTACCCCATTTTTATCTAGGTATGCGAGTGGTTCGAAATCAAAGTGAATTGAAGGAAAATTTTGAACGAGCATCATCGGAAGCATTGTCAGCATTTGGTAATGGTGCCTTGTTTATTGAAAGATTTATCGAACATCCCCGCCATATTGAGGTACAAATGTTGGGCGACGGTGAAGGTAACGTAGTCCATTTGTATGAACGTGATTGTACTGTTCAACGAAGACATCAAAAGATTATTGAAATTGCACCATCACCTCATTTGGATCCAATTGTTCGTGATAAGATACTTGCAGATGCTGTAAAGATTGCCAAATTTGTCGGTTATCAAAATGCTGGAACGGTAGAATTTCTACTTGATGCCGATGGAAGCTATTACTTCATTGAGGTTAATGCTCGTCTACAAGTTGAGCATACTGTTTCAGAAGAGATTACCGGAATTGATCTTGTACAAAATCAAATTCGTATTGCTGAAGGAAACAGTCTTAAAGATCTAAACCTTACGCAGGAGAATATAAAAGTAGATGGTACCGCAATTCAGTGTCGTGTTACAACCGAAGATCCAGCTAAAGGATTTCAACCCGACACTGGTCGTATTGAAGTTTTTCGAAGTGGTGAAGGTTTCGGTATTCGTCTCGATGGTGCATCTGCATTTTCCGGTGCTATCATATCGCCATACTACGATTCTTTATTAGTCAAAGTGATTGCAAAGCTGGTAATATGGAATCGGCATCTGCCAAAATGACTCGTGCCTTACGTGAATTTCGTGTTAGAGGTGTTAAAACGAACATACCATTCTTGTTGAACGTTCTTAACAATGAAAAATTTTTGAAAAATGAATATGATACCAATTTTATCGACACACATCCGGAATTGTTCCATTTTCAACCATCACAGAATCGTGCTCAAAAGTTGTTATATTATCTTGCCAATGTTATGGTAAATGGTCCGGCAACGCCGTTGGCCACCAAACTCAAACCATCGGAAATAATTCCACGTGTTCCAGAGACAACATTGGATGAAGCATCACCAGAAGGATGGAAGAGTATACTTGATAATGAAGGGCCAAAGGCGTTTGCACAAGCAATTCGCAATCATCAAGGTCTACTGTTGATGGATACCACATTTCGTGATGCTCATCAATCATTATTGGCTACCAGGGTTCGAACACATGATTTACTACGAATTAGTCCATATGTTTCACAGAATATGAACAAAATATTTGCATTAGAAAATTGGGGCGGTGCCACGTTCGATGTTGCAATGCGTTTTCTTCACGAAGATCCATGGGAAAGATTAGCCAAAATGCGCGAATTGGTTCCAAACATTCCGTTCCAAATGTTGTTGAGAGGTGCTAATGCCGTCGGATATACGTCATATCCCGATAATGTTGTGTTCAAATTTTGTGAACTCGCTAAACAGGTATTCATTTTGAGTTTTTTACCTATTTTGACCTATTAATTATTCTTAATATTTAATTTCACAGAATGGAATGGATATTTTCCGTGTATTCGATTCATTAAACTATCTTCCAAATATAATAGTCGGAATGGAAGCGGCCGGTAATGCTGGCGGTGTGGTTGAAGGTGCCATTTCATATTCAGGTGATGTGTCCGATCCGAGTCGTACCAAATACAATTTGGATTACTATATCGATTTGGCTAATGAGTTGGTCAAAGCTGGAGCACATATTCTATGCATTAAAGATATGGCTGGTCTGTTAAAACCACAAGCAGCTAAACTATTGGTATCGTCATTACGGTCCCACCATCCGGATATACCAATTCACATTCATACACACGATACGTCTGGTGCTGGAATTGCATCATTGATCGAATGTGCTAAAGCTGGAGCGGATATTGTGGATGTAGCAGTCGATTCAATGTCTGGCATGACTTCACAACCTAGCATGGGTGCGCTGGTCGCATCATTGGAACGAACCGAATACGAAACTGGAATAGATCTAAAGAATGTGAGCGAATATTCCGCATTTTGGGAACAAACTCGAACACTTTATGCACCATTTGAATGTACCACAACGATGAAAAGTGGTAATGCTGATGTGTATCTAAATGAAATTCCCGGTGGCCAATATACGAATCTACAATTTCAAGCCTATTCGTTGGGACTAGAATCTCAATTCGAACAGGTGAAGAAGGCCTACACTGAAGCTAACCGACTTTTGGGTGATATTATCAAGGTTACCCCTTCGTCCAAGGTGGTGGGCGATTTGGCCCAATTTATGGTACAAAATAAACTCACTGCAAAGGACGTGGAGAATAAAGCTGAAGAACTCAGTTTTCCAAGTTCGGTTGTCGAATTTATGCAAGGATTTATTGGTATGTTCATTTTAAATTTATCGATTCATTTTAATTGTACAAATCAATGATTATAGGTGAACCTCATGGTGGCTTTCCGGAACCTCTTCGAAGTAGGATTTTGAAAGGTCTTCAACCGGTTAGAGGTCGTCCAGGTCAACACTTGCCACCGTTAAATTTCATTCAGTTAAAAGATGAATTGATTGAAAAGCATGGAAGTCCAATCAGCGAAACTGATGTAATGAGTTCAGCTATGTATCCTAAAGTGTGTGACGATCATATAAAATTCCGTCAAGAGTTTGGTCCGGTCACTCTTCTGAACACAAGAATCTTTCTTACTGGCCCGAAAGTTGGCGAAGAATTTGAAGTAAGCACAATAGATGAGAAATGTAAAATCAATATATTTTTACCTGTTACTTTTAGGTTTTACTTGAAAAAGGAAAGTCGGTTCACATCAAAACATTGGCCGTATCCGAAATTCGAAAGAAAACTGGTGAAAGAGAAGTATTCTTTGAATTGAATGGTCAACTGCGAACAGTGATCGTAAAAGATCAAACAGTGTCAAAAGTAAGTTTACTAATTGGATAATTGTCAAACTTTAATTAAATTTCAACTCATAGGAAATTCTATCAAATCCGAAAGCAATTAAGGGAGTTAAAGGTTCAGTTGGTGCACCAATGCCTGGTTCGGTTATTGATGTAAAAGTAAAAGTTGGAGATAAAGTAGAGAAAGGTCAACCATTAATTGTACTTAGTGCCATGAAAATGGAAATGGTGGTCCAATCACCGCTTAGCGGTACAATCACACGTATCCTTGCTGAGAAGGACATGAAAGTCGAAGGCGACGATCTCATCATGGACATCGAAGCGGATCCATAAACGTGAAATGATGGAAGATATTTTATTACTGGTTATATTAAATTATTATTGAAAATTACAAATAATGTAACGACAATCGTTGTAATTATTTCAGATGTATATGTGTATGTTTAGCAGACTCAATTGTAACATGGGTTAAATGTAACCCAATGAGCTTTAGGTCTATTTTTTGCACTCTCATGTGATGTGAATAAAGATTTGTACGTCTCGCTAGCATTTGGATCTTTACTGACCGAATACTTTTTTGATGCTTTATCTTGCAAGACTGCAAGTGATGATGTTTTCACGTTGCTGTTGCTACTATTACTACTACTCTGACCATTGGTACTTCCGCTGGTCGATTGAATGTCTTTCTCAGTCTTTTGATCTTTTCGGCCATTCTTTTCTTTTTCATCTCCTTCAAGCTTTCGTTTCTTCTTTCGTTCTTCTTTTGCCTTATTTCTCCGTTCAATCATTCTTAATCGAAGTTCTTCAATTTCTTCGTCATTTCCATTCAACAAAATTAGATCATCGTTTACGAATGATTTGTTACATACAAGACAATTATCCGTTTTCACTTCTTTGATTGCCCGTTCACTGAGAACACATCCACAGGTTCGTATGTAAAAAAACTTATACATTCCATTCATTTCTAAGCCAACGATTGGGCAAACATATTTTGAATCTTGTAAATCGGTTTCTTTATCACCTGCAGTATCCTTTTCTTTGTAATCTTGTTTTAGTGTCAAACCCAATGTAACGATATCCTTCAAATTACGAATATGGCTAATTAGAGATGAGTTGGGCGATTCTTTGTTTAACAAATACTCGATCACGGCATCCTTATTATATAAACGACCTAATTCACATGATACAATTGGTTTCGTGAGTTTATTGGATGAAATCGCACAATACTTCCACTTTGCCACTATATCAGCTTTTTTGTCTTTTTCTTCTTTCTTCTTTTTTGTTCTAACCAATTCGTCACGTCGAGGTATAGTTCCACCATCACAACCCATTTTAAATGAAAGATGTTTTTAATACAATTATTGACCAATAACAGGTAGCAAACTTAGGAAGTAGCAACCAACCAAAACAAACATTCATGTGACTCAAACTTTTTCCATTTGAAGGAGCATGCGCATAGATATTGTTTTTGAATGTAACGAAAATGTTGGCTTCCCTTTGACACATTTTGTTTTGCATGTTTCAACAAAAAAATTCGATCTTTCATTGACATCTAACTTAAATTAAATTTAAGCATAGATATAAAAATGGCGATTTATTTAGAGAATGATTTAAAACGATTTTACAAATAGCACAAATATAATGTGTAGAACATGTCTTCTGGCTGTTCTTTGCATCATTTTGCCACCTCTTGCAGTGTTTGCTTCAGAAGGAGCTTGCAACTGCAATGTATTTGTTAGTATATTGTTATGTTTTACATTTTACATTCCAGGAGTCTTATTTGCAATATTTATCTGCTTTTGCAAATAAGAACCTTGAATGAATTCAAGAACTTATCAAAATTGTTTACAAAAATACTTAATAAATTATTGAAATAAATTAAAACCTTAAGATTAATCTATTAAAATATGTTATTTGGAAAACAGCAAAAATAAAATGGCCGCAATTCGAAATTGCGATCATGAGAACAAAATGATAAAACTCCTTTAAAGTACATTTCAAATTCCATTAATCGAACTGTCTAAGATATACGTTTACGAAACAAGACAAATTCTTTTCATTTCAACTTGTAGACTTTCAGCCACAATCAAAGAAAAATGGACACCAAAACAATCGTCATATTTATTCTTTGCATCTTTTTACCACCACTTGCCGTATTTCTCAAAGAGAACGATTGTACTCTCAATGTAATTATCAGTTTGGTATTGTGCTTCTTTTTCTTCATTCCGGGGATCTTGTTTGCCTTTTATGTTTGCTTTTTTAAATAGTTTAAAAATGTAATGTAATGTGTTGCTTACCATAAGGACACCTCATCACAAAATTTTTATTATTTTTTCCAAATTTTAAATTTTATCTCAAAACATGTTGCTATTAATTAAAATTTTAACTCATTAAAATTCTAATTTCAAATGATTCATATTATTTAAATTGAAAATAACTGCGAAATAATTTGTTTATTGTTCAATTCAAAATGGAAGACGAAAAAATAAATGCATTTAAATTGATCATTAACGATTACAGAGGTATGGTTGTTAACCGAAATTTTGAGAACGAAAATTATCGTGCAACTCGACGATATAATTTCAAAATGGAATTGTTTGAAATATTGGCACAAACATGGAACATTATATTTCATATAGTTTTAAATATCATTACACCGATGCGAAATTTGTCTATTTCATTTGGTTTGCGATGACTTTCTTAATTGTTAAATGAGATGATAATAAAATCATTTTTCAGATCGCTTAGTATCGAAAGTTGCATTCTGTCCACCTAGAGACACGTATACGTTTTATTTTGACAATGAAAATGATAAGAAACGAGGGAAAAACCAATCGAAAACAAGTGGTGAGATTCTGTTGGCAAACTATATGACTACAAGAGAAGATATCATAAAAGGATATCGAACAAAAATGAAACCAATCTTGGAATATATTGAATGTTTTTATACATTCAACAAGTATGGAAATCGTATTGCTTGTGCTCTGTTTCGAAACTCGTTATCTTCAAAATCGAATAAGACGATCGTTTATAGCCATGCAAATGCTGAAGGTAAGATCAATTGATTCGTATTCAAATCTTTGACAGTCTAATATAAAATACTAATATAAAATGTTTAATGTTTAAGATATTGGAACTTTGGTGATGCACCTGTGGCGAATGCGTCGAGCCCTACAAATGGACATATTCGTTTATGATTATTCTGGCTTCGGAATGAGTAGTGGTTCACCATCTGAACGTAACCTTTATGCCGATTGTGAAGCAGCCGTCGAGCAACTATGTCATCGATATTCATTGCAACCAAAAGATTTGGTTCTAATGGGAGAAAGTATTGGAACGGTTCCTACCGTTTATATGGCAACTAAGATAGAAACATTTGGTGTTATATTACAATCGGCCTTATTGTCAGGAATTAGAATCCATTGGCCATATGATGGGCCAACCTTACCATACGATCCGTTACCCAGCATTGAACGTATTCCATTGATCAAAGCGAAAACATTGGTAATACATGGAACAGATGATCAAATGATCGATATAACTCATGCGATTAAGATGTTTAAGTTGTTACCGAATACGGTTACACCATATTGGGCCATTGGACAATCACACATGACTGTTCATAAGGATGTCAAATACTATTGTCGACTTAAATATTTTATTGATTGTGAATTATATCTGCATAAGTGAATATAGTGAATATAATCTTTATAATTTGTCTCTGGTTCTAATATATGTGAAACATGTTTGGATTTTGTATCATATACTTCCGCTTCTGGTAGATAAACATAGTTTGTTTGTGTTTCATATTATATCTTATCAACAAATCTTGCTAACAAATGAGCTAGTCTTTAAACTCCACTTTTAGAACTGTAAGCAACATGTTTTATAAGTCACGTATCAAACAAGCCAGTTCTTTATTCGCCTTTTGCTTTTCTTGATTGATTCAACTCGTGGTGCGACTCCGTACAATCTTGAATTGACAACTGTAATGGTTATAGATAGTTGCGGTTCTGGTTATCCGGTAACCTTTCTTTATTTTCGTAAAACTAACTTTTTTATAAGTTTTTTGTAAGTTTTTCTTAATTCTACATTAACAATCTTAATTCGATTAGGCACAACTGAGTTTTCTATTTGTTTTTTTTTTATGACAGATATGGCATCAGCATTCGACAATGCTTAGAGAGAAGTTATTATTGAGTATAGTTATTACTGTAAGTTTTATCAAAATTTGTTCCATTAATTGTTTAATCATAATGTAGTTTACTAGGATTTTTCCACCTATAACCGTTCCATGGAGAGCTCTGACCGTATGAATCAAAACATAAATTTCTATAGGATTGCGATTCATTCAAAGAAGTTTTACTGGTGCGTTATAACATGGATTATCGACGCTTCAATTCAAAATGCGTGGATTTTATTTATAAAAGGTTTACTGAAGAAAAAATAACTTTGTTTGAATTTAAAAAGCGGATCGCCAATTATTATTGTCAATCAGGATTTTCAAATCCGAAAAGCATTGGTTCATTAAAACATTATCAAAATAAGACCACAATCCCTAACGAAATGTATTTTGATCAAGTAATCCATTGATCAATGAAATTTGGCATAAAAGAAAACACTAAGTTGCAAATCAGAAATCGATGCAAATTTCCCAGTGTAATAAGCTATCCTCATACTACTGTGATAAATGTTGTGTGGCTATATGTATTGAATGTTTTAAAAAATTTCATAGTCTTGTAGGAACCCAATGGGTCGTCCACATACGACACTCATTCTGGTTCTCATCATACGTCATACTCATGTGCAGTCATGTCCTTTGCATTGCTTGCAATCTGACCCATCAATGATCAAGCGTTAGTCATTGGTCATACTGTTCAACTCTTGCTCACGATACTCTATGACTCGGCGTTCATGTCTTGTCATCCGAGTGTCAACCAAGACTAAGCTGGCGCCTCGTCTACAAAGACAAGGTGACCATCGATCAGTATAAAAGACCAATCGCATGGCTAGCTAAATCAGCATACCACTTGCCACAGCATCGCTAACTCACGACACTCTGCACTACTCATTGTGCTCGTGTCTCTATTCACTCCCTTGGTTCAATCGCTGGTTCCTGTCTTCTGTTACACTCCTTGGCTCTATCGCTGGTTCCTGTCTTCTTCTGTTCACTCTGTGGCAATCGCTGGGTCCTGACTACATCTGCTACACACACTCTCAACCCGAGATCCTACATTGGTGACCCGGACACTCGGACAACCTGACAGCAGCCCTGGCATCTACATTGATGACTCGGATAGTCGGATAGCCGAACAGCAGCTCCACATTGGTCATCTACATTTACGACTCGGACAGCCGGACAGCAGCACTGGTCATCTACATTGATGGCACGGACAACCGAAATGTAGCACTGGTCATCTACATTAGCTACCAAGACAGTAGCTCCTCATGGGTGTTCACATCAAGACTCTCAACGATGCTTTAAACACAAGCTCCTCTACGGTGACTACATTGGGGACTGCAGTTTTAGCGTAGAAATAAGTAAGGGAACCTTCCATTGTCGAACCTCGGATCAACTCAGGGCACTTCCCGGTCTTCTCGATCTTATCGACAATCTGAAGGAGTTGTTGGACAAAACGGGATTCGTTTGGAACCCCTCCATTCAAATTATGTTGAAACCAAACTCTGGTGGTTCATCGCCTCTCCACTTTGACTATTGTATTCCACAACTCGGTCGAAAGCCCTTCGTCAACACCAAACCGATTCTTGGCTCAGCAGCCACTGATCGTAAAGTCACAGCTGGCTCTTGTCCGAGGATGGAAATGCGATTATTCTTTCATCCGCATCACTATCGTGCCGTACCATGGTTTTTTCTCTCCACAAAATACAACATCGTTATTGGATGCACCTTATCGACATATTGCCTATGAATCCACAACGAACGTATCCAGGTGAAAACCTTGTTAGCATCACATACCATTGTGTGACAATCCCCAGCACAACAATCCACATCAATTAGTTGATTCAGGAAATCAACAGTGTTCGCTTGCAAAGAAACTGACATCTCTCAGGGGATGCCAATTTTTCCATCGCTCTTGATGCTTCTGAGATTGCAGTAGCCGAACCCAATGAGAAGGATCATGAACTATTTGGTTTCTTGTTCAAAACAATTTGAACCGACTCAACGTCGGGCATCAACACTCATTTGAGAACTCCTAGCATTCTTTCTGCTAGCAAACACTTTCGTTCCATGTTCGAGAGTTGTTAAGTCACGGTCATACCGACCATGTAACCAAGTTCTCAGGACAAATCTGCATCAGGCTCACGTCTAATAACGTTAAGTGGATTCATATCTCAGTTAACAACTGAGATGTGCTATGCCAAGGAGGGACGAAATTCTTTAGTGAATCAAATATACAGTGTTCAATTGTAGTCGGTTTTATTAATTTATTCCGTACAAAAAAATGGCACTATGATACAGTTTGAATGAATATAATTAATATACAGAAAAACAACGTCCATATTTTTTTTATGGGATAATGAGTGATAACAATTGATATGGCTCGATTTATTTATGTCTATGTGTGTGTATGTGTGTGGGAAGGGATGTGTTTGTATCGATTATACTGATGTCGTATCGACTTGGCTCGAATTGGAAAAACATACAATATATGGCCACCAGAGTAGAATAGTATCTTTACAAGTTATATATATACAAGTTATATTTTACATAAAACAAGATCGTTCAAACAATGATAGGGTAATTCAAACATGAGTTCCAGCCGGTTGACCCGACATGCTGCCAACGGGCGAGTGTCCAGGACTACTGCCACCGGTGCTGACAACGCCACTGCTACTGCTTGCACCACCAAGACTATTCGTCTTATATCGATTGTGTTGATGTGCATTGTACACGCCAGCACTTAATAAACGATCACCATCGACATTGCTGTAATGGTTCATGGGTAAACCACCATTTCCGCCGTTTCCCACACCAGATGTCATTGTCGATGTTCTCATATATGGATTGACGAATGGATCAGCTTTCGGCCTCAATGATCCGCTGAAATTATTTCCATTATATGCCGATTGTTGTTGACTATTACCATTACTACCACTATTGTTCACCGTCAGGTGTTGTTGTTGATGTTGCATTACCGATCCATTTGATTGTGTATTGGATGGATTGCCCATCTTATTATTCATCACATTTGCCATTGTCGATGTTGTCGTCGTTGTTGTGTTTTGATGTATCGACGAATAGTTTGGTGAATCGGTCGATGATGAAGACGATCTATGGATTGCCTTTGATGTCATCGGATCTATTCCATTTAGATGTGGTTTCATTACGGTACTATATAAGTGAACATTATTCGTATCTGGATGATAAGCGGTAATTTGAACAGGTGTTTGTTTCTGTAAATATAAGAATAATTATAACAATTTTGTTTTTATTGAAACAAAAACCGATACGTTACCTTATCATTTTGTGGTAAACCATCATGCATAGCATAATCATAATTGTAGGCGGCAATATTATCATAACCATACGTTGGTAATGGATTATTGTTGATCACACCACCATTTGCAATGATCAGATCATTACTGGGATATGCATAATTGTATTCATATTCAGAATAAACTGGCAAGGCACCATTCGTTACATAAGTCGGCAATGGAGTTTCCGATCCATTTGCAACGGTTGCCAATACCTGATTTGAATTGGTCATCTTCATAATCGTATTCTTCATCAATAGATTCTTTTCTAACGAATTAAGCGTATTGATCTTCTTCTCCATTTCATCGACGGTACCATCACCAATCACTGAACCGTGACATGCAGTGGCACAACCGACGCCAGTCCGTTGACCATCGGTTGAATCCAATTTTTTCGGTGCTAACGAATGTCCTTGTCTTAATCGTTGACTTCGAATACAGGCAAAAACAATAAGAGAGGCAATCAGAATGAACAATACGCCTACGCCTAGGATGCCGCTCAACGTCAATACCAATGGTGATAGAATGTTTGCTATAAAAGGGATTAATAGAATTAATTTCAAAATTAATGATCAATATTTATTGTACTTACCTTGTTTTTGTAACGTAATTATTTGTGATTGAAAGCCATATTGATTCCAAACTGAACAATTATATTGTCCAAAATCGGACTAAATGGGAACAAGAACAAGAACAAATGAAAATTGGTTAACAAAATATAAAATAATTGAATAAAAGAAAGAGAGAAATATATAAATGAAAAACAATTGATCAATGTGGGTGTTTGTGAGTGGACGATCTAATGTCAAACGATCATATATAGATAAGATCCATTTGTTATTTGTGATCTTTAACTAAACAAATACAAAACAATATTGTGACGTGTGTGTGTGTTTATGACGTAAAACGTTGACCGTTGAATGGAATATAACAATCGAAAAAAGGTCAACAATTGGAACGAGTCAATGAGCATAAAGTGTGCCAATTCGAATCGTTACACTAAAGTGCCATTTGAAACACGTTCTTCGTGGTCAATGTTTACACTCGGACAGAGTAAGTGAGGAAGGAAGAAAGAAAGAAAGAAAGAGAAAGAAAAACGTCAAGCCTCCGCCAAATTGGTTAGATTAATTAGTAGCTGTCGAGTAGCAATGGATTATCAACCACAACGGCAGCCGAACATCCTTTCCAACCACATTTCGATCACTTTTAATGGCGTGCCGAATTGAAACAATCGACTTTTCCTCAATTCAAATTGTGTGGACCACAATGTAAATGTACGGACACATTTCGGGCGGTGGTTGATCGCATCCTATCCTTTCCTTTCCGTTTTCTTGCCCTTTTCTCAATTGATCACACATTCTTTGTGTATGTTAATCGAGAATGGGGAAAAACTCGCACTTAAATTAAATGCCGGACCAATCAGACGGTATATATCGAGAGGTTGTCACATTCGATTGATCGTTCACTATTTCACTACCTCTCCACATAGAATCGAATTGTATGGATGTAGGTTCAATTGAAAATAATCATTGGAACTGATTAGCAAGAAGAAACGTAATCAAGTGAAGTGCAACGATGGTGGTCGATTCGTATATGATAGGATTTATGTTCACTCCACCCAATTCCTTTTTATATATATCACACAAGTGATCTCAAAGTGATCACATGGCGGGCTTCATTGATCGATCATCAACTAATTACGATATGAACACATAGGTTCGTCATTTGCTACCACCAACATTTGTGTCGTGTGGTTCATATATATATATAAATAGGAAAATGTATGATAGAAGATGGTTTAAAACCACAACACGTGTGTGGCATCGTAAATTGTGGCAAATGGCAATTCCGTGCTCCACTATATAGAATATAATTTAATTGTATTAGATCAGTCAATTTCGATGAGGGTTCGAAACATTTCATCTCTCTATCTTCTCAATACACAAAAAAAAGTGAAAGGCAAATTGAAATTTAATTAAGCCAAACACGAAAATATATCGATAGAAGACGACCAATAAGAATCGATTACAACATTGATGGAATGGGTGATCATAACAACAACAACAACAGTAGCAGCAATAATAATAACAACAAATTGATCAAACAACGAACCAATCCTCTCAATTGCCTCAATATAAGAACATCGAACATTGGAAAGGCATGAGACTTTTGCATTCGTTATTGTTTGAATGGCATTACGTCAACATTTGGTTGCCATTATTACGATATTATAATGATAGATTCAAATACAATAATGATACACGATAATTATGGTAATGATCGATGGCAAAGTGCAATTGAAGGGAAAGGGAGCCGCACAATGGCAGTGGCTGAGAAACAGTAGTCTGATCATAATCTGAGACACGCCACTGTTTTGAAGCCATTAAATGCTTCAAGTGGTTAGGACAGAATTGAGACACTCGATTTGTCCGAAATGTCGTCTACAAACTTATGCTGGTGATGGTGGTGGTGGTGGTAGCATTGTAATGGTGAAACGAGCAAAAAGAAAGGTAAAGTCGACCCCGGTCGCGAACACTTTGTCTTCGATCCATTGGTAATGGTCGAATCTATTTGCCTGTTGTGCCTTTCGGTCATCATTATTAATTCTACTCTAATTGGTCTCGGTTGCGAGTCGCAAGATGAGAGAGAGTGGCGAGTCGAATCGAATCGAGTCAAGTTTGATGCCAAACTGTTGTACTCTGTTCTGTTGTTGTTGTTTCTGCCTTCAAACATTAATTACAAGTGAACATTGCTGAATATAATGTTCATCATCATCATCATCATTCCAAATAGGTTCAATAATGAATGTATCGCCGATGGGAATGCTGTGATGTGATGCTCGATTCGCGATATGTGTGTAAGTGATGCTCGACTTGGGTCACCGACATCGGGTCAGAATGGGGAAAACTATTATAAAATGAAGGCCGAAAACATTTGGTCACTCTATCATGTCAATATACATCGATGTGATTAATGTAATTCAACGCTGATAGATTAGCACCATTTGCTTAAACCAATGCCACCATAATAAAAAAAATTCTTCTAGCACCAAAAACATATAACAACATCGATCTTATATATATAATTAATATTTGAAATATTGATACAACGCAACGCAACAAGAACAAGAATGAATTGGTGAACAAGACAGGAGTGGACAAGACATGTTGCATATATAAACTGGCACATAATACACACACACATATATAAAAAAATATGTTGACCATCAAAACCGTTTAAGCTGGTTTTGCTATCACATTTCAAGCTGAATAATATCAATTATGGCGTCAGTGGCCGAATCGGACGGACATAGCCGGCCGAGACATTACACAACAACCGAAACCATCCGAGATTTGACTGAAACCAACCATTGCTGATTGCAATCTTTTTTTTCTTTTTTTTTTTTTCATTCTACCTTGACCGAATAATAATAATAATAAAATAATGACCCAATGAAATCGCTCTCAAGTTGAACGTAGATTAGTGATATTAATTAGATGGAAAACAACGAACCGGGGCGACGCCAATCCCATCAAAACAATCTATTCTTATATATGTGATATATATACAATCGATGAGGTGAGGTAAAAAAATGGTGAGGCACAATATTGGCGACACAAACATAACAATCAATATTGAACTGAAACTGAATAAAAATGGAATTAAACGTAATAAGTTTTTTTTTTTTTGGTTAAATTGAATAAACGAACATAAGATTGGTGGCAAGTCGCAATTTGGTTGAGACGATCATGGCACAGAATGTGTCGAATGCAAACGAGAGTGAGGGAGAGAGAGAGAGAGAGAGAGAGCAATCAAGGATAGTGGCCAATCAGGAAATGAGTCCGATAAGGAGGGGACATGTTGCGGCCGTCGGATCGACTACTAATTGGTTCGTAACATTGATCTCGAATCTGATCAAATCAAATGGTAACGAATGGCCATCTTGAAGTAAACAGTATCAAAACTCATTATCATATTCGATTGATCAATTTAAACTGAGAGCGAAATCGACGGCATCTCTGCTTTCACGTTTCAATATTCAAATTGAAAACGGGTATAATTCAAATGTACGATAGTTATAAGAACAACTTCAAAAAATGAAGGAGCGTTTCCTTGTCGATTCGGAACTAATCGGTCAAATGGTAAATGTTTGTATGCAATTTAGCATCTTGATTTTGTCCGTCAAAGGCATTGCTATAGCTGTGTGTGTGTATATATATGGCGACCCAATTTCCACATCAATCGATCGAATACAATAGAGTTAAACGTCTGCCAATGTCTGCCATTAAAACAATCTTTGTACCACGTGCGCATCTTTAAACGTAAATTAGTAATGAAATTTGATTGTTATAATGCAATTAATTGGTAGCCATTAATTGTATTGTATTGAAGATGTCCGATCAGAGAACAATGGCCAATGGCTATACGAATTGAATTGATTCATTTCATTTTGTGAGGTGTCGTTATAGTCCAAATTGTAATATAATCGATCGGTTTTAGTGTATAAAATAATAAAAAAACTAAACTCATTGTATACAAAGTGGTGGTAGCAGGTCAGTGCAAATGAACCCAGAACAAGTGAACGAGAAAACAATCTAATACACATTTGAGAATGGATCGTATCATTGTTCCATGTTGCCTAATTGTTTGTTACCAACAAATGCATTGATATGTTTGTGTGTGCCAAATGTTTTCTAGCGTTCGAATTGATTGGACACATAGTTGCCATTAAATGAGAGAAGATGAGAAACAGTGTGAGTGAGTGTTCGATTGAAAGTGAGATGATTCTAACACAATTGACAATGGAATGTTCTCGTTCAATCCAACTGAAATGAACGGATGAACGTGAGCCGAACATTCGAGTCATGAACGAAGATGAACTACTGCACACATTAGGTTCGGATCACGTAAATCATTGGACGATCGCATTGATCAGCATTTAACTTGTATGTCCACTTACCAAATCGACCTGTACTATAGTTCATATTGATTTTCCTCAAAATACAAACAAATAAATGATATAGGACAATGTTTGGAGCAAAGAAGAAATAAAATAGTCAATCCAATCTAATTGATAGATTCAGAATTGAATGAATGAACGAATGAATGGATGAAAGAATGGAAAGTCTCATGAAAGTGCATGTGTGTAATTCAACACCTATATGGTCAACTGAATTGAATTCCATTGAAACCAATGAGAAAAAAGTTAATTATTTAATTGAGCCAATCTAAACAAAGAATGGTTTGCAAATGGAAAACAAGCAAATATCCGGACCAATGGCGACAATTTTTTGTTGTGTTGCAATGATACCAGGATGCTCGGTGAAAACAAAAACAAAAAGAGTGGACAAATCCGAGTGGAAACAATTGTCGATCGAAATTGTCATTCTTCTCACACACACACACACACGCATAGGCATAGGAATACGAGACCAAAGTATATATGTGGCTGGACGGGCGACAAAATTAATGAATGGCGACACCAATGCAATCGGTCGTGATTCGTTTCTGTTAGTTTATTCGATTACCATAACTGAACCATCATTTGAGAATGAATGAATGGTCAAATAAATACTAAAACGAAAAGAAAGGGAAAGAGAGGGGTACATTTTTGGTAGCGCGGAATCGAGTCAAGAATCAAGTCAGACGAAGCAGAATAGAGTTTGAAATAAATAGTGCCCAAATGTATTAAGTTTGCCGTTGATCTGTTAAGATAATTAATCGATCACTGAACGGAGAAGGGGGGTGGAACCTTTATCCCAGAATGGAAGAAATTGAGGGCGTTATCAGAATCAACAAAAGAAAAATATTTTGGTAGATCGATGGAAAAGAACTGCCAAGTATCGATGAACGGATTCTTCCCCAACACACACACTTTTCGACGAAAATTGATTTGGTCAATTAATCCGTGCAGTTAATAATTGTCCGTTAATATGATCAGTTGGAATTATTGTCAAATCCATGATAATTCCCATTCAATATATTATTTGAAGTTGTAATGAAATTAAAACAAAAATACTGATCAATGTAGGAAAACGAAAGATAAAAAATTGTGTTTGCAATAAATTGAACTCAATTTTAGGAAATAAATGTTGGCCAATATATAATAAAAAAAACATGGCCATAAACACGTAACGACGATCATCATCTCATCATTCCATTCTCGTCAATGTGAAATTGGAGAAATAAATAAAAGCAATAAAACAAATAAATAATTAAGCAAAAATATATAAATCAACGAGAAAGCAAAATAAAATCCGTATAGTGCCAATTGCAATGACAATTAATAACTTTGGCGCTCTTGCCTCCCCCACAAACGCCAACACTTTGTTCTTGAGGACGGTTGTTAATCGAGGTAAAAATCTGGTTTAGCAATTTTTCATCCGTCACATTCTCAAGACGGAGAGCTTCACCAGCTTTCGTTATTTTCATTATTGATAATTCGATATTAATCACCACCGGTCATAATAGTAATATGAGAATTCATTTTGTACCATATATGGTATAGTCCTATAGGACCAGATCAAATAATGTATGGCAAATGGAACTAATGGAAATTAAATTAATATAAAGGTTCTCAAGATTAGCGATTCTAGTTTGGTGATGTCTAGTTAGTAAGTCAATCTAATGGACATGTTCTGTTGGTACACACTGACACAGAAGAATCGACTTCAAACCAGAAAGTGTCAACAAATCAAAATCATAAGACCCGGGACTTGTGTAACCTCTCTATTACAACATTAATTCGTACAAGTCTAAACTATTGAGCTACTAATTTAATTATTGAAGAATGAAGGAAACCAACGAAAGACGAACCAGTCTAAACATAGTCAACATTAAAATGGAATTTGCGTTGATGTGGCAATAGCACACACATACACACACAAAGAACATTTAAAAGAATGGATTGAGATTGAAAGGATCGTTTTACTTGAAATGTATATCAATTGGTAACAATCGATTCATTTGTGTTTAACAATTGAACAGTAGAAGAAAACAAAAACAATGATCAATTAAATCGAATCGAGTTGAAGAATGATGAATGGAAAGAATATTGTTATGAATCAATTCTGAACGAGGCGCGCCTTGTTTGCATATGAAACAATATACATCTATGTATTGAGAAGATAAACTGTTGATAAACATCATCAGTGTTAAAGAATTCATCATCAACTATCAGATATTCATTTTTGAATTTTTTTTTGTTTATGATCAAAAAAAGGAAATTGATTTAAACGGGAGATCACGCCTTGTTCTATTCTAAACCGATTCTGGTTCGCCCAAATGATGAATGTAATCTATATATTTATAGACACAAACACATTAATAATAAATAATAGTTGTAAACGAAAATGAACAAAGAAAGCCCGTAAGCAAGTTGTAATCACAACAACTACAGAAATGAGATGGGACAATAACGAATGACTATGTCAAACATGATATGATTTGGTGGATAGATTGGAATAAAATTTAATCGCTCATCGGTGAATATTGTCTCAATCACTTTGTGGTCGTGTGAATCATGAATTACGATCAATGAATTGATGCCCGAATCGAATGTACAATTGATGTGAGACTCTCTTTCTTTCTATCACTCTCTTTACTAGATAATGCAATTTCTATATTTATCAATCTACCAATTGGTTGTGGTGTGAGAATAGTAATTAGATGATCGAAATAAAATAAGGAGAAGAAGAAGATGAAAGGCAAAGAGTGTAAAGAATAGTAATTTGAATAATAACAGGTTTGACCATTACATTTCATTGTTTGGTTTGCAAATTGTCTTATAGACAAATGCCCATTCTCCAAACAATAGCAAAGTCAGCATTATGGAACGAATAGCACGAATCAGTTATAGCACACACACACACACACACTAAATGTGAAATGTGTGCTTAGTTCCATCATTAACAGATCAGTACTTAATTGCGAAATGGAAGCTCGTAATCAATGGCATATTCGTTCATTTACTGAGAATGTCTCAAAAAAATCGATCGAAACGGGGTTTCCCATAGATGATGGTGATGATCATCATCAACAGTGATGAAAACGGAAAATGGTTAAACCGGAGACCGATCTCAATTCGAAGTGAACGAAATGTTAATGTGATTGCATTTCAGTGGCAAACATGTCATCCATGTGTGTGCCACCCGAGAGATGATGTTTAGAAAAGTGCAAGCCCGTGCACAAAAGAAGACAATAGCAAATAGATTGGCTTTGTCCCGTGTTCGTGCAACATTCGGCATCTGGTAATTCGATTATTCACTACTACTGCTACTGCTATTGATGTTGGGTTTGGTTTGGTTGGTCGCCATTCAATGGCAAGTGGTGCCCGATACATCAAGAGTGATACCCCAATGATTAGCTTAATGGCAGTCGGTAATCGAGATTGGTCATCATTAGATAGATATATATATATATACTACTACTACTACTATGAATTCCGTGTCATTAGATCAAATCAGTTGATGATGATTTGATCATAGTAAAATGAACATCACACAACACAAGATAGAAGAATTTAGCTTGCGTGTGGCGATGAAACATAAAAAAAATCGGCCAACTTCTAATTGAGTTCAAACTCATCGAATGATCATAGTCAGCAATATATGTTGGCGTCAGCAATCAATGATGACTATGATGATGATCGAATCGCGCTGAATAAATCATTTCTCACTACTACTATACGAACATTTGATTATGCACCGATCCTCAATAGATCAAATGGGAATTTTTTTTCTGATCAAAATCAAAGGTAAATTTAAATTAAAAACCCGCACAATTAGACAGGTGAGAGATGAGATGAGAATAGAAACTTAATGATAGCTTACGCTGTCTTTATACACACACACCAATGATCTAAACCAATGATCGTTTCGGGTAAATAGGAAATTGATCTATTTGCTCATATATGGTCAAAGTCGATATGTATCGAATGAATTAACTTTTAATAAAATATGGAAAACTAAATGTAAACTTACCTCTTTGGCGCGTCTGATGTAGATGATTGAACGTAACAATGCTAATGAAGATAGTGGCCATTGACTTTCATCGTTACTATTAGCGGTTTCCGTTGAAGATGAGGATGTACCAACTCCCGATGATGTTAGATAGGATGCCGATGAGGATAACGAGGATGACGATGGCATCGAAAAGTCTTCAGGATCCTCTTCCTCCAATATTTCGTAGCCTTCATTGTTGTCAACGCCAAGAATCTATTCATATAATAAAATAAAAAAAAGTGATCAAATTGGTGGTGATGTAAACAAATTGGTTTAACAAGGGCAAGGCGATTTGTCGATGAGTGATGATGAATTGAATTGAAACGATAGAAAATGATCGTGTATTGTTTGCAATAGACAATAGACAAGTTTATGTGTGTGTGTGTGTCTATGTGTCGTTATAACCCAATTGTACCAAATGGGAGAGAGTGAATAAAAGATGTAAAATTAGCATTGAACACAAATCTTAGAGGCATAAATGATAGATGACACAACTAATCGACTATCGGTCTCAATCGATGTATATTCGCTTCTCTAATTGTAATTGGTTGGGCGAGGTTACCCATTCCAATGTCAGCTCATCATGGACCATTTATCGCCAATGTACATTTTATAAGACATTGCTTCATTCACATGAATCCAAAAAATGTGTTGTGTTCAATGATCGTTAACTCTATTGAGACACGCAATCGAGTTCAATTACCTTGATTGAACGGTACCAAACAAATGTGACAGCTATACTATTGATCACAAACGAGTAGACTAAACAAGTACAAGAAGAAAAATGGAAGAAGAAGAAGAAGAAGAAGCTACCAAACTGACACTTATGGAAAGTTGGCAAACAACAAGCCGACAAATGCCAAAAACAAAGCGGGGGTTCATCAATTCGGTACTTGAATAGAGAACGATCAATTCATTGATCAATTGTGGATTGTCTATCTTTTACATGCCGAATGTATACAATTCGTTCATATATCGTGACATTTCACTTTCATTTCATTTTATATAAATCTGATCCGAAACAATACGAACAATATGTTTTAGTTATATAAAATGGCACATTCCAAACCTACATTCGACAGGTGAATTGCGAACAACACACCCCAAATATACCATTCGATCACTATAGTGTTTGTGGCAAACTCTCATTTCAATGCATGTTGACCAACCACGGCTTATGCTTAGCCAATCGATGATTGATGCGATCGATTCAATTGCTAATCTTCTATCAATTCTTTTACCTTGTTTGATCGAGTTCAATCATAAATAATTGAAATGGTACTAAATGTAAAAAAAAGTCTCACTCCCATCATCTTCTACACAGATATCTATAGATTCAATGGCAATCGAGAATGGTGATTGTCCATTTTGAGAACAATTTGATTTGATTCTATTCTAACATTCAATTGATTGACCCAAATTAAATTCAACAATACGATTACAATTATTGTCATCATCATCATCATCATTGATTGACCGGTGTCGATGAAGTTCAATTAGACATATCTAATGATTTGAATTCGATCAATTAATTTGCTACCGTTCAATTCAGATAGATGGTGTTCGTGTATAGGTTTCCCATTTATAATAGACATACCTGTTGATGTGGTTTCAATTTGTACCAGGTAATTTTGGTTGGCGGAGGAATGGCTTCTACCATACACTGCAATCGTACGGGTTCATTCTCTAGCCCATATTGAATCGATGGACTACGAATCAATGGAGCACCTAATTCGTAATAAAAAACAAGAAAAAAATGGTGAGATTAGCATAAAGAACAAAATGAAACAACACAATTGATCCAAAAATATAATGCCATAATCATAAAATGAGCTCGTTATTGTGAAAGATTGCAAATTAATAATAACAAGGATGGTGACGAAGAATGGTGATGCGTGATAATATAAATGCAAATTTCCCCCCGTCATTTGGATCGATATTGTCCGATGATGATGTTCTATTCACTTTCCATATAGGATAATAAGCACTAAAAAAAGATTCCCACTAAAGGTGTTGCAAATTGATGACGACCGGCAGAACAAAACATGGAAAAAATTGATGACATAAAGAGAGCAAGATTGAATGGACAAAGTGGCAAATAATCGTTCTTAAACTGAATGGAAATAGTTTTGTAATGATGTTCCATGATGATGTTGCGGACACAACACAATCAACCAACCGATTGGAATGGCTCGCTCGCTCGCTAACAGACTAATTGATTCTATTCGGTTTTTTCCATTGAAAGTCCTTACTATTAAGTTCATCGTATCGACACTTTTTTGTTTTGTGAATCAATGTTCCTCAATCAAATGTTCAATTGGCATTAGAGGGAAACCAATTGAACACGAAAGTGAAATGTCATTTGAACATTTCAAAGCGATTGTGTCAAGATTGGTGTCGAGACCCACATATATATATATGTTGTGGCGTAAGATCTTTCACAATCTAATGATTGACGTCTAAATGTTAAATGTTTAAATGCTATGTCAGCAACGAAACAGTACCAAATTATTGAATGTGATTAAACACAAAGTGCACACGTACCTTTAATGAAGACCAATGTTTCTCCCTTAACTTCATCGTCGAATGTAGCACTCTTTCCGATACATCGATATCGGCCAGCAACGGAAACTTCGATCGTCGATCCATCGCCTATCTCAGTCCAATGATCGACATATCGATCCGGTGCGTTTGGAACCATACTCATTTTCGGTTGAAAACGGCTCCAATTAATTACGGCTTTTGGATAACTATCGACATCACATTCAAGACGTACAGTTTCTCCTTTAGCTATTCCGATAACCGATTCGGGTGGCTTAACAAAACGCGGCTTGAATGCAACCTTAACCTCCAACTTAGCACGTGACGTTCCGACACTATTGGTAACCTCACACGCAATTACGGTTCCATGAAACTCACGTCCAACACGACGGAATACGAGTCTAGGCGTTCCATCTCCACTAGCGCCGACGTCACTTTCAGCGCCCAATGGGACACCATCACGACTCCATTTGAATGTCATTCTCGATGGATTACCCATGGCATTACATTCGAGAGTTAGATCGTCACCCTCTCGTACGATGCCACTATCCGACGACGATGCAACTTTCAATTCAACTTCAGGCGCATATCGAACTTCCAATTGAATGTGAGCATAACGGGGTGACTTGAGTGCAGCATTCTCTGATCGGCACGTAACACGTTGACCATCCAAAGCACGACTGGCCACCACCGTCCATTTGAGTGCTGCATTCCATCGTTTTCCATCGTTCAATTTGGTGGTCGAATATTGAACACCATTAGTAATCGGTACGCCGGCACTATCCATCCATGCAAGCTGTAAGAATCCAAAAAAGAATATAAGTGAGACAATGAACAAATTTTTTATTTTGTTGAGGTTAATCAATCAATTCCAAATGGATATATAAAGTATGTGTGTGTGTCTTTTTATGTGGAATTCGTACATTAAAATTTTTTGTTTTCAACAAACCATTTGTCTTGCTATTTCTCAAGCTATTAGTCTCAATTTTTTCCATAGAATAGAATAAAAGAATAAGATTTAAATGAACTCATCAAATAGAGAAAAAACTACAAAAAGAAGAATACGGAATTTGTGCTATGAAATCGAAGTTTAGTGAACCATGATGGTGTTAGTATAATTATCTGAAGCCGACAAAAAAGCGAGTAAATGAATGAAAACATTCGAGCTAAATTGCTGAACTTAGCACCAGACTAATCATCGAATTTGATTGTTTTTCGTGAGTGTGTGTGTGTGTGTGTTTCAATATAAATTTTGTTTTTATTCTCCCAAAGTACCAGAAACATGAGGTGATGATGAAACCAAAAACGGTCAAATGGCTAAACTCGCAATGGTTAATTAGACACGTGGGAAAAGTGTTTCCCAATAATAAGCATAAAGAGTGTTCATCTAGGAACATTGTAATGGTTCCAATGCGGCCGAGTTATCCCCAAATTGAATGGCCAATTCAGATTGAGATATTAAAGCTACTCGGTTTTTTTCGGTCTTTAATCGATTCACTTTCGTTTGCATAATGTGCTAACCATTAGTCGACTTTGAATGATTGTTTATAATGTATGAAAGAAATATTGTGTGTGTGATATCGGTGGCAATATCATGAATATGCAAATGGCCGATATATGCAATTGGACAATTGGCCGGGCGCCATGGCGTCCAAACTATTACTATAGTGGAAAGATGCAACCATTTAGATTGTTGTTCACACGATCTATGATGTGATCAATGATTTTTGTATTTCGAACCAATTGAAAACACTATTCAACTCGAACATAATTATCGACTAAATGTGCGATCGTTCTCGATTAGAATGACAAATGTGAGGGCTCGCATACTAAGAAAAAAAAAGGATTTTCAACGGCGAATGAATGGGCAAACATGTCTTATTGCCCAGTTAATTAGTGCCAACAACATACACAGTCCGCCAAATAACATCAACACACAAAAAAACTTGAATTAGTTCCCATATATCAATGGGTTACAATGATTGAAATGAATGATCTCATTATAATGTTATATAGCGAGGTTAAGTGTACTTGTGTTTTGTGTACAAAATTGATCATGTAACGATTACGATGGAACCAATCATCAACAACGAACATAACAAGCTATTGGTTCTCTGCCCCTTATTTTTTATTTTTTTTGGTTGCAACCACAGTAAACATAGATTTAACATCGTCAAAGAGAAAGAGAGACACGTGAGCAAAGACACACACAAAAAATAAGAGAACAAGTGGGAGATGTATAATAAAATGATTAGTGCATATATATTGAACGACTACTAACAACGATAAATCACAACGGGAAGAAGAAGAAGAAAAAAACGAGGACACATTTTTGATCGAAGAGTAACTCGAAATCGAGTTAAACGAAAATGACGGAGACGTGATGAGATGTCTCGTTCCCGGACTCTACAAAATGAGATCATCACAAATAGTACAAAAGTATACCTGAATCGAGAATGAAAGGAAAGGAGGTTCTCGATTGGTTTGGACACCAATTTAATTGAACCACACGCGAGATATCATTATTATTCGATTCGGAGGTGTGTTTGTGACCGTTCGTTTGCACGGGATCACGATCGAAACTGATCGAGAAAGTGAAAGAATAAATTTGAAACTCTCAATGATAATGATGGTCGACAATAATGTGAAACAGAAAGTCAATATGATTGTAACCTGTCATTTTGAAAGAGTAAAAATTAATATTAAAAATAAATTCAAAATGGTAAACCCTACGCACTACACTTAACTACAAGACCATAAATTGGTCGTTATATTCGACGACACTAATTGAAACGACAAACGACGTGCCAACGTGTTCGTGTATTATGTTTTGAATGGTCTTTTTGTGTTTGTGGTTCTATGATATAAAAAAAACGAAAACAATGGCAAGAACACATCGAGCTTTGTGGGTGAACCCTGACAATAACCGTTATCATTAAATATTAATATCGATGTATTCCTGACAAACATTGGCAAATGCGGAAAGCTCGCGCTTTTTGTTTTGTAATAATGGAATCGTGTGTAGATTTTGTGACAATTCGCTTTCAGGTTCTCTCCTAACACACTAACGACCAATATCTACGTTTTTTTCTGTTTAGTATCTGATTGAGTTTGGTTAAATTCAAAAGTGCTTTTTGTTTTCATGATTTGTATTCAAACTACCCATAAGTGTCACGGTTCTCATTATCGTTATATTCTCATATTTTGATAGTTTTGGTCGTTGTTGGTTCATTCATTTTTACAGTAAAAATTTGGTATGTTTCGAAACCTCACATTAAAAATTAAAATCAATTTCATTGGTAAAAACGGTATCTATGTGTGTGTGTGTTCCATTCGTTCCTTTACTCAAACTGCTGTCAACTCTTTCAACTTTTTTTTTAATTCTTGGTCTCTCACACTAATCAAAGAAAAAATTAGATTACTCAATGAATTATTGACGAATTTGAACTAATTTTTATGTTCATTCCATTATGCAACAGACACCACAAATGGAATCAATTATGTTCACTTTTTACTGTATGAAAGTGGAAGAGTTCTCGATTCACGTCCGTCAATGTGAAGAAACGTGTGACTTTTTTTCTGCTATTCTCACTCGTCTCTGACAATTTAAACGATTTCCGAATGAGTGTCGGCTTGATGAATATGCACAAGACACACACTCGGCGTAATTGTTTTCAGTGGTTTCTAATGCCGGTGACAGAGACGACACGCCAATGAAATGGAGACGAATTCAATTAACCGACAAACAAGTGGAGCAAGGCAACATTGAACGTCAACCTGATGTCATACTGATAAATGGAAGTGACATTAACAAAAAAAATTAAAACAAAATTAGGTTTTTCATAAGTCAACCCTTCGTTCAACTTTCTTTTTGGAAGTTTCTCTAACAAGAAATTGAAAACACAAACACACAAACCAAAACAAGCAATTATTGTGAACAAACAATAATCGAAGCTTAACATATCGAGACAAAACTTTTAAGATTTAGAGATCGCACAAGTGTCGCGCTAGTTTCCGATTTGTTATTTTCACAAAATAATATAAACTAAAAGAAATATAGAGAAGTGTTCAATTGAACATCAATTCAACAAAACTGAATCTAATCTAAGCATTCGATATAATCGAATTAAAGCGATCGATCGATTGAACGTGGACAAACTTTGAATCTACCATTTCAAGTAAGAGAAAAAAAGTTGTCCGAGTGTGGTTAACAAAAGTCGATCGGCGTGTGTCATAAGTCGATTTCTCGATTGAATTCGATTGAAACACAAACTGATACTCTATTTTGTGTGTGTGTGTGAAATCAAACTCGCAAACCAAACTCATTCGTATAGAATTGGGACATGTAAAACATTGCCATTAACCCCAAGAACGATTTGGTTAATAAATCAATATTGTTCAATGGCAATTACTATTGATACGCCTGAATCAAAATTGTGTCTACAAATATTTACAAGTGTAGCAAACAAAAGAAATCCTTACCTCAGCTGGTGGACGTCCTCCATGTGCTTCGCACGTCAATTCAATGGTCATTCCTGCCGTCGTACGCAATTGATGATCGTTCGATGATGATGATCCAGATGAGGTGCCCGATTCGCCGCCGGTCGAGATCAACATTTCACCATTGTTATGATTGAGGTTTCCATTCTTGTGTCCACTTCCATTCTCATTCGTCTTATACACTTGAGCATGCGAATGAGCATGGGTCACCACAATGACCGGCGATTCTGGCGGAACCTGTACGGTAAAAGCAGCTGAACGTGATCGTATTCCACCGATTCCTTCTAATGCTCCAACTTGACATTGGAATATGGCATCATCTTCCAATGCAACCGGTGATATCTCTAATGAATAATCGCCTTAAGAAAGAGAAAAGCAGAAAATTAATAAATTGAATTCAAAATGGTTTAGAAAAGGGTCAATTTTTGAGCATCATTTGCAATACATGGTTTGTAAGCATGAGACCAAAAAAAACAAATATAATTCGATAAAGAGACATGTCAGAAAACAAGGTAATGAACGAGAAATCGCCGTTGGTTGTCCAAATGCCATAAACCATCACACAACTGCCGTACGGAATAACAATTGCTTCCAATATTTTTGTGTTTGGTGAAGCAAATACAAATCTATGTTGAAACATAGAAGCATAATCAAAGAACTATGAAAGCAAGATCGCTTGTCGCCTTTTATTCCACTCTTTCACTTCTCGATAAATAATTCATCGATTCGCCAATTTATTGCCGTTTTGTGAGTAAGCACAAACACACACGCCAATAGACATAAATAATGCAACTTTTACCGCGTGTCAACCAACAAAATACACCCAAACTGTTTTCAATCGGGTGTGTGTGTGTGTGCATTGTCATCACCGCTGTCGCCGATGTTGTTTGTGGAAATCAATTTTCCAACCAATCGACTTGGTTAAGCCGACGATATCGGCAACACACATACACACACACACACAAACATAGACAAATCCGTTAACCCTAGCTTTGTGATAATTTTTTTGTTTCGTTTGAACATGACAAAGAGATTTACATTGAAAAACATCTAAATAATATCTAATAGGTTATCAATGTTTTTTTGGTCTTATCATCGACACGCTAGAACTCTTTTGTCAATTTTCTATTAAAGGTTTAGGCTAACTTTAAAAAAATGAAAATTAACTGACAACCGTTACTGGATGCTATATTTAGCTTACAAACAATGATTAGAATAATATTGACAAATGGTCCATGCACGACGACAATGAGGACGGTGGCCACCACCACCATTCATTCATCATTGGATTGTGGATACACCGGAACAGGCCCGAATCCAAATGATTCGGTGGAATAACCTAAGAAGTAAGACTTCCGGTTTATATGGCGTCTTCCCGTCTTCTACCCAAAGTTGATACAAAAAGATGGGTACAACATGCAATACATAAAGAACGTTCATTGTATCTGGTTTTGTGTCTACATTGGGTGGATGACATTTAGGATGATGATGCCATTGCACACAATCGCCGGATATATTAACAAACACAACCGAACCGAATGGAAAATGTTAAGAACATTGTGGGTCGTGATTTGCTTTCCTCCTACGTTTTGGAATATACTCTTACGGATGGACAATAATAACCGTAACCGTAGACGACATCAAACGGAATGCATTCTTTCATTCATTATATTGAATAAGAAGATGTTGAACCGAAATTCAATTCAAATGTAGATCAATTCTAAGAATTGGGTAAAATGAAAGAAAGCATAAGAAAACAAGTCGCCAAATGAAATGGACCCGAACTTATAGTCGAATAAAGTATTCGTATGTAGTATGTATGAGTAAATATTCAATAAAAATTCAAATATAATCTTGAATATCAAACCAATTAGGAGAGTTATATGACGCACTAGGAAAGAATCTAGTTGAACAAATTGAAATTTATTAGAAACTCAAAAATGGATAAATACAAACTCAAAGGACAAATCAAACACAAATGATTGTTCCACTTACACCCATGAAATGTTTGGTAAGCGATTAATTTGGAGAACAATCCAATTTGAACTAGAACACACAATTGCCATGTTTCAATTGTTGTAATATAAAAATAGAGATTGATAAAGAAATTTTTTTTTCGATAAATATTAGGAAAACTCAAGCTGACACCGAATCGAGAATCATTGCAATAGAACAAACACAAACAATTGTCCGCAGATTGTTAGTTTGGAAATTGAAACCTTGGTACATTTTTTTTTTAAAGAATCCTTAAATTGGACAGTGTAATCTTAAAACAATTAAAGGATAAAAGTGTATCGGAAGAATGGTTGACCGTTCATTGGAAAAGTCAGAATCGAAATGAAATGGCCGATTTGACGGGCTCGGTATCGGTCCGGTAGCGGACAATTTATCTTGTCCCTCTTGTATTGAGTGAAAGTGAAAGTATATATGTGATCAGTGGAAATCCAATCTTGGTGCGTAGCCCAGATAACGATTGGTAATGTTCTTATGAACGAATTAAACGGGAGAACAGGGTCCAACTTGGAACAGGCAAAATACGATCATTGTAAATGGGAAATCTATTACATTGCTCTTCGATTGAATGTGTATCTATTATAATTGCTAACTTAAAGCAGACGCACAAAAAATGAAGAAACTAGAATCGGGAAGCGAAAAGATTTCCCGATTTTGTTTTCCTCTCTATGGAGTGGATGGAAACGATCAACATTGCCTTCGATAAACTCGTAATTTGTCTCTCGCACTCTTTCTCTCGGTTGCTAAGTTCATCGTTTCAAGTTACAACAATCCTATTTAGATAAATCATTGTGGTCATTGGACAAGCAATGTTTGAACAGAGCCAAGATCATTCGTTCAAAACTTATTATTAGTTTGAATTGAAAAAAATTTAAAATTAAAATTCTTTATCATTATTTGGTGGCAATATCTCATTGTGGAGAGAGATGGTAAACTAAAGATAGAAGATGAACACAGCCAATAAGTCTTGTGACAGTAGAATGGTTGTGGTCGGATAAACAAACCATTTAGTTGATCTTTGGCAGATCTCAAATTAAGGCAAGGATGGAGTAAAACAAACAGGATCTATTGCACAAGATGATTTTAGAAGAAAAAGGGAGAAAGAGAGAATGAACGGGACAATCATTGAACTGATATCACCATGGAAGACGACGATGTCGCCGATAGTAGCACAAACGATCAGATTACAATCGAATGCCCATTTGATTCGACCACATTTCCACAAATGGTGGCATCAATTCAACGCATCTATTCGTTCCACCAAAAAAGTGGGTAAGCTTTAATTAACTTAATTAGGCGCAATGTAAATTGAATAAGAGTTTCAACTGACTTTTGTGTATATACATATACTGAGATAGTGTCGAGAGTGACAAATATGCAACAAAAAAGCAAACTTCACATACTAAATAAAAAGAAACAGCTTGAATGTGTTGTTGCAATAACAAGCAAAAACAAAATCAGCAGAGTGGGCCAACTCTATTCTGGCCACAACAGTATCGTTAATTAATCTGTGCCAGTGTATTACACATTGTGCACCAAAACAGTAACCACTAATTTGGGTACAAACATCAATTATTCACCACAAGATTAGTATGTCAGCTCATTCATACGATAAATGGTAACAGTAAATAATAATAATAAAATGAAAACAAATAGCGGAACATAGATAAATAACAACGGAAATGATATTCAATCACTTACCTTCATCGTCGGAGCCGACCATTCGATAACGTTGAAAGCCGTCCAATGTTCGTTCGGTTCCCAAGCCAAATCCATCACGTGTCCCTTTTTAAATTAAAAAAAAATTTCATTATAATACATTTTCGACACATAATACAAGAGTAGCAACGAATATTCGATTTCGATTTTACGATATCCCCGTCACAAAGGACGTGCCGCGACACATAAGAATATAAAATAGAACCAGTGCTAATTTGCTGTAATTATGGATTGGTGCCAAGTTCAGTTTAAACATAATAAAAAAAAGATTTTATAGTATATGATGATAAAGTGTAAATTGTAATCTATTCCCATTTGTTCATACCTGAGCAATTTAGCGTGGACAATAACCAAATCGGTTGAACAAGCCACAAAAGTCATCGTACCATAAGAATTGGTCATTAGTACATATAATCGAGGGACGAACCTGAACAAGAGTTGAAGAACCAAAAACACAAAATATATGCTCGATTACCGATTAAGTCACTCTTAGCCGTGTTCATCGCAGCACAAACACCAAACGACCCAAGACAAGGTGGACAAGCATCTCGTATTCGCCTTATCGTGGTAAACTATTAATTTCTTCTATAAGCATTGCTTGTCGACGTTGAAAAAATATATATATATAGTTATAAATGAATGTATGGAAGGTACCCGTTTATCATCGTTTCGTATTTTGTTTTATGGTCATTAGCGAATCTTTACCGAGAAACCTCATCACACTCCATAATTACCCCTCAAAATAATATTAACATTCGTGTAAGTAAATAGCCAGAAGACGAGGGTTATTCCAGTTGACAATGTAAATATACCTGTAATACGATGGTACATTCACGGCTAGCCTTTGGTACAACATCTGACGAAACAATCACAAGAACCAAAAGTGCATAAAAGAAAAATAAACCTTATTATCCTTTATGTCATCTATTATCCAAATAAAAAAAAAGAAAGGAACATACGAAAATGTTCTAAAGAAGTAAAACTTTTTGTATTCCACTTTGATTAGCCTAAATACTTCAAACGTACATTAGTTGTTGTTGGATTAGATCGTGTGTCGCCGCCGCCGCTGCCGTTGTCGTCATCGTCGACGGTCGAAAACAAAATCCTTAATCGGGTATACACACACACACACACACACACACACACACACACACAAGAAAAGTAAAATAAGGAGAATTTTATGTTGTTTTTGGAACTTTGTTTATTGTTAATTCTTTTCGAATTAGGATGCCGTTCCAATTATGTTCAAATCAGGATACAACAAGACAACGATGACAAGAAGAACAAGAGAAAAAACAGACTTACTACAGCAACAACAACAACAACAAAAGCCTACATCGATGAAAGACAAAGATTGTGTTCAAAGTAGGAAACTGATTTACTAATTAGTGATTTGTTGCTCGATACAACATTGAACATCGCCCCAAGTCTAAATCTAGACTAAAATAAAGAATAGAGAAAGAGAGATTGGTGTGAATGGATCAAATCAGCAAAAAAAAGTGGACAAAAGTGTTGTCCCATTTGTGATGGATAAGAATGCGTAAACATTCAAATGATTGTAATCGAAGACAGACACAAAACTTGATTCGCCTAAGCAAACAATTCAAAGATTGACGTCGACGTTTACATCCAAAAGAAAAAGTTAAACTATACAACCACATACAGAATGGGTTGTGGCAGTTTCAGATCACTTATGGTGGCATATACGAACTGGTCTGTCTATTAAGATGATTAATTAAATAATTAAGTTTATATTCGCCTTATTGCCTTATTCTCCTTTGAACAAAAAAAAAATAAAGAACAAAATGAACAAAGTAAGGAAAAAAATTGCAACCAAGGCACCAATTTTGTTCAGTTCGAATCAAGTCCAATATAACGATCATAATCATCATCATTGCCCGCAATATATATATATAGTGGAATAGGAACATGGTAAGATTAATAGCAGATATTTCTCCTTCCTTCATTTCTTATCCTTTTCCTTTTTCATCAATTTTGGTTGGGTAAATTATGCGTACTGATTAGGTCTCGCAGCCGCCGCTGCCGTCGATGCTACCACTATTGCTACTGTTTAACAGTAGACTATATCTGAATTGGACGGCAATCAAATATAATAGTGGACACAATTAATGAACGCCAATGAACGGTGTCTTGTTAATTAAAAAATTTGTAAATATATCATCAGATAGAGACGATTTATATTAAAGTATATTTTATTAACCTTCAGGAGAAACTGAATTTGATAAAAGGAGAGAGAGAAAGAGAAGTGGTCAAAGATCAAGACGATAGATGAATGGAAACTAAAAGGTGAACCCCTCTGTGATGAAGCCTGTGGCGAATCAACCAATTCATCTAAAATCGGAAATTAGCATTCAAAATTGAGTTAACTTGCACACCGAACACAACTAGAGGGCGATTATCCTTCTCATAATCGGATCGATAGGCGCCCGACTAATCATTCACTTAAGAGAAAAATAAAATCAAGGTTTACGGTTAACGATAAAGGTCAAATGTTTTTGTTTTTGTTCAATATTATTTTTATTATTATTATTTTTTGATTTGAAAATAAACTGTACACACAACAAATGGGAAAGGTTAAGTACAGAAACAACGAAACAATCAATGGAACAATTATTATGTTCAAATCTCACTCAATTAACACAGTTATGAAAGACGTTAGTCGTTGGACACGATATCTAAGATATCATATATGTTGTCCAAACCGACATATATAACAAAAAGGGTTTATAATAACAATTTGATATTGTTTGGAGAAGGGGGTCGACACTTTTGATGTTGTGGTTGTTGTTGTTGTTGTTGTGGCTATTTGCAATTTGTCCATTCAAATGGTCTGTACACGATGGTTATAAATGGGTCCGACAATGGCGGCTAAGTGACTTGAAATGGCGTGTTAGGAGTGCCTTTTGTTCAAAGTCACCCATCCGTACATCAGACGAGTATGGTGTATAGAGTTGCACCAAGTTGTCTATATGGCAAACTATGGCAACGTTCAATGGGATAGCACACTAATCTGACACACACACAAAGTCATTCGTCCCCTAAATGAGAACTAATTAATTGTCATGTAATTTACTAAATTAATTATGATTCCCATTAACGCCAACAGGCGAGCCACCCAACCCTTTCACTATTGCCACTCTCCCACACACACACGCAAACTCATATATACATATAAAACGGTGCGTTTGAATATTATGATATATTTGAACTTTCATTTTGTCGATTATAAGAATTGCCACAAGATGTTCACTACCGTTTTGACCATTTAAAGAATTCATCTCAATCGAATAAAATGCTAATCAATATTCCATAACGAGGCAATGAAATGTTGTTCCAATTTTAGACAAAGAGAAAGGGGGGAATGGTTGCAAACACAAATGAATGATGATGACCATTCATAATCGATGTCGACACTTGAATTGTTATCATCAATGATATGAGATGGCCATATTTATCTAAACATACATTAGATCGAACAATTGAAGTGGTAACACATGAATGAAGAATCCATTCTTGAATGAAGGAAGAGGGGAAAAGACATGGACACAAATTATGAGAGAGATGCATCAAAGATGGCAATGAGAGATGCATGTGCCCACAATAATACTATAGTAATAATAATAATATAAATTCGGACTTGTAATCTAATCTAATTGCAATGGGTAGGAGCAGATGGCAATGGCAAATTCAAATGAGATCAAATGGGTTCAAGAGTGTCTGGCTCGTGAGTGACATGGAGACGCGACACATACGGCAAATGGCAAATGGCAAATGGGGCGAACATAGAGGAACAAAACCAATGCCAACAAGCATGAAAAGAGTGCAATAATCTGGCACCGAATCGGATTGAGTGTTAGTTTTGCTTAATTTTGGTTCATAACTCTTTTTTTATACCACAAAAGGTTCAACTCGTACATTTGAGTGTTTTGACTTTTAATTAAACCAACAACAACGCTACAACACACACACACATTAGACCACCATTATTTGCATATTTCAATTGTCATATTAATATATATGGATGGAAATTGCACTAGAAACTAAACTTCCGCTAGAGGAAAATGCAAGTGAAGATTCGAATAGCATCAAATATAATTAAAATGTAGTGGGGAAACTGATTATTCGTGACGATTGTGATTAGATGTCACAATTGTACGGCAGCAAATCGTATTAGAAGAAAAAAAAGATTTGAAAAGAAGCAGAAGAATCAACTTACATTGCAATGTTCCAACTTTATTTTCCACTCGACACGGCAAAATGATTGTATCGCCAACGACTGCCGTCTTGTCGATCGGTTCCATCTCGAATCGTTGCGGTAATTGACCTGTTTGAATTAAAATATAGAAAAAATGTTAAAATCAATCAAATAGTTTGTCAACATATGTAAAATTCATTAATCAATTAGCATCAATTCAGACAAGTGTCCATTATGGATGTAATACGTTTTTCCCCTCAACTTTGTTGTTATATTATTCTTCTTAATTTTATATAGTAATGTACGTGTATGAAGGCTTTTCTTAAATTCGTACAAGAAACCAATTACAAAATGATCGAAATATTTTGTTTCATTTCATAACTTGCAATTTATATGAAATTCGATGGATGAAGGACGATCGAGCAACAAATTGAATCCATTAATCGTCCATTAATCCATCAAATATTTCATCAATCGTTTGTAATCGATTAATTTAAATTCTTTGTTGAATCTATTTCATTTGCAATCGAGCGAATGCGCTTGTGGTTATGTATGTATATGTGAACATGTGGGTGTTCATAGGAAAGAAAACGTTCAACGATTACACCTTAATTCTCATAGATTGACTAAAACCTTCAATGGACCGGCAATTGCAACACGAAAAAAAAATGAAAATCAATGGAAATTATTGTTCTGTTGGGCGCCAATGAATGGAATTATGGAATTCGCATAGTGTAAACTTGAATAAGGTCATAAATCAACATTAGATCATAAATCAGTGACCACTTTTGGCGTTCTCGGTAACCTCGTGACAACTCACTTAGCATTCGCGTGGGTCGACAATTCTCTTTTGATGTAATTCGTTAATAATAAAGTAGACACTGAATTAAATACAAAAAAAATGAGACAAGAGATGGCTAATTGCTTCACATCCTTCACATTATGTCTACAATGGCTGACAAGATATAACACGACAATTATTGATTCACATTTCGCCTCCGCTCCACTTTTCAAGTGTTCGGCTTAGGGTTAATGGTTTGGTCGTAAATTAAAATCGACCAAAAAAAATGGAAGGAAAAAAAGAAAGATCAGATGCCATTTAGAGAATGGAGAAATGAGAGCAAATTAATATGAGAATTGAGCTCAAAAATATTTCGCAAAATATTTCACTTAAAGTTGACAAAACATTCTACATCGGTTGTCGGTAAAGTGTTCTTGACAAAAAAACCAAGTAGGCAAACAATCATTACCACGAACCCATTCGAGTGAATTGTTCCGAAGGAATCGAGCTATTAAACAAGTTGTGTGAGAAGGAGAGAAGTGGACACAAAAAAAGTATTGAACGAAACGAAAATGAGAATGTGTCGAAATCGTCAAGAAAGTGAATGAGGAACGAAACAACGACAACGACGACGACTTTATGTTTCCAATGTCATCGAATCGGTTCGATATATAACAGAATGTTATCAATGTTCGAATGGCAATTTGTCCCCGTTTTAGCAAATACATTAGTCAGTCTACATGTCGCACAATCACCAAGTCTAGAATCGATGATTAATTTCAATTGCTTCTTCTTCTTCTTCTTCTTCTTCTCCTTTCTCTTTAATGAACCATTATTCTATTTGTGGATAAAATGGACAAGACAAATCAACTTGATCCTTTATACACGTACTAATTCTAATGTACGATAATCCAAGTAAAGATAGTGGGAATGTGAACTCGTTTTCCCGAGAATGTAATACTATTTTGATTCCAATGTTGTCCCATATATACGCACACACATACATTAAGGTCCAATCCGTTCCCAAGAATCACAATATCATTATTATTATTAAATTAAACTTATTCTATCATTATGTTTATGTATTGAAGCGAATCTCAGTTGGTGGTCATTCGTCAATGGTCTCACAATTCATTCGACTAAGCTTTTGGATCCCAAAGAACGGCATATAATCCTCTCGTTCTCTTTCTCTTTTTCTCCTATTAAGGACCTTGGTTATTAGTCAGATTAGCACTCGTTTCCTGATTGTTCATGAGTGAACCAAATGTTGTCAAGAAGAAAGAAAAAATAGAACGGAGACGACCGGCCATTGCCAGCCAAACATTTCCCAAGCAACGTTTTAATGTTATACCCCCGAAAGTAAACTTTATATACTTTGTCATATATATATATATTGTTGGGATTGTTTGGTCTTATCATGGTTTGGCCATAGTCTGACCAAAAACAACCAAAAAAAGGAGAGAGAGAGAGAGAGAGAGAGAGAGAGAGAGAGAGAGAGAGAGAGAGAGAGAGAGAGAGAGAGAGAGAGGAAAAGGACGACCAAAACACTTCGATTTTGGTGTTAACACGATTATACTCTTGTTCATATAGAGACCAATTTGGATCGAACATTTCGGTATATATCGACCACTTTCCATTGGTATGTTTGGTGTATGGGCAATTGTATTAATTACTTGCACAGTTGTTGTACATTCAGCTCATTCAGTTATTGGACACTCACACTCAAACGACAGCAGTTGAAAGTTGTGACAATCACACTATACGACGACGACGACGTCGGCAGCAGCAGTTGTTGTTGTTGGACGGCACAACTTTGAAAAGTTTGTAAATGTACGACGATCCAAGTGAAAAGAAAAAACACGAGCCAATTGCAAATTTCAATTGACGAAATATATATCTATATGTCGGTCTGAACAATGACAAGACAATAGGGAACAATCCATAGATCGTTATTGGTCGTTTACGAGTGGAAGACGGGACAACCATAGAAACGCTAATGGCGATCGGGTCAATCAAGCAAATTTGATCATCGATCCAAGTTACAATGAAGATGATGATGATGATGATTAGAAGCAAACAATCATCGATCAATGATTCAAACGTTCAATTGAATGAATAAAAAAAAGTACGAGAAAAAAAGATTGTCAATTGATAATTAATTGATTGCTGACAATGGCCACAACCGATGGATCAACATGATCCATCCTCGGTAATGGAGACAAATGGTAGAGACTAATCTTGTCTCGTTTAGTGTTTGGTTACTAAAACAGTGTAATACGATATCATAATGGTGACAAGAGACTCAAATTGAATCAAAAGTCCAAAATTTGATCCAAAATAGATGCAAAATGAATGGAAAATTGTTTGCAATGTCGGTACAACAAACAAAACCACATATACTATTGCGGGGATGTATCATGTGGCAAATTCACAAATACACAAAACAGACAGGTCGACCACTCATCTCCCAGTAACATAAATTTCCATTTACAAAAATAATAAAAATAGTAAAAAGGGGAAATACTTAAGAAAGGAGAAGAACATTCTTGTTGTGTGGTCAATGTTTATTCGTGTGATGCAAAATTCCGGTACGGGCCAAGTGGCAATCTTAGATTTCAAACCGTGGAAAAAAAGCAAACCCAAAAAGCGTACCTAAGATTTCGTGTGTGTTTACCATCATGTTCGACAGTTACAGTTTTTCAGTTTCAAGTTTTGACTTGAATGTGGTACAATTGGTTTTTTTTGTACGATTTCCTTCAGCTTTGTATACTTAAACAATTCACATACAAAAGTGGACAAATGGGACAAGCGTTGATGCTTATGGCCAAAGTGCTATTAACGACAATTTAGGTACCCAAGTGAATGTGTCCGAAGATTGGCCTAGTTTCATGTGTCGGTGCGCTTCCATTCCCATTCACTTCCATTATCCATTGAACATCCCTAGTAACCGACTTTGGGATCGTATAAAGTGTAAATTTACGTTCACCTCCCCCATAGACTCTCCTAGTCAACAACAACAACAAAATATGAGTTAAACCAAAAATGTACCCCCAAAACTACTTTCGGTTGGTTGAGAATGTCGTAACACATCAATGGAATGAAACGACAAAGAGTGAAACCACGGTCACCAAAAACAAGAGCAAGAAAAAAAAAAAAAATGAATGGAACAAGTCGCGCTTCACATTCAATGGAGAAAGAGAGAAAAAAAGAGAAGTAAATATATATTTTTAAATTTTTTTCTTTGTCGGTGATTTTATTCACACACTTACACTGGAAAATATTCTTAAACATATTACTTTGTGTAAACTTTAAACGAAAAAAGCAAATAAACAAACAAGCAAAAAAAAATAAAGAAAGGAGTAACAAATGAAAGTGCATAGAAGTGAAAACACTTAAAATTTGTCATCGTTCATCATTGAAATGAGGACCCAAAATTGGTCCCTAAACTGGTATGCCGCTCGTGCGTACCATTCATTCGTGAATCATTCGACCATAATAAGACAAAATAGTACAACAACAGCAACAACAACAACCATACATACTCAATCCTTACAAGAATGATGGTGACCCATACATTTTGTCTATTCATAAATCACCATAAAAGAATGACCGAATACGAGAATAATAAAGGGAAAAATCATTCGCGTAATCCGTCATTAACGAACCAGTGTAATAGTGTAACATTATCCGGGAAAAAAATCATTTATGAAGGTTGTTGCGAGATTGTGATTGAAAATTTGGTCCATTGGAAAAAAAAGGAAAACAACAACCGATTTAATGTAACAATAATAGATCTAAAACATAAATCAGCTTGCTTGCTATTGCTATATCGATATTGCAATTGCGAATTGGCCATAGCCGACAAACTATGGAACAGAAGTGGCCACTCGATTATACGGGACCGGTCAGTGTTGGTGCCTCTCTCTCTCACACTCTCGTGTCTGGTCATCAAGAGACAATCGAGAAGAGACACAAAATGGTTGAGGACACCAACAAATTGAAATTTAAATTAGCCCAGCCTGACACCAATGGCGGCAATGTAGATTGAGAACTTGAAACTAGACATACCAATTGTGGCAACACACACAACCAAAAATATCTATTAGCTATGCTCCAAATATTGTAACACGCCGAGCTCGATCGCAAATGATAAACAAGGAGAAAAGGATGACAAAATTGTAAGCAACAACAACAAAAAATAGAAGAAGAAAAAGTAAAATTTAGTATTGAATGTATGCATTATCATTGACGTTCAAGCACTATACGCTCAAACATTGATTTATGGATCAAACTGTTTGTGTGCAATAGCATTCCAATATCTAAGAACAATAATACAGTAATAATGGTAACAACGACAACGACGACAAAAACGACGAAGAGACAATTCGTTTTTGTTGTAGTTCCATCTCGTCTTGTGTTACTTGTTTTGGGTGTTATCGAAATAAATTGCCGAATAATTTGAATGCACACAATTGAGGGAACATAAGATTAATCGGCATTGAAGAACCAATACGAATAGTAGAGAAAGGAAAGCGTAGAAACCACACGCAGAAAAAAAAGAAAACAAAATTAGAATCGATTCGATCGGTTACGTTGTGGCCACCGCAATCAATCGACCATCAATTGGCCGTTCGCTCTCTTTCAGATTCACATTGCCTGTCAATAGCGACGAGAATTGTTTTCTTCTTCTTCTACACTTCGTATTCTTCATTCAAGTTTTGTATGTATCGTTTCGCTCTCAATTCGAATCAATTGGAGTCGATCGAAAACAAAGGCACACAATTAGCTCTACAATGTATATACTTCTATGAACCATTCAACTATTATTCCACTATTCAATCTGTTTAATTTTTTTTCTTGGTATTTCCCTATAGTTCGTTGTTGTTGTTGTCGTCGATCGTAGAGCTAAACACGAATAGGGTATAAATCACATTGAGTATATAATCGGACCACAACTTGATGTACAATGTTGAATGAAGCGGATAATTGAGAAACATGAAGTTCCCATCATCATCATCATCATCGACATGAAATAGTCACACACGCATACATTGATTCATTCATTCATATATTCAAACAATAAATAATTGATAAGCCAATTCTGATCATTTATGTCAAGACAACATAACTGAAGAAACAGTAGCTTTAATAAAAATGTGCTTCCTCATGCCACCGTTTCCGTAATGGAAAAGCAAAATAGAGAAAGGCCAGGTTCTTTTGACTAAATCGATCGGACCAATTCGATAATGAATGCCTAAAGGACCTGATCGTAAATCTAAAGTAAACATTGAATAAGACGAATAACCTTTCGATACATTTGATCTGTTTTTGTTGTTGTTGTTTTTCCATAAACTCGTCCATAAACATTGAACATACCTGTCCTTTTGTGGTTACTGTTTCCATTGATGCTGACAGCTTCATTGATGATGAATAGATTGGCGAACAAAAGTATGGTTACAAACGACACTATTTGAAATTTTGTTCGACCAAATATATAACTATGACTTGATCTGGATAATAATGATGATGATGATGATGATGCTGATGGTGATGATGTGGTGAATGTCGATGATGATGATGCTGATGTTGACCGTAGTCGTCGTCGTCGATGATGTATTTGGTTTGACTTGTTTCGCTTGACGACCACCATTGCCGTACCGGGCAACGGGTGAAGATTGGGTATCCTGGACATAATGTCCACATTATTCATGACTCGATCATTTGGCTGATGTGATGTAATGTTGCTTTTTGTTTTTGTTGTTGTTGTTGTTGTTGATGATGGTGATCCTAACCGTGCCGTCGTGTCTTTCAACACTCGCCTATATTCGACGGCATCGTCGTCCCTCTCGATGACATCGTCAAATGTGGCCAACATGGTTGAACGTAATACGTTGAAATGATGATGATCGTACACAAGTTTGCAACTGTCCAACTTTACCATAAGATGAGATTGATTGTGATCTAGTTATGGTCTAAGCAAAGGAATAAAGGTGTTCGTCGCCGTCGTTGCGGTTTTTGTAAATGACAGAAAAGCACAAAAACACAAACACACACACACAAACAAAACTATATTCTTGTTGTCGAAATGTGTTGGTTGTATCACATCATGATGATAGTTGTTGTGGTAGTTGTTGTCGTTGTTGATACTAAAGTAAAATGAAAGTAGAAAAGAAGAAAATCATTAGTGGCATGGCTCTTCATCTTTAATAGTATTAATAAAATAAAAAAAAGTGTGCGAGATTGTGTGTGATAGTTTCTGATAGTTTCGACAACAACAAAAACAACACAAAAAGTTTTTCGTCTCAAAGTAGAATCACATTTGCAATTAGATGAGTTAGTGAGGATGATAGCAAAATGTGGTCAATAGAATTGAACGATGAAGAATTGATGAAAGAATGAAATAAAGTATGAAAGTGAATGAACGAATTGACCATCGAATAAGGCTCTATCCATCTTTTTGCCATCCGACGACAACATTTCGTAACTATCGATTCTCTTTATCGTTTACTATAGTTCAAATCAAAATCTTATTTGAGAAAGAAGAGAAACATTTGAGCACAATTATTACCATAAAGATACATATCTTATTGAAAATTAATAAATGTAATAAAATAAAATGTCGGCCATAGTTTATAAGATATGATTTATTTCAATTATATAATTAGCAAATAATGTGGTTTATGCAAAACGGAGGAGAAGAAGAAGAAGAAGAAAAAATATGCAGACAGTGAGGCGACACTTTGATGTCAAATAATAATGAGATATAATCTGAAATCGTCAACTAAATGATATCATAGTCGAAATCGTTATATTACGGATTTGATACGCATCGGAATAGGAAGCAATCGTTCAATTCATCATGGTAACTCTTGTTGGTGCAATAATGATCAATGTTATTTGGGCCGAATCAGTCTGTAACGTTCATGTGTCACCCATAAACGAAATAATCATTAATTTTAATTACCTTTATTATATTGCAAACCACCCAAATAGACCGAACTGTAAAAAAACTCAAACAGTTCCCTTTCTACAAATAAAAACCATAGATGTCATGATGGAACTCCAATTAAAAATCAATCACAAACAACTAAAAAAAAGTTGAAAAGGGAAATGAGAGAACATTCAATGATGGCATCGAACATTGAACTAGAACAGAAGAGCAAAAAAAAATTGATGAACCAAATTGGAGACACGCGAGTTTTGCAAGTTTTGGAATTTTTGCGTAAATTTTGCTACAAGCAACAAATTCTTGTTATTTTATACACAACACGATAGTTTACATTTTTTCTAAGGCCTTCGATTTCGTTTTCTATACTAACGAAAAAAAAATGTACAACGATTGACGCCTTGAAGCATTTAAAGCCAAAACCAAACCAAAACGGTGAAAAGAGAATAAGAAAATTATTTATTAGTTTAGAACTATAAAAGCCCAAATACGAATACATCTTTGGTTCAATACTAGCCTTATAAATGGGTCTTATCATAGCTCAACATCATCATCTCAATCGGCTCCGTTGTTTGCTTGCGGTTTTTCCCCGAACCGAATGATTCCTCCTGTATACCCGTGGAAGGGGACTCCAATTTATCACAGTCAATTTCCACCGATACAACCGCCGAATGCCAATTTAATCGATATACAACTGACACTCATCTATATATATCAGTATCAATAGATCTCAAGCCCATTTATTTTGAGTTTGATAGAAATAAAGAATTTTTTTCACGGAGAAGAAAAAACGATTGAATCCCACTATGTAAATATATATGAAAAAAAATTGGTTGACATATCACTAAACTCTTTGGTGGCGCATACACTTCTCCACACTACATTTGTTGCTAATTCAATACCAAAATACAAATCCGACTATTAATCGTTTTCCATGAACCATTACAACGGATTGTAATGCGAAATTGAGAATGAAATATTATGTTGAAAAAAATAATAATAAAACTTTTCGTCTCAATAACATACATGCATAAAGAGAAAGAGTTATCAATTCAGGCAATTGAAGATGGTGGCAATGGCAATTACGTATACATGTATGAACGGACGACCCCCATTTCTCCTCAATAGACACACTAAAATTTAAAGTTTTGTTCCAAATTTAGTTCAAGTAATAAATTTAGAATTGCTATAACGGCACCAGACATAATTTGAATGTCATACAATTGTGTATAAAGGCGTGGTAGTAATTAGCGTGTATGTATGTGCGGATTATATCATGCACACACATTCAACTAATGATCATCAACGCAAGATGATAATGAATGAACAACTATGAAATAAGAATAAAAATGTGAAGATAGGACAAAACGACCTCTATTATTGACCTTTTGAAGCCTCATGGGATGTATACAATAAAATAAGACCAAAATGTGAGCGTTTTTTTCTTTTAATTTTCGGGGTAGCAGGTGATACGAATTCTAATAATCACAGACACGGGGCCAATTCAAGCTTGAAAGAATTGGTTTGTATTGAAAAGTGGCGCGGAAGATTCCAATACACTTAAAATTGGTCGAGATAAGCCGATAAGTGAATGAATCAATTGAATGAAGGTGTCAATGAAAGAAGTTTGTCAACATCAACTTTACTTCAATTCTTTTTCTTTCTAAGTAAGTGTTTTCTATCAAAACCTAGACAATCTACGGCATTCGAGTGGCAAGTGTTGATTAGCTTTTAAATGCTAATCTATTAAACTCATCTTCAAATGCTATTATCTAAAATGAATACTTGACCGATTCGTTCCGTTCATTTTAAAATATGCCAATAGATCGAGCAATTTTGATAAACAAGATGCCAAAATCTAAAATAAAAATTATAAACTAAAATAAAAACAGATATAATAAGATATCACATTCAGTTAAAATGTTATGACCAAAAGAATCAATAACAGGAGATTTGTTAAGATTAGTGTAACAAAATTTAAAATTCATTCAAACATGAATATAAGAAGTAAATTGAATTTGGTATCAATGCCAAACTAGTACCAAACTTTTCTATAAAAAAAAATAAATAAAAAACATGTAAACAATTTCGTCGTTCTATTCATCATTGTTGTTGTTCATCAAAACAATTCGATCCATCTGAACGAATCCATTTGCAAACAATTGATGACGCACGTCTGATTGTCACATTATCGAATTACATTAAAATCGGTGTAATTAGATCAGGCAATTGTAATCATTCTAATCATTTACCGAAAGTGTCGTGTTTCAATAAAAGCAAATGCCCAAATTCGTAAACAAGGAATCGGGACGAAAACAGGGGAAGGAAAAAAATAGTTGAAACCAGATCGAGTGAACGAAAGATTCTAATTACTCAACAAATAATGGTTTCATCCATTAGTAGAATTACCAATCTAGAATCGGGAAACGTAATTGGATTGAAATGAATTCTGCATGTAAAACATGTAAAAATTTAAAGTTTATGTCTCATAACCTAATTATAGATGTCTCAATAAAAAGAATTCCGATTGAGATTGTTCAATATCGTAAGTTAGTTCCCCTTTTTGTGTTTGATTAAACCAGAATATCGAATTGGAACATACCAATTTGAATTTTCCTCGATTTGGTATCATTTTATTGGAATATACGAACAAAAAATTACGTTATGGTTCTGATAAGGTCCAAATTGATATGCTGAATTATATAATATATTTGTTTTCGATTATATATGTATTCTTTGATGCAACAATCTGTCAGAGTTTTCGACACAATCGCAAGAATGTAACCATATTTTTGTTTTTCTAACTGAAAGTGGACGAGATATAATTAATTGAGTATAATGAGTCTACAATGTAGTTGCGATGGTCAAATCACGTCCCAACCATTCTGGTGTTAGATTCTGGTTATGACCAAATGGAACGTGCCACTAATGTACAATCGACTTGTGTGTGTGTGTGTGTTTCCGTTTGGGTTGGTAAAAAAACTAAACTGCCAGTTTGAATGATCTGTCGTGGGAGAATGTCTTACTAAATAGATTTGTGATGGTCAACAATTATGGCTAAAATTATTAGCTTCTTGTTCTTGAGCTAAATAATAATCCTTGCATAAAAAAAAGTAAAACTGTGAGAAAACGTAAATGAATTGAAGGAAAGAAAGTGAAAGTAAAGATGCCGTATTCCACTTTTCATTGGTTGCTTTTATATAAATAACAGGAAACAAATTGTTAACATGAAAAGAATAGAAAACTATAACGGGAAAACAAATAGATTTCAAACAAAGATTTCAATTTATATCAAGAGTGAAAAAAAATTGGCCAGCCAGGCTGGCACTTTTTTCTTTCGGTGATCGGCGTTATAAACATATAGCTGACGATGGCACAAATGACGATCTCGAACCAAAATCGGAACGAGCTGAGCCGAGCAGAATAATCGGTTTTCTCGGCTTTCGAGCAGGGCCGAACCGACACCATACCGGACCGAATCACCGAAACAAGGGAAAAAATAAGAATGAGATTGTACACATTTTTGTTGTGTCTCAATTAAAATTGTATACGACAAGCCCCAAATATCTCAATCAATGGATCAATATCATTATCATTCGAATGGCATAGTAGTTCACGTTCTTGTATTACAATCATTGGACACGCAAACAAAATAAACCCAAAAAAAATATGATGATCTGATTTGTTGATGATGGTGGCAAGTTGGTGTCGAGATTCACATACACACAGAGACACACACTGAAACAATTCAAAACAACCTAAAACTGGCTGATTCTTCGATTCATAACTAATCCCAATGTTAACTTAGTTTAAGGCTGTCCCATTGTAAAAGTGACAAAAGTGGTTCGGGTAATCATAATGACCTAAAATGGGTAACGATCATAGCCCGGTTATACCATTAAAGTGGAAATGGTTCGAAGGAAGAACATTTTTCATGAATCATAGCAATGCATTTGCATGCATTTTATGGGGAACGTGCTTCACCAAAATTTGGTGATGTTGAGATCGCGTTGTTAACACTAACAAGAAACCTGTGTTCCATCATCTTTACATATGGAACGTACATATAGCAATGTACAAACATAAACACAAATGGGCATAACGGCGACGACTGACTTGGATCAACAATTCATGATCCTTCGTAACGGCAACGATTAGTTTCCCTCTTGAAATAAACTCTTTCCTCTTCTTATTTTTTTTGTCCACACACACATAGGCAGACACAAACAATGTCTCTAGTGCATTAAAGTGAATGATATGATATTCCAAGAGAATATCCATAAATGTGTAGACTCTAAAGAAACATGAAAATATGCGTAAAATAATCGTAAAATTCTATTAGCAAAGAAAAGTAAAAAAGAAAAAGAAAACAAGACACAATCGCTACAATGCAGACGTTGATTGTAATCGACAGCATTCGTGCTAAATTGGCGCCATTTGAAACACTTTTCGGTCTTGCTCATCTCATCTAATGAGACCAGGAAATATTGTGACAGCCTCAAAATGGTGATCTTAAATGATGTAAACCAAGGCACAGTTGTTGGTCGTAATTAAAAATTATGAACTCTTTCATTTATATATATAGAAATATATGCATAAACATTTAAGATTTCAAAAAAATGGACTTAATCTAATTATTTTAAATCTGCATCACAATGCATTACGTTCGCTCTCAATTGGATTATGACATAAATGACCGACCATATGGTTAAAGATGTCGTCGGCATGGAATGGTCGGTCGGTCTGTTGTTTTGAATTAAATTGTCAATTCAATCAGTTCAACAACCGGAACAGTCTGATGTTGTTATCATTATTTTATAAATATAAAAGTTTGAATCAAAAAATGAAGGAGCGATATATATATATTCAAAAGTGTATAATGGGACAAGTTGTCAACCATTTGCTCTAATTGCAAACCTCAATTTTATGACACATCAAATGTGAGACAACCAGCAAATTGTTAGTTGTCAAACATGAGAAAATATTCGCTAAATGGACAAAAAAAGAGAAAAAAAAGAGAAAGGGTTCTTCTTGATCTTGCGGTAATTTGAACCAGTTTTGATTAAATCAAGCTTCAAAAGTCTCAAAGGATCGGCATTTGAATCATATCACACTTTTCTTTTAAAAGAAGAAGAAAAAAACAATTTGGAAAAATAAATAAATTTAAACCAAACAAAGTTTAGATACAAATATGATTCATTTGTACAATGTAACCAAAACAACGTGTCCCTATACAAAAACATCGATCGATGAATGTGGCAAAATCATTCATGCGAATGTTTTAATTAAAAGTATTTTAATTCAAACAAAATTTGGATCGCTCTTTTTGTAGTACTTTTCATTCAAATATATTTACATATGTATAAGCTATCAAAGGAATAAACACTCACAAATTCACATTTACTATTGAACTTTCCTAATTAGCAACACACACACACACACACACACATAAATACAAATACATAGAAAAATCCAAGACCCGGGAATCTTCAATGTTCATCTGATAGTACTGAACTCATTCAATTAGCGTTCACAATTTACTAGTAAGAATAATTAAAATTTTAATACTATACTCGTACGTAAAGATGTGGAGACAAGTTAATTAGAATTTCATTTGCAAACTCACATACAAACATTCATAGACACGTATTCTGAAATTCCATTTACCCATAATACCCATATACATACACAATATAATTATCCATAAGAGTGTAAACATAGAATCGATACCGATTGACACACTACATACATGTAAAATGGGACAAATAATTCAAAACCCACATAAATGAGGAAATGGAAAGAAAGAAGAAGAATTAAGGTGTATGAAGATCTCATTCCTCATCAAATGGAAAGAGGCGACAAGATACCGAAGAAAAAGAATAAGAAAATGCAATCCAGATTCTAATCGTATGTAAATTGGGTTCCATAATATATAACACTGTCCGGATCAATGATTTGGTGGTGGTGGAGCTCGTGTGTGTAGGTAGTTTCGAATGGAGATCGGCATTCAATCGAGGCATTGCACATTGACAAATTTATACTTTTTTTTTATGAAAGAAAGGGGAAAATGTGATCAAGATTCAAACCGTTCATAAAGTATTTTGTTCTATCGATTGAGTGAGTGCGACAACCTGACCCGGTCTCGCTACACTAACCTCGAAATAACCAAGTTTTAAATTGAGATTTAAATTTAATTTTTTGCCATTTCTGGTAATGTTTTTTTCATTCTCCTAATAAATGTTAATCATAACGATAAAATCACGTTCAAAGCGGCAAAGCGATTGGAGGAATACGATCAGAGATGAGTAGTAACAAATTTGGGAAACAAATTCAATTCAATGAAACTAAGCCAATTCGATTTTTTTTTTGGTATGCTACTATGGCAATTTTTTATTCTTCGATTAGAAATGATCAATGTTGTATATGGGGACACACACACACTCGCACACGAATGCAAATCAAACGATTTGGCCAAAATTTCAGTTGTGCGATCTACACTCATATATTATGTGATCGTATTCAATCGTGCCATCATTGAACAATTGTGCCGACAATACACATTGTGGCAGGTAAAGTTAATTTTCGGCAAATAATAAAAGATTACATTGTGTAGCTGTCCACCGACATAGATGATCGCAATAGATGATACCGCATTCATCCGTGGAGAAGGACGGAAGAATATCTTCCATATATATACCAATGGGTGATCGACAATTATGACAAACGATTCTACATGGCTCTCATTGCGTGTCCTCCTATGCAAATCGAATGTACCGGACTCGGGTTCGCTATTTTATTTTATTTTTTGTCGTTTGGTTGGATGAAACAAGCAAAAATCGATTACGGCTATGTAATTTCCTTTCCTTTCCCCATCTACTAAAGAAAAAAAAATTCACCCTCCGTTTTACACCGGTACATGTGTAGGTGTATTTTGGTGTTTTTGCAAGATTCATTTGTGTTTTTTTTGTGTTTTCACTTATAACAAACCGGTAGAATCGGTAGCCACGCAATGGAATAAAAAAACAAGCATAGATAGATCATCGTTTATCGTTTTCGATGGTGCATTGCCACTGGACACTTTGTTTTTGTTTCATATATATATATGGTTGACAAGCACAATAAGTTTAGATTGCGTTTTGCATCATATCATCAGACATTATAATGATGGGCTACAAACATACTTTTTTTTGTATGAAAAAAATTGCTTTGAAATATGAATTCATGACGATCGTGTGACATAAGTAAACAAAATATCAAGAAAGAATGAATGAAGGGAGGGAGGAGACATATTATGATCATTCATTGGACATGAACTACTTGTGCGCCTTAAAATACACAGGTAAATTATTCACAAATAATTGAAGAAGGAAAATGATTCAAACAGAAGAAGAAGAAGGAGAACTATTTGTATAAGGTCTGTTACAACACAAATTGCATATAAATAAATTCACACAAGAGACATAAGACAGAAGGATGGGATGCGAATAGTAAAGTCCAGTGGTCGTTTTTTTTTGTATAAGTAACTGCTTCAATGAAAATAAATCCAAAAGAGAGGGATAGGGGAGAGAGAGAGAGATAAGCTCACCGATACCGAATAAATCAACTGAACATATAAATATGTGACATAGAGTGAAGACGCCAAGGCTAAATATTTGAAACTGTTATTTTTTTTACTTTACTTTCCTATTGGTTGATTTATATCCATGTCATACTATGCTCTGGCATTTCGTGTCCTTTCATACAAACAGAGAAGCAGTAGAAAAAAATGGCTGAAAAGCCGGTAATGGTTGGTTTGTTTGATGCCTCCATATAACTTGTATAGTGCTATACGAAATATCATATAAGAAGAACATCAATCGATATATATATATAAAAATAAATAAATGAGAATCGAGTAAACAACATTTTACGACAGTTGAATTTCACTGGGAGAAGCATCGAAAATTTGCGTGTTCTTTGGCACAGTGAAGTAGCTCACAGTGTACGGCAAGAATGTGAGTAAATCGAATGAAATTGCAAATAAATTTACTACATTTTCAAGTGATCGAAAGATTTGCATGCCACAAATTGAGGGCGAGTCACTTGAGACACATTGAGACACACACACACAAACATAAACATCGGTTTTGTGAAGAGGTTCCACCATAGTGTTTCGCAATATAAAGAAAAAAAATTCAAAAATGCAAGTGAAGTGCGATAGTTTCATACAGTGACACAAGTGGCTCAATCGAGAGCAATGATCAGTAGAGTCACACCTAGTTGATCCACAATCGACCACAACGCAGCAGATGCACGTGATCCAATCGACACTATCGTGACGTGCATCTGAATTTATTAATTCATAAGAAGGAACGAGCAAGAACAAAAAAAAAGTAAAATAACGATACATACAAATATAATTTATATAATATTATATATCAAAAAGATGAGATGCAAAATTGTAATCATCATTTAGTTTGTGGCACTTTGCTGATTAAACTTGGAAAATCAGCTTAAGCTGAAGCAAAAGATGAGGCTCCAGTATTGGATGTTGTTGTTGTTGTGTGTGTGTGTTCACATGGGATGACACATGTCCCCGAATCTACTTTTTTTCGGCGTCACGGTGGGACAACGATGGCGACGAGATCAAATGTGTATGTGCTACTTTGCCGACGGTCAGAAAAGTTAAAGTTTATGTGTTGACACGAGGATGATGGTCAAAACTCAACAATTTAACCATTTACTGATATAGCTAAAACGAGGTATGCACATCAACACTACAAATTAGTGTGTGCAATTGAAGAAATGGGAGAGAGAAAGAGAACCAGACACAACTGTGTCACACTTTTGGTTGGTCAACTTCAAATTAAATTCCATACAGACTTTTGAGCATCATCAATGCAACAACAGTAACCCTAATCGGCGACATTAATCTAAGACACACACATACATAGACATAGACAGACATAAATGGAGTCCTGGGTAATACAATTAACCAGATTAGACATTAATCAGACACCCAACTCTTTCAATCGTTAATTGTGAACTAAAATAGTAACACAAGTGATGGAAATAAAAATTCAAACAGTAAAAACAACGAACACAAAATGGTATAGATTTTCCAATCATCATCAACATAATCATGAAAATGGATTACATCGAACAAGCAAAAATAAAAGAATGTTGATTGTAGACATTAGATCATTGTTCGGATAGTGTGTTAGGTAGTCGATCATAATCGAGTAGACCAAGCGAAATAATAATAATAAAAAATAGTAAAAAAAAGTGGTTATTAACGGACACCTCGACATAAATGGTATGCGAATCGATGGTAGCACAACGTAAGAGAAGTGAGAACAGTGTTGGCGTTGTTGGATTAACTTAATTTAGTTAACTAGACCAAGATCTCATAAAGAAATAATAATAATAATAATCGTCATCGTTTTAGTTGAATGGTTCCTATGTGCAATGGAACAGAAAGAGAGAGAGAGAGAGAGAGAGAGAGAAGAAATGGAACATTGATTAACATACCAATTTTAATTATGGCCATGTGAGTGATTTTTTTGCTTCTTAGTTAGTTGATGAGAGACAACTAGATGATGATGATGACGATGGGAGCCAACACACCAATCGGTAATGTTAATCTTTCAGTCGACGAATGAAAGAACCAAACACACAACGGCGATATAGAGCAATTGAAGAGTACAACGGCAACAGCTGTATATATCCTAATAATATAATAGAATTAAACGTTAAAATGATGTCGATGTTAATGATGTGAATTAGATTTATATCAAAAATACATCTATAGATTAATTGTAGTAGACCAAACTATATATATATATAGACAATATAATAATATCGATGTTGATGAGAGTTGATGAACAGGTGATTGATGCCACGATTGGAGAATTGAGTGTGCTTCCCATGTTATGAGGCAAAGTTAGTGTTCACAAATGCAGTTAATCCATTTTTTGTCCTATGTGTGTGTACAAATATAGCTCGAAGCAAACTGGTTCAATTCACATAGACACAAATGAAACAAATTGAAGATTTCTTTCGATATATACACACAAAAAATAGAATACGAAAATACATCTAAATCAAGAGAGTGAGAGTGTATATATAACAATGCACTGTCTATGGGAGTCAAATTCTTATCGGCAATCACAGAAAAAAATGTTAAATGTTTCAATGTTTGTTTGCCTTATACAAATTGAAATTTGAACAAAAAAAGGCAACAATCGAACGAATGAACGGAAACAAATGAACGATGGAAAAAATGAATGAGGAAGCGAAAGGAAATGCGCGACATTTATATAAATGGTGGTAAATTGATGAACGGGAACGCGAGTTTAGTGAAAAATGTTGGGCTTGGCACTTCACTCCATGTGGCTATTGCCGATTGAAAATAATAATAATAATAATAATCATAACCGAAACTCATTCTTTTCCCCTTGTATTACACCACAAGATTCGGAAACCATTTCAAAAAATGAATGAATGAACGAACGAACGAACAATCAATCAAAATAATCATGCTAATTGTTGGCATGAAAATGGTTCGACAACACAATAATCCAGGTCGTCCGATATATATATTCGTGTTCTTGTGGCGACAACAACCAATATAACCAAGTCTTGCTTTGGTACAACATGGGGGCAACAACATATAGGCAATCAAATAATGGCGATTTACCTAATGAAATCAAGCAACCATATTCCATGTTTACCACAATGTCAACCACCTATAGACCACCAGATATTCTTTTTTCTATGTTGTAGATTTTTTTTAATACAAATGTGACGTTATAATATACGATTATGAATATATAAAAACAGAATAAATGAATTAATAAAATTAAATAAATAATCATATTTCCACTAAACATAGGAAAAATAATTAGCCACCTCAACGAGTCAATCATATTTTGAGAATGTATTGTATGGTTTTGGAATGAGATCCAATAAATTTTAATATGTTAATTGATTATCATCATCATCATCATCATCATGTTTATCTAGAATATGATGATGTTCTAGAATCTAGATCAATGAATTTATTCATTTCCGGTACAACAAAGTTTTTTTTATGAGAGTTTAGCTTTTTTAATTAAATCGAATATAGACCAAACATCAAAAAACAAAAACAAAGAGAGTGAAGAATTCAAAATGAGAATCGGTTTGAACACAACGAACAAAACGAAGCGAACAATTAAATTTAATTAGGAAAAGAACAAAAAAATCATTAGGCATGTATGTACCATGACCAGATAGATATGCCGCTTTTGTGGACGAATGGATTCTTCATTCGTTTGTTCTATACCTGACAATGACGAGATACCAGAAAAAAGAGAACTCGATTGTGACGAATAGAGAAACATTCATTTGGATCATGGCTTTTGATTCATCCATTGGTCTACTGGTTCTATGTTGAATCTATCTCATTCTTGGTTGCCGAGTTGTCGACATAATCACTGACGATTGTGCTCGACATATTCCGAGTGAACCGAAAGAAAGAGAGGGAGGTGGGAGGAGGAGGAGTATCCAAAATATATCCCAACCGCCACATCTCGATTTGCATAAAATCGTGAGTTACAACACTAAATGAATCGATCGCATTTGAATTGACACGCAATCAAAAGAATTTAATCAGAAAAAGCCATAGATAGGATGGATAGATAGTGAACGAAAATTTGCTAATTGAATGGCAGCTAATTGAAATTGTGCAAAAAACCGAAAAGACAACAGGAACATAAATAGGGAAAAAAAGAAGTGAAGGCTTTCTCGCACACACGCAAACGTCTATGGAACATTTGCATTTAGATTCAGAACGCTTGATGACGACACCATACCCTTGGTAACACATATATGTATAATATAATATACGTACATCAAAAGATGAATCGGTCGCAGGTTTCGGTGAAATGAAATCAAACAACAAGCATAAAGAAACAAGAAGAAAGTTATAGTTTATGCGTGTGTGTGTGTGTGTTTGTGTGTGAATATCGTATTCGGAGACCACTTGAGAGTGGGAGAGAGAGTTTGTCGATCACACTGAAACATGATCAATCAAATTGATCAATCGAACATTGATACATTGATGAAGACCGATTCTGTTAAAGTTGGCGACATATACACACACACACACAACCATTTGAGGAATGAAGGAAGAGCACGCAAGCATGCATGCTTGCATGCATGTAAGTGTGGAATGAGTGAGTTGAGATATTCATCCAACGACGTCTGTTGAGAGACTGAAAACTGAAATGTTCTCTCGCACTCTCTTCCTTCAAGAGAAGGAAACTTTGTGTTTAGTTTTGCCGGTGACCAAACTGACGAACCCATGAATGTGTGAATGTTTTTTTTTGTTTATATTTCACTGTGTCCATTCTAACCAATGTGTCATTGGATATAGTGGTTAATTTATTGCTAGTGTCGACACTTGCTGATCCTTTTCCTTTTCCTTTATTTCCCCTTTCTTTTTTTTGTTGTTGATCTGTATACAATTTGTTGGGCGAATAAAAACCGCAAATAATTCGGTTCGTTGCTTGGTCGAGACAAAAATACACATGTGACAATGGAGTCTTCATGCAAATGTCAATAATAAGAAACAAAATGATCTAAACATATGGCACATGACACATTTGTCAAACAGTGTTTCTCAAATTGTAACATCGGAAGGTTTTGAATATTTCAAAAAAAACTTTCACTCTTAACGTTACGGATATCTATCATTCCGTTACCGAACGTCGATTTGAAAGAGTTGTTCTTGTTTTTGTTACTAAGCCATTCATTATTTGTGTAAACAAATGAACGAACGACATGATAAAACATAGACATTTTGAACAAGTATCAATCATCTCAATAGGTATTGAATGTCCACACATAGGATAGAGTTGACAACAAACAAGTGTCCATTTCTATTGGAGCGCAGCACAAAGCATAGGACAACAAACAAATGCCGATAAATAGACCACCAAATTGACCTACTAACTCGTTGGTGACGACAATCTTATCTCGGTTAATTGAAATCTATGAATAGATGGATTAATCTATAGAACAATGAAACAAGGAATTTGTCTCTCCCTCGGGTATCAAGTTTTGAGCCTTTCCGTTTTATTTATTTTTTTTTTCATAGATGATAATAATGGCCGTCCATTGAATGGCTTATTTCCGTTCATACGCTGGAATGTTGGATCCGACATTTAAACAATTAATCGGTAAAACTCATGGAAAGCCGGTAATCGATTGATTGCCCGAGTGTATACACCCGAATACAAAAGTGACCGGCACAAGACCGATTATGAATACAAATTGAAAACAAGAAACCAATTATTACCATTGAATGGGTGAAACCGGCCATAGAACAATGACAGGTGACGTCGTTGCAGATAGAAGGGGCCAATCAAATGGATTTGACCAAAACCCATCAATTAATCGAATAGTTAAAGTTGAATTGAAAAAATAAAACAAAATGAACGGAACAAAACAAAACGAAATGAAATGAAAAAAAAAATGTGAATCGGGAGGTGTCGTGACCGATTTGGGTCATACGATATTTGAGGGAGAACAGAGTTTGGGTTTTAGAAGCCCAAAGAACTAAACTCTTCAATCAAGCCGATTCAGGTGCTAGCTGATGGGGGGTGCTGACAATTATACTATAGCCGCGCCAAATGTAATGAGCTTACACATGTCGAAACTAATCGTTTGGTTCGCGCCCGAGCACACACACACACACACACACACACACACACACATTTGAAAAGCAATCGAGTAAAGACAATTGAAATGTTGGCTCGTCAACCAGTTTTGATTCGATCAAGCCAATTTTGGGTGACATTTTTTGGTTCGGTTCAAATTTGGTTCTATTCCATTCACCCAATGGAGACACACAAAACAGCAATGGCAATTCCATCGAAATGAATCGGTCGAAACCAATTTGCCCGATTGTTCCGGTGTGTTTTTGGTCCACGGCGACCCGAAGAAAGAAAGAAAGAAAGAAAGAAAAACTATTACCCAATTTGGAACAAATTCACCGTTTCAATGCTTTCAATATAAATTCAAAATAAAATTGCTTTTAAATTGAGCAAAGAAACAGGCAAGAATGAGAGCCGAAAAACAATGGTAAGCTCCACTTACGAGTAGTTGAGCCATTCCATTTAGGACTTATTGCAATGGCCCAAATGTACGTATGAATGCGAATTAGATTGAAAATGTGCGGATCAGAATTAATAAATAAAAACGAATGAAGAAGGAAGGCAAAGAGAGAAGAGGAGGCACAATTATATTATTATATGTGAATGCATCAATATGTGTAATGGACAATAAATAACCTCAATGTCAAATGAACAGTAGCTATTAAAGAATAAAGACGACCAAAGAAAGAAACAGGCTCAAGACGAAAGGGATAATTTACATATTCGTACTGAAAAGAGATGTCAAGAAAAGAGGAGTGCGAGAAAGAGAGAGAGAGAGAGAGAAGAGAGAGAATAAAATTGTGCTAAATCTGATCGTCGACTATCATTATGTATAAATATATAAAGACAAAGATAGGAAAACCAGGGAGCAATAGTGTGTGTTGTGGATGAAGGTTCACTCATTCACTTGGATCTTAGTTCATCCGACGACGATCAGCAAGTGATCGACCTGAAGCAAACCGAACGATCGGGATAAAACCTCCATCAATCAAGCCTGTGGCAAATCATACATATCGAGTTTTGTGATACAAATTGCAAATATGAACGCACAAACGCACACACACACACACACACACACACACACACACACACATACACACACGAATTTATGGTTAAGGCCATAAATCAAAATAGTAAACAAGCTGTTGGCTAAGTGATACATGGTGGCCTGCAGGATTTGGATGCTCACAAATTTGCTCAACTCAACGTGGTTTGTCTTCCATTTTGATTTTTTTGTCCTTAGGTTGATCGTTTCTCTTTTTTTTTGTTTATTGCAATGATCGTACCTGTCAGTCGAATTTCAATTGCAAGAGAAAGAGCGGCATTAGAATTAAACGGGAGCATCTTTCACAGGACAATCAATATTTAGTTCGATCAGATATTGTCACTCATTCTCAGGAAGTCAATGGAAATGGGCAGATTCAAATTAGACCATTGGTGGTCAGTGAAATATAAAGAAAAATTGTGAAAATGTCGAACAAATAAACAAAGGACATAATGCAAACTGAATTGTTATGAAAGGACGCAGCAAGTCGTCGAACCAATCGATTTTGTCACCATTTTGTATACGTTCATTATCGTACAATAGACTAGATACAAAACCGAAATTGTTCATCGTTTCGGGTCCACTTTTTTTGGTTGCCAATTAGGAATGATGACCAGAAAAAAAAGAAGTTTAGATCGAGTAATGGTTCAAGTGTGTTGCCATTTGAATAGACACATTGTGCGTGAATACAAGCAAATTGGACATCAACCAAGTTAACCTGATGTGAAGAATGATGAGAACACAAAGTGTGGGTCACTCGATTTGTGCCAGATTATGGTAGAGTAATCAAGTGCCTATAGTATACATATATACGGAAATGCCAATCACCAATGGTGCCAATAAACTATAGACGAAAAAGGAAAATGAGAATAGATGCGGAATACATGCAAAGTGAATGGGAACGCTTTCAAGCGTCACATTGATGAAGGAGAGACACCCTTTTGTGTTAGGACACTAAACTCTGGTCCCCAAATAGCGAAACTTAAATGAAGCATAAAAGAAAATGCACTAAATTGGGCAACAATTACACGAGCTAGTCGATCCATGTGCGTTTGTGTGCTTTACGTTCCGTTCGACCATACCAAAGATTCTATTCTTCTCTTTTCATGCTCTTCATCGACATTGGAAGACAATAAACTTGACTGAATCGTTATATACACATCATTCGGTGAAGTGAAAAACGAAAATATAGAAACCGAAAGAGACGAATAGATTAGATTCACATTAGACATGGCATAAGGAACCAAAATTAATGATCGAACACCGGGAACCAAATGAGTGATAGATAAACCAGAACCGGACACTTATATACTACACATCTGACTAACTTATATGCCCCCAATTCAGTTGTTGTGTGGTCATTGGATGTGGTGCTGGTCGGACGGGTTCGAACACTAATTTTCAATTGTATTCCCAAATTGTACCCCAGAAAAATGTGAATCGAGACATCAAACATTTCTTGTTGTTGGGGAACAATTGGCGAATTGTTACACATTGGACACTCGTCGGGCGTCATTAGGACAAAAGGGACACAGTGGCAAGTCCACGAATCGGAATCGATCCATTGGACAGGAAATGTGAACTGTCTCTTGTTGTCATTGAATGGCTAATCTCCTATCCATTGGATACAAACACGAAAAAAAATATTGACAACAAACATTCATTGGGAAAAGAGTACAAATGAAAAAAAAATAACGAAACAATTGACTACAATGAATCAATTGAACATATTGACGGCAAGAGAGGAAAAAATCCCATGTTACAATGATACCTAGTAGATAAATAAATGTGTAAAATGTGAATAAATCAAAAATTACAAATCAATCGGTTCATTTCACATTGTTGGATTTTTTTCTTGTGTTTCCATTCACTTGTGATATATACATCAACATTGGATACAAGGGAAAAAAACTATCCGTTATATCAATTAGTGCAATGAGAATCAATTTACAAATTACACCAAAGATTTGGATCGTTCATTCTTAATGGCATTCTTCCATTAGCCGACAATTTCAATAGGCCTGACAAGTGAACGTTTTGTATGTGTTGGTGTGTATGTTGGTGACACTTAGACTTTGACTAAAAACACTGGAATATACAACGGACGGGTTCGAGTATGTTCGGAATTGTGTGTGTGTGCGGACTCAGAGAATGGGAGAATTCGTGTGCGACTAAAGTGGAATGGAATTGTAAATGTGTGATCAACCGAGGGTATATTTGGTTTCCACCCACTCTGCATTGACTCCCCTTTTTTTCATAGACCCACAAAACACTTTCCTATTCCACTTTTATAGCAAATAGTTTTAGTGTGTACCATCAACTTTGATTGTTGTCCACGAGGTACACAAACGAGCCACGAGTATAAAGAGAAAGAGAATGAGAGACAAAGCACAATTAAGACAGGAACAAAAAATTAACTCAAACAGTCAAGTCTACAAGTGGACAATAATTGAACCCAAAAAACCATTCACAAAAGGTATATAATGATTGAATCCACACAGGTCCATAGGTTTCAATGGACAATGTTCCATCTACACAAGTTCAATGTTCCATCTCGAATGCTGGTTTGAAAAGCTTATATATATATTGTTCGTTGAATTCCCTTGCCGACCAAAAACGGTTTCGATAATTAATTACGATTGCATTCATTCATTCATCCACTAGAGGTGAATTTGTGGCGCCATGGGCAGGTCAGCAGCCCATAATTATGCATAATTAGCTTGGATTCTCTAATCGTACTCGAGAACCGTTCTTCAATAGAAGAGAAGAGAAGATTCGTTCGTTCCAGGAAATGGAAGTATGAAAAAAAACGAGAGAATTAAAGAGGAAATGATGGTAGATTAAGGGTCGATTTAAATGAAATGCATTTGTTAGTAGCCTTAAAACATTTTGTTCAATTGATACAATATCATTAAGAACTAATATTTTGGCATCGATAGCAAGACAATTACGCAGTTGTCGTTACAGACGTGCTCAAGAGTCCATTGGCACCTGACAGTAGTGGCTCATTTTAAAGTTGAGTGGCATGTTGGAACGTGTTCTAGAATATATAATTCTTTAAAATAGACTTCACACACTTCAAATGAACGTTTGTGTGTGTGTGTGTAATTCAATTTACAATTCATCGTTTTTGTAGAAGCATGTCGTTTTAGATGTTAGACTTTAATAGAATGTGAATGTTAAGGGAATTGAATGAGACAAGACCAAAAGACAATGCAAACATTACAATTTGGTTAATATGGGAAAACATAGGCAAAATACACAACGTTTTTTTTTTATTTTGTTGTTGTTATATTCAATTCATACTTTTAGAGAATAGACATTCGATTCGATACCAAAGTTTATTGAGTGTGTTTGTGTGATCAAACGATATTGAATTGACCACATCAATTGGCAATTGAAGACATTGACCAACATTTGAACGTCAATGTTGAACATTAGAATTGTAAAATATATGAATCAAATAGCGGCAATTGGCAAATGGAATGGCACTAAACTGTGAACGTAACTAATAAATGGTCAATATCAAATGTGTTTGCTTTCCATTCAATGTTTAACAAACTGTTCCAATTGGTATTCTTTAGTGTTCTCCTTTTTTTCTTCCAATACATTTAATATACTCTTTCAAACAAGATTCGACTCTTGTTCAGCAAGTTTGATGATGTTGAAATGTCGACATTATATGTTGATGATTGTTTGGTGTGTCACTAAGCATTGTCCGAACGGTGTGTAATTCAATGATCAAATCATTCGAGTACGGCACACCTGCGATTTTCTTGTTTTTGTTTTGTTGTTCATGTTTTTGGATGAACTTGGACTTTCCCAAAAAATAAAAATACATGGAACACCATTTTTTTTCTCTATGATTGAACACATTCAGTATTTCAATTAACAAACAGTGAGAAAATGAAGGAAAGTTTTCCGAATCGACCAACATGAATGTGATTATTAGAAAGCTCATTAGAATGACATGTAGATGACATTTAAGGTAAATGATGCTTCACAACGGGAGAGAATTGTGAGACCCTCGACCAATGGACACTAACTTTGGTGTGCAATCATTACTCCTTTTTATTTAGATCTAATAATGAAACTTTCAACTGTTTGTATCCTAGCCATTACTTGATCAATTTCAATAAAACTAATATTGATAATTATCTAATATTCTATAGAATTGACTCTATAAAATAAAAAGTTTTAAAAACTTTGTTTTAAATATATATGCATATTTCATATTTTGACAATCCCATGTGAGGCTCTCACTTTTCTCTCATCTTTAATGGATAAAAAAGGACAAACTTACAACTATGGACATGGCGCATATTTTTTCCCATAAGCATAGTATCCAATTAAAACCGTCCCTGACACTTGAACCCTCCATATAAGTCATATTTCTACATTCCAACATTAAAGGTAGAAAAAAAAGTAGTGTAGTGTATGATGATAAACAATGTGCTATCTGGACACACCTGATGATGAACAAGACGAATGTAATCGTACATACACAAACGAGATTGTGATTGCTGCTGAATTCACTACTAATTCAAATTTGGTAATGTCCACATGAGAGAATCAGCGTCGATTCTTCATGATGAACATTAAATAAGTGACCAATGTCCATCGAAGCACAAAATTGCCATCAGGAGAGTGGTCTCTCATGCAAATCGGCGATCAAAGGAAAGTGCGACGAACTGAACACAAAATATGAAGTGCTGTTTTTGTTGATTGTTGAATGTGACGTTTTAGATGTGTAACCACATTGGACACAATGAAAGCAAACATCGATTTAAAAAGAATTCTTTCATATTTGGTTAATGTATGACGAATGGACCAAGGTTAAGGTAAATGGAAAATAGATATAGATAACGTATTGATATAATCTTAAAGTCGGTTGAACTATATTTGTGCAATATATAAGTTATAAACTATAATGTACTAAACTTCAATCGGATCACCATTACTTTGGATGGAGAAGAAGAAAAAAAAAGGGTCGCCAATTGAATGGAGAAAGGTCGTGAACGTAAATGTTTTCGCATCATTCAATATTTGATGCGATCAACCTACACACACTTGCACTCAATCCAATACCTAATAAAAAAAGGAAACAGAAGCGGCAACAGCAGGAAAGTACCTAAAGACAATATACATAATGAGAATGGCTGCAAGGCTTCAACCAAATAAAAAAAAATGTATAAAGTGCACTACATCCAAAGGCTTGGACTGGAGGGTGACATTGAATAGGACGAGATGGTTTCAACCATATATACCACTCATGGACAATTCATGGTACACACACACACACACTTACATTGCATTGTTCTTCCAATTTTTTTTTCGGGTTGTAGTGTTCATCATCATTACCGACCTCTCTTTTGCTGGCTCGCTTCTCTCCCTCCCCCTCCACACACAACGATTGCGTCCATATATGCCACAGAAAGCACTAAATTGGCTCAATTGTAAATGGCATTTTCACTGAAAAACTTAAGTAAAACAAAAAAAGAAAGAAAGAAAGAAAGAGGTGTCACACTTTGTTCATCTCACGGAAATGGTATTCACAAGTACTATTCAGGAACAGTTAAGAAAAAAAAACTCTATCATCATTTGGTGGTATTAATCTAATTTTCCTGCTAAAAATAAATGGATTTATTTGTTTTGTTTTTTTTTGTAGTTGATGGTTGATTGTTGTTGTGTCTCCATTTACTTCCCCTTCCCTTCCTTTAAGTCGGACACACAAAACATTCATAAAACAAATGAGATCAAGTGACCGATACATTTTTTGCTGCTGCGGCTGGTGGCGGTGGTGGTTAGAAACAAATGGGATCAATTGCGAATTGATGATGATTGCCGACTGACCTATTGAGAAGATATATACTTCTACCTCAATAATATTTATTCTCTTTTGTGTGTGTGTGTGTGTGTTTCATTAATATTCGTCGTTTATATAAACGTCGGAGAAATCGGAGATGAGCCGATCGTGTCCGGTTATTGCCCAATTGTGAAAGGGTTGTGCCCTCGTTGGGCAAACACAAGTAGTCAAATACTAATTGCGGTAGCGCATTAGTTTCCAGTGTGAATTGACTTCCAACCAATAATTAACTATAGTAATCCAATGTTTGAAACAAGTCTTGATTGTATATTGTGTGTGTGTGTATGTTCATGTAAAGATCACGTTTTGGTAGCTTTTTCAATACGTCAATTTTCAGCATAGTGTTTATGCCACAAACCCCATTGAAATGAGCAATGATCGGGACAAACCCGAAATGGACAAACCCTAGACATAACGGACACGGGATTGTTGCTGTTGCTCTTGTTGCCGCTTGATTGTCTCGATAATTGATTAGTCAAACATTAGTTTTTCGTTCATTTTTTTCTGTCTGTTTGTTTGTTTGTTGTATGTACTTATCGACATTAAAGAATGGATTGTCAAAATGTTAGGAAAAAACTGTTTTTATATATGCATGAAATGCGTGTCGTCTTCTATCACAAACAAAAAATTCGTTTGCTTTCGCACTTCCAAAATAAGAAAAATGAACGATGATTATATAATGGGTAGAATATTGTTTTTGTGATAAAGCTAGGTATCAATTTGTCCTAAAGTGCTCCATCGAGACGGGAATCGAACGAAGAAAGATTGTATGAATCAAATTGAAAAAAATGGCCAATCGAAAGAAAAAGGTTCTAGTCGGTCGATCCCTTCAGAGACTAAAGCAAATATTTTTCTTCTTCTTATACAAAACACAAAGTATTGTTTCCTATGGAACCGATATGATTTGCAATTTAGACCAAGGGTGTTCCACAAGCCAAGAGAAAAAAAGAGAAACGATAAACACACATACATGCAGTGAAGCAATAATTGAAAATCAATTCGGTAATCCATCAATTTTCCTTGGGTGTGAATGAATGGGCTTTTTAGCAATAAAACATCTACTTTATGGTTACCAGTGAGAATACAGAAGAAAATGGTTTCATACAGAAAAAAAATTTCGTAGAATGTGTGGGAGGCAATTATAAAGTGTTGGTCCACCACTGTGACGGAAAACTGAAACCGAACCCAAAAAGAAGAAGAAGAAGAAGAAGAAAATGTGTATAAAATAAAATGACAATTGCTACACAAACGTCCGACAACCAATGATCATTATGTACACACGAACAGTATAAAGGTAATAAAAGCTGCGAGACTAATGTAACGGGCTTTGGCTTACATTTTCGTTCAAGAAACGAACGAAAAGACGAAAAAGAATAAGGGCGAAAAGGCAAAAATCGATTCCAAATTAATCAGCAATGGAATAATGCCAATGGCAATGGTAATAAAGTCGTGTCAATATTATATTCACAATGGAATATTGGTCGAACTACATGATCATTGGAGAAGTTTGGTTCGAGTACAAATGTCTCACACACGATTATGCACAACACACACTCAGAAAGGAAAGGATCCAATTTGGCTGGCAATAAAATGTGCATAGACACACACACACACACACACTCATCACACCTAGCAAAGTATATACTTGTGGACAAATCCAGGTGTTATTACCAGCCAACCAAGCCAGCCAGCCAGACAACTAGTACCCCTCGGCTCGGTAATGAGACTTGTATGTGTGTGTGTCCAATATTTATATTAATAAATCTCATTCATATTATGCAACATAGTCATGCAAACCATTGGGCAGAATATGAAAAAAAAATGTTTTTTGGAAATCATTTGCTTTAATGTATATGTGTCGGCTTGATCATTTTTGTACCACACAAACCGGAACATAGGCGAATACACGAATACAACATACATACACACCAAAAAAAAAAGTTGTATATGAGTGTGGACTCTATGACTCGCCGACGACACGAAATGTGATCCCTTTTAGTTATAATTAGATGGATTCGTTACCAAACACATAGATTTGGCGGGCCTAATTCGATTCAGAGTCATTTAAATAATCGAATCATTGGTGAGAGTGAACCAAAATAAAGAAAAGAGAGAGAGAGAGGAGCGAAATGTCATCGATTGTATGGCAAAACACACACACACACACAAAAAAGTTAGAAATGAAAATTGAAAAGCAAACAAGAATAAAAAAATGGATCGATGAAAACGGTACGGAACCGATCAAGCACAACCAACAAGCCATTGTGGCTATAACAACTTATTATGGTGGTTCGTCCGATAATTGTTATTACTACAGACACTCTATTGGTCACGACACAATGTTAGTGTGGATCAGAATATTCACCGTACCAGAATAGAACAGAATCGTACCGAATCATATTGGTACACATTCTCACTTTAATGGAAATTGATTTCCTTTCGGCAATTCTCACACAAAACATATATACATATAAATCGATGACAATTTCGGACAAGGACCAAGTTTCCAATGACGATTAAATTTATTCGAGCTATAATTGTCATTTTTTCAAAAAAAAAATTATATGAAAAGTGAAAGCGTTTTTATATTCGAAAAAGACGAGAAAATGAAAATTTTCAAAAACGTGTCATTGGACAATCATCGTTTTTGGCAGATGAACTAAAAATAGTAAATGAACGACAAGAACCGAAATGAATGAAAATGATTATAAATGTAAATGGATCAATCGAATAAGAATGGAGAATGAATGAGTGAATAAATGGGAAAATGACTGATCGAATGAAGATAATTAAAACAATCGACTTTGACGAGTGACATCGTCAATCGCTTTTGACGGTTGATCCTATTATTTGCTTGCAATTTTTTTTATTATATATTAATGTATAATATTCTTCAATAAACATAGAGATCGTGTCATTGTACATGTGTGTTGTCATTGCAAACAATGGATACTCTCCAAATGAAAGATTATTATTTGGCTTCGGCTTTTTGGAACCCTGAATTATAGACAATGGCAATCCTAATCTAATTGTGTGCATATACATATATATACTTCAATGGCAGTACCCGTTGGAATGTGATCTATACAACCATTTGTCCGAGACTCACACAAAAACCAACGTGATATCGTCTCGACTCGTCTCCTGTATTCATATAATGTGCCAAGCCAAAACTGACATTCTTCGATAGAGTTTATCGAGTGATATGTTGTTGCCATTGATGAAATGGCGACATTTGCATATGGGCGGCTAGTAGGCCAAAAGAAGGAGAAAAAGAGAGATAGATCGTGAGGGCAATGTTCGTGATCGCGGACAACACATGCGAGGACAAATGGCATCTAGAAGCAGACCATTCTCGACATGATGGACCACGTTTCAATGCAAACAAGATTCAATTAGCTCAATAGCCTTAGAGCGATTCGCCTCACAAATTTGGAACCATTGTAGCGAGTTCAGTAATTTTTATTCAAACAACTAACAAAATTGTGCAGTTTACATGTTGATTTGAAGCTTAATTGAGAGTACACATTTAAACGAATGATTACACTTTTCCCTCCGATTCTGAGAAGTGAACTAGCATCGATTGTTATAATCAGTTAAGATCAGTCAACATATACATGTAAGGTTTGTTTCTTTTCATTAAGTTTAGTCAGTCATAACACTCGTATACAATGCCACAACACGACATATATATATATGTATATCTACATAGGTAAACATGGGGAACCTAAATTTATAATCAAATTATACAAAACAATTCAATCATGCCGAGTTTGGACCCTATTGAGATATAGGGAAGCAGTGGCATTACAGTTCAACATTGCTAACGGATAATTTGTGACCGAGCAGGGTGTGTAATGTGGCAGAATGGCAATTGGAATATTTCCCATTGCTACTGCTATCGTAATGAATCGTTCCTTTTTTTGTTTCATACTTTCATTCATTGCAATGCAAACAAAAAAACTAAATTGATTATTGACAGATGCAACCGTGCCGAATTGTCCGAGCTATAGGAAGCAACCCACACACACTGACAATCACAATGGACACAGACAGACACATAAGCCATAGGAAGCAACCAACCAACCAACCGAATTGCACAGGTGTATATGAGATAAAGAGAAGTGAACGTTTACATTATGAACAAAGCAAATTTGGTATCTCAATTCATTGGAATCAATTCAGTCAACAATCGATCCAGTACAGACCTAACATACATAATAACAAGACTGGATCGAGACTGGGGAAAGGGGGACACTTTGGTGGGAGGACAGACAGACGATCACAATCGACACAATCCAATGCAACTAAATTATTGTCCCCCACACACTTATTCGTCTCGTTTCGCTTTTGTATACAACCCAATTGTAAGCAATGCAAACAATATTTGGTAGAGAGGAGAGAAATAGGGAAGAACTCGATGAAACAAAAGTAGAACATTCAAACAAGGAAAAGTGTGTGCGTGTGTGTGTGCTGTAATTTATGCAGCAATGAAAACACGAACCAGAATTGGCTAACATCAACCAAAACAGACGATAGTTTTTTGCAAAAGAGAGAGAGAGAGAGAGAGAGATGAGAAATGGGACGATGCGATACGGCAACATAGACCGGATTAATTCAGCCGACTTGGTCCGAGACTAAATCAAACAAACAGATTAATTAAGAATCCAATGTTAGCGAACAAAATGTTTCAGTCACATCCCACAAGCAAGAACAATTTATTTATTTGGTTCGCTCAATGTTGACACGATGCCAAACGAATATTTGACAATGGCGGTACTGGTTGGTACTAGTTGTCAACTTTCCAATGTCTGTGTGTGTCAATGGTCTTTACAATTTAAATAAATGATGATCGAACATGGAGATGCTTCTTTAAACTTATGGCTTTCCCTTTTAGTAAATTTGGGGAGAGAGAAAGAGAACAAAAACAAGAGAGAATGGCATTCCAACTGAGATGTCGAGCATGCAAGCCGATTGAAATGTCATTATTAATTAAGTGCATACATCACACACAATGATTACCAGTAGAATCTTGTATTTTCAATGTTGTCTTTCGGTTTTCTTTTTTTTGCTATTGTTGTTTTGTGTGTCTGTGTAATCGATGCCACTGCTTCAGTGGCACGTGAATTGAACGAATAGAAAGAGAGAAATGATGTTGATTCAAATTGAGATGATTCGAGTCAATTACATTCAATGTCAACATGACAGATCAATGATATCATACATGTAAGATCTTTGATCAAAGGCAGACAACCAAACAATCCATCTATTCATTCATGCAACCTGTTTTCAATAAATCAAGTGTTCAGTTAAATTTATGTGTTGTGTTCAAATAAATTCTCATTATCAGTAAAGAATGTAAAAAAAGAAAATTAAATTTGATGCAATCAAATCAAGGTGGTCAGTGATTACTGCACTGAAGCATGAATGCTAGATGCATTGAATGAGCTAAATAAAAAAATATAATGCAGGAAAGCCAACATTTCACAAAACAATCTTTGTTGTCAATATTTCAAATTTTTGTATTCGAAACATTGAACAGTGGTCAATTTGATCTAATTAGATTATTTCAGGGTGAGTATACTATTGAATTGGAAACAAAACACAAATAAAAAATCGACTTATAATTAAATCAATGGTAACACATAAATCGAGTCAAACACTCCCTCATAAAGAAAAATGCTCACACAATCAATTCATTCTTCGTCTTTATTTTCTTGTTGCCGATGAACTCAAGTTCAATGTTTTTATTATTATATGCCATACATAAAAAAAATATTTCAAACCGCAACACATCAGTTTCTTTGATCATCACCACCATCGTTTTAGTTGGCTTGAGGTGACTTGATTTGGCTTACTAATTTATCCCTTCCCCCACTTCCAATCTTATTCATTCATTCATATATTCATAAACATACATAGGAGAGAAAATCGAATCAAATGAAAATGTTCATTTCCATATGATTTGGCCACATGATAAATTGATAACAATCAGTACACATTGAAAGAGATTGAAACAGAGGATTCGACAATAACAAAGCGGTCACTAATCATTTGGTATGTCCGTGTGTGTGTTTGTGTGTGTGTGTTGTGTGTACAACAACAACAAAAAAAGAGCAAAGTACATAAGCCGTATTTGACAGTATAGTTACAACTTCAACAGCATTCACTTCATTTAAGTTTGAAAAGTTTTTCAAACTCGTTGCTCGGCAGCATGCCAATAATAAGCGACAATAGCCACAAGACACCATGGTCGAAGACAATCAAATAAATTAGCAGCTCATTCCACAATTTTGTACGACAATAACTGTACATTTCACAGCATTCTAGTATAGTAGTAGTACATATATAAACTGGACTCGATTTCGATCGAGGTCCATATAAGACTATACACAAGAAGAAGAAAAAAAATGGTAACAATAGAATGAAGACGAAAGTAAAAGAAAAACGAAAAGAAAAGAAAAGAAAGGAATGGCGAACAAGTAACTAAAGGCCACATATAATACACACAAGTTTGTATCAATGGAACACTATCTTTAGCAATCGAGTATGACTCAATAATAATAAAATACGAACGGGATCGTGAGTAGTGAAAAGGCACCGATGATGATAGTGGTGATGGTGATGGTGATGGCGGTGTTGGCTTAACAATGATTACCGGACACAATCGGCGAATGATCAACCTTCCAAACATTGATCGACGATTAATACCGCTAAAGCATCTACAATTAAGTGCATCAACCATTCCCCCTCTTTTTGCCTTTCTATCTCTCTCATGCATGTTTCATAATGTGGATCAATACTAATTGGGTCTCGTGAGGGGAGAAAAAGAGAGAGACGACGACGAGTGCAATTGTGAGGCTAATTGTCGATAATCGGTCATGATAAGAATCATATTCAATAATATTAATAATAGATATGAAAGAAAGGTTGAAGGCAACATGTGAAAGAGTGATTTGATTGAATGTTACATCAAGTTGGTTGGTGTGTTCAATATATATGTGTGAACAATCACATAATGTTTGATGCCAATTGTGTGAGTGAGTCAATCAGAGTGGCGAACTCAAGCCGACAATAGCATCGATCGACCAATGTATTGCCATTCAATACACAAAACCAAAAGAAATCGACACAATCGACTTGAAATGATGATGGTGGTGGTGGTGGTGGTGGTGGTCGACACTAAAGATTATCGCAATGTGTTCACAGCGGAAACACGTTAAGTATGGGCAAAACTTAAAATGTTAAAGCTAAATTTAAAACATGTGATGCTCTGCGGCAAACAAATTTGATATTATGCCCAAACTCCAAGTGACCATTCCTTACAATTTCAAATTACATGATCGAACCAATTATTATCATTATTATTGAACCAAACTTGTCTCACAACTATTCAACAGTTTGCTACCGTTTAACTATTCGGAACTAGTGCAGACACATACACGCACACAAACACATACATTCAATTTATGTCGACCAGTCAATCATAAAACGAGTGAAGAATAACAATTAGAACGGTAAATCTAGTTCATACTAACAACAGTAAGTTTGGGCGAAAAAAAGTGAAATAACACATTCAAAGGATAGATGCTAAAGAGATGAAGGGGAGAGAGGGAGAGAGAGGGGGAGGATGGTCAATCGTAATTGTACGAGTGTTCTGAACAAAATTAGATGCAAAAAGCATTTGCAAACCACACGATTTGCATAGAAAAATAATGGTTAAATGGCACTTGTCCAATTCATATTCAATATTGAATGTTTGTATGCGTATATTGGCAACAATAAATCTCTTCTGTCATTCAATAATGAATGGGTGAGCAAAATAATAAACCTAGCTCAAATAAAATGGTGGAAAATTGTCAAATTGTAGATGACATACTGGCCAACATTTAAGATTATTGAGGTGTCGATCAGAACAGACATCAAATCGATTTGAATGGCAAATGTTATAAATAGTTATATATGATTAATTAGAAATGCATATTGCATATATTGGATCGATTGAAAAACACCATCGGCGTTAATGTTTGGGCGCGACATTCATTGAGATCAATGAACGCTCCAAATATCACATCATTATCGATTATGATTCAACATTAGTCAATTAAACACAATTAAAAACTCAACATTAAAATATTCTATTAAAAAGTTAACACTTACCGATTCTTTGCCAATGATACAATAGAAAATACTTGAACACTTAGTTTAGGTTGACATTTCAATGTTGACACAAAAACAGAAAGGTAAATAATCAATTGTTAAGAACATTGATTCACCATTCAATGTATGAATGTCTCATGTCCAATTGCCCATTCCATTAGGTTAAGAATATTTTGAATGTTTGTTCCTTGATTTTCACTTGTTTTTGTTACGAAAGTATCGATTGAATCATGTAGAAATTTTGTAACAAAAAAACCTTTTATAGTTTTTCGCCTCAACCGATTTAGTCATCCGATTGTTTGATTCAATGAACCGAAATGTGATGATGATGACAAAAGAGACAATGAAGAAGAAAATTGGATGATGTCTTGATTGTTACAATTTTCCAATTGGTGGACACTGTTGGCTACTAGATTCAAGTAGCTGACACCTAAGAAAGAGAAAGCAAACGAAATCAGTTCAAAATTCAAAATCAAATCGACAAGAAACATTTTCTTCCAACAATATATGCTTGGTCAAACAATCAATGCATTTGTCAGTCAAAAATAAATAAATAGATAAAAAAAGTAAAACGTTAAGAAGAAAAGCTTTCACTAGCTATTTTGTATCAGAAAATCGTTTTATGTGCAAACTAATCTGAACACTTGAACATCACAATATACCACTGTTTGTTTGTTTGTTTGCTTATGTACGACAATCAGCTGATCTATAAACTTGATTGTTGGATGAATAGATGAATGTGGATGAACATGAAAGAATTTGAGAGCAACAGCAAAATAGAGAGAGATGTACAAGCTGTACATCAGACACTAATGATGCAATTGTATAGAAGATTGTAGAGAGTACTCAAATGCGCCGATGGTGGCCACATGCACATGGCACAAGACTATTGCACTCGGTAATTGGCAATCACGGCTAATCTAGATGCAATGAACCAGTTTTACAGTTGCCAGTTGGCGTCATTTTGGACCAACCAACAAAAAAAAAGTTGGCGGATAATGTCTTGCTCGCTTATATGTCGAGATGCGTTTTTATTCAAGTGTTTGTGTGCGTGTGTTGTGTGCGTCTTTTCCGTTCGTTTATATGTGTGCATACAATTAGTAAACAACCTAATAATACCAAGAAAAAAATGTAATAAGCAAACGATTTCATCGAGAAAAATTCACAGACACCCTGGTAAATATATTTACAGGCAACATCTAATAGAGTTATTAGCAAATAAATATACATATATACGCTTGGCTATTTGTCCAACAGATATAAATGTAAAGATGAATCAACGTTACGCATTTAAGTATCCTAGATTGAGATCTATTAGGCAAATTGAATTGTAAATCAACTTGAAAGTGAATGTCTAAACGCGTGCACTTTTCTCCAAAATGTGGATACATCCAGGGGTGTATAAGACATCGTAAACCAATGGCTATTAAATTAATATATTCCAACCAATCGACGGCTGGAATATTATGTGTGTGTGTATGTTTATGTGGAATCGACGAAACCAACTAAATTATGTAGACTCTCAATGATACTTTACGATATAGAATATGCAAAAATCAATGCGGAGAAGCCAACCCATTACATGATTATCACAGACTATATGCATATAATCAATAATATTAAATATATAAAAAATTAATAAAGGAAAACAACCGACGAACATGTAAACTAATTTTTCTTTATGTTGGCAACGAAAATTGATTTGGAAAAATTGTGGTGCACTTGTTTGGACAATATATCCTGTTTGGCTTAGTTTATATATTCGCCGCACTTAACTATTGGCTTGGTGTCTGATAGACGACGATGACTGGATCGTGTCAGAACAAAATTGCCAATCGATGGCAGCCTGTGGTGACGGGTGACGTTCAAGATTGGTGTGGATGTTTTCACCAATCAATTTGCCAACAAACGAAAATCTCCCATTTTTCAATGTATTTGCTTCCACACACCAAACACACCAAACGGTAATAAATCAAATCCAATCGAGTGCGCCAATCGTCGACTAAATATTCTGTGTTTGCATAAAGACTTGTTCCCCCACACTTATTCACTAATATAGTTGGAAAAAAATGGTGAATAAATAAGAAACATGTCCGCATCATCTTTAAAGGGGATAGATTGATGATGAATAAAGTGTGTGTATGTGTGTGAGGGGAGGGGGAGGAAATGAAAGAGATTGTTCATTGGAATGAATGGACGATTTAACGATGAAACATAACGCAATACAGTAACGGCAGCAGCAGTTGAAAGTCGATCAAAATTTGCATAAAACAATGGATGAGAATGATGGGCGCGTAGAATGGATGGGCAATTAGCCACTATTAGTGAATATACGACATGCATTAGATTATCGATTTGTGAGAGAAAGTGCAGTGAGAAGACACGTTTTGGCATCCAACACCACCACCACCAACATGACTACAAACAGCAGAGCATCACAATCATAATCGGAATGTGATCATTCTGGCATGTGGCGCGGTAGATCGCGCCGTTGCCAATGGGCCAAGATCGACCATTACTTCGTTTGAATGTTGTTAACTCAATTTGTTTGCCATTTTAGAACAAGCCATAATTCACGGCATACCATCACCAACACCATCATCACCATCAATGCACAACAATACAATGGGAAATATAGAGCAACAGCTGCTGCTATTACTACTGATGGCGATCCCTCATTACGGCAAATGTTGGTGGTTCAATACACTGATTCTCTCTTTTTTTTCAGGGTAAAGAAGAATCCCTCTAGAGACTTTACTAAACATTGGAACATTGCTAGACAACCAAAGATTTCCCATTCTGTTGTACAAGTGGTCATTATATTGTACAACCAGACAAGAATAAAAGTGAATGCACATAGTGTACTATACAATAGACATATCGTATTAATGATTTGACGAAATGGTCAATGGAATGTGGCCAATTCATTGTCCACAATTGAATATAGTGATAGAATTACATTGAAAAAGAGAGAGAGAGAGAGAGAGAGAGAGAGAGAGAGAGAGAAGAGAGAGAGAAGAAGGACAAAACAATTATGTTGGTACAGAAGCGATCAATCAACAAAGTAAAATGTTACAAATATTCTATTTTTGGGCGTCATTGGACATGTGTGTAACGAATTCGTTGGTATTTCCAGCATACCATTTGCATTCAACATAAATTATATTGAACTGATCGAACTGAAATGCAACAACAACAATGATGATCGAACTAAGAAGCAAACAGAAAAAAGACGAACCCATTTCCGTTGTTGATGTTGTGCAACGAATGGAGACAACAATAAGATAGAATGTCAATTTATATTTCCATTTATTTATTGAGGATATAAATATGAAGAAAGAAGAAATGATGAGAAATAAGTATATAGATGGTATAAAAGGCAACAATTGGAATCAGAATTTGTGCAAACATCTCCAAAGGAATGAAACTGGTGTGATACTGTAGTAATAGTTGAAAGGTGAGATTGAACCGTTCCTTGTGTAAACATGAGTCGATCCAATGTTGAATAAACATTCATACCAAGAAAAAAAAGAAGAGAGTGTAAAGACTAACAAACCAAATAAGCATTGCGATGAAGAATGAGAAAACAAATATTGAAGTGTTGCCTCAGTTTGACAGTGTACACATTTTCTATGTCATAATATGTATAGATGGATGGATGGATGAATGTTCGTGTGTCAAACTCGTGCCATCATCTCGCTCTCTCATTCTCCTTTTAGATGACAATTGGATAGACCTCATTCTAGTATCATAAATTGAATAATGATGGAAACCGCATCGATGATTACCCATTCATTCAACAAAGGGTGCTATCCACAGACATACACACACACACACAAGAAGAGAGAGGGGTAACACACATTAGTATACTGAACGTTAATGATAAGAGCACGATTCAAGAGTTGAATGCGTGTGTGTGTGTGCGAGTCTATGAAGGAGAAAGAAGCAAACACAATGGAAATGTATGTAAGTGGGAAAAGCAACAATCACCAATGCACAAAACGGATGCGAAACGATGGGAGGAACGAGACGAATAAAAAGACCACGCTTCTGGCATTACACTCGAAATCGTCAATCGTCAATGTCAAGAACACGAGAATAGAGGAATCTAATTTGTGTTCGACCAAATACTATACCAAATCTATGTGACTTTATCTGCACTTTTTATATATATATATTTTATGTTCCTAATGAACGTTAATGATACTGATTCGAACATATGTACAAACTACCTATTCCGGCTTTTGTGGCCGGTTTCAATCGTGTCTCTCCTCTCCTTCTTCTTCTTCTTTTTCTTTCGTTCTCAACCCAATTGTTTATTGATCATTCTCGCACAAACCCAATTATTTGAGTAGGCCAATTCGATCGTCGTCGCACACACACACACACACAAATAGAAAAGTCTTTTGCATCGTAAGATAGTGGACAATAATTGCTCTATTATTAGATCAAAAGTTCGTGTACGTATATCAACATACGAAAAGAGTTTTGTATTACATACGCGTGTCGATCCTTTTTTACCGAAATGTGAACAAGCATAAGAAGTTCAATTGAGCGAGAATTCGATAGAGATGAATAGATTGATAGATTGAACGAAACCAAAGAAACATGAGATCGATGCCAAATGGCCAATCATTATCATCATCATCGATGGAGGCAAATGTGAGCAATATGCATGAAAGAAGAAAAAGAAGAAGAAGAAGAAGAGTGAACAAATCGTCATTCAATATTCAATGACGGGAAACACACAAACACAAACACATCAAATGATTGAGCAAACAATCTGCAGCCAATTTTTATGGCAATGCAAAAGCAAACCAGCCGACTATTACATTAATACCGTTATGAAAGTGAAGCATTAAATTGCAATGAGCTTGTGAGTGGTCAGAATCAATGCAATCCACCAATGGTAATGGTATAATAATGTATTGTGTCATAAAAAATAAACATTAAATTGAAACAGTGGAAAAGAAAAGAGGAAAAGAGAGGAAGCAAGTATATGGCTTAGTTTATTGCCAAAACGATTATGAATCAAATTCGTGAATTGATTTACCACAAAAACATGGTGGATGAACATTGAACAAATTATGTTGAAAACATGGTAATGTAGCTCAATGCGTAACATTGGAAGCAACAGGCAATAAGACAATTCTTATGGACGAATGATACTAATGAATGGTAATTGTTTTCCCATTCTACTTCTAACTTAGATTTATATATATATTTATAATCCAAGATAATGGTTAGAAAAAAAGGATTTTCCCAACAAAAATAAACTTTTTGCATTCTACAAAAGGTAATTTGCATAATTGATATTGACTCTTATTTGTGCAAAATGGCTTTACAGCTAATGGATTTCCTTAATTCATACAAGTGATGTGTGGATTCTACACACAAGAACTGTATTCAAAAACACTATTGTTCTTGTTCAACTACTTGAAATTCGACTTAATCGATTCTAATGTAATATCATCCACCGATCTTAATTGCAAACAATTGACAACCAATGTTAAAAGTGTGAATGAAATGGTATATGATAGATTGATATCATGATACACCAAACTTTACTAAGTGCAATTTTCCTTCGTAAATTGATTTATGCAAATGCAATTCTATATATTTATCAATGAATATTTATTCCACCATTCTCCTTTGCTTCCATTTCTTTGCTCTTTGTTGTTCATTGTTTGTATGTGTGAACTAAATTACAAGCCACCACCGTCACCACCACCACCAAAAAAAGACAATATCAATTGGAAAGATCTATTTACATAGAATTCCAAAACAATCTTATGCAACCGAGATTGTGAATGAGAATCTAGAGATTTAATGTTGGTGGTGTGCTGTCGTACACATTACAAAAGAAAAACACAAAGGATTCCACATTGACTTGAGTATAAAAATGTGGCAATTGATGCGATGCAAAATGAGCAATGAAGCAAATGTGCCATTGGGAGATCCACTCAAGCACCGAAAGCATCGAATCATGTTGGTCCGCTTCAATTAAGGAATGAGGCAACATGGCAAGGCAAGTCGACACTAAATTGATAAAGTCGACGAATTATCCCCATAACGTTCGGTCATATCTTAAGTATAAGTAGGCAAAAAAAAAAGAAAAACTATTGAAGCAAACATATTGTTGAGGAAACAAAACCGTTCACAAACCGAAACCACACATTGAAAACTGTATTTATTGTGCAGTCTGGGCGTTTGTACTGATATTCGACTCAATTGAAAAGTCTTGGCCAATTGCAAGTTCTGCAACTTTTATCTATGATTTAAGTGAAATGGAATGATGTCATCGGGTGATAATATTAGAAACTGGCAAAAAATAGCTACTTTTTCTCCGATAAAATTTGGGTTCTCTCTCTCGTTCTCGTTTTTTGTTGCTTTTTGAGAAGGGCAAACAAAGTAAGTAGTTTTCATCTTTCTGCTTCTATCGTTCTGAAATTTTGGTACAACACATAAATACACAGGCGGAAAAAGAGGGAGACGAGAGAGAGATAGAGAACGAGAGAACGACTCATATACGAAAGTAATCTGTTCCGTTGAGAATTGGCCAACTGCAAACGGTTTGTGAAAGAGTGGAACCGAAACATGTTCATCTTCAATATTCGGTAAAAGAAAAAACATTGAAGATGTGTGTACACACACACACACACACACATTGGCTATCTTTATTCTGGTGAATCCCTTGGTTAGGGAAAGGGGGAATGAAAATAGAAAGGGACATGACGTAACCATCGAATTTCGATGTATAATTTGAACAAACTAGCCATAATGCACTTATAACATAAGGGAAACGTTACTAGGATTCAAGAAAAGATTCCTATGTTTTGTTATATTTGAGTGAGTATATGGATGGATACCATTCACTCCCACCTTTCTCTTTCACTGATTCGATCGCTCCCACACAAAATTTGGTAAATGTAAATCGGGCCAAACAAAAAAGTAAAACATGTAAGGAAGTGTGTGTGTGTGTATAAGAAATGTGAAAGGCACGACAAGACTTGCCATTCACCTTGAGAGAAAGAGATGCGGAAGCCAGGCGGCAGTTCAATTGAATGGTGGAATGAATGAACATTGTCAGTGAAGATGGTTGCCTGTTTGGTCGGTTCGATTTGATTCGTAAGTAGGCCGCAAGAGTGGTAGCCAAACGAATGTTAATTAAAACAGCGAATAATTGAAATTAATAATAATAATAAAAGCAAAGAAGTTCCAAATGCAAATTCAAGTTTGTTGTTGTTGTTGTCTCCGATATGGCATCGCCGTTGCCACAACCGTCAACCAATGATTCCGTTTCAATATATATGAAGAAAAGAGAGATGGATCCATTTTAAAATTGACAAACCAAATTGAAAAAAAAATATAAAACGGAATGAAACGAATTGTGAGCTCATAATGTAATCGAAATGGTATGTTATGCCCTTCATATTATTATTATCATTTAAGTTTCTATTCATATATGAAATGAAATAATATAAAAATGTATAAGTCCCCCTCACTTACTCAATGGCGGCTAGTGCGTGTGTGTGTGTGTGAGCTCTGAGAACTCAAAGAAAGAGAGGCCTGCCAGATTGATAAGAAAGCTATAGATGAGAGACGAATAATTAAACTTCATCGACATCATTAGAGTATAAGGAGAGAGGAAGAAGAAGAAGAAGTAAAGGCAAATCGATGCAAGTGGGGGATGAACATGAATGAAGAAAAGTGGGGGTTGAACATTGGCGACCGCATCACTGAAGAGATGGCACCGTCAAACAGATCGAGGATGATCGGCACAGAAGCATCTGATGAAGCTCCTGCCAACATTTAACATCATCAACAGCAACAACAGCAGCAGTATTCGAGCCACTATGATCGAGCCAACTAAGAGAGTTTCTTCACTAACACGGCAGCATATATAACTAAATAAATGAAGAAACCGAGAAAACAAAAAACTAGTTCTATTAACAGTGGACCATTGGTTGATAGTGGACGGCGACTGTTGATTATTGCTGACGGCATGCTGATGAGAAATTGGCAGCAAAACAAACTGACAAGAGAGCGAGAGACCGAGAGCGAAGAAGGGAACAAAAATGAACACGAGCAACAGTCAACGAATAGAATCGGACAGTGGTCGCCCGAGTCTAAATGAAGGAGACTGAAGATGAAGACTGGATCGGACTAAAGTGAACAGCAGCAGCAACAACAACAACAACATCAACCATAGGCATAGTCATTTCGGCGCACATGATGCACTTGATTATCCGTCATTAGAGTGGATGGCAGTAATTATTGCGCCAACATGAAGAAAACGGGCAAACCATCGATCGAAATGTATAAGATGATGAAGAAGAAAATGAAAGAAGAAGTTTCGGCTTCTGCTTGCTTGCTTACTTGCTTGTTTAACTAAATAGATGCGACCAAGCGAATGAGAGTTAAAGTTAAAGTTAGAAAAAGAGAGGGAGAGGGTCATCTCTCTCTCCCGGTGAACATGTCGAGCATCGACAGAGATCGACTTTGGCCATCCATACCAAAAAAAAATAAAGGTAAGCAATGTCCTAATCTGCCGCAGGTTGATTTGAGCGGACACCCAAAATGTGGTATGTCAATGATAGGAAACATTGAGAAGAAACAAAAATAATGAAGAAAAAGACGAAACGATTCTAACCTTGTACTTTGTTACACTTTGCACAAGTTTTGTTATTACTTCACCAGCATTTACTGCTAAAATGGTGGTGGTGGTGGTGGTGTATCATCATCGTCGCCATCATCATCAACCCCATGAAGATCATCAATGATGTGATGGCATTGAGGGGTCTCATGTATGTTCACAGAAGGACACGAGATCGATGTGTCGACTGGCCTCATGGATTCGACATTAACGATCTCATTTGTTATTGGATCGGATTGGACAGCACAGACATAGACACACACTTTTCAATTGCTCAATTCTCGACAAGTGCACTACACTAAAACTTGAGACAGATAGAGACATCAACACGGACGATACACCGAGGGCAATGATCAACCACTCGGCTACTGAATCGATTTGTCCACTTTACCAAAAAAAAAACTCTATGTTTACATTATAAATTGGAAATGTTTCAATCAACTAACAATAACAAAAAAACAACAACAACAACAACAATAAAAATAAAAAGTGGCATATATGGTTGGTGAGGTATAACCTCTTCCATAGATTGTGGTCCATAATTAAGTCATGTCTCCAAGATGAATACTCTTCATTTGGTCATGTTGACCGACCAACCGAACCAATTACATGTTAGAAGAGGCTGAGTACAAGCACTAAACACAAAGTACAACCAGTCCCCCACACACACATACAATTTAAACCCTCAACATTTGAAAGCCGAAGCTGTTGTTAGCGGGTTAGGTATGGAAAAAGGGTATCTTTGGTTGCAATCATTTACCTTGTCACTTCATTTGCGGGTTCACATTTTCCTACCCTTTTTTTATTTTATTGTTTTTCATACTATTTAAAAAAACCTTTGAACCACACACACAAAACGATTATGGTCAATGCTCGAAGCTTTATCAGCAATATATCGGCGTATACGGCGGTGTGTGTGTGCGTTAAATTAATGCGTATTCAAAATAAAAATAAAGACAAACATATCAAAGTGATAAGTCACAAAAAATGACATAAGCACAGAAGGAAAACCTGTTGCAAAGTTGTCGCATTGAAATTACATTTCAATACATTTTTGAATGGCAATTTAGTTGAATTTGTACTCTTCAAATAAAGAGACTTTAAACTATGGGAGCATCATTGTATATACACATATATACAATGATAAGACATTCACCAAATTATGATAGTATGTAACCAAAGGATAACGATGACATTTGGAAACAACTAAACTGAGTGAGGGTAGTTGAACGTTTTTACAATGTGGCCTATTTCGCATCCACGAGAAAGCAAACTAAACGTGAGAGAATCATTGTGAAGACAACAAGCATTTATTGTGTTTGAAATGAAGGGTATTGAAGAAAGGCGAAAACGGAGAAGAAGAAGAAGAAGAAGAAGTCTACTCACATTTGGATTGAAATGGAAAAAGTTTTAAAGATGAAGTTTTAAAGAACAAATAAGTTGATGGGAACACAAGCACGAAACGGGATCAAGTGGTACCAGGAAGGAGAATCGAGAAATAAATACTACAAGAACATAAGGTTTTCGTGTTGTTGCTTTTTTTGGTCGATCAAAAAGAAAGAAAAAAAACACGAAAAAAATGGTTGAATGATTAAACGGTTTGATAGATCGATCGATCGAACTATCGATGGAATTGTGATGATGATCAGGATGAATGAATTTCGTTTCGGTTGGGTGTTTCCGATTTGAAGATTTTTCAAATGGTTGTTGTCGATGATCGCAATCGATTTGATTTGAACAAGAGTAAAGTTGTGCAAGACAAGATATTCAATGATCGCACACACATAAGCACATCACATTACATAACCTAACTTCTTATTTCAAAAAGGTTAAAAATATGTAATATTATTTTTAAATTTTTTTATGCATAAATTAGTAACACAATCTTCTTTGACGTATGATATACTTCGATGTCATTGATCAATTGATGATAAGTATCCATTTAGTACAACTTTTAATTAAGCTTGACATTCACAATTAATAATTAATTGATGAATTGATGACAACACACAGAATATCATCACTACTAAAAGCACACGTGCACGGAAGTTTAACATAAACAATAATTGATTGGTTCAATTGGTTGGTTCGTTCATTTAACTCCAGAGGGTAGTATAAAGCAATTTTTGACCAGGTCCCAAGTGTTTCAAGCTCGGGTCCCGTTTAGTTTCAATGACGGTAAGAGACGGTGGTCGCGGCACACGAGTTTGCCGCTTGTGCGTGTGTGTGTGTTCGTTCGTTTGTAAACAGACAGATTCATATGTGAGGAGAAGAGAATGATTGCAAACGAGTAATACATGTGATCCACACGAACGTTGAACACAAACTAAACGAGTCTGATGGTGGAACACATCGACACAAGTGATTCGAATGGCGTCGTCGACGCCTATCCGTAATATCGGTCAATGCTGCTACCTATTCGGCGTCGTCTGACCGCTACTTTCCTATCGTGAACGAAGAAAATGTCTTCTTTCCATACGCGTGCATCAATTGGATCATGTTATAAAGGCAATAAAATAGGGAGGAAGAAGAAAAGTTATACTCGTGTCATACATACGAATACGAAATGATCCTATTTGGAATTCTACCCTTTACCTGCTGCAACTGTAATGTAAATAATAGAATCACACAAGACTGACAAATGGCCATTTCGCATCGCACACACACACACACAAAACTAAATTGACACTGTAATTGACCTAGAGTATTTAGTACACTATATTAGTGGAAACTAACGATGATGACGATCTCGAGACAATCGGTCCTAATTGAGTCGAATGTGTGACCAATTATGGGTCTACCATTGATGTCTATAGACGAAGGAGAGGGTGTGTGTTTGTGTGTGTGTGTGTTGATGTATAGGTCAACCAACAATTGATCGAATTGTGAAACAAAAATGTGGCCGACAATTATCGCAATCATTGGACATATCAATTGTCTTTCTTTTTGTGTATATTTGTGTTTGTGTGTTTGCCTTGCCCCAATTATATCATTGTCAATATGATTGTGGTCGTGGTCGTAAAAGGACCAAAAAGGTCATAAATGTCGGCAACGACCGAAACCTTGTCTTGTCTCTAGTGTGTTCCTTGCATTTTGCTATCTTTTGAATGTCGGTAATCGATGCCAAGTCTTGAGTCTTTCTCTTCCATTTCGGTAGCAACAACTCACTGAATTGTGTGCATGTTTTCTTCGATTACAAATTACGAAGATGGCTCACCCAATGTCTAACTATCATTTCTTTCTCTCTCTCTCTCTCCCTAGTTCTTGATGCCTGGAAGCAAAAAGAGAGTCGATCTTGTTGAAAATAAAACTAAAACGACCGACCACCATTCTAGGCACATCGAATCGAATCGATTGTTATTAGATGAGCTAAGCGCACATCATAATAATTACCCTCAAACCAAGTTGGTCCAATGGTGAGGGTCGTTTCTTTTTTGGCCAAAATTCTTGGCACCGCCTCTTGGTCACCTATGTGGCATAGGTCAATAAGTAGCCATATCAGCAACCAAACCATATGCAGACCTGGAGTGCAACATCTGACATTTGACCTTTCAATTCGGTTCGAGACATTACATTTCGTGTCCATTATCGAAGGAAGCACATTCACTCATATAGTGATTGGACACAAAACGCGTTGAAGGTTCAATACGCACCTGACCACGAATTGACCCACAGGGGTGAGGTGAAATGACTAAAATGTTTGCCGCCGTCGTCTTCTTCGTTCGTCCTCGACATTGGTTGATGATCACTTCAACTCTCATTCAATTTGCCTTCCATCCTACAGTAGCGATCGACAACAACCAACAACAACAACAGCAAACCGAAACAGAAGCAGCAACAACTTTCCATTTTACTTTGCAACTGATGGGGGCGAATTATAAATTATTATAGCCAAACGAAAGAATCGTGCACTCTGGGCGTAAACCATTAGCCATTCGTGTGAGTTAGTGAGTGAATGTGCAGGTAAATCAAAACCAAAGCCCTCTGAATTACACATTGAATGAGATGAGATGAGACCGGCTTGAATATTGTAGCAGATGCGGCACGACGGCGACCACGAAACGACGACGACGACGACGACGACGACGTTTATCCCATTATTGTCCACTGAATGTGTGTGTAGTTTTACCGACTCTTTTGGTCCACCAATAGCGTGAATGATCAAACTAAAAAAACCTAACAATAACCACGAAAAAAATGAAAGTAAAATCTAGTTCCATGTACTTGATGGAAGAAAGGTAAAGGGCGTCCCATATATGTCATTGACATAATCGTGTGTGCTGCTCGTCATCAAATCAAATCAAATACGTCAGGTTTTATGTTGGGATGGGTAGATTGGTTCTTCTCTCTTTCGTTTTCATTCTATTCCTGACATTTGATTGTTTGCATCGTGCTAAATGCCATCATAATTTGACCATACGAATTGGGAACGAATGTTTCATCCACCAACACACAACAACAACACAACATACAAATTTGACCAAATTAGTATTAGTACGACCGAATCTCTTTTCTCCTTCTCTTCATTTTAATTATAGACCGCATCAACATTGTCAATGGATGGTGGCAAACGATGGCATCCATTGAATGTGATTAACACTTGGATTTATACATTCACATTAGACTTCAAAAACTATGGCTTGACACATGTTAGTATAGTTATAACACATTTATATGTATCTATACTTTTTTAGCATAACAAATGAATGACATTTGGGCCAAATTGCTTGTCCAAATTGTTGAAAGACAAGAAGACAAGCTAAAACTCTCAATTCGTCGTCACCGTTGCCGTTTACCAATGCCACGAAGGTAAGCAATCATTGCCGTCTCATAATTAATTAATTAGCGATCGACTGTAATAAAAGTGTGCAATGTTTTTTAGATAGAAGAGAGAGACGAAATGTATTGCTTAAATGAAAATGGTAAAATGGATTCTAATTAATCAAATGGTATTTGAGTTTTGAATGTCGTCCATTTTATATATAAAATGTTGTTTCATCTCAAACAGTGATCCCAACGTATTGCGTAATTGGTTTAAAAATTTAAAGTTACCAAGTATTTAATAGTAATAGCAATGGTTACCTAACTTTACCTGAAAATTAAACAAAAATACCATTTGTTAACATACTCATTTTTGGATATCTTTTTAAAAGACCTAAACAGACGAACGGTAGCAATTCGTCACCACATACATATAAAACGAATTATTTGACACGTTCAATGTGATGGAAAGTCACAAAACGAAAGTCAGAAAGCACATCACATCACGCAATTTGAACATTCAAGCTACTTTTTGTGTTGATGGCAATTTAGCCAATTATCGAATCGTGATACGATTGACAATGTAAGATGGATGAGATGATAGTCTCCGAAAAGATTTTGTTTGTTTGCCCGTCTTCGTATTGCCGAACACTGATTTTATCACTGATGACATTGATGCGCTCTTGTGGTAACACGTTTGTTTTGTGCTTCTTTTTGGTATTTGTGTATTTCCTATTTTTCAATCTGAACTACAAACCGCATCAACCATTGCCATATATCAATACAACAACGTTGAGGTGAACCGAAGATAGGGCGGAACCGAACAATTCAAACAAAACAAAACTAGGAAAACATTCTTTCAACAGATAATCCAGTGTACGAACCAAATTATATTCAAGGAAATGTAAAGTTCACCTATTTTCATTACATAATAATAAATTCTAAGTCCATTTATCTAGTTATTTTTTTTGTTGTTGATCTTTTCCGATTACAAAAAAATTTTAAATCAGCTGGTCATTAAGAGGACGATGCCAAACATCGATATGGGGGAAGAGTGTAAACCCAAAGAACTATTTTGTCCGATTACGAGTTGTCATCTTTGATGTGCAACGGAAAGAGACTTATTCACCCTTTCTTCATTATCAGTCTTCATAATCCTAACAAAATTTTAAACTTATCTATTGATAGAACGTAACCAAAATTAGTTTAAATCGTATACGATAGGCCAACAACAGCCAACAGATTAAGTCTCACTGATCATGCGACCTAAACTCCAAATTCCTGTTCGTTCATTTCATTTTGTAGACACCACTTTTTTTGGTGGAAAATAAATGTCAATTAATTAGCATTAAAGGTGATTCACATTAATTCGGAATTTGTTGTATTGCAGATTTTGTCTGTCTGTCTGTGTGTGTATCGAATAGGACAAGCTCAAGTAAATGGTTCAACATCGATGTGTAGCTAAATGGTGAATCAATTCAATTCAATTCAAAGTTAATTGATTATGGCTTAGATGATGGCGACGATGTGGTGGTGATCAAGCAAACTTACAATCCCCTCCAATTTGTTTCGGTCGCTTTCATTTGCCTTGATAATAATAATAATAATAATTCCGACCGTATTCCACATATTCATTCAACCCTTTTTCCATTAGCTTCCGAATTTTGAGATGTTCGGATGAAATCAGGCGGCAACAATTGTAAGCAAGCAATAATAATAATAATAATAAGCGCAAACTTATTTCAAAATAAATGGAAAGATAAAAGAATCATAAGTCAAAGCAAAAAGAAGTTGATTGAGATTGCCCGTACACATACACAAGTAAAGGAATGGAATAAAATGTTTGGAGACAAATGGTAAATATAAGAAGAGAAAAGAAGAAAAAGCCACAAAACAAGTGAAGTGAAGTGTTCCAAACGTAATGAGACAATTAATTAATATAAATGGACACTTACGGACACTAACCAATCGGTATCTTGGCACTGACTGCCAATTCACCTTGGCGAACGATACTAATTGCAAAGTTGGTTCCCCAAGAAAACAAAAATCTTACTTCATTTTATGTTCTGTATTTTCATTTTGTTTGTTTGAAGTCGAAACGATTATTCCATGACAAATGATTAATCGATTATTATCGATCAAATAATATAAAAGATTGGAGCACAACTTGTCAGTCAAGGTAAGGAATCGAATCAAACAAACAAATAAAAAAATCAAAAAAAAATATTGAGGCCATACGAATTGCGCCACATAGTAAATCGGCAATCGATAGCCAATTAATCGAGATTCGATTAATTTGCACACCGAAAGAGCATCAACAACGGCACGCAAACTAAACTAAACTGAACTGAACTGAGTTTGATGCTTGCCCGATTTGGACATCACATTTGCCATCATCCTCATTTCATAAATAAAACAAATAGGCCGGTTCAACTATAACAGTAAGTGTAATCTTCATGCTAATAATTAATAGAATAAATAAGAACGATCAAAGTAGAGAAGAGACCAAAAATAAAAAAAAATAAAGATCAAAAATTGGTTGATGAGCTTTCCACATTCGGTGGCAATGGCGTACAATTACACTACCATCAAACACACAAACGTTTACTTGATCAACAATGTTTGCCGATAATATATAATGTGACTTAATTTATTGCTTTAATAAGCTATAAATTAAAATCATTATTATTTCATAAAATAAATATTGCTTTAAGTAAGTAAGTGTGTGTGTGTGTGTAGGAAATCAGAGAAGAGGTAAAAGTACCAAGTCGATTTAAATGCAAATGGGCGAGAGTTGGAGGCAATTGGCCACATTTGGGTGGAGAGCCGGAAAGGCGGAAGAGGTTTTCTAGAGGGTTTCGTGTGTTTTGTGAACGATTCCTTCTTACCATTTGGTGTTTTTCATTCGATAAAATTTGAGGAAAACAAGAATCTGGGCTATATCGAACGAGAGGGGTTGATGCTTTTGAAAGAAAAGTGATTTCTCATTGAATAAATCTCTCTTTTCAATCTCACACACACACACACAATCTGTTTTAGTACCCGTCAAACATTTATTTTTATATTTCGAGTGGCAATACCAATTTTGGTGCCACATTCGCCAATCGGAATGGAATCTCCAATCGAAGGGAACAAGGTGTAATGAGTGCACGAGGCATTAGAACTGAATTCTGCGTGATGATGATGATGGAGGGGATGCATTAATATTTGAAAAAGAAAAAATACAATCAAATATAAAACAAATGATAAGTATAAGAGTAATATTAATCCAAAGATATTTCGCCTAAAGATAGATAAAATTGCCGTTTTAGGCAAAAAAAATAGTCGACACAAAAGCCAAAATGACGAATTGAATGAATGAATGGAAGAAGGGTCGATATATATACATGGCAAAAAAAACTTTAGATGATGCTTGTCGTGAAATCGGACGATCATGAGACACATCACAAAATGTGAACAAAAAAGGTGATTCTCTTCTGTTTGTGAACTGTTTCGAATCAGATCTAAACAAGTGCATCATTCATTCACATCAAACATGTGTACCAACCCTAAAATGGTACCAAATGGAACGGTCCCAAGTTTATACACACACACACACACACTCACACACAAAAAGATTCATAAAACTTTTTACTATCGTATGCCGCCAAGCGAACACCCTACACTAACATTTCATCGTCATCGTCGTCGTCGTCGACCCGAAACCTTATCTGATGTTTCAAAATTGAGTGGGTAAAATTGAAAGACTTGCCTCAAATTTACATTTCTAACGTACGAGTAAAAAAATGCCACCATTGGGGAAATTGGGAATAGAAATATTAGAATTTAAAATGAATTTAAATATGAATAACTAATTATATTGAATTGATTAAAAACGTGTATTGGTTTGATTCGGGTGAAAAAAATATGTTGAAAACAATTTCCGTTCAAAAGATTGTATATCAAATAAACTGGAAAAAAATAGATGTGAGTTGTGTTAATTAACACGCTTCATTTTGGATTTAGTGTTGATGAGCATGAGAAATGATGATTAAATGATCCTAAACTATTCGGACAAGAGGGGGTTCAGTCTCTGTGTGTTCAGTTGAAGTCACACGCTTTCACATTTGTCGCAATGACAATTTACACGATGACACTGGGTCACTTATTTAGGTATATAATGGGGTGAGATGAGTTGAGTTGTTGACTAGTTGAGATTAAGAGGGGAATTGGAATAAAATTTTAAAACCTCGAAACAGGTTTAACTGACCCATTCGGTCAACCTTTTTTTTTTTTTTGCTTTGGTCGATAGCAAAGTAAAGTGATACACACAATCAAGTTGAAGGGAGCAAGTTTGTGGCAATTACAATTACCTAAGGTGCGGGAGCCGTTTTCTGAATGTGTGTGATCAAAATTAGCAAAAAGTCTGTACGAGCATCACTTCCAGGTCGAAACAGTTAGGAGTTAATATTAAAAAAAAAGAAAATAAAAAAACGGGAGTATTCAAGTCTACCTTAAAGCTTCACTGGAACTGCATTTGATGATGATGTCAATTGTACTTGAACCGATATATTTATACACATACTATTCATTAGCAAGTTGTACCGTGTTCCCATTATCAATCGAATTGAACAAAAATGTGAATTGAACAAATGATAGACACAGGACATGACAAAACATGGAACACCAACACAACAAGAAGACAAAGCAAAATATATACAGTGTCAATCGCCATTGGGCAATGGACCATCAATGGGATGCCATAATCATCATCATCATCATCATCGTCTGGTGTTGATGTTGTTCAACACAAATGATATATAACGCCATTGATGTGGTGGAACCCAATGGCAATCAATGCAATTAAAATTACTTTTTTTAAAAAAAATTTACAAGTTTTAAAAGTTGTAAGCGGAACCCGAACAAAAAACCAAATTAAACACCCCAAACAAATTGAGTGTTACATGATCCACATGACATTGTCCAATCATTAATACCTTTTCTTCAAGAATGATAGAGAAAAAAAGAAAAGAAAAACAATTACAAGTATTTTATTTTATTGCCTTTAGCAATTTTTTTTGTATAAAAAATACCGTTGAAATAAGCCCCAATTTTCCCCCTTTGCTTTTCATCCTCAACTACGCTGATGATGCAAATTAACAGTAAATAATTAAGTAAAATCATTTGGAAATGTTTCTGTTGATTGTTGTGACCATCATCCACTAATCGATTCATCATTTGATCGATACAAAATTGATCGATGTCTTACACGTCGTCATCATCATCGTATGTCTTTGATACCAGGTCGAACATTGAATAAAAAACCGCACTTGACCAAGTTTTTATAATATCATTGAATATACAATTAGGCCACCACTATACAACTAGTTCACTAATTGACTATTAGATCGAGTTTGAGGTTGAAGCTCATCGCGCTAAAAGCATTGAATAGGTGATCATCGATTGATCACTTACATAACACACACACACACGCACGCAAACCGTTTCATTTCGATATGGAAAGAACAATAGAACCACTTTGTTTTGCCTTTCCATTTACATGCTTCAATGAACACATGATGCTTTAAAGTACATAGATTTTTACTCATTTCTATCTTTTTCTTCAATTTAAGAATTCATGTTCTATGTTCGTATTGAGAATCAAGAGTGGAAAGATGGTTGTTGGTTGTTGAACTGCTGGTTCGCCTAATGCAATCACAATTACTGGCAATCAGACACAATTCAATTGGCTCAAACCAAAAGGAATTGGTTTTGCCTCCAAACAAGTGTTGCAACATTCGAAGCTAATGGTGAAGAAGGAGAATGAGAAGAATAAAGAAAGTAGGAGAAAAAAAGACTAAAGACTCCCATGATGCTAGACATAAAGCGTGTACGAGAACCAAATAAAGCCAAAAGAAAACCAATGGGCCAATCGTTATTATTGTTGTTGTTGTTTTTTATTTCAAATTGTCAAATTGAATCTTTTCCAACAAAGACATAAACGGAATGAATCGAATAGTAAAGTTTCAGTCCAATGACAAACCAACGAAACAAAGCAAGGCTGATACTAAGCAAAGTCTATGAATGTTTCAATGGTCATTGACCATTGCAATATGGTCGATACACTATTACTTCTTTTTTCCTTACTTACTTTGTTTACGTACAAATTTTGTTAATTTTTCAAGAGTTTAATTTATTGTGATGTCAAGTGGCATATAACTTTAAAATTGAACGGAAAATAACGGCCGAACCTAATTAGTTACACTTGAAATGGTAGAATTGTTTGGCCATAATTCAAACTGTCCATTGGGAACAAATTGATCGTCGACGGCGATGGCGGCGTCGACGATGACGACGAATACTACGAAAATAGATTGAAAATTGAACAGTTTTGGCATCAAATGATCATCAAAAATTTGACATGATGCGACAATTGGTTGCGCATATGGTCTGCACACCAATATATTGGACCAAACATTTATACACACAAACACATATTGGAACCTAATTGAGTTGAACCATTTTTTCACTTGTTCCAAAATGCTAGTCACACATTTTGTCCATTCGCCAATTGTGTCGTTGTTGTTGTTGTTGTTGTGTCCAATTGTATAATAATGGTTGGTGATGGAAACACCATGGAATGTTTGCTTCAACAACAACAACAACAAAAAAATGATTCTATTCCAACAATGTGCCAACCCGAGAGAACACATTGAAGATCGACGGAAAATGGTGAGTGGAAGAAGAAAAAGCAACAATGAAAAGGAATAAAAATATAATTTAAAATAATTCACATATATCTACAGTAGAAAGTCGACATTGTGTCGAATGGTTGTTGTATATATACAACCATGGTAAGGCAAATTGAATCGAATCGAATGGCTTTTAAACGTCGATCCTCTTGAGACCGTATGTCATCACTAGCTCTACGAAACGCGAGTTCGCTATTCTCTTCACTTCTCAGATAAATAAATTCCATTCAATGAAAAGAGCGAGATTCTTTACTTTCGACACGCAGACACATTGGACATGGACACATTTCATATATTTGAACGAACGTCTTTGTCGAATATTGTGCTACGTCCAGAATGGTCGACACTTGGTTGAGATCATGGAGTGAGAGAGAGAGAGAGAGAGAGAGTCGAGTGCATATATCTCTTGAGGCGTGTGTCTTGTGTCTTCTACCTCACTTATTCTCATTGAACAGTTAGTTCATACTTCATCATTCCCTCTTATCGGTAAGATATTGACCAGCCTCACTCACTCATTCATTCATTCATTCTCTTGAAACACAAAGTCATTCTCGTGTCTGGTCGTCATAAATTAAAACAAACTTGGCAGCTCAATGTTTTCTCGTTCTCTCTCTCTCTCTCTCTCTCTCTCTCTCTCTCTCTCTCTCTCTCTCTCTCTCTCTCTCTCTCTCTCTCTCTCTCTCTCTCTCTCTCTCTCTCTCTCTTTCTCCCTTGAACTTCACATTTTTTTTCTGCTACTGATCAGCCAAAAATGACACCAGAATACTTGTACTAATCTGGTTCAATTCAACTCAACAAATATAGTATCAATTGATATTGGTTTGGGAATAGTAACTAATTGTAAAATGACGCCCAACATCCAAAGATATTGGTCCATTGGGCTAACAATAGACAAAAAAAATATTTGATTTATGATCACCAAACAGTTAATGAAGTAAGATTCACTTTTCCAGGATGAAAATAGGATTCTCTCTATTGTTCGAAGAAGACTAAACTATATTGAACGTTTTTGTTGTTTCGTTTAGATTTGGTGTTGCCCACCGTCATCATCACCACCCCACAGACAGAAAAAATGAACCATTCATTTTGGCATCGTAGATTACTACTCGATTTACGAAGACACCATTAGGCTTGAATGAAAAAGAGAAAGTCGTTTTCTTTGCGAATGAGAAAAAATACAAACGAGCGGCACGTGATGATGTGAACATGTCAATTCAATTTATATACTTTGACCATTTTTCCTCCCTCCACAGATATAATGTACCCGATCGATGATGATGATGATGATGAGACGGGGCTACATCAAACATTGAATGGGACAACAAAATGAGTGTCCAAACCGAAATGAAATGGTGGGCGGCCAACTACAGGCAATTGGTAAAATTTGAGATGGGTTCGAATCGATGGATCGGGCAAGAGGGAAACGAGAAACTCTAAGTCATAATGGATAGCGCCGATATATTCTTGGTGTGGTAATTGACGCCCAAACCACTTGGTTCACTTCACATTGAGCACATTAGATATACCTCAATCGGAACATCATTGGCCAATAAGTCGACAAAAAAAACACCGTCACTAAATTGGACCAGTCCAACACAAACACACACACCGGACACAAATAACGGAAGTATGAACACATTAATGTCACAACATTAGACTGAAATGAAAGTCACGAGAGTAGAATTTGGTAAAAAGAAAATATATTACTCAAATCGATCACATTGAAAATCCCGGATCTTGGATGATTGACAATTAAATAAATAAAAATGCAAGTAAATGCATTACACATACACATAAGCAACCTTGAGAGCATTAAACATTCCGTTCAACAATCAATGCATGAAACACGAGGTAGGAAAAAAATGTTTCGCATTTCAAATGTTATAATGCGGAATCGACGTTTAATTAAATCATTTAATACAATTGTTCTTATACCCTTACACATACACACACATACCAAAGATAACACAAAGGAATACGTGTTTTCCACCCTTTAGTTTTATAGCTTTGGTAATATAATGAGATCAATTCAAGTGAAAGAAAAATCGATTTTCAATGAAAATGAGAAGAAAGGGTGAACGTGCGAGGCTACGTTCCATGAAAATGGGAAAGTCACTCTATAAGTCAATGGGCTTCCTTCCCCCTATTGAATGCAATGAATTGAATAAAGTTGAGCACATCGTTTCGATTAGTTGCTTCGATAGCTTTTGTTTCACCACTGTAAGGTCGTCATCGGCGGTGACTGTCATTTACACACACACACACACACACACACACACACACATACATGGACACATGCACAAATATTTGAGACAGAATGACGATCGTCATTCCTTTAGTGTTCCTGTTGAAACTAAGATAGGACAAAAGCGGAGAACCCTAATCGCGTCTATGTGTCACTCAACCTTAACATTATTGTAGAAGGGTTAATGTCAGGTCCCATTTCCATTTTTTTCCAATGGTTCCATTTGTTCACATCATTCAATAGTAAATGATACCGTCACCGTCACCGTCTCTCATTAGGTTCCGAACATTCTCCTATACAAAACTTTTTTCTTTGAAGTGTACGGGACACACTTAAATATAATGTAAAATGCATTGCAGTGAAGTCAATATTTCTATTTCTTCAAACATAAATGAATTCTGTGGTCTCGTTTGCCCACAAAAGTGGTCATTCATAAGTTTTTATTATTTATTGAAAACCTAAAGTCAAACAAAACCAAAATTTCAATGAAACAGAGCAAACAAAATACCGAAAGGAATAAAACTATGAATGGAACACGCAATTCACAAATGAAGTAATCATTGACGAGTTTGGGTGTTCCATTTTTTTCCTTTTTCCTCTTTTTGAAATACATTAAACCTCATTATTGAAACACAACAAACAAGAAGAGTGAGGAAAATTTTCAAGAGATCTACAGTTCAAGAGTCATATAAACAACGGTATATTGATTTAGTTTACCATTTCATCATCACTATATGAAGAAAATAATAATTGATAATAAAGAATATTCTTGTTCCCTTAATCAGGGAAAAAATATAAACCAAACTTGGAATACATTTACAAAGCTAATTTGATTAAATGGAAAGTATAGTTCGGGTTCGCGTAGAGTAATATTCCTCGATTTGGAGAGCGTAGAAAACAATTTGCAATTATGCAAATGGATGGTTCGGTGAGAAAATGACAGAATGTTTGCCACCAAAATGTGGGAAAAGGAAAACAAGAATGAAATAAAATAAAAAAAAGAAGCAATTGAAAATGGAATCGGCCATTTGCCCATTTGGAATAGCAATCCAATCGACAACCAATCATCATTGCAAATTTAATCATTCTTTTCACTTAAATCAGTGTAGTTGCCAAGTCTATTAGAGTTGTTTGAGGGTGTAATCAATGGAAAACTAAGATGGACGGTAATTGAAAGAAAACAATTCTAATCAAGATTGCGTTTATCAATGTGTTTGTTTGAGTGTGTTTGTACGATTACCACATTAATCGATATACGCATGAATATTGTATTTATTGTGTTGCGTATTACATATTTGTTGTTAATTATCTACTTATTTATTTCACGATTAAAATTATCCAAAACAATTTGGCAGCGTTGTAGATCTATAGGGAAAATTATTGACATCAAAAAACAAAAAAAAACAGTTGCACAAAGACATGATTGGTTTGAAATAATCTTGGCAATTTTTTCAAATAATTGGTTCCCAATTTTGTGCATATGACGGTCGACTACAACCACTCTTGAATTATTAATCGAGTTGACATTAATTGATTTGATCGTTCGCACATCAACAATAAAAAAAAGATCCATGAAAGGAAAGAGGGAGAAGAGAAGTATTAACTTAGAGATCAAACCACTTTGCACCAAGATGCATTTAAACCCAGAAGCATAAAAACAGTTTCAAGTATCAAGGACTTGAGTGGATATATCCTCGATTAAACGGAGTGAAATAAAAAACCAAACGAACATACAATTAGTCGGTACAATTAGCGGACAATTAATCATAATCTCTTGTTGTTTATTCATGTTTTTCCCGTTAGTTTTTCCCCTCATTATTATAAGAGATCAACTTTGACTTGAAACTGTTGGTTAGGGGATAACTGGCTGCAAACATGACATGTCAATCAAAATAACTATTTGGAACAAACATTTATCGATTATTAATGGCCACAAATGAGTATGATCATCAGTAAGTGTATGAAACGATAGTCGCTATTAAAATGGGCAAAAATGGGCGATTGATCAAACAATCAAATATAAAAGATCTTTTTATATTGAGACCCAATTGATAGATGGATTGATTTGTAAAATATAAACAAAAAACAAACAAAACAAAACAAGAAATTGCCTTCCCTCCTTCAATATAATCGTTAAGTAATAAATTACGGAATGACATCCAACAGAAAGAAAAAAATCTATTGAACTTGTTTTCAATCGAAAACAAAACAAAACAAAACAAACACGCAAATCTCTCGATTGATCATCATTTGGTGGTGTTGAACTAGTTAAATTGCTCAATGAGATGAATGAAGTGTATAGACAGTTTTTTTCACACACAAAGCATGAAAATCTATATAAACGCAAACCACAAGTGGCTAATTATGGACAAGTCGGTTGAATGAATGAAATTGTGTTGTTGCTCAATGGACAAATTGCTCATAACATTGGTCTCTAAACAATAATTAATAATAAATGATGACTCGAATAGGGAATAGATCTATGTATTCGTGAGCAAGTGTATTATGGTGGTTGAACATATAATGAGATCACATGGACACAAACGGCACGATCAATTGAAATCGTAATACCGAATACGACAAATTGTACGAATGCGAGAAATACATGTTAGAATGTGTATGATCACATGATCTATAATTGTGGTTGATCCATCTCATTGTTATTGTGGCAACGGGAGGATATATAAATCGTACATATGAGAGAGACAAGGTAAATTGCACGTTATTGTGCCAGTTGAACATCGTAATTGGAAACTAATCACAGATCGATGATGACAAACCAAAATCAAATCAAAACCAAACCACGACAATGACTAATGACTCGTGTGAGTTTATTTCAACTTGCTACTTTTACTACTAAATTGGTCTGATCGTTTGGTTTGGTTGGCATGCTTGCTTCACTGATCCACTTTCATTCTTTCATTGAACATATAGAACTCAAGCAAACAACAATAAGCAAGAGAACATTTCCTTGAACATCAATTGAAGGAAGGGGGAGAGAGAGAGATGAAAAAGAATTATCTAGAAACTGGACCAATTGGCCGTGTCTGTGTAAATCTAATCAACGACGATCAACGACGAACCAATATACAAAGATTGAAAGTCATAATTGGGTGCGTAATCAGTGCGAGAAGACCAATTGCATTGGCGCACCATTAGGGACTTTTGTACTGATTTGTACAGTACAAACATAAAGCAACACTTCATTAAATGTAGTATAAGTTGAAAACAAAATGCCGATTTGATCGATATTGGCCAATATATAGTAATAGTAAATGAATGAATGAATGAATGAAATGGATGAATGAATGGAATGAAATCAAATGAAATGAATGGTGGATCTACGTGTCAATGCCGCGAGCCACGCCGATTGACGTATCGCCACGTTATGTTGTTGTTAGATGGTGCCAATTTAGTCCGTTATTTAGTCACAAATTGTATTAATGTATATACAAAGTTTCTAGACAGTTGGTCGTGCCATAGTATGATCATAGTTATCATGGATCGACTTTTATTTAGCGTAAAAACAGTAATAACCATCTATTGATCGAATGATGTAGCTTCTATGCGGAACGTGTCGAATTCATATACAAGGTCGATCCAAAAAAACACAATGAAAATATAAAATTCGTTCTAATTTTACTTGTAATTGGTTTATATACTTTACATAAATTCCATTGAAATCGGCCAACTATTCTTTGAGATGATTGTATTTGTAAAAAAATTATAATGTTAGTAACGCCACCTTTTGACAATATGCAACAGTCATATAAACTTGAATCAAATCATTACAAATTTGATTGACGGCTTCAGTAACGAATGGAAGTTTTATATTTGTATATGAATGAATCAATGCAAATACAAATAGGATCATCATCATCATAGAATATAGTTGAGCAAACAACAACCATTGTGTTGCCAGCTCAACTTGTCACATGTCACATGTTGGAAAGTCCGGCAAAATGGTCTCTCTCAATCTGGTTCCATGCACTAAATGTCATTCAATATATGACTACACTTTAGTTTGTTTGTTTGTATCCAACACATTGAACATGATGCAATTGACAATAAAGTGAACATTCGAATATTCGGTAACGTACACTTAGTTATTCAGTGTGTGAGAGGGGAGGGAATGGGACCAACTGACACAAACCAAACAGTGGCACGTTCCAAATTGAGAGCTTTGTTTTAAGAGGACAAAAAAGAGGAACGACTTAGTCGAATTGAGACTCGATCGAGTGTACAGATTAATCCAAAATGTAAACGTGTGTGTGCTATGCTAAATGTGACATTGACTTAATGTATACCGCCAATGTCAGACTGAAACACACCGTTTGCAACATTGTGCAAGAAAAGTCCGGGAAAAAAAGGGAGATGTATAAATGGAACAACAACAGCAACAAAATCGACAAAAACACACACACACACATCGACGCACCGAGAAAAAAACAGTAAAGTGTGTTTAGCTGTCAGGCAAATAGAGTGTCCCACGTCTCCATTCGTCATGAGGGATACGTTCAAAAAAATTTGAAACGAACTTAGTGTCTCGTTCACTCACATTATTTGCTCAAAAAAACGTAATCCTGGCACGATCAAAATACATGAAACTAAATGACAGAATGAGCAAAAGACAAAACCAACGAGACACATATCAGGTAATGGTATGGATCACAAACATCGACGTTTACTTGTGTGGATCATGCAGAGTGTCACACATGTCATTCCCAAATTGTACTTGTTCCCCCGGAAAGAAATGCAACAGCCATTCACAACTAAAAAAAATATAAAATCGATTTGAAAGAGCATTTGGACCGCACACTAATTTGTGCAATCAAATCCGATCGTAAATATGCACATAGACTCACACAAACACACACACACACACATGCACAATAAACCCGGTAAAATGATGAGATGAGCAAACTCTTTTTTGGATAAATAATTAGTATGCACAAATTAGTGAAAAAAAAACGTTAACGATAAATCGTACCAATGATGATTTGCAAATGATGATGAAGACGATGATGATCAAACAAGTCGTCCGTTTTCGCACGGTTCAATCGGATCACAAGTTTTCTTTCCGAAATGTTAATTAACATTGAAATGAACTGCTTATGACAGTTCTTGTGGTGATTGCACACACACACACACACACACACACACACACTCATACAAAATTGTGAGATAGAGCAAATGTAATTTACATGTGATCCAAAGCACACGATCATCATCAATCGTCGATGAGAGTAAGTGAGAGAAGTAGGCCGCTAATCTGGTCAAATATGCAAAAATGGTTAAATGACCTTTCCTTGATTGGAAATCGATTTTGATCTAGTTTTGTGATGATGATGATCGAAATCGATTCATTGCAAATGCATCAAGGCGTGAGTAGACCACACACAAACACACAAATATATATATAAATACACACGCTTGAATTAGTAGCCAACATTCAGTTGGTTGTGAATTTATGACAACCAAAGGTCAGTAGCGGTAAAACGATAAATCAAGCAAGAATATCAATGTGGTGCCGTTTTCCTTTTTTCCTGACTGTTGTTTATACTATGCCGCCTATTGGACATAAAATTTCGAATGCAATGATCATCAATGTTCAACATTAATTAACACAAATGGTTTATGGTTCAATGCCGATCCGCTTTCTTTCTTTCTTTTGGACGATGCCATATTCTCAAACGTGTTCAAGAGTTCACTCATCGAATGATTAGTGATTTTGATTAATTGTGTGTATGCGACCGCGTACGGACAATATACAATTTGCTTTAACGTTAATCAAATGGTCAAAATGTGAATTGCCATTTTTTTTATTCGATCATAAGTTTACTTGGTTGGGGACCTTTACGAGTTCGGTACTCGATTAGGAACGATGAGGTGGGCAATTCAATTTACAAACCAATCAAGATCAAACGAGTCTCATGTGTGTGTGTGTGTGTCATAGGTCTCGCACTCGCCGTATTGTTTGGGCTAATCCATTTCCTATTCATTCATTCGTTCATTTATCGAGTGGGTTTCCAAATAAAATTGGACTTTACCCATTTTGAATAGAATAGTCCCAAATTAGCTTTGCCAGTTTGCATTTACCCATTTGGTTTGTGTATGATACACAAGAGAATCGTAGATATCTAATCTGATGACATTGGTGCAATGAGTACAAACCTAGTATGTTCAAACTGGTCAATCGAGCATTTGCACAAATGTCCACTTATCAAACGTTTGCCAGAATAGAGAGAGTGCAAGAGAGCAACAAAAAAGTGCGTGTCAATGTATCCTGCAAAACATTTCAAGCGTCTAATCAAGCGAAGATCTTAGCCAATGGTGCCAATGTCTTATGTTAATTCTTAACTATGATTAATTGAACATGATTCAATTTGCACCAAAGTGTCCATGTTCTTAGTGCAAGTATTGCACAATTAGTCAACCATTCATTGCAAAGGACCAATGTTTATTAGTGTGATGTAGACGACGACGATGACGTCGGTGGCGGCGGCAGCAAACAGCACCAATTTTGGTCTGCATATGATTTATAGTGTGCACAATCACAATTGATACCTCTCTGACACATGACACAGAATGTGAATTTGTCCTAATTGATATTGCCCATTTCTTGCCCCCTTCCCCCTCCACCGTATATCGGTTATATGATGGGACTGATCAGATAGTATTGCTACATATAAGTGATTTTATATGCGTAGGGGTCGAGTAAAGTGGGTCGAAATGGATGATGAACAGGATAGTAATCCAATTGCCGCATCAAAACATGTTTGGCCTGAAAAACATAATTGATTACTATACAATCAAATATGAAAGTCAAAATAAAGGAGAGTGTGCCATTGACAGCATTTAGCCAATTAATTATGGTTTGCTTCAATGGTTAGATATAAGAGTCATTGAGGCGAATTCAATTGGAACTAGTATCAACGAGTTATCAGATGGATTTTTTTGTTCCGATAACAAGGGTTTCAATAAATGTCTAAATGGTTAGGACTAACAACATCTAACATCTTTTTTACTTTTGTAACAAAATTGTCATAAAAAATGGGTAATGTTTCATTGAAAATATTCGTCAATCTTCATATGTTGACGGATTGTCACATAAATCGACATTATCCATTTATGATTTTTATCAAACATATATGTGGATTAAGATATCATTTGAAAATGATATAATAATATGTCAGAAATTTATTATCTCGACAAATTTGACATCAAATTTATAATCCTTTAATTGATATTGAGATTTGTAATCCTTATACGAAATTTGCGAGAAATTTTCTCTTCATTTACGAAATTTCAAATTATCGTAATGAAATGTATTGAAACATTTGACTCAAAATTGGTAAAAATTTATGAATTATTAGAACTTTAATTGGAAACAATGTCACATTTGAAACCATAAAATGTAACTGGATGTAACCATTAACTTGGTTTATTACTAACCAATCTTCAAATTGTTAACATTGATGTCATGGATTATGAAGTTTGTCGTTCGATCTATGAAGATTTTACATCGAATATGTTTTGTACCGGCGATTTAACAAATGATGGAACGGATTCATGTTTAAGACGATTCAAGCAGACCAATGGTACAAGATGGAACATTGGTTGATGCCATCTCCTGGGACTATAGTTGTGCTCGTCCCGGTTATCCCGGTGTGTACATTCGAATCGGTAACTATATCGATTGGATCAAGTCGAATGGGTGAACGACCATTATTACAAAAGTATATGTCTGTCGAATTATAGAAAAAAAAACAGGAATGTTCTTTATAGATTTTCAATAAAATACGAAAGACCAATGCCTTAATTAAGCGTCGAAATGTCGAGACCCGAGAACTAATGAATACTCAGGAGATTTGATTGAACCAAAAACACTGATTGAATGCAATAGACTATAGTTTACGTTTTGTTCCAGTCACTTTAAATTAGATCGAGCCGATATGGCAAACTCCCAAAACGGTGGAGAAAGTGGCATAAAAGTCCGATCACTTAGCAATGGTTTTTGGTTGCTGTTGTTGCATCCAGGCCACGTTTTGTCTTTTGTTTGCAATGTTTCTCGTTTGTTGGACCACTTGGTCTCTTCACTTGGATTGCGCTCATTAGACACTTGGGTCCACAATGGAATGGACATGGCATGAGTGTCTAATTGCAATCTAACTAAACATTTTGAATTGAATGAACTTTTTCTTGTTGTTGTTGTTTGCTATTTAGAAAAGTGAAAATTATCACAAGAAAAAAAATGTGGAACAAAGTGGGTATAAATTGAAAGAATTGAAATCAATTTGTCTAATGAATTTGCCCACAATTCGTTTGCAGTTGTTGGTCTAGTTAACAATCAATCTGATAGAAAAATGTGTGATGTTTACCACTCCCCCTTTCTAAAAAATCAACAAACAGAGAGAGAGAGAGAGAGAGAGAGAGAGAGAGAGAGAGAGAGAGAGAGAGAGAGAGAGAGAGAGAGAGAGAGAGAGAGAGAGAGAGAGAGAGAGAGAGAGAGAGAGAGAGATCAATATAAGTGGTAAAGTTTAGTATCCACAATAACCTTAATTCTGAACCGAATAGTTGATGAGTAATTCAATTGTTGATGATTGATTTTTTTTATTTTAATGTTGGTGTCTTGATTCAACAAAAAATTTCCATCAACTAAAATAATTAAATTGAAATGAAACAACTAATAGCAATTTGAAGGAAAAAAGAATGATAACAATTAGTGTGGAGAATGGTCCACACTTATGGACCCGTTATAACAATTGGGATGAAATTAATTTAGTTAAAAGCTGACCATAGATAGTTGTAAATATCGAGCACGTAAAACGATATGAGAATGAAGGCAAAAAAAAGGGATAAATGTCGGATGATGACAGGTCTATAAATAAGGTCAGCAAATGGGTGTGTTTATATGGTGGGAAAGTATGCCTCATCATCATCATCATCATCATATAAAATATCACACGTTTATGCATTAATTATTGGAAGCCGATAGTACACCAATCGGTTTAACGTTTCGATACGATAGGATTCACTATGTAAAAATCCATAATATTAATATGATAAACCAATGAAGGACAACGTACATCAAACAAAGGTGAAATAGAAGGGGACACGTACAAAATAAAGGAAATGGTATTATTAAAACAAAACAAAAAACGGCCGCCCGTGTCCTAAACCATTAATCGACTTGTAATCGTCGTGTCAATGGTGACATCGTGCCATGCACTTCAATGACATCGTCAGATCTGATTATCCGCACTTGCTCGCACACACACAAGAGAGAGAACGAATTTTTGCCATTCATTTATTTTGTTGTTGTTATTTTCGGCTTTTGTTTTTTTTGTTCGTATCCACCGACTGAAACTATTTGTTCCCTTTTTATATTAGTCCATAATAGAGTTGCAAAACCTATAGCCCTAAAAGTAATGAGTCATAGGAAGAGTGAAAACGAATAACTCAAACAATTTAGCTGCTATCATTTTTTTTTTTTTTGGTTAAGGATAATTATGCAAACGATATCTACTACCACCCCTCAAATGTATGGTTTCCTAAATTGATTGCATAACAGACTTGAGTGGATAAATCATTTGTTGGTGTGCGTTGGAACCGGAACGACGCGTGTCGATATAAATATATAAATATATTTGTAAATTAATTTAATGTGTGTATATATATAGCGGACAACGTTGACCTGAACGAAACAGACAGAATTGACTAACAAACCAACAATAACAACACACAAAAAAACCGAACATGAATTCTCCATTGGTAACAACTCGGTGACAAACATATTCGATATAAATGCAGAATATATTCACGTTTAACATCGTAAACCATAAACGTGACAAGACCCAATCTCTATAAATCATGTATCACTGTTGAGAATAGCATAAAAACTAAACTAATGGTCATAGACAACTTTAAAGTGGACTGGACTAGATTGAATATTCTCCCCCAAAAGAAAAAACGTTACGGTTTTGATCATTAATGCTTCTCAAATGGTCAAGACTATTATTATTGATTATTTCATGGTAGAATCCGAAAGTTGAGTTTTGTTGAGGATTAGCTGGGGTTTTTCGTTTTAATAGAATGGAAAACGATGCAAATTGGTAAGAACAACAATGGATGTTTGCGCTAATCGAATTAGTGTCTAACAACTCACCCATCCGATCGATGTGGATGTGGATGGTGTTGATGGCAAGTCCACTATGAAACTATGAAAATGTAAAGATGTGTGCATTGCAAAACGTATAAGAACAAGCGGACATGGACATGGCATATTAGTAGAATGCATCATAAGAATGATCTAAAAGAAACGTTACGTTTTGGGCCACGGGGCCGAATCATTTGGTAATTACATCAAATTGCAATGGGTAAGGGAAGCGAGATTTTCAAAATCTTGTATATTCTCCTCCTTCAAAAATAAAAAGAAGAATAAATCATCTTTCCATTTGAATGAACATTAAGAGAGGGAAGTTGAGAACAGTTCTTACAAGGATGAACAAGGAAATATACTTAACATCTAATGATTAGGTATTGTTGTATGCCACGCGAGATATACATACTGTCAACTTTTTTCTCCTTTTGGATATTACGCCTGGTGGCCGAGACAAATTTAATTTAAACAAACTTACACAATGGTGTGATGATAAATTGGTCCCAGTGTTTCGAGGGTGAACGCAATTATGAATGTTATATATAAATATACCAGCTCGAACCAAACCAACGATCTACATCATCATCATCATCATCAACATCATTGCTCGATGGCCAAACTTGACTCGTGATTTATAAGTATTCAACAACATAGAAAAAATGCTACTAATGGTTACATCTCTTGAATACAATGGCCATTCTTTCAAAGTATTATATTCATGTATGTTCAACCATAGAACATGAAAGAGAACATGAATGATTCTAAAAGTATATATATATATATAATATATAAATGAGGACATTGTGTCCAATGATCGAAGAATAACGAGAAAGAGAATAGAAAATATCGATCGATTGGACACATAAGAACATGGGAAATAAATGGACAACTCATTCTTTACCAATCTCATTCTCTTCTTTCATTCTTTCTCCTCTCGAATTCAAAGAATGAATTTGGTGGACAATCATATACTGAAAAAAAGGAAAGAAAAACAATATTCAATTAAACCGATTTGGTGTGGCACTCGAAAATTATCAATCGAAAATGTGATGAAGAAACGCAATTTGTAAATTTGAATTGGACCATTTTTGGCCATCAACCGAACAATCGGCACAATTCACAATTGGCCGAGTCTAAGCTTTGGCAAATTTGATTAAAGACCAGACGAACACATGGATGAGTGGGAATGTGAACGAATGTGTTGTTGCATCAACATAACCAAGCAATGAATTCTGTTTGAATGATTGAATCGAATCTAGCGAGTCGAGTCCAATCTATTGGGTTTGAGGCAAATAATGGGAACGAACCATTCGTAGTTCTTCAATGTAATGTAATGTAATAGTCAATGTTTGTTTATACAGCAAATTAATTCCCATAATTTTCGAAGGCGGACACATTGAGACCCAAACGATGGCGTCGACGGCGACGACGATGACGAGGTGCCAATGAATGGGAATAAGACGATGTCGAATAGGGGCGCCAATCGAATTAGGCATGGACAATTGGCAATTGCCGCCAATGGATCATACAGTATATAGTCTTTCATCCTCATCATTGCACCTAAAGCAGAATCTCGGCCTGTTTGAATAAGAATGAGCTTTCCAAACCAAAAGATTGCAAATCTGAGGGCAAAAAAAAGAGAGACTGGTAACAAATGTAAACATGGGACCCACATGGTCACATTTTCGATCTATATATTTATATATATAAAGGAAACAGAGAACGTGTTCCATCAAGCCAATGAATAATGGTTAATTGAATTTGCAAAACAAACTAACCATAAAAAAATTGAATTCATCCATTTAGTTTCCCGTTGGTTTGGTTCCATACAAACATACACACAAATAGGACAATAGAGATTGTGGTTCGAGATGGCACTTTAATTTGAGAATCAAAATTAATAATCACATAGACAACACGCACATATACTTCATCATCATAATCGACTAATCGACATTTCTGAGTTTGGTGGCGTTGTTTTCTTCCGTACAACTATTTTGATGATGGCCGATCATCTCACTCCCAAATTTACCTTTTCTCTCTCCCTCTCTCTCCCCTATTGATCGTATGGGTTTTTGTGTTTGGTTCTGTTGCTACCCGTTTGATTGAAAAATGGCCTTCCATGAACACATTTGCGTGCATACAATTGGCAGGCAATATAAAGCGAAAATAGAGTGCCGAATCAATTAGGAACATGAACATGAATCACCTGGCTACTGGTTCATAGTGTTGTTTAAGGTGAAAGTGGCAGGTTGCGGTTGCTTCATACTCCGTGAGAGTTCAATTTAATTAGTTTAATTGAAACGGGTTTAGTGTCGACTCGTCGTCGTCGTCGCCGCTGCCGCCACTGCGGACAAGTTCAACTCGAACCCGGTTGGTGTTTCAATAACCTTATAGAATCTAGAACGTTGTACCCCGTTGGCCATCGTGCCGACCATTGCATGTGGCCACATTAACCTTACAATTAATTACCCAAAACTAACCATTTGCCCATTGGTATCCATTAATTGACCTTTCCTTAATTAATGGCCATTGCCACCGGTTTGTAGCACATAAATTGTCCAAAAAAAAAGTATCCCTGAAGTAAAATCCATTTTGAATGTATGAATGTTCGATCAATCACCACTTTTAACCCTTATCGAATGACAGATCGCAAAATTTTGCTCAATTTGTCAGTTTGTATGAGCAGTCACATCATGTTGCTCAATCTGTCGTCAGTCAGTTGTTAGATAATAAAAAAAATCTTAAATGGTCAAATTTCAATTATACAACCTCCCCCCTCAATCGATATAAAGAAGAATACAATTGAAGTCTGAGACTCACGCCACAGTGTCAACTTTCCCAATCTTTTGATCGAGAACAATTATTGTTATCGTCAATAGAAAGACGACGACGAAGGAAGTTCATCTCGTTTCGATTGATCGGAATTTGCAAAAAAGGAAAAGTCAATGTTCGGCTACCGTCCATGACATGAATGAGCCATTTTACAGTCCAATTGTCAAATCAAAGAAAAAAAAAGTAAAATCGTTGACAAAATGCGTATCATTCAGCATGATGAACAATTATATATTGCTAATTTCCATGAAAAGGAATAAGGGGGCTAGTTGTGTTCCACATTGATCAAAGAAAAAAATTGAACGGCAACCGTCTTGTGAAGAAAATTTACCTGCTTATTATGGGACCAGTTTGTTTCACACAATAGAAGACGAGTGAATCAACTAACATACACACACACACACATACACATTCGACGGTGCGAAACATGATCGACCGAAGGTGCCAACAAATAGTCGGTAAGCAAGAGGCAAATGAAGACAAATAACAAAAGAAGTCCAAACTTGGCATGCTTCCCATTGGATGAGAGTGATCGACACGGTTACGATGGCCTTTTCACTATTTTTCAAACTCGGTCTCGCTTTAACAGGATCCAATCAATGCTTGGTGAAGATTGAAGTTGAAGAAGAAGAAAGCATTTTGTGACCCCTAGAGTGGAGTGCAACCATAGCTAATCAGTGAACACCAAAATGCCACCTGCCAGGTTTTTAAAGTCTCCTAAACACGGCACGAGTCTTCTTCAATACCACAATGCATCATCAACAATGATCGACCATAGACTTGGACACTAATCCTGTCTAAGAACCTATTCCATGGAATTGAGATACATTCAAAATGTTTTAGTGAAAGTGTATGTGCGGTATGACACAATTGAAAACTTACATAACAACAGGTAATGTTTATGATTATTTGTCGACGCGGATTAACATCGATTGAGATGTTTTTTTTTGTTGGGTGGGAGAACACAATTGGCCGACACAAGAATATACCAAGAAAGAAGGATCATATGTGTTAATAATGGAGTGGAAAACACCTTTAAAAAAAGTGTTGCAATGTGCGAGCAACAAGAAAGGTGTTTTGAGCAGGTGTGTGAGTGTGTATGTGTGAGTAAAGTGTGTAATTGTAGATTCTAACAATTAATTAACGACCATTACACAGATAAGACGATGATGTAGTACTTTTACCTCAAAAACAATGGTAGAATTGTATCAGCCTTAAATCAAAGTGGATCATCACCATCACCATCATCTTTGACAAAGTCTTAACAAAACGAATTCGTAATTTTCCATCTTTTCAAGTATTAAAAGTAAAATCCAGGTGTCGGTAATAATCGGTCAATTGATTTTTTGTTGTTGTTGTTGTTCTCATTTTGAGGTAGATTAAAGATTACTCGAAAAAAAAGTTCATTGGAAACTAAAGATTATAAATAATGGAAAAAATGACAGCCACAATTTGAGTGCAACTTTTTTTCACTTTTTTTTCACTGCTTTGGCCATCAATTCAATTAATTGCAGGTCCATCAATTTCACTTTCGATTACCAAACGACCCATCAGACCATGTGCAAATGGAAATCATTCTTCACATTGAATGCAACCATCCATTTTCCAGTTGTTATGATTGCCGCAGGGTTCACATCTTCTTCGTCTATTTCGTTCTAAAAATGAAAAAAAAACTTGTAATCGTATCAGGAATATAAATTTAAAAACAAGTATTGAAACAAAGTATATGATCATCATGTTGGAAAATATTGTAGAATCATTTGATGATCGGTTTTTGCCTTTCAATGTTAACACACTTATGAGTAAAATAAAATTAGATTCTCTCTTTTTTTATTTATATGAGTATCCTCACACATACAGATTCAAAAATGCAATTAAAACATTTGGGAAATTTGATTTTCCAGCCAACTTGGCGCTGAAACATGGCCCGAAGACATTTATTGTTGTGATGAACCAATTAAATTACATTTTGCGGACGAACGCATGTTTTACCCATTGTTTGTTGGCATACATCTAGGTTGAAAACAATTTAAAATTTGGTCGCATATAAAATAGAATTCAATTCTTTCTCCACCAAATAACAAAAAAACTAGGTTCATATTTTCCATTTTCCGGTTTATCCGTTAATAAATTTTAAATTATGTTATAAAGAACTCTTGTGCCAATTCTTTAGGATATATTTGAAAGTATTATTCCATTTGGCAATGCCTTCTTTTGCGTTAAAATGATTGATCTTGCTTGATCTTGATGAACATAAAGGTTTAAAAAATGTAAGTACAAGTGCCATCTGGTGATATAAATTAAGAAATGGTAGATGATAAAACGAAGATGAAAATGATGACGATCGGAAATGATATTAGAATGGGATTGTGTGTGTGTGTGAAATGTTCAAACATTAATTTGATTCTAGCATGTCATATGATTATGTGGTCATCACAGATGTGACCACAAAAGTGAGTCATCCAAAGAATTGGTCATATAAATTGGAATGATTCGATTGACCGAAATCGAAATTTACTTTTCCTCGTAGCTAATTGAGAAAATAACCAAAATTCCTTTCATTTGTCGGTGATGATAGACAGTTTGTTGATAATGACCGACAAATGTGATTGTCACCATTTGCAAACTGACCAATGATGATGATGATTGATCAATTGAGTAATATGGTTCGTGAGTATTGTCGGTATGTTTGTGTCCGTTTGCGTGGGGCCGCGTCGGGGAAACATAAATTGGTCAAACGGTGAAAGTATTGGTCAAAAAGCGTGACGAACAACGAAATACGGTTTTGGGGTTCCCTCCTCATTTATGACTCGACTAGCGTCAGCCCATATTGACTGTCCAAATTAGATTTGAACGAATCGAGCATGAAAGTGCATGCTTTACCCAATGTGTGTGTGTGAGGTTTGAGCACAGGTTGGGAGACTATACACTTGGCACAATACAATTGGAAATCAATGGATTCGAATGAATGAGTGCCAAAAGTGAGGTGGCAATCTCGGTCTTTAGTATATTCACGATATAAAATGTGTGTGTGGAACGAGCTGGCAAACACACAAGGGATGGAAAATGTAGGAAAACAGGAGAGGAGACAAGACCAAACAACATGGCGTGTACCATTCGATGCAAATGGGCAATGAAATGCATTACAAGTGTGCCCAATACATACACACACACACATTTACCCTAAATCCGAATGAATGAAATGAATGAATGGATGATGGCCAAGCTAAAACGTGGTGGACCCAAATGTGCTATCAATTGAGATGGTGGAGTGTATGCACTAATGCACACACACACACGCACAATGGCCTTTGTCCCAAGAGGACCGGTGGCATCTGTGACATGGCAAGATATGGCCATTGCTACCAATGTAAATAGGTTGCCATTTTTCTCCATCTATCTATTCTGTTTCAAATATTTTGACCCTATACATAGAAATGAAGGCAAAATAGATCTTCCAAATAGATGAGAGTTCACATTCTGGCAACCTCTCACACCAAGAGTTCAAAAGTGTTGATTCAAACCAATAAGCCATACATTAATGGCTACTTAAATTTGTAAATATAGTAACGTCTCGAGTATGTTCGAGTGTACTCTTATTGCATTAGCCAATTATGCATAGGTAACCAAATGAATGACCACACACACACACGGACACCATTCAAAGGTAAAGAGACACTTGTTCACACCTCTATTGTTGTAAGACCTGAACACTTGAACACTAATATATTGATTATTGTGACTTATGGAAGCCATATATTTCCAATCGAAACCACTTTACGATGAAAGGTAATGTGGCCAATGATGTTAATGTACTTTCGGTTTGAGGGTAATTCTTATTGAACATTTCAATTGACTCATCATCATCATCGTTTAAAAAATGTTCATATATTTATATAGGATAAGTAACACAAGTCAATATTACGAAATTATGGTAAAATAACCATAATATAAAATGGCAATTTCAATTTCATACATTTTCGTATCCGTTTCGATGCCAAATATTATGATAGAATCGACCATTTTTACAATAAATGTAAAAAAAATTTCAATAAAAAACGAATACAATTGAAACAATGGAACAAATTGAATTTACATGACAAATAGAGGAATATAAGACCAAAATGTGTATATAAATGTACGGTACGAAGCGCAGCTCGTTATCCAACAAAAAAAATATTCTAGAAAAAAAAGAAACAAAATAATCCTGGTTGGAATTCGTAATTGGTATTTGTCTTACTCATTATGAACATTCGATGGATAAACTGAATTGTAACATCGATTCTTGGGAAATCGTGTAACAGTCAAAACGAAACGGCGAGCCAAATGTTCAATCCATTTGATTTTGTGTATTGGGTTATTCAATTCTCAAACGGCAATATTATATTGTTTCAATTGTCATTCTAATTGAGCCCTGGCAGCTAGATATATATAGATATATTCCCTTGTCCTTACATGTGACATATTCAATGGATTCTGTTAAGAAATTAGATTAGATTCTAAAGATTGGTTGTGGGTAAAAAAAGGAAAAAAAACGAACAAATGATTGTGAATAGTTGAAAAGAGTATACGCTTGTAGACAATCAAGATGAGTGGAAAATGCGATCCAACGACCAACGATAAATAGGATAGCTTAGTGATTGGCGAGTCCAAGTTTGTCTGTGGCAGAATCGGTCAGAATCACTAAACTCATGAGAATGAAATGAGAATAGAGAGAAACAAATTAAATAAAGACGATTCCCATTCGACTTGAAAGTTCACTGGCCATGTTCATAGATCCACTGAATAGTGATCTAGTGTTTAGGTTCAATTTGCTGTTTCAAAAAAAAAAAAAAGAGTTTGCTGACTCACTATTGGTTGACACATTCATTCATTTAAGATTCAAAAAATAAAACTATCCAATTATTGTAAATCGTAATCCTTGACAATTGACAACGAACTAAATAAATTGCCTTAATTGAAAGATAATACCTTCCAATCGATTCGTGCTCACTTTATCCGAATGAGAATCGGACCGAATAATAATAATAATAAGCAGCTGCAATGATGTCATTGGAATTGGCACGATTATAAGATGCAAGTAGCTTAACGAACAGTTGCAATAAAGCACGTTGCTACAAAGTCGAACGTGTGTGTGAGTCTGTGTGTGGAAGTTGAGACCAAAAACGTGTCGCACACGTGACACAATAAGATTCACTGAACTGACACGGATTATAATCCATATACGAAGCTCATTATAATAATTTGAAATAAAAGAAGTAAAAAAAGGAGAAAGATAGAATCGAGACACAATCTGAGATGGAATAATTGTTAAAATAGAATCTCATTTCATAGTGTACCAATCTTCGTGTGTGTGACAATCGTCTTACATGTAAATGAGAAATGTTCACTTCCTTACCAATTAATAAGATGGGAACTTTATATAGAAAATCAAGCCCGAGCATCAATTCTTAAGTTTATTCAACCATTCAATTCATGTTTTTTATATTAAGGTAGATATCTTGTTCCGGCAACAACAACAACAACAACACACGAACGATGTGAACAGAACCGGCAAAGTATCAAAGCACGACAATCAAATCACATTTACGATAAAGATAACGGAATAGTTGTTTTAAAGAAGAAAAAAAAATTACGAACACTAAGAATTAAGATTGGACTCAATGGGGTTGTATAGGGTTGTGTACTTACTCATTTACTCATATATGAAGCTGGGCGTTCGCGCGAATTAGTTTAATCACCATACCAAGAGTGCATCAATCAGATAGTGATACAGATGATTTAACCGCTACCGTTAAAGGATAAGGAATGTATCGTCATCATCATCATTGAAGATGACGATGATGTTTAGATGACGATGGGTACCACTAGCTGAGATAGAGAGGAAAAGAAAAATATAGTTGGAAATTCGTAATTAAAATGGCCATCAAAAAACTTACCCAAACAAGTATTTGTGAGAATGGAGGAGGATCGTTTTTTTCTTCTTACTTTTTGGGTATGTGATACAACCCGTTGAGAAGCGGCAATGGTTAATATCATAAATAAGTTTGTCATTAAGCAAACGATGACGATGAAGACTGTAGAAGAAGATGAAGAAACATATCTTCGGAAGAGGTTACTATTAACGTGTTCATAATTGAACGTTGCCAAACTCCTGTCGTTTATTGAGGATTAGGTCAGTTTCATAATGAGAACATTATAACTATTGAATAAAAGTAAAGAAAGGAAACGGAAAACAAGGTTTGCCTTTGACAATGTCGGTGTGCGTGAGTGTGTGTGTGTGTGTGTGTCGGTGACAGAAAAGAAAGCCCATTAGGCAATAAGGTTCCATTTGGGCCTTGAACCCATAAATAATGGGAATCGATTGCACATGGCACACACACACGCTGCATGGTGTGATGCTCAAACTGGTGTAATCCTCATATTTATTACCAACCATTATCCATTCCCCCATCCACTACAACGGTCCAGTTCGTGGTAAAATATTTTGTGCCACTCATTTCTTGCATCATCATCATCATCTTTATCTTCTTCTTTCTTATTATATATATATAAACTTGAACAAAATGCATTATCGATTATTCACGCTTATAAATATATTTCAGTCTTGTGTGATATAATAGGCAATAAAGTCATATTTTCAGCCATTTCGAATTGAACTCATTTCTAAAGAAAAAAGTAATAAAAAGAAACTAATCGACGATCAATTCATTCTAAATCACTAATACATAATATTGGATACAATCGATACATGAAATGATGTTTTAAATATTTAGTGGAACAACAGCAACAGCAGCAGCAGCAACAACAACAACAGCAAAAAACAGATAGAGAATCGATTAAAGATCGTGGAATTATTAATTTGAATAGGGAAAACATTTGTTTCTTCTTTTACATATTGGCAAAACATTAGATAAAAAACAAAATTATATTGATCAATGAGTTTTTGCTGATTTCCGATAGATTCTGGTTAATAGATTGTTGTTAACGTAACGAACGAAACAAAGACGGATGAATTATGTTTGCTTCCGAACACGTGTAATTCACTGATGGGTTAATCAATAAACAACGAAAGGAACATATAAATGACGACATGAAGATAAGCTGAGTAGACATTAACATTAACAACATTCGAGGACAAAGAAGACAACGAAAAAGAAGAAGAAGAAGAAGCAAATTAAAACGAAACATGGCCATCATCAATCATGTTGATGGAGTTGTCTCACAAATATATATTAGTTCGCTATTTTCCCCCACAAATGTTCTTCACTATTTATTCATCCACTTCGCAAACTATGGGTTATTTGTGTCCGTGTTCATGTTCGTGATAACAGATGAACAAAACGAATGGATCATTGTTCCAAATAAATACCAAAATAGAGTACGCCCGGCGCCGCGAGAGGGCACTACTTAAACTGTGTTTGATTCAACATTTCTAATTTCTATTCATTCAAAACATTAAAAGTTTCGAACCATTCATTCAATGGTGAATCGATCTAATTTCGTTATCAATTCAAACCCTTTTCATCTCTTTCTCTCTTTTTCTTTATTTTCATTCTTGTTGATTGAATGATGAGTAAACATTTGTCTTCATTAGGATTCATCAAGATCATCAGAAAAGTGGAAATAGATGCGAATCTAAGTGAATTGTATACTTAAACTAATTAAACATTGAACAGTAGAACTAATGCAGTCCAGCAGCATAGGGTGTATACAAAATGTGTGTGTGTGTGTGTGTGTGTGTATATTGTGTTTAGTGGGTAATGTATTGGGATAACCCATTAACACTGTTGGAATTGATTTGAATCGCCGACACCCCACAAATAATGATCAAATGTAATATGGCAATATATAATGGGAAATAAGCAACGATCCATGTCATATTATCATAACTCACATATGGAACAATTGGAAAATGGTGACAAAATGTCATTATCATTTGCAAAACAGGGAATTTGCAAGACTGAAAGATAACTTTTTGCCAATAGGAAATGATAACGACCAAAGACCCACTCCAAGTGATGGGTGGCTGACGACAACGACGGCGAGGGTGAAGACATCTAACCAAGACCAATGGTCTTGCACTTTTCATAGAGATCAATATAATAGACGATTGTATCATAAATTCAAAACAGTAGTTTGCAAAATGTTTTTTTAGATGGACACCTCGCACATATTATAGAATTGAAAACAACAGTTTGATGTGTTGTCATGCAAAATATGTTGATGGTTATGGCATATTGAGCAATGTTGAGGACAACTTTGATCTCAAAAAGAAAAAGAAGAAGAAGAACGAATCATAGAATCTATTTGCGAAACATTGCCATTGATACTAAATGAGTCATTTGATAATCGCATCAATCAAACGATACTCAAATAGACCAAACATGTCGGCTTAGTGAATATATATAGATGACAATACGTACAACATGATTTAAATTGGCCCAATGCATACAATTGGAGCATAAGAAATCGTTTAAAAAAGTTTAAACATTTTTTTTCTTTTTAAAAGATGTACTCAATCACGTTGGCGCGTACGGCGACCATGTCAAGCCAATTTCCGCCGATTTCACTTTATGGATTCCGTTCCGTTCACCAAAGGAATAATTTGCCGATTTATTTCCCGTATGTTTTCCCCTTTCTATCTGAGTTTCCAAAAGATTGGCTAAGCCGTTTTTTTATTTCCACTCATGGTTCCAATCGTTTTCAACAATTAATAGCTTCAAAATTGTGTTCACTGAACACAATGATGAAAAAAAAAATGGTACAAGACATTGCGCAAAAAAAGTGCTATAACGAGTTTGACGTGGTGTGAATTGTGTATAACAATAATAATAATAATAATCAAATAGATACCAAGTTCCCAAATTTTGAAATTGACTCATTAAATTAACGGAAATGAACTGATTTTAAATTGGCTTTTCAATGAATCAATGTACCAAAGTGCAATTCGTGCAAAGATACAGGTCAAATACATTGTAATAACATTATTTTGTTACTATTTCTTCAATCAAGTCAATTCTGGTTGACATATAGAAGTATTGTGATTCTATAGAATTTCTATCCACCACCACCAACAACAACAACAAAAAACAACAAAAAACAAAACATTTCAATCTGTTTCAAGATAACTAATGAAGAAGACACAAAGAAATTTGTTCTATGAATGTGAAAGAATTGTTGTTCATCGCTTCTGTTACGAAAGTAATGTTTGAAACAACCGTCAACAAACAGCCATTCTAATCGACACAATAGATACGATTGGCACGCAATTTTCCAACTGACTGACATGACAGGGCTGACAACCAAACAGACACACACCAAAACTGTTGTATGTAATAACAAAAATAAAATGAAAAAAAGAAAAAAAAACGGCGACAAAGATCCGATGAGGACCACTATAAGACGACGACGACGGCTTCATGTGTGGAAGGTTGCCAATTGATGAGACTGAACAAACAAACCGAAAAACATTATCGAATGTTTCATGTTCGATGTTTCAGAGTTCTCACGCAAATCTCATTGCGTGGACTAAGGATTTATAAGAGATGGTGAGGATGGGGGAGGAAGCCGTTTACAACATCAATCGAAATGAAGGAAACAAATTAACACATTGAGTGTTTTTTCGGTGTAGGGAAAAACAAAAACGGATGACGGCATAGGTAGAAAAAAAAGGTGGCTAATTTACCCTAAGTGAGTGCCATTTGACGCCAATTGACGCTTCCGACGTTGTGGTTGTTGCTGTTGTTGTTTTTTGAGGTTGTCAATACAATCGTGCATCAACTCATCATCCAATGTTATGTCTTATTGGACACCGTCGACCATTGAACGACATTGACTAACTCATCGAATAGTAGCTGACATACAAATAGCAGAAACTCGATTATCCACTCGATTAGCTTCAATAATGATGTAGTTTGTTTTTGTTTTGTGCGTTCACAAACTTTTAGGAAAATCAACAAAGTACATGAAACACAAATCAAACATGTAAAATAAGATCAGTGTTTTAAAATTTTTTTTCGCTTATTTCAACGATCGACACGAAGCCTAATCAGGTGAATGGGAACACAATCGGTGTTTGACTCAATTGTTCTAGATTTTTTTTTGTTGTTGTGTGTTGCCGTTCTCGTTGTCGTTATTTCTTCTTCGTCTTTTCATGTATCGTGAAAATCTGTAAATTGTACAAGAAGGGAGTATTCTGGCAAAGAAGGCAATAGGAGAAAGGATAGTCTAAGCTTAAAGTGAAATGTGTCAATTTGCACAAATTAAACTTGAATTTCACGATTCAATGGTTACGCGAGGAATCAATTTATCGATTGGCCAAAGTTGTGAAACAACAACAACAAAAATAAAAAGAGACAAGGGAAAATAGACATAAGAGAAAAGTCGAAAACAGTTATGTGCCGCAAGGGAAGTGAACTAATAGTGAATCCAGATAACAAAAAATAAAAAAAAATAATCTACGTCTTCTTATTGTTTCGTTGTTGTGTTCTATTGTTCGTTGAAGACAAAATCTACCCAAAATAAAGAATGATTCAATGCGACAATCGATGTTATTTATATTGAATAGATTGGAAAACATGGAACGAGCCATTGAACTAATTAAATTAATGTCTTATCCGTAGACTGGGCGACAAGCACATTAACACGCTCTTGACAAATTGCCATAAGATTATGGCGCAAAATCATTCAATTGATTTATCTCTTCCGATCGAAACCGCCCATTTGGTCCATTTCCTTCATTTTTCAATCTTTTACTTTTTTTCTTCATCTACTAATATCCGACACTGATTGTGTACACGATCATGATCTTTCCCCGCATCATAGACATGATATACCTTAAATCCATTTATGTATCAATGTTTCAATTTATTAACGAAATAAGATTTATTAAATTGATTGGCAATTTTATATATAAGTTCATATATAAAGCAGAAGGAAAAAGAATGGAGAACATCGAATATTGCAATCATAATTCATTTGAAAATCAAACCGAATCAACCAGTTGATCGTTTCATGCTTTCTGTTCGATGTTGATGGTGCGCAGATGTTGTAAACATTTTTATATTCGTTATACAATCCATTAGATTGTTTGCTTTTGCACAATCCTAATGGGTCCACATTGCGTAGCGTTGTAATTAGTGCCATTAATTAATATATTAATTGAGGTGCATATATACTTCATATTAAAGTGGTTCAAAGTGAAGGATTTACGAACAAATCTTGATCATCAATGTTGTTCGCAATGTTAAAAGGGGGCAGGTGAACACAAAATGTTTCGCCATCGTTATGATGTGGTGTGGTTCATCTAAAGGTAAAGGTGGTTCTTTGTGTGTGTGTGTGTGTGTGTGTGTGTGGAAACTAATTGGCAACTTGTGGCCCATTTGATGATTGATTGCAAATGTAGACCTGATGGGTGCTTGAAGTTCCTTCTCATTCTCACAAATCCAAATGAGAATGAAACATTGATTGTAGTCAAGCATCTATTGTTCCAATCGACATCTATCGTCACATGTCGATTGTTTGCTACGAATCAATTGGAGACGTCTTTCATCGTGGTTTGCTTTTTTCTTCTTTTTCTGATGTGGTAAATCCGCATACCCATACATGGAAGATTAGAAGAATGTCTGGAAAGTAAAGTTTATAAAGAATGTTAAAGAATCACTATAATATGGAATAAGTGAGACAACACCTATCGCGTGTCTTGTTCTTGTTTGTTGCTATTATTCATTTTGTTGTGATTAGATCGATCGATCGATTGGATCATTCATTCCTTCATTCATCTCATTCGTTTTACATTCTTACATGAGAATGAAGTACAACATCTCCCATCACTTACATTGAATTATGGCTGCGATTGAATAAAAGGAAAACCGTCGAACGAACGAAACGCACGATCTGTCCGAAGTGTTAATTGCGCGGCCGAAAGTGAAAGCGTGGTCGATGTCGATCTGATGCAAATCATTGCAAACAATGTGCTTCTATGTTTGGTCAATAATAAAGTGTTTCCATGTGTGTGTGTGTGTTGTGTCGGCGTGTTTTGCCACTGTATTCTAATTAGTTCACATCACACAATCTTTCCATCGTTTTCGATTTGTTACAAATTTCAACACTGGGTAAACATGTGCGATAAATATATATAAATTCGATTGAATGACGAAAGATCCACATGAATGGTAACATTAATTAGTCTCATCTCTTGATGGCGGTGATGTACTGCACTTTCATGTGCCATTTGTAATTGATCAGATTCAAAGACAAATTTGGTTATGTGTCGGGTGGATCGTTTCTTGTTCGTTCAATGATGGTAAACTATAGTTTACCAATTGGACAGTGATAAACCGTAGGGCGGTATGAGACACAAATTCAAGTAACACTAACGATCGACAAATATTTACAGACGGAAAACATGGCCAGAATGTTGAGCATTGGTCACCATCTCTCATTCTCTCTCTTCTTCTCGTTCAATCATTTGAAAACTTCGGACCACATTTGCTATTGAAACCCATTGCAAACATGGAACATAAACACACATGGAACCTTATGGTCAAAGTAAAAACAAGATGAAAACACGAGACCAAACGAATCAGTAATAAACTAGAGTGAGAGGGGGGAGAAGCCAATACTTGCAATGAGTTAGAATAATCAATTGGCAAAGAATACTAGTTGTAAACAAGATTGGTTTAGAAAAAAAAAAATTAGAAACGATGCTTGAAGCTATTTTATCTTTCATCTCTCTAGTTAGAGTTGAATTTTTAGCAATTCAACTGAAATGGGAGGTATATTGCATACATAGATCAATGATTCGAATCAACTCAATATTAGATTGAGATTCAATCAAGAACGAACATTGCTTGTTGTCGTCTAATTAAAACTAATTCAATTTACGAGACGAGACGTTTGTTGTTGTTCCATCGTTTTGGTAATGATCAACACATACACATACACATATACACATTTTAACATGTTGAATAGTAATTAATGGGGCAACATCAATCGAGTTGCAATCAATCGATGGACTGCACTCCAACCTCATTTGCTGATATGGTTTCCCTCATTCACTTACCCACTATGTGCCTTTTTCAATATGCCGAACTTACTTTTCATCTTTTGGCGCATTCAAAGCAACATGGGTCTTCGTGGCCTTTTTCCTTTTGGCGTGGCTTGGTAGATGCTGCCGGCGGCAGATGTCAAAAGTGATCATTTGCCGTTCAATAATGTTCAAGTCGGGACCATCCAAACTAAAATCATTTTCACCAATATAGATGATGATCAAAAAATGGATGAAAATGTGTGGTCTGTGTCGTCCACCACCATTTCAGACTCTTTTGTGTGTTTGTAATTGATGCACTAAAAGTGAAACCCGTGATTGAACACACTCCGTAAATAATTCAAGGACCCAAGTTTATGGCACAAGTTTCACTGCAATAATCAGACAATGCAAATTCTTCTTCATATCACATCTATTCTAATTATAGAATGAATGTGAATGACCAAAACCACCAAATCACCTAAGCCAGATCATGTTTATTGTTATAAACTGAATAGAAAAAATGGGATGTTGATGATCAATTGGTTATGGTTCAGATCGTGAACGATTGAAATTGGTGTCTCTTACATTTTGGGTATTGCTCGGCAACCATTTTGTTTTGGTATTGTTCCGAATTCAGTTCATTCAAAGACATGGTGAGGACATTCAACCGTATAAATATAAACTCACTGATCATGTCAGCCATAATCGTTAGTGAGCTAATTTACTAGTTGGCTAGTTCATTAGCGCCAATGCATATCGACGACGATCATTTGAAAACTCTCTCTCTCTCTCTCCCATTCGTTTGATTAAGGATCTGTCTACCTGTTTGCCTCTTGTTGTTGTTGTACTTGCCAAATTTAAGCAAGTCAAATTGAATGAGCCATTACATTTGGCTAGTCAAGTTTAATGCTCCAAGTTTTGAGTTGAAAATGATGCGGCATCATCTGCGCGCCCAAAACACCGTCATCGTCGTCATCATATAATTGCCCCACTACCAAGGCATCATCATCACCAATCAGAACATTTGGGAAACAACCACCTGATCGCATTACGGAATCAGCATCTGCCGAATCACCAAATATAACTAATGGTACAATTTGGCACAATGAAAAATCGATTCTTCACTTGTTGGTTAATGCAATGTCTCTCCAATATTGGAGAGTAGAATTGGTCGGCGGTTGGGGTTGTTTGACCTCATCCATGATCACCTTGATGACCCTCCGAAAGGTTCCCTTCAAAACCGTCCACTCAACAAAATTAGTCGAACTGCCCGAACATCAACATTTTAGCTACTTTATTAATCGGTCTACATGTAGTTTGGTTTCTTCAAGTCGGTAGCCCAAAGGTAGCCTCAATCTTTCTTAGGTTTAAAGTTGAACATTTTCTTCTTGCACAATAATAGTGGCAACTATACTTTCTCTCTCATTCGTGTATGCGAATTAGAATTGGCTGACTATCAATGTCCATAATGTGTTGACCAAGGCTTCATTGACTATGACGGTTGTGCTTCTGCGTTACCCCAAAAACAAGAATGCGATCGAAGAATGGAAGTTGGATAGGCACACATCACACACACACACACACACAATATTGATGGTCACGACTTGGGGGCAAACAAAGCAAATGTTGAGGGAAGATGATGGCTACAACGACGACGACGATGAGGACGGGCGAGGTCTTCAAACATTTCACGTGCTTTTGGTGGTTCTCATCAAACCATAATCGGCAATTATGACCCCAGAGAGCTTATTGAATGTACCTTGTCTTCTTGGAATAAAGGAAAACGTTGATTAACACCGGACACGACTACCTGAACTGTCTGATGTTTGAATCATGTTGATTACTTAACGTAATAGTAGTCCATATAGATTAGCTTCAAACTCATTTGAATGATATAACCATTGATTCATCTCATGGGACCAGATGAATCAAAGTGTGTGGCCCATTTCATTATATTAATTATATTTCATCCTTTCAATCGATATTCCAAACTGAATAATGTTTTTATCAATTCTATGTATTTGGAATGTTTCAAAAATGTGTTTTATTTGGATGTTTGAAAAATTTGAATTTAGATCAGCTTCTACACATGTCCCCTAGATGACGTTCAATGTTCGTCATTTACGAACATCTTTTATATGCGCCAACGTTTGAGTGAGTATGGAGCGAAATGGATAATGCCACTACAACGATCCGTTGTATTCTATCCTCTTTCGCGCTCTCACTCATCGGACGATCAATTCATCTGTTTGGACGGGAACAGTTCAGTTCAGTTTAGCGTTCGTCGTGTGTAGATCGTCTCGTTTCATTTCATTCACTTGTGTTTTTCCGAACGTGGTGCATTTGTTCGTGTCCATGTGTATCTTTTGGAGCGGGCACGTCATTTTTTGAAATTGAACATTCCCCAAAGTGTTTGTTGTGCGTGTGTATATGCAATACGAAATAAAGTTCCATAATAGTGAATCAGTGCCAAGTGTCAATCAAATCATTTGTGGATATCCCCCTCATTTCTACTTTTATTCATCAAATTCTATATTCCCCATCTTCTACCAATCGGCATCATTCGTCATCATCGTTACAAGCCAACAATTGTTTGTTTTGTTCCAAAACCAAGTTCCTGTGTCACCAACTTCAATTCAGTGTTTGTGTGCTATTATATACCGCCAAATGGATTTTTATACCCTTGATCGGATATCTATCACCACCACCACCACAACATTATAATTTTGAATGTAAGCAAAAAATCTCCTCCTATTTCAATGAACTTTTTTTTATAACAGAGATTTCTAAACTTTTTGAATATGAAATTCGAGTTCATTTATGATACCGGAAAGGAAATGTTGGCTTCTCTTTTCGGTGTATTTCCAAAGTAACAAATTTTTTAATGATTGCATCATTTATTCTCATTTTTGGGGTCCATTCTTAAAACCTTCCGGCCTCATAAGTGGGCCTAGAGCCACATTTTTTGTTTGGAACCTCTGCTTAATATGATAATACACATACCCTGACACTTGTACATACATTGAGCTTTCGTATTTCCGAGTTGTGATTTGTGGTCTAGTTCTCCGGTCTAGTTTACCCCCCAACAACTTTATCACCCTTTTTTTATGTTCGATTGGTGCCAAAATCGACATGTCTTTTCCCATTGTGTTGTATATAAGGATATGTTTCTATTGCAAATTTCGGTTGTACATTCTTCTACTATCGTCCATCGTCGATTTCTATTGAAGCGAAACATCTTAATGTTCACGATTCCATTACATTCAATTCATATATGGATGTGAGTGTGTGACTTGATTTTTTTATAGTATTTCCATAGCATTTTGTGGTGTCATTACAATACGCCAAAATTCAATTGTTATATATATCACACAGTAAGGTTGTTGTTGTGTCATTCATTTATCTATGTCGATGAATGAGAGTTCGAACATTGGAATCTAATCTATTATTCTAACATTAACATTGTATAGGGAACATTGTACAAATTGTCACTCAACTGATACATAGGCACACAAACATCATCGTAAATCATGTTTGGAACTTGCCTAATGTATGGGTATGTATAGATGGCAATGTGTCCCAATCTATACATTACAACTCGACCAAATTTTCAATTTGTTTTTGTGACTAATTACCACTCAACAATATTTCCAGTATACTCATAAGTATACTCATTCAAAAACACATTTTCAATTAATTTTCTCAGTATGTTATCGTCACCATCATTCAAAAGTGAGAACCAATTGAATTTGTTTTCTATCCGAATCAAGTCCATCTGGATTTGTAGCTCTCTTTTACTGCATCCGTCCGGTTTCTTGTGTACACACGTGTATCACTTGAAGTGTTTCTATTAGAGATTCTGTTTTGATTCTACCCACGAATTTCGTTCAACATTATGACACATCGCTTTCATTTCTTTTTTTTTCTTTTTTGATACGGGTGCCCGTTTAGAATATAATTATTATAACGAACTATATTCAAATAACGGACGAATGACTTGCATCGATTAACATCGCCCAAAGTGTATGTGTGTGTTTATATGTGTATAAATGTTTGGTTTATATGCAAATGAATGTTTGCATCAAACGACGAATTAAATAGTAAAAATGTGAATGCTGAATGTGTTGAACACATTGCACCTTTAGATCACCTCGATGTCTTTTTATAATGGATTCGATATATTTCTTTCAGAGATATATATCGAAGACAATCGATCGTCCTTCGATTGTTACTGCTTTCTATTGATCTCATTCTTGTTCTGTTTGTTTGTTTATTTATTTTTATTTATATTTATTTCCTTGCTTGCACAATCTCTATGTGTGTGTGCCCGTATATTTAAATATCCATTTTGGTTGGTCAATATTGCCGGCCATCGTTGACGCCAAACTTTGGATCAATAATATAACTTGTGTGTGTTTGCGTTTGTGCGAAGGCGCTAATCGTTATGATTATATGTATTGTGTCCACTCATATATAATTATAATCGATGAGTGACCATTGTGGCTAAAAAAATAGTGACCTATTAATTCGATCTGAATACAGACCAGATTATCCTTAAAGTGTGATCTTTATTTTCTACTAAAACCGAATTTATCGAACTGTATGAACCAGATTGGCAACAACTACCAATTGGCACCGATTGATGTCTTAAAAGTACAATGGTGTGTGATGGTGGTCAACGTGCGTGTCGTGGACACAATAGATCAATAGTGTGAAATGTGTGCCATGGTTGTGAATTGTTGGCCCCGATTTGTTCACTCATTTCGATCGTGTGTTGTTCAATGGTGTTCATCCATTGCTGCCGGCGGTCATCATCTATTGTAGATTGTATACAATGTAACTTTACCTATTCAGTACGTGAGGATAATCGGCATCGAATGAGTTCGCTCACTCAAAACACACGTCACATTTTTTTTTCTTCTTTTATATTATTGAGACACTAATGGACTTGGACCTGTATTGTCTGTGTGCCTAATTAGAATGGCCCACTGTCCACTCTTCTTTTTTCTCCTTAATATGGATCAAGAATATGTGGAGTATTCGATGTATGCCAACGATGTGGACAATCGATGTAATCTATGATCACTTTTCTGCCACACCATTGCCGCCAATTTGATTCTCATCATCATCGTACACACACACATTCGATCGAATGAGAAGGAACGACTCAATCGAATGCTACTGTATTACTGGCGAGCCGTAAAAAATTTTCACGGTGAATATGTAACGGCATTCGACTAAAGGTTACTGTGTTTCCAAACGATTGGATTTATTCGGTCAGCTGGCACTTGAGGCGAGACCACCATCAACACACAGACATACACACTAATCCACAACATCATTTCTCAATTGAAGATCACGCGAGTTGGTCGTTTACTCGCCATATTACCTAAGATATAACTGGACCTGATCGGTTGTTTGCAAACAATCTTTGGTTGAATTGTTCTTTTTTTTATTTATCAATTCAAATTGATCACACGATTGCTCAATCCTTGTGTTTGATCCCATTTCATCATTCTTTCCCTTTTGTCTAGTTCAAACCCACCAATTGTCTAACAGTAGCCATACAATAATAATAAAAAAACAAGCAACAAAAACAAATCGACAATTTACATATTTATTGGCCACACAGACACAGGCAAACATTTTTGAGACGACTTGATGCCTCAACCGTTTGGGTGGCTTTGATGCTAATTCGAACGCTATTGTGAATCTCATTGCGATGGCATTGTCTTATTTCATAGTCCGAATGTTGGTGTTTGTATGTGTGTGTGTGTGTGTGTGTGTGTGTGTGATTGCTAAGTGCCATGGTCTCATCTGCTTTGATTGAGGCAAGCCGACGAGGGCGAATTCAATCAAAAACTGAGTTTATGGCCACAGATGCAGATTGGCTTGGAGAGTCTCTCTCACACACTCTTCGACACTGTCAGTCATTTGCTCTCTCACCCAATAGTATATTGTAATTCAGTTCAGTCATTAGCATTTTTTCAGTAGCAAGACATGTTAGCTGTCTTGCTCAACTCTGCTTACCCATACCCATTTTCTATACTATGTCGACCATTATTTGGTGTTTGGGTGATGTGTTGAGTTTGCTGTACACAAGGATCGCTTGGGGCCAGATCACCATTGAATTCGATTGGGTCGATGATTACGCCGAGGACTTCCATCAACCATGTTAGCACGGAGACTCTTTCTCTCGCACAAGAATTGCAATGTGTCGTCCATTGTGTCAGTCGTTCTCATCGCAATTCTGTTTCCCCTTCTTGTCGTAAAAATCCGCTCGAACTTCTCCCCATAAAAACCGAACCGAATGTCGATGCATGTGCAATGGCACACATATTCTGTTTTGTCGTGCCAGTTCTCTTGTTTATCTTTTCGTTGCCCTATGATCATCTTGGCCACATCGGTTTTAATGAACGGCTGACATAGCATCACAATCCAACATTTAATTCTCCCTCCGTCCACAATACTTCATTGCCATTGGCATCAATAGCCATCGATTTGAACGTTACAGTCCAACTAGACACCAAACTGAACCGAACCGAACCAGAACAACCAGACCAACTAACCAACAAACTTGTCTGCTTCGACCTAGGGGGCAAAACAGTAAACTGCCTTATATAATAATATAGTATTGAAAGAAGAATATTCTGATTAGCCTGTTTGTGCTTGTAATCAGCACTATTTGCCGTTCGCATTAACAAGAATTGCCACCCATAAGAATGCAAGATTCAGCACAGACACACACACACACACACACATAGCAAGTCGACTGATTTCGCTCGTATTGTTTTATTCGATGCTGATGCAAAAGCTGTAAAAACTTTCTATTTACCAAATGACAATGAGCCTAGATCGAATATCATATTGTTTCTTATCGTTGATTATTAATTATATCACGCACAACACACATGCACAAACAAATCCCAGTCGTCACCTTCTCGGGTCCCGAGAGTGAGAAGCAATAGGCGTATAACCTCATTTCCTATTGAATGTATTCCCTATTTGCCATATGTATAGCTGACTCAATCATTTGAATAATTGTGTCGGCCAATCACTACTATAGAACAACAGTCTCATCTGTTGCATTAGTATCTCAGGTTAGTTAATGATAGTTGTTGTTGTTGGTCGAATATTATCCATATATCGTGTCGGTCGGTGGCAAGCAACGCTTCTTCAGCTTCTGTCTACTACCAATTGACCATTGGCCACTTATTAGTGGCATTAATAGTTGTGCGAGCCACTGAACACACACACACAACATTGGCTTGATGCATTCCGAATGGTTACATGCAAAAACGTGATTCGCTTATAATGGTTGCTCATCGACGGTCTTTCTCTCTGCCTTTCTCGCTGGACATGCTCGTTATCGCGATCGCCATTGCCGCCGCCATCGTTCTCGATCATTTTCAATGTTTCTTGATCTAGGCTGCACGGTCACCACACGACCGAAATGTTTAGTTTTACTAGTGTCGGACAACATTAGTTCGATGCTTCAATCTCTCCTCACTCTTCTTGCTGCCGACTAAATTCGGTGGCAATGGTGCACACCATTCGAAACAAGCGGCATCGTCAATTCTCATTCTCTCTCACTTATACTGTTGGCCATTGATCTGAAGGCATGTCTCGCCTGGCACAGTGAGTCACTCACCTATCTATTGCGCCTACCAACCTACCTGCATTGAGCTCCTGTCAAAGAATATTATCTCCCTTTATCATGTTGAACTAGCTTTAAATGTTGAGCCAATGCGTCACAGGTATATGGTTAGAACACATCACTTACCACCACCACCACCAAAAAATATCAGTGGGCTATCGCCAAATGATACTATGATGGTGTGGAATGGTATGCCTTAGTTCTTTGCTTCGTTCTTTTTTTATATTTCGTATTTTTTTCTGCTTTGCTTTATTACCATTGCCGGCAGGCAGTCCCGCGTCTTCAGTTTGTACCGATCAATAGTTTATTCCTGTTCCTCATCCATTCGAGTGCGAGAGAGGGAGAAAGGTGGTCAGAAATCATTCCAGGTTTGACTGACTGACTAGCCTGATGTACTAGCAGCTGTTTTCAGTTGTGCATCTAACCATTTTTTGTTTTCTATTTTGTCCAATGTGCGCGCTTTTATTTACGAACATGATCAAGCACATACACACACACACACACAGAGCTAGAGCATCGGTTCAGCCAGTTACTTTTCGGCATTGAACCAAACACTTAGATGGCAATGTACTCTCTCCTTTATACAGTTCGGTTCATAATAGTTGATTGGTCTCAAACAATAATGACGATAATGAGGGGCCGTTTCATTAACGTTTGATTCCATCTCGCTCTCGCTCTCCAACACTCGTGATTTCTTCTCGTGTGTTGGCTCATCTTCAATACAAACAACCCTCGAGATTCAGTTTGAGATTGTGCGTGCGTGTGTGTGTTCATTGTGTCAAAGCAGAAGCAGATGATGACGATTGTTTAGATAATTCAGGACCCTCACAAACACACGGACAGTCGAATATGAATACTGTAGACATTTAATTGGTCAAATCAAATGATTGTGTCCATATCGATGGGACATCAAATGATGATGCAACAAATATAAATAAAGAATGCAAATAAATGAATGAATGCTCATTAACGATTCAATAGTGTGTGTGTGCTTCTGCTATTTTGATGGTTGGAGATGATGCTTCTCAATTGAAACTCGTTCATAATTACATCATATCTGAAATTGGCCGGACATAGACACACACACACACAAGATCCAATATAATGATGAAGGTGGTAGAGGTTAATTGGAAATAAATATCTGAACATTTTGGAAACATCGATCTTATCGAAACGATCGAACTGTTTGAGGTTATCAATTATCGTTTACATTTGGAGGTCTGCTACAACTAAAATGTGCCAATCTTGTGTCCGCAATTTTCACCATTTTTATGTGGCATTTTTATTCCACGTTGTTGTTGTTGTTGTTTCCCATTGATACAACGCTTACATCAATCATCTCCGTCTCTCGTCTCCAAACGAAAATGGACGATTTGACCATTTTCCTTTTTTTCTTTTCTATTTTCCTTCATTTTCGTCGTAAATTTTTCCCCAGATAATTAATTAATTCACACTCGATTGTCAGTGAAAGAGTTTTGTTGGTCGATGTCGATCCAGTTTAATGGTCAAATCTAAACTCTTCGTAAAACACTCTTTCTCTCCCGTCGTGTGTGTTTGCGTTCCGTAATTTTTCAATCATTGATGTGAATCGTTTGCCTTATGTGTTCCCAATGAAATGGGCATTATGTTTAGTTTTAAGTCACATATATACACAAATAGCTTCCTCTCTTGTTCTCTCTTTTTTTTTAGTTTTCAAGCAATTGGCTGATTGATGATTTATTTATGACATCAATTGAATGAAAGGCAACGGATCAATGGTTTGTTACATTGATTCACTTTACAGTACAAAGAGTAGAAAAACACGTGGGTTTTATAGTCATTTTTTTGTTGTTGGTAGTCGCATACTCTACAATTAGATCGGTTAATATGGCATAAAGTTTATCCCGCCTTTGAATGGAATTTCTGGTATTAAATCGTTGGCTATGAATTTAACGAATAATAAAAAAACATTCGATAAGTGATCATTGATCAGGTCTAATGGACGCAATCGATTCATTTCCATCCATCCATTCATTGCCACATGATTAGCCATTTCGGCCAATTTGGTTTGGCGATTCTCTCACCCTCAATAGCCACTATGAATAATCGATTAGTTTGATTTGTTTAAGCATATTTTTATGTGTGCGTGTGTGTGTGTGTGTAAAGCTTTTACCTCTCGTGCAAATTGACTTTTCTTTCGTTAGATCATTTTTCGATTTGCAACGCTCTCACTTCAAAACTAAACGAATCCACTTTTTTTGGTGGGTGTAACATGGTCACACAACATGGTCGAACACATTGCATACTCCCTGCTGCATCCCAACATTTTCCTTTCACACTCTCCCTCCCCTCGTTTGACCACATTCTCATCGAATGCAAATCTCGGTCAAAACGATGATCGTAAACTTTGATGATTGAACCTTGGCTTGTTTGGTCGATCGATTCGGTATTGTCAAATGTCACATTATGATCGAGGGCAGTTCACTTCAATCTTGACACAAACACAAAATGATTACTTGCAATGATCATGTTCACTGACACACACAACAAACACACACACACACACACATTTATGGGACGATCTGTTTTATGTCCTCGAACACATTTACCATTCATCTAAATTGATTAATACAATCGATTCAAGTTCGATAAGAATGATTTGTCATTCTCTCAATATGTTTAACAAACACTAAACTAAATCATTGTTCCATTGATTTGTAATATGTTCCCGATGGGAAAGTGCATCTCTTGTTTATAAGATCACATGTTTGTTGTTGTTCTTGTTCTTGTGTTCCATTTCCAATTATACAATTGCAACATAAAATCATTATCATTTTAACTTTCCTTGTCCTCAATCATTTTAAATTCCATTTGTTATACTTCATTCCTTTATATTCTATTGGATTTATCGCTTTCCCACTATCTCTTATTTTTATTTTCTTTCACTTTTTAATGCAAACCATTTTGACTAACATTTAAACTTAATTGGGGAAATATTCAGACAATTTATGGGGGTGATATGGAACAAAGTATGTCGCCATTCCATAAATGAAACTCACCGAAGCAGCTGTTTGCATCGGCAATTAGTTGACAAAGTGTACTCATCCGTTCCATGGATTCCCTAACTTACTCATTCATTCTACACGTCACTCACCCATTCATTCACAATTTAGTTTAGATACCAAATTGTTTCTTTGGAATTATATTTTTTCTTTTTATTTTTGTATGTATGTCTACTTCATTTCCGATTAATCATTCTACCTTTGCTCAACCCAATGAGCATCTGTTGACAGATTCCATTTTTATTCTTTCTTATACGTTTTTTTGTCTTTGGAACGAGAATGCATCACCCAATTTGTCTCGGTTGTCTGGGATACCAACACACACACACACACACACACACACACACACACACACACACAATTGTATTGGTGGTGGATGCTCATTATCCCTGTGGATTCTTGTCCATACATTTCAGAACAATTCTATCCAATCTAAAGTCGACATTAGAATTGGACGCCACAATTCTTGCCATCAAACCTAAAGACAATACCAATCGGCCTACTGTCTTTCATTGTCGCTATCGTTTTGTCATTGTCTTTCTCTCTATTACTCTACAATTCCAGGCTCCAATTTAGGTCGTATTTGTGCCAATATGTCGTTGTCTTGCCTATTGTTTTATACACTATCGGATACAACATGATTTATGTACTCTCTCTTTCTCATTTTGTACTCTTTATCCAACATGTTCGACATTAAAATCCTCTCTTCTAAAACGGCCAATATCATTGTATTTGCTTGCATAATTACATTACAATTTTGCATTGACTACCAATTTCGACCACATATTCCAACGAAATTCGATGCTCAACTTATTTATGTATTTATGTGTGCGTGTATCAGTAAAAGCCATTTGAGTAAATGAACAAATTTACTTCTGGTTTAAATTGAGGTGATTATCGTTTAAAATAGGTTTTGTCAGTTGTGTGCTACTTTGCCTTGTTTTCAGTTGGCAAAAATTTAAGTTGAATTCTATGTTTGCTTTTGTTAGGGTTATTGCTTTGTGCGAATGTGCCGATTCAATTATGGAATTAAAGTATTAGCCATTTTTCGTCGTCTAGGTCGATTGAAGGCATCTAATTAAGTGAATTAAAACGTGTCCTTCACTTTGCAAATTGTAATCGGCTCTATTTGCTTTTCAAGAGTGACTTTATTCGATGCTATTTTTTCGCCTTTTAAAGACCTATTCCCTTTTTTGTTTTGATCCAAATGAATAGGCACACTAGCACACACCCATGGCTTAATACTGAACAGGGAAAAATATAACTTTTTTTTAAGTAAACAACAAGAACAATAATACATTGAGATAATTAGATCGATTACCATTGTTTTTCCGATGTTGTCAAAGTAACGTCTTGCTTTTTGGTGTGGTATCAAAATGAGTATAGAATCAGAATTGGAATCCGATCGGTGTTGACACGTCACCACCATTGATTTCAAAACACGTTTCATTGAGATCATAGGATGAGATTGTCTTCATTGTATTAACTTATTTTGCCGTAGTATATACTTAATTACCAACCAACCAAAGAAGAACAAAAAATAACTATAGTGATACATTTGGTGGCGACGTGCTCATTTGCCCTCTCGTCCAACCAGAAAGAGAAAAAAAAAAACGAATCCATAGGACCAAAAACGTGTCGTTTTAGGGTGGAATAAAATCCACCAGCCAACCAACAGCAACCAGAATTGCCCCTATCGTCCATAAACGTGATTCTTTTCATTATATTCGATTGCCCCCTTCCTCAATTCAACATTACATTACATTCGTTATAATTAAACGGGACAATGTTGCATCAATTAATTCCCCATGCTAGTAGTCATTTTCGGTTGTTTCCTTAGTTCCGTCATCCGCCGAATACAAATAAAACACAATAGGAAAATAACGTGTATCAAACAACAAACAAGAACTAAAAGAATGAGAAGAAGAAGTAAAAAATCATTTTATTTGTTTTCGTCTATGTGTGGAACTTCTATGTAAATACTTTTATTCCTCTTTCAGAATGATGGAATGGCAGGATGCATTGATCGTTGTTACAAACACACACACACACACACACATATATACAATGTGTAACTACTATATGTAACCTAGACATAAGCCAAACAGCAAAAAAAACGGGTTCGTCCATCAATTGGTTCATGGGTTGTACTGGCCAATGCCACATTTTCTGGCCCAAGTTATGGAGAATGTAGAGTTTTAGTGCGTGGGTATGTGTGGTGTCCATTATGTTCCATTAATTGCGCCATAATTGATGATCACTTCCTTTCGTATTTTATTTGTTTTTTCGTTTGAGAAATAATAAAAACAGTTCCCTTCGTTTGTTCCATTCTTGCTAGTTTCTAGACAATATTCCTACTAATGCCTTATGTGCCTTCTCATTGGTTTATGGTCAACTCAAACCACCATAACACTCGACCAATTCATTTTGGTAGCAGCGAACAGACCCAGAAAATGTGCTTTTCACCAGCACTACAATTTTCCATGTCTTTCATCGGTTTACTGCTGAGACAGTCTGAGATTTCGCACAACAAGCTTATCGTTTATGTGGCCAAAACCAATGTCGATCGCATCAATGTCGATCGAGATGGTTTCGCTTGTAGATTGAATCTAATTAAGCCTCTAGTTTCACTTTGATCTAAAAGGGCATTCTTTTACCCACCCTTTCGAACATATTTTGGCTTGTCGATAATTTGTGTCGATGAGATCAGAATACACCAACACCAAGAAAAAAAAACACCGACACGAACAAAGGGAAAAAGAAAATTGCGCCAAACCGTACATCAATAACCAAAGCGAAAGTGAGTTTGTCATGTCGTTTGTGGAGTTACTCTCTTTGGCTGTCAGCTGGTGAATGTTATGTTAGGTTTCCGCCTTCTGTCGAACATATATGTATTCAGTTTTTGGGTTTGTTGAATGTCAAACGAAATGATTCCACTGTCACCAGATTATGGTTTCATTCCAACAAGTCTTGTATACTTTGAAATCATTTTTTATTATTTATTTATTTTTGTGTGTATGATTGATAACAGACATCTAATAATGAATGGACAGGATAAGAGAATATATTGATTCAAATCAAAAGTGCGTATCTAATTGAAATCAAGTTGCATTCAAATTCTTGTTGATGTTTAGTTTATTAAAGAAAAATAACTAAGAAACTTTAATCTTCATCTTAATGTTTTGATTCACTAATAAAATATTTTCTCGTGTCAAGCAGTATTTGAATAGATCCAAAAAGCCACAATCACTAGACTATTGTTGTTGTGTAACATAACAAGTTCGATTAATGATTCAATTACACAAGATTGACAGTTTTGCCGATTTGCTTTCATTTTTCACATTGAAATGAAACATTATTATGACATATATTTCCATTACTAATACGTTTGATATATTTTTTTTTTTTTACTATTCACAGAATCAAGAGTGTGCTTTTCATTTTGGAAATTGAGAAAAAGACCAAACCCAACAACAAGAACGACGAAAACAGGATTTTACTTTTTATTCTTTTTCGTGGCCTACAAAAACAACAGTTGGATCAATAGAATTTTGTGTTTATACATATTTTCATTGAATGTGAACCAAATGTCAAATGATCAACTAGAGACATAAGAATAAGAACAACAAAAATGAGAAAAAGGACAATTTTATCCAACCATTGGAAGAAGCCAACAAGTCGGTTTTGCCGTTCAGTTATTGGTCCAATGGTCTCTATTTGAACCGATTGTTTCACATCAAGATCGAGATCGATCGTCAACTCGTCATCTTATCGTTTTAGATCCGATGCCATTGTGGTAGTTGCAGTTCAATCCCACAACAATCGATTGAGTGAACAAGCTAAATCGATCGATTGGAAAGAAAACGCGCGGTCTCTTTCTCCGTCTTTATACTACTCAAATATCTGGAAGCAAATTCTTATTTTATTTCTTTTTGTTGGTTGTATTCCCAATTCACTTACCGAAAAGCAAACATAAACTTCGGCATTGGCGGCGACGGTCGTCAACGTTATCGTGTCAAACCTTAACTGCCGACAAGATGAACCCGATTAGGATCGGCAATGTTTGTGTATCGAATGGTGGCGTCGATCATCTATCTATTAGGAAACGTAATCGATTGCGAACATTTTCTCCATCTTGCCCGGTTCCATTGACATCACCACCAACAACAACAACAACGTCGTCATCGTCGTCGTCAAGCGAATCAATTCTCAATTCGTGCTCATCATTGTATCGAATGTTTGCACTCGAATTGATCCACTTTAACGATTGTTGTTCAACAAACAACGATCATCACAATAGTAATCGCAAAGAGATTGAATCCGCAGATATTGTACAAGACGGCAATCCTATCGACACCAGTGCAAATAGAATGGGTCGAGCTTATACGTCAGCTCATTATCCGTCGAAAACGTTGACGCCATTCACATCTGAATCATTGGATTCATCGGGTACATTACTATTCAGTTCAGTTGTACGGTCGCCGTTACAATCTACCCTTTCCGTCACCTCATCAGTATCGTCATCGAATCGAGCAGTAAATGATGCCATGTTTTCAAAAAATGATGGCGACCAATATGGAAACCATCAGCGTCAACCGCAGCAGCAGCAGCACACTACATACTCAAGTGAACCAATGTATCGTATAAAACGATCCATTAGGCCACAATCGATCACAAATCGTTTTCAGTGCAACCAACAACAACGACGACAACATCATCACCACCAATCATCATCATCATCATCATCGTCATCATTCTCGACCACATTGGATCATCATTTATATATTCTCGGTTTCATTCTATTCATCATTGGAATATGTTCATCGTCCACATTTAAAGGTAGGTTTTATTTGCCATTTTTTTGTCTATATATAGATTGCAGGCAAACTAGGTTCTTTAGGTCTTATGTTCAATCAGATTATTATGATGATCATCATCATTAGACTAGTTGTTGTTGTCACCAAAACACATGCATACATAGAATTCTCCTTAAATCCTTAATGACTATTATTATTGATCGAATGGAACGATCGGTTCCATATTGTAGCTTTATTCTGTATTTTCACTTTCGTCATCATTTTTTTATATTTTGTTCTATTCTATTCTATTGCTATCGGTTGAATATTCAATCGACATGATTGCCATTTGAGCGAGTCTTTAGTGATCTTTTACTAAACGTCCTATCCTGATGCGTTTGCTAGGTTTGCCCAAATCCATCAATTTTTCTTGTTTGGGAAAAAAATGGTAAACGATTATTAGCAACATTATATTGCAACATTTATTGAAGTCTGCTTCACTCGTTTGCTTGCTTGCTTACTATAGTCACACTATTTGATTGAATTCTCTCGGTTCCTCTTCGGTGACAATTTGTGCCTGTATCCACTTATGCAGTGACTCGTGTGCACGTCTTGTCTTGTTGTTATCGATATCGGCTTTCCTTTCGATGCCAATATAGATGCTTCAAAATTGGTAGCATTAATAAATGGTAATACCATTGAACACACGCACATACACACACACACATACACAATCTCACAATATATTGATCCACGATCGCTATATTCGCTACCGATGCCATGCAATGTGTCTTGCTTCACATCCTAATTGTGTTGAAGAGAAAGGAATGCTCACTCTGCTTGACTGGATCTCCATTCATGCACCCAAATAAGCTGTCTTGGCACAAATCTCCTCTTAGTGTGTGTGAGGCCATTGGCCGTCACCAGAGAAAGTATCATTTCCTATTTTTTATTGTTCACAAATGGTGTCCGCCGCGATGACATTGGCCCAACAAACACACACACAAATCTGCTTTTCTTCTTGGTAAATTATATTTTTCCACTGATTCTCACTCTTGGCTCGACAAATATGTTTTCACTCACTTTCACTTTTTACTCTCTTTTATCCCTCTCTTTGGGGTTGCTTTCCTTTTCCCGTTCACGCACATTTCGATGACATATGTGTATTTGTGTATGTTTGTGTGTCGTACACTCTCAGTGTCCTGCAGTTAATCAAATTGCAACAGGACAATTTCATGATTTTTTTTTGCTTCAAATTAATCTGTAATTGAATTAGTTACCATTGATGGCTACCACACACTCACTAATAACAACAAAAAATTGCAATAAATTTGCCCAATGTATTTGCAATATACAATGTTTGACTATGACTCCATTTGACTTGCAGGTATTCTATTTAATAATTTGATTTACATTGTTGTTCTCGATTGTTTGCCTTCTTTTGCCTCTTGAGCACGTTTCAATGTATACATTCATTCTCTTTCAGTGGCGAATGTCAGCGGTGATGTAAATGACCGGCGCGTGTCGGCCATTTCTCATCAGTTCCTGGTTTGCGATCGATGCCTTTGGTCGAAACCATTAGGAACTCACCAACACCCATCAATGCAGCACACACACACACACATACACAAATATCGAGACGATATTTCACACCAGTCCATCATTCACTATTCGTTCGAATTAGTTCCACTCTAATTGAATGTGAGTACAACAACAACAATCCCCGCCGAACCTAGAAGCGCTGTCACTTTGAATTGACTTTCCAATATTTTCGTTTGCCATTGCCTTCTATGTCAATGGATTTTTGCACTGATTAGTCTTGATCGTGCATGTGATTCGATGCCATCAGGCTCATTCTCTTATGGCAAGACCATAATTGATTCGGCATCATCAAACACACATTCATTGATTCCGTATATATGTGAAACCGATTCCAGACATCGATACATCCAAAGTGAAAGTGCCGTACAATTTATTGATGAGGAAGTCTTCTTCTTCTTTCTTTTTTTTCAACCGACCGGTCTTGTATCATCATAATGGCATTGATGGACGGGGGGTGTAAAGTGTTTGTTGAGTGATTACCTCTACTGTCTGACAGCATTATCATCACATACACGAGAACTAATTCAATTCGCCACTCACTGTGTGTGTATATATATGTTTCAAACTCAAATTTTATGCTAGATTGACTTTGTTAGACTTACAGTAGCCAATAGCACTCAGCCAGCTTTCGCGCACTGCTTTCTTCCAATTATGCTCCCCCAAATTCGCCTTCACTCCGATCATGTAGAATATGGCCAAAATTCCGGACATGTAGCCAGTGTGTGTGTGGCCATTCCATTAGTGCGAATGATACTGTCGGGAACTATGTTTAAAATGCAACTAACTGTTTTGATGAATGGACACGAATATTCAATGGCGGACATGACGCCCCGACGATGACGACGGGCTGGCAAAACCAATGCCCATATTAGTGTTGTTTATGTTGTATGAGTGTGTATGTGTGTGTGTGTTATATAATATGATATTGGTGTCGATGAAATTGCACAACAACTATACCACTACTGAGTGACCAAAGCATTATTTATATACTTTTTGCACCGTTTTATCTATTATTTATGACTTGGAAATAATAGAAATTAACTTGACTCGCCGCATTTTCCGTTTCTGATCGTATTCTATGGACAATGATGGGATGCTGTCGCCGATTCATTCCAAGCCATCTAATGTAACTGCCTTTCTTCTTTCTCGTTCTTTCTCTCTCTGTTGGGTGTTGTTGAGATGTTGCCAATTGGGTCGATCTTTGACGTTACATTCTCTCTTTTTCTCTTCATTCATTCATTCATTCGGTTGCCAATTCGGTCGAATTCATCTATTTTTTTCTGGGGCGGCAAGATTGATCACAAACACGAGTGTATTGGACCATAAATGGTTCATAAATCTTGCCATACTTGTCTTACCAATTGAGGCTTGAGGACGACGACGACGTCGACGTCGATGATGATGATGATTATACTATATTTTCGTTTATCCACATATTTATGGATGTTGCAAAGCAATGTTTCGAGTTTGATTCAATTTTTTTGCTAATTTTTGCAAATTTTTTCTCGATTGAACGGTTAATTATTTGTGATGATTACCTTTCATTGAATAGTTGATGTTGAGTGATGATGTGTCAAATTTCAAGTTAAGAAAACCAAAAGTTTTCACGGAGGGGCGTGTTTGAAATATTCTAAACATCGTCAGCACTTTACTATCAATGCCTTTTTGGTAGAGATCATCAGGGTGCAACATCAACTAATTGATATATTTGCTAGCCTCTAATCGTCTGGTATCACTCTCTCTTTCTATGTGTACGTAGATCGTTCCCGAAAGAAAAAACGGGTCCTGGGATGCCTGTCTGTTCTCAATGCATTTTCCATCTTTATCTTTATGTCTAATGAGTTATGATTCGAGCTCGAATTGCGACAGCACCCGAACCCAAATGAATACACACACACACACTCACTCTCATGCTGAACTTCTTCCCATGAGTTAGAGATTAGATCTGATGATTTATACGAACCCATCAGCATAACCATTCATTGCCATTTATCTCCCTGAACCTGCCCGTATCCAAACTATACGTTTACCCAATTAACTCGTTTTTTTCTTCTCTTCTTCATCATCATTCTATGTTGTTGGCTATTTCTCTCACTCTACTTAGTTTTAATTAGTTATTTGTGCATTTGCTGTGCAATGGAATGAACGTTTGTCTATCTCGTTGCGTGTTGCACCAATTGAATTGCATAGGAAAAAGATTCATACTCGTCCAGTGTGTGTGTGTGTGTGTGTGCTACCACATGTGCAATGATGATGATTGGAGTCCTTTGCTCTTGTTAAATAGTTTAATGTGTGTGGGCTCACATTGAATCAGATTGGTGCTAACTCGATTAGTGTCTTGCCCATCACCTTACCAGACTCATCATTATTGTAAGGTCTCAATCATATTGCCGTTGCTGCCGTGCCACCACTACTACTCGATTACTTCCTTTTTCAAGTGATGGATCCCAATCTTCACCACGGGAGGAAGGGGGTTTGCATTTTTTGGTGAACGCATCAATTGATTTGTCAATTAACCAACAATTTCAATCGTATACCGTGGACGACCATCATGCATACATCATCATAGTCATACATTTTGGCCCATTTCGCATTTGAGCAATTGCAATTTCATATATGATTCAAATTGAATTATGATTTTAAGGGAGGGAGGATCGGCGTCATCAACACCGACAACTAAACGAAAGCATGGCAACTATGTTCAACTAGAATCACACACACACACACACACACACAAAATATATATATTTGATTCGCTCTCTTTCTTGTGTTTATTCCACCCATTTTATAAGATGTTTGGTACTATCATATTATTGTTATTTATGACCAAACTCATCATGGCTATGATAATGATGCATCTACCATCAACAGGCATCAAACTACATCACATGGCCATTTTCTAGTCCAACCAAAGAAATGGGAGAGAGAGAGAATACATTCAGGCTGAACGAAACATACAGACTTTTTGTCAGAACAGGGTTCTTCATTGCGTTAATTATCATTGGCCAATAAATGGCCATATTAATGGGCAATAATGGCTCCCGATCGTTTACCATCCCGGTCTAATGTGGCTTCTTTTTTTACAACTATTGGTGTTGGTTGCATTTCTGCTTTTCTTCCTCTTTTGATGCATCGTCAGCATTTATTTTCTTTATATTCCCGTTAGACATCACAAAACCCCCGAATGCAGAAATGTTCTTCCACCCTGATCATTTTTCGGTCCTTTAACTGTCTTGGCCATTCTTTCTCTCTCTCTTTCGTCACACTCAAACATGCAAATTGTGATCGACCTCGACCGTTCAATTTGGTCAAATTTGCTGTTAAAATTGGAGTCATCATAATGAAAGTTTGCACAACGATTCAATTGGCTCATTATAACTGTTAGCCTTTTGCCGATTATATAATTTGTCTATTCATGTTGACATTCACGTTTTTGTGATGTTTTTTTTCATGGTAGTTTTGTGTCTAAAATACATTCACAAATTATGTATTCAGCTTGATCTCTCTTTCTTTCCTTAATTATCGCTATCAAATATGGACTAGAATAATAAGAGAAATGACATGTAACAAGGAGTAAAAAAAAAATGTTGTGATACAAGACAACATTATGGGTCACTTTGTCACACAAGTTTTTTTTATTCTGTCCGATGAATTTAATTGCGGATTAACTAAGTTGAAATGAAAATTGGTGACAATCTTATATTCGGATAAAATTCTCTTATCTCTCCTCTTTTATGTTTGGATTTTCGATGTAATGTTATGTTGTCATCGGTCTCATGACTGAGCCATCACCGACCACATAAATCATCGTCATCGTCATCATCATCATTCGGTTCATGTAGATACGTCTCAGGGATGCGTCTAATAGCCATAATGACAATTGCATTAAGCATTTGCGTTCGGTTGGTTCGCGTTCTTTCTTTCTTTCTTTCTTTTTGTTTAATACTCGTTTTAGTTCACTCAAACGGATGATGATGAACAAATGCCAATGGCCCAAATATGTCTAACACCATTGGTCGAATGCATTACATGCAGAGAATGATCGAGCGAATCGTTTTCTTTCTCTTACTCTTCTTTCTTCTTGAGCAAAGCCAATTTCACTTAATATCACTCGTCTCGTCGCCTTCTTGTGATGTAAAGCAATACTTTCATATTATTATTGTATATATATATATGCTTCTTAATAATTTAGATTTATAATCGCGAGCCGGCGAATCAAAATATATAAATTGAATTGAAGGATGGTTAGATGAGCGAACAATTGTGCGCCCCGGCGACGTTCTAATGGCAATCATTTTTGAACGATTATTATGATGGACCTGGAACGGTTAATTAACTCCAACCATAGGTAAAGAGTGAATGAATAAATGAATGAATAGCCTATTGGGTGCTGCCGAATCTCGCAAACCAATTTATTTTCACGTGATTCCATTCATCCATTTATATTAAAATGGTGACACATTGAGCAACTGTTTAATAAAATACAATGATATTTAGATTTATACAATTTATACTATTGTACCTTAAAATGGTCATTATTGACTCTTCTTGGTTTTGCTCCAATTCTCGTCCATAAATGGTTGACCAACATTTTCCTTTCCGTATGGTGACGACAAGTCTACACTACACACACATATACAATACAATTTATGATCTAAAATGATTATTACCCCATTTTCTTGTGTCATGTACTTAAAAGAAAAAAAAATGTCTCCTCCAATGTCGGTGTTGTCCATTGTTTTATCGTTTGAATCATTTTTTAAAGTCTCATCTCTTGGTTATCTTTCTTCTGGTTTAAACGATTCTAATGAATTTTACAACTTTCTAAATGGTTCATTCATTCATTCAATGCTTTTGTTGTGGACACCGATCTAAATTGAATCGACGATTATATTCACTTTATATTTATGTTCGTGTGAAATGTTTTTGGATGTTCGTGGTAGACACACAAGTACACAATTATTCTATTAGACCCAAATTTATGGATGATGTCTCGCATATAATAAAGGGAGAATGACCATTGTGACCAATTCTCATTGACAGGCACTAACTGACAAAAAAAAAGTGGGTATCCCCCAATTATAATTGAACAAACTGATGGACGCATTCACATTAATGATCATGAACATTTGGTCTAACCATCATCATCATCAACAGCAGCAGCACCAATTCGATGTCTCCTGGTATGCATAGGCTATAGCACTAAACTGAAATGTGCTACCGTTCGAACTGAACGGTTGACTATGAATTGCTTTAGCGATGGGTCTTCTCAGGACTCCTCTATTATGTAGCTCGCAGGCTTTCCTTCTTGATGGATTTATATGAAATGAAATGTTGATGATGATGATGATGATGCAGTTGTTGGTGAGTACTTGCTTCCACACTTGCACATGCACCGGCAATACTACTTTAGAGTTTACAACAAAATTGATGCGACCATTGAATTGGGGAGAATGTTGGTCCAACCGTTGGCAGTCTAATTAGTCCTCATCAACTGATTTTTTTGTTGCTTGCCTCGAATTCGGCGACATCGTTCGCCTTCCCCTCGTCCGTCTTTTCATGTCGGTTCTCGTCCACATGGTGGACATATATGTGTGAAATGCACACCAGGACCCTTGTCCACTATCCTCTTCTTCAATTTAGCTGCTACTCATCTCATCTCTCGATATACCTGTCCGACGATCCTCTTTTTTTTCCTCCTGCTCATCTTCGTCTTGTTTGTGTCGCCTTATCTCTTACCGCTCTTCCATGTGGTCTAGTTTGCAACCTCACAACATATCCATGATCAGCTTTCAGTGTGGGGTGAGTGAAACGAATTTTTTTTTATATTTTTTTGGTGGACTTGAGGTTTGCCGCCACTGAAATGCATACACAATGAAAGTCTACGTCCTTACCATTATGAGATTTCTCATGAAGATGCGTTCCCATACCTGTTGGCTGTGTGTGTGTGTGTGGTGTAAGGCGTCCACAACCGAAACACGACATGATTGGATGAGATGACGAAATTCGTCGTCGTCGTCGTTGTCGTGTCTCTCTATGTGCGATCATGATGGCACAAGAGGGTACAACAGGTAACTTAAATGATCGGACGACATGGTCTGATCAATGTCAATGTCATTGGGCTAATGGCCGATTTGACTCGATTTATCGTGTCTCCATTTTCCAATCTAAACCATCTAATATTCAAGGGAGAGAGAATGATGATGATGCATTCATTCAATGCCGTTTAGTTCGTTACTACTTTCCAACCAAGTTCATATCCACTTTTCCAATGTATGGCATGTCAATTTATCCATTTAATTTGAACGATTATAACCGATTGGATGACGATATCGTTTTTTTTTTGTTCAATTCTCGGATATCCTGTATGTCTTTGTAATATACACACACACACACACATTGTGACGCACTTCAATTGAAATGAATCGATACTCTCCTTTTTATTTTTGTTCATTCGTATCCATTCATCCCTATTTGGACTATCGATATTTGATCAATGTTGTTCTTGTTTTGGCGTCGAGCCGCCTAACCAATTATATACCAACAACATTACCGGAGGGCTCCTTTACTTTTGAAACTCCTATTATTTCTTACTTTTTTTTCTCGACATTTCCTTGTTGTATATATACAATCAGTTCGAACCCGATACGACTAATCATGTTGACCACAATTATCGTTTGAATGCTCGCACAGATAACGATAGGCAAACAGAGATCGCCACAGACACAACAAAACGGTTATTTGCGCCCGGTTGATGCCATAATTGCATTTATACTTTTCGATGTGTTTAGCTCCACAAAAAAATTGTGTAGCCGACGTCGTCGTCGTCGTCGTCGTCATCGTCATCGTATACTAACATTTCATTTCATTATGTTAAAACTTGCCAACTTGACTTTTGAATAATGATATAGTGCCAGTTGTTCTTGTTGTGGTTCATGAGGCAAAATGTATAGCTATGTTGTCCCAATGTTCGTGTCCATGTTTTGTCTTTCACTATATGCCTATAGGATTAGATTTAATTAATTCATTTATATTAATGAATAAATTAAACTTTCAATTCAAATTTAATTTCAACACACTGACATCGGACAAAAGTTAACCTTGTCATATGAGACGAGTTGAGCGCAAATTGAGTTGACCAGAGTCAGATAGTGAGAGATAGAGAGAGAGAGAGAGAGAGAGAGAGAGAGAGAGAGAGAGAGAGAGAGAGAGAGAGAGAATTCGCAAACGTTAGTGGGACGAGTTGGCCAACAACGAACGACGATGACGGCGATTTTGGTGGAAGTGAGTTCATATTTAATTAGCAAACATTAATTATTGATATGGATCGCCGTCAGTAGGGTTGAATAGTTGCCGGTGTTTGCGTGTGTGTGTGTTCGTTTTGAAGGCTTGACTGAACTTGCATTCTATGGCAAACTGATTTTTGGTGCCATTTGAGCAATTAGTACACCATTTACTACAATGCCATTGGCTCATATACATCAACACTAAGAAATAATGTCCCAAAACGGTGAACACGAAACTTTATTGCTTGTTCTCACACATGAACATGAACACCCCATTATCAATTTTCCGTAATTCATTGCCGGCCCATCACTTCACATGGAATGGGTAAATTGAATTTATTGTCGACTTTGCATTCTTTCGAAGCCTTTTTATTATATTTTCTTATATATATATATATATCTAGCCGCCATTTCCTGTATCCAATATATGTTGTTCATCGAATGTGTGGATGCGCGACTCCAAACATTATCTAATTGACGATGGGAGAGGTTTACTCTCACTGATGGTTTTGTGATTTGTCGAATTGTTGTGTCCTCTAAGTCATTCATTCTAGATTTATCGTTAGTTGTTTCGTATTTTATTTTACGATTTTAGATGATGCCACTTTGAGTGTATACGCGTACATAATCTCCAATTTGTTCTCGTAAATTCTTACTCTTGTTCCAAAATGAGTGATTTCCAACTGTCCATTCGAAATGGAATGACAAGAGACCGATCATTTCAAATTTGCTTCTCCATTTGTCTTTGTCGTTCACATTGTCCAACGCTTTGTATATCAAATGGAAAATGGTCACCGTCCGTTTTTTTCTCCCCAAATACACAACCAAAAACCATTGGTCCAAAGGAATGTCAATGGGATTTGTTTCATGCTCACACAAGACTTTGTCGACTCGATTAGCTTAAATTGTTTCCTGTATATACTATGGTTTTATTTTCCAATCTTGTTGCCACTATATCTTCTATTATTTGCCGATTTTATTTTATTTCTATTTTATTTTTCTGGTTTTGCGGCGTTCTTGATTCCGCTATCCATCACTATTCTGTAGAATCAAATAACACATTTTATATCTATCTGATATTTTTTGTGGCGTTAATATATGCTCCGACCATCTTTGGGGTGATTTGTCTATTTTCCGTTTTTATTATACACATACAAAGTCTAGACATCAACCAATTAATCAGTCTTAGATGTTAATTTTTAATTGTATCGAAATGCCTTTTTTATACAGATGTAAAAGAAAGGGTTTCTCTGTTCAAATTCCAAGTTGCACCAAATCAACTGAGAAATGGATGCAAAAGTTAACATTCTACCCTGGACACCCATATATCCATTTTCGGTATATTGACTCCATTAGTGGTGGTGGTGGTGGGTGAGGGTGCGGATGGTTAGTGTTTCTATGGTTAGATTGGCGATTTATTTTCATTTTCTACATTTGGGAGAATGGCCCACACCACCACCACCACCACCTTAGTGCAATTCTCTTATTTCACTATTATTCCATTTCGGCCATTCTTGCATTTATATTTGACATTGAAACTTATACAACTGGCCCCAACTTTTTTTGGTTCATGTATGATAATGGCTCGGGCGCCACTTAATGGCCGTAGATTAATTACCGACACACACATACACATAAACTCTAACGGAGGGCATACGATTCCTAATTAGCTCGACACCGTCGTCAATGTCGTCCTTTCACACCACCCCCTCTTTCTGAATAAAAACCTTTTGTACTATAGTTCTTTGCTGTCAACGATTTTTGTACTTGGTCCACGACCCATTGCCGCCACTTTGTTTGATATATCCATAGTCAATTCCCATGTGATGCCTCTTATTGCATTCATCGTCATCGTTATATGGTCGGAAATTATTCAATTAATTATGTGCGTGTGTGTAGATAGATCTACGACAACGACCAAATAAAAAAAAAGAGGACGAAGAAGGAGAGTATATCTTGACGCCGAACTGTTCAATGTCAATAATGCATTACGGGCTCGTTGTGCTCGATCTATCTTATGTTGGTTTACATTTTCTAGCTTAGGGGCCAATTTCGATCAACCCCCGTGGATCTCTTTCTTCTTGGGTACAATCATGACCCAAACCATCTTGATATATCTTGTTTCCATGCCATTCTTTATATGGGGGTTTAAATGTCTTCTCCTCAAACATGGATGTGTTGTTGGATTCTGGGAAAACTGGTGGCCCCACAAGAGCTGGAGAGCTTGTTGATGACTCGTCTTGAATGCAATCAATAGTTCTCTTGGCTCTATCGATATGTCTCCTTCTCTCTTTCTCGGCCATCAAATTAACGAGCACCGACGAGCTAATATTGGACCGGAGGGGGTAGAACACTAGTTTTGTCGCCAGCTGTATTTATCTCCCTCTCGTTTTCACTTTCTCTCTCTCTCTCTTTTTTTCCGATCACCAAACCGTTCGCAATTCGTTGCAAATCGATCGACCAAACAATTCTTTGTTTTTCTTTTCTCAATTTTATATATATTGTTTCCATTTGAAAACATTCCGTTCCATAGACCAATCAATTACTTTAGAGATCAATTAACGCATTGTCTCTAATCCTTAACTTGCAAACATTTTTCGACCATCTTCCTCTCCCCCCTTATTTCCTGTATAATTGTTCATTGGTTCGTACACACAGTATTCGTATTCACTGTCATGTTTCATTCCATTTTATGTGACTTTCATTTTGTCAATGTCTTTCGATTATACATGATTAATTAATTTGCAAACATTTGAATTGTATGTGTGATGTTACATCCAGTGTGCACCATCCCCCCACACACTCCCCCCTCTCCTCCTCTATTTTACCATTCCATCTTCTTTGTACGACAAACGAATTTGTCTTCTCCAAATGTTCATTTTCACCATCGTCGTACAATTATAGATTGATTCATTTGCATGTCTGTGTTTGCCGAATCCCAAATTTACAGTTTGATGATCGCATCACCATTCCTTAATTAAACACAAACTCACATCATTCTATCATTGTCAATGTTTGCCCATTTGCTTGTTTGTTTGTTTGTTTGTTTCAGGAATTTGTGTGGACGTGCATATGCCGGAATTCGGCGATGTGCATTGCACAAATGTCACAAATGTACCAAAAATGTACGTGTGTCGCGTCTTTTGCATTCGTGCATCACCAAACTTAGTCCGCACACTTAGTCGATGAGAGAATCGACGAATAACAAAAAACGCCGTGTTCCACCATGTACGGTCCGGGGAATTCATTTCGTTCATATACTTAATTAATATTCGTACTGCGATTCTGTCATAAGTTTTTTTAGTAGGGCAATGCACTACTTGATTGCTTGATTAGCTTCGATCTTGTTTGCAGTTTTCATGTTTAAAGCATACAACGATTTGGTTCAACACTCCATTCATTACATTCGATCTATTCGACCTTATCTCTTGTCTTGTTCCGGGTATCTTGTACCGGGAATTTCACGTTGTAATGTGCCGGTGTTCAAACTCTCCGACAGGACATTAGTCTGGTCCAGTCATCACATACACAAACTCGACTATGATGTGGATGCATGAATTAATTCACAGAATCGAGTCCGATCAAGTTTGCCTACCAATGGCAAACAAACGTTCTTCTTTTATTTTTTTTGCTCTTTTCCCTGTGCGATGCATTGACATTTTTTGCACTTTTGTCTTGTGTATTCATCCGATTTGCTCAACCACTTTTTTCTGCTTTATGTTCAATTGTAATGTAACTCACGTATGCAAATAATGAACTCTTCTTGTTGTGCCGCACTTGGATCTTTTTTTCATAGTTTTTTCTCTTGTTTGGATACGAGATGCATCTCACATTGATCGAACAAAAGACAACGTGCTTGTTCAATTGTGCCTTTCAATGATGTAAATTTATTCGTTGTCTCCGAAAGAAAAAATCTATGGAATCAGTCAAATTAAGTATGTAAACATATGAAATCGTTTACATTGACCGCCAATTAATTGTGGAAAATTGGTTGATATCATTCATTCATTTCGATAGCAATTGTATTGTGGAAAATTGTAGTTGGGCGTAACATTAACCTCTGAAAAATGCACGCGCCCTTTGCCACTAATCGTCCACTAAATGAACGAATATAATTGAAGTCAATTAAATCATTTTCATGTTATGTTTGCTGTTGTTGTTGTTGTTCATGTCGGACACAATTGAACACAATGACGCAACTTTCGATCTCTTTGTGGTCCTTCCCCACAATCCTCAATTCACATTTGATCCTGTCATAACACCTTGTCAATTATGTGTTTAAATCCATTCTTTACAGATGCTATATAACATAACATCTCACCCACTCTTTAAAATCGATTGCTTCTGTTCCAATTCATTCATTCATCGATATGTTTACTATTTATCGATAATTGCTTACAATCGTTTTGTGAATCGTTTCAAATCAATCGAAATTTAAGTTTCCATTTTCAATTGAAAAAAAATGGGAACACGACGACGTTCAACTACAAAATTTCTTTTTTTTCATGTCCAACTGAAAAGTTACATAATTTCAAATATTGACATTAACAATAATTAATCATTTGCCCGTTGTATGCGAATATTCCGGGGGTATTCGCTTCAATACACACGTATGGACACAAATTCAGGAGTCAACGAATGTGTAATTCGGCGAAAGTGAAAGTGAGGGAAAGGGAGAAAAAGAATAATCGTTATTGAACACATTTTCGTTTCATTTTGCATTCTCCATTCATTCATTCATTCATTCATCTATCCATCCATTCGTTCATGCATGCAGAATTCCAAATCGGCTGTGTCATTCAATGTCCAATTAATTGTCTTTTTATACTCGCACCCTCAACAATATAAAGAGAGAGTTGACAATGTATTTATACGTATCTATATATTTGATATGATACCCGAAGAATAGTCAAGCTTCTGAGTTTTGTGTTGCTTGATCCACGAGTACACCATGAAAGTCAATCGCTAATTGGTTTTAATTATACATTAAACGACGTCATCGTTGAACCATATCAAACACATTTATATACACACACACACACACAAAAACTCCTTCTCATTATTATTATTATGTTGGAAAGCAGCCGTTGATCTTGATCTAACTATCTGCCAGGCTGCTTATACTCAACACCGAAAAGAATTTACTCTATTTTGTTGTTGTGTGTATCGGCAATGAGAATAAATTGGGAAGGCACACAAACTCATATCATGTATGATAAATCAATTCTAATTAGTATAACTAGGCTTGTATTATTATTATTATTATTTGAAGGGATCGTCATTTCCTCAATGCCAAATAGTTTGTTTTATACACTAAATGAATGCTTTACCCCCCACTTATAAGTTCGATCGTACATACTTCTTTTAAAACTGCTTAAATCATAATTAATAATATTAAAATCGTTTCATACACATGGAAGAATCTTTTTCTTTAATTCAAAACATTTTTTTTTCTTTTCTCGCTCTCGCTTATATTCATTGTTGGCAAAGTACATTAATCATATGAATATGAATGGAAAGTTGGAAGGTTGCCGATATTAGACTGTTACACAATCCGATCGAATTGTATGTGTGTGTGTGTGTGTGTGTGTGTGCGGGGGTTGAGTGCTTGTTTAAATGGGAATTGAATATAAATGGTTTTGATTCGGTTTTATTTCATTTCATTTATAAAAGAATGTGGAACCATTTCATATGCAAATGATCTTTCTTTACCGAACCAACATATGGGAAATATACCATTTTTTTAAGAGTTTAATTGTGATTGCAATATTTGATCCATAATACTGTTCATAAAAACAACCAATAACATAAGATTATTATTGCAAAAATTATTTATTAGTGAAAGGCGTAAAGATGTAGCCAGTTGCACTTAAAAGTGGTTAGAATTTGTTGAATTTAATTTAATGAAATTTGCTTCGGGTTGAATGAGAATTAATTTTCACTGTTCATTCAATCATTTCATTCACTTGACTTCATAATTTGATTTTGGTTTACTCCGTTTCCATCTCACGCTTGCATCTCTCCATCTTCATGATGAAAGATTCTTCTCATTCTCGTCAGCAACCAATACGAATTACTAACACACACACGCATACACACATACTGATTTAGTCTGATGTTTTCCACCCAAAAGAAGATACCAAGATACACACCACTTCATTGATGTATTCAAATGAAGTTTTAATTTTATAAATGATACACTCGATTATTGCCCTCTTCTCGATAGATCGAATCGCTGTTGGGTATATCTGAATGTGAATGTGGATATATACTTAGAGAATCGACCAAAAGTGGTTCATTCATTCTCTTATTCTAGTTTGATCTTGCCGTGGCTCTCGGTTACAACAATTCACAGTAAATGAAATTAAATCTGAACCGAGCTTGACATGGATGGAAGCCCAATATGGATCCGTACGTTTTGGTCGACCCAAATAGTTTTTAGTCGTTCACTGGTTCATTCAAGACAATTTGGTGCATTGCCGAATCATTCTCCTCATTCCATCATCGAGTCCATTCTATTGGACCACTTCTGTATAGTATTGTACAAACGTCTAGTACGATCAACATCATACGGTACGGTTGGCAACGAGTCACGCAATGACCGACCGTCTCATTCCGTTTGTATGTGTGTGTGTGTGTGTGTACCCAACATTGTCGAGTGTGAATTGAATTTTGATCAAATACGATCGGACAATTGGTACAAGCTCGATTGCTGTCTAATGGTAGCATGCATCACTACAATTAGATTCGGGCTTATACCATAATCGTCTTCACTCACTCACTCTTTATTCGATGTGTTGCCTATTGTGTTTCAATTTCGTTCACAATTCTATCAATTTGTGTCTATGTGTGTCTATGTGTGTGTTGCTCAATGTTCTCGCTCGCGCAATCATACAATCACAGTTATGGGTGTTCCACTTGAATCCATTCTTCCATCTCTCATTTGCTATGTTCGGTGGTTCGATTCGATTATTCTCAATTAAGAATTATCTTTGCATGAAATGCAAATACAACACAAAACAAGTGTTACATTAAATCATATACACACACACAAACACATAATGTAGATCAATTCGGACCGGAGCTAGGCTTAGACCTACTTTCCACTCATCCTCACTATTTCCATCGAATAAATGAATTGAATCGAGAGACAATTTGTTCTCAATTTATATGTGTTTCATCACTCGATTTTTGTCCATTAAGCCCGCGCGCGTCCAAAGCGTTTATTGTTGACACTTTTTTGTCTTGTCTCCAACTTTTTTGTTGTTGTTGTTGGTCGATCTAATGGTCTGAAAGTGAACTGACGTGCGAATTGTTCTCATTCTCATTCTCATCGAGCATTTTGGGACAATTCACCATTGTTAATGAGCTTTTAATTCATATATATTCATAACCAAATGATTCATTTCTATCTTTTCGGATTCTATATTGTTTCTTGTTTTTGTGTATAAATGTTTGATCCACTTCAAAAATGGAAAAGTTGCCCATCTCTTTTTCCACGTTTTCCATTACCAGATTTATGATATGAGACTGATTCTGTAGAGAATTTCTAGCTAATTTCGCATTGGTCCGTTGACAATTGTATAAGTGAACACATAAACAAAAAAAATGAATTAAACGTGAAAGAGATGTGAAAAGTACGATAGCCAAACGACGACGACGGCAACGATGATTTCGTTTGCTTCTTTTTTTTCAAGTTCTTTTACCGGGTACATAGATTGGCCGATTCCGTGACGCCATTCTGAATGGACCGTGATATCAATTATAGCTTCGGTCGATTCTTTGCCGATTGTGCATTATAGCTCGATTGTCTTAATTTCCTTTCCATTCGTTTCACTATATTCGCTATTACTTATTGCTTTCGGCCCTTCGGCTTGTTGTTGTTGTTTATTGTTTATTTTTTTTTATTCTAAGATATTTCTGTATGGTTCTGTTATATTTCACATTAAGAGAAGAATGGAAAAGAATCAACGACTTATCGCTTAACCCCCGGAGTGGTCAATGGGCACACGTCGCAACAATACACAATGTTCATCTTTTGGTTTCAATTGCTTGTTTCATTTTGGTTTTTTGTTCGGCCAATTTGGCCATCCCGATAATCTGTTCCCATTTGTCAATTGGTACAGTTGCCAGTGTCCATGTTTCCAATGTGTGTGTGTGCGTGTGTTTCGGGTGCTCATTCGTACACTTGTTCTTGTGGCATCATTCAATCTAACATTGATCGTTTCAAACTGATCTATAATGACGACGTTCAAATGGAGACGACTAGTCGAACACAATGCAACAAGAACAAGAATACAATGAACATCGTCGCCAACAGCAGCAGCAGCAGCAGTTGGCTCAACTTATCCCTAGTTTTCCATCTTTGAACGCAAACCATAGTGCGATCACTTTCAATTCAATTCGATTCGATTCAATTCAATTAGATGCCTCCTGATTGGGACTTTATTTATTGCTTTCCATCTTGGCAGTAGTACTACCACCACCATCAGCAACAGTAACAGCAGCAAAAGTCGTAGCTGTGAATTCGTTCGTTCGTGTACGAGTTTTGAAGTTGAGAATCGAAGATTTATAGCTATTTGCAGTTGGATCCTGCCAATGCTGTCCCGTCCCTCTTTTTTTTGCTAAATTGTTGGGTTTTAAAACGATGGGAGAGGGAGAGTGTGTGTGTGTGTGTATGGTCGATTTGTGCACTTTACTTTTCGTTTTCGACGTGTCACTTCACTGTGCCGTTCAATGTTTCTTGTTCTTGTTCTCCACTCACCAATAGTATTGGAGTTTTTGAGTTTTTGATTCTGATTGAAGATGTGAATCTGATTCGATCATTGGTGCTTTCATTCGCTATGTTACTTGTTGGTGTCTCGGACCCGAATCGGGTTTCGCCTTCACTTGCTTAACTTGATTTATTCCACCCAAATACGGCAGCATCTGTGTGCGGTCTTGTTCCATTTTATTCGATGCCCTCTTTTGCTCTTTCAACCAACAACAAAAAAAAAGTAAAGGGAATTACTGTTTCAATTTTGTTCAATGATTTGTTCATTTACTACTCATTTATTGTGTTTTGGTGGGGAATGACGATCTAAGGGAGGGGGAGAAGAGAGAAAGTGAAACGTTTTTCTTTTTTTTTCATTGAATTGGCATCACAAAGTTCAATCGAGTTTATTTGTGAATGTGTGTGAGTGCGATTTCCGAACAATTATTCCATCAATGTTCATTTCAAATTGAGGATTCTTTGTATTCATTACTACAATTAGCTATTGAAATTATTGAGATTTGATTTCTTGTTCTTGTCTCTATCTATATGTGGATTGATGATTACCCACGACCGCAATTGACCACCCTGTGAGAACAATTGCCATTCGATCACATCATTTCGATGATGACGAGAGTGAGAGCGAACGAGAGTTTTAAGGGCAAATAGTAAACTAGATTCGATGTCAATCAAACAATTGCTGGTGTAGGCTAGTTTTTGATTATGGCGAATGAGCGATGCCAGTTACCATCATCATCATCATCATCAAATATAGAAAAAATTGGTATCGTGGTACTTTCACATGCAAATGTTGTTTCTTAATATTGATATATTGTGTTGTTGTCGTTGTTTTCCATGTTTTTCTTTCTTCAATGGCCAAATTCGACATTCGATGCCAATTGTGGTGTGCCATTGATTTCCATTAGGCAGTGTGGTCTGATTTGGCAGGCAAATGACGTTTCCCTCCTATTTTTCTCCAATTCTATACATTTTTTTAGGTTCGTCAAATTTTCTATTCCACTTGATATGATTTAATTGGCCCACTTTATACACCACTATAGTCCTCAACCATATTTAGATCTTTAAATTTGGGTTCCTTGTATTTTTACTCAGAAAAAAAACTGAATGTACCAATCGAGCCTGTCGTGTTCCATTCAATCATTGACGAATCAATGGGATCCTTACATTTGTGTGAGTGGGGAAAGATGATGCCAAGATAGTTGACATTGGACCGTCATTTTTACTCTCACGTACAAACGACAATTTTCGAATTAAGCTTCGTTACTTGTTTGTTATGTCTGTATAGATGTTGTATTGTTTTCTTGCACACAAGACAGATCTCTGTTTCACTATAAAATTTCGCCTGTCGCAAACAGTACTTGAACAAAAACGATGAGGACGACGACGACGACGACGACCACCACCACCACCATTAACATGAATAGAGCAAATGGGCGATATATCGAATTACAACATTACATACACAAGATATAGTTGACTTGTTAGATCGTTCACATCGTATATGGTAGAACGTAAACACAATGTTGGCAACAACACTATTACTCTAAGCCATAAAACGATGGCTACCGAAATCAATTTCTGGTGGCAAGTTGAAGCCACCGATCATTGATGTTTGGCAGCTTTTGGTGAACAGTAAACTTTTATCCCCGAAAAAAAAAGGAACGAACGAACGAACGGAGAAATTGTGAACCGAAATATAAGCGAACGACACTGAATCATCGACCCATCACAAAAAGTCTCACCCAAATGTTTATCTCGAACAGTTTTCTTCGTTCATTTTGTTTTCTGTTGACTCGATAGCATCGTTTGGTGTACACTTGCTGACTCTCGCCTTTTACTTATCGTATCATCTTGTTAGCATCGATGTCGAACTCTATGTTCAATGACATGTGTGGATAAAGAAATCGAGACATGCCTTTCGTTTGAATACGATTCTCGTTTAGAAGACTATAAGGGAGAGAAAGGTCAACTTTTAGTTTTGGCGATTCGAACAAGGCGAACATGAACTTCATGAACTTCATTCAATGATCATCTGTTTGTCCCGAATTTATTTTATTTTTTTGTTCAAATGATTGAAAGCAACTACTGATGGACGAGTCTTGGGAGGAGGGTGAAATGTAAGCTCTCGATGCCATATCGCCAAACGGTCTTCTTTCGAATACAATAATAGCTTGATTGGCTACATCGATTCACTGTTGGAGGTCTCCTTTCTATCTTTCTTTCTAGACTAATGGCCACTTGGACTAATTTGTACACAAAAGAATGTAGCAATGTATTTGTTCACCAATGATGATGATGATCAAACACACGCGCGCACACACATACACACACACACATTTAGGTCGATCCATATCTCATTCACATTGCGAAATTTGAATCGATCGAATCGGATAAGTGGTTCTTTCCAATAAATTCGCAACAAATCAAATTGTGCATTACCTAAAATTCATGTATGGTAATGTATGAATTCTTTACCTTTTTTGTATATATATAAAGAAGGAGAATGGGAATAGGTCTAAATGTACATCAATGGCAAATGGTTCATGTTTGGTAATTTTTATTTATCTATTCTCCGCTTGGTTGAAACACCATTTAGACACCAGAAAATGTGAATGAATGTCGCCGTCGTCGTTGTTGCCGTTCTTGTTGTCATTGTCGTACCATTTGAACAATGTATATATTTGCAATTTGCCCAATGCAATACTTTATCAGAGTTGAACACACACACACACACATGAACCGGCTCTAAACTAGATTTAGGTTCGAGTTTCCATTCTATATCGTTCTCTATCTTTATATATATTATGAGCATGTATTTGAATGAGAATTTATGGGAAACCAAATTGTCACCAAATTAATCATTGAATGCCTATGTGATGACTATGGTTCTATCCTACTATTTTATGTGCTTGTGGTCACAAAATTTTGTCTTTTATTTTTCAATGTTCTATAGTCGATATCGTACTTGTATATTCGTTTTCACCACCAAAAATGTTCTAACATGTTCACGTTGTCTATATATGGCGACGTGTACGACACTCGATAATGACAATAACGTGCAATCGAATATAAATCGATTCGCAGTGTCGATGCTTAATTTGTGATCCAATACGATGGGAAAAAAGTGTAATTGCGAATGAATGGAACGATAGTGAATGTGAGTGGACCGAATCGTCTAAAATGTCTATTGAACGGACGACCGCAAGCCAAACACCAACTCCGGCGACCACAAACTATATCTGATTAAGTGCGTATTGATGTGCTGCATACTGATCAGTGATCACTGTCATACATTGGAAATGATGCGTCCAGTGTCCAATGTCCAGTTCCATTCTCTTTTCGTCGTCGTCGTCGTATTGCTTGTTCCAATTTCTAATACAACCATTCCATTCTTTGTTTTCCCTTCGTCTCCGGAGAGTGAATGAGTGCAATGGCAAGCCGACGCCGTTCATTGAAACGAATCCCGAGAACAATTCAGCTTACAATCTTCTTAGAAATATATATATTTATAAATATAATATGTGTGTGTGTGATACACAAAAATCTGCCATTTCCATATATCGAATAGCAATGGTTTGGTTTTAATTTGCTTTTTTTGTGTGTGTATATATATATGTATGTGCACTTCCAAGTTGTGCCCGTTCTTTTTTTGTTGTTGTTTTGTTTTGTACCAAATCGGAACACGAAACCAGTAACCGATGGTATTGATCATATTGTATGGAATCTTCCTAACCAAAGAGAAAAAAATTCTCTAATTTTGTCCGTGCTTTTCCTATCTTTGAAGGTGTCGAACTACCTTTCCAAAGCCCGATTTGATCGATCTAGAGATTGGGTCCGTTTGTGTGTTTGTTCCTTATTATACTTTTTTATATTATTATTATTATTGTATTTGGTTCGTTCCGTTCTAAACCAATTAATGTTTATAATGTGAATGTAGATGCTTTCTTCCGACTCAAGATTGTAATGTATTTTTCATTTCAATTCAGAGTGGCACTCATCGTCATCATCACATTAAATGGAATCGAATCTTTTTGGCACTTGTTTGTTGCCCTTTTTCGTTTGTTTTTGTTTCGGTCGCCGTTATTTTTGTTGTTGTTATGGTTGTTGTTCCATATTGGTGAATGCTTTTATACATTTCCATCTTTTGATTATTAATAGCGCCAACGCGCATTCATTTTCAATGGAACATAAAAACTTTAATATATTTATAACGATGAACTTGTTAAAGACCATACATGACAGGAAACGGAGGGGGCAATCAATGTATGAATGAATGAATGTATATGAGTAGGAAGAGAATATTTTCTGATCACCGATCGAGATATTTCACCGTTTTTTTTTCTTCTTATGTCGTCGACCAATGAGATGGTCAAATGACAACGATACTCTTATCCTCGTATGGTGTTGAAGATGCGGCCAGAAAGTGTGAGAGCGAGAGAGAGAGAGAGAGAGCGACGAAGGGGAGAACAGTACAAGACAGTACACGCCTCATGAGTTCGTAATTAGACGATAATGGTGTCGGCATCAATCGGATGGAGCGAAAGGCAATTGACCCGACTAAGTCTTATCATCAACACGGACAACATCTTTCTTTCCTTCTCCCCAATCTCATCTTCAATGTCACCACCACCATCACCATCACCAAACGAACGAACGAACGAAAAAAAAAAAACGAGGGAGCGACATGAGAATAGTGTCGTCTACCATAATGCCATTTCGTACATTGCACACAAACACAAGCATTAATTGATGGCCATCCATTAAGTAACCCTAAGAGTAACCAAATAAACTGCATACATACTGATTGGGCGTATATAAGATGCACTTATTAAACAGCAAATCGTACATTTTCGACCACGCACATATATGTTTTACCTGTATCGACATTTAGATGGATCAAGAAAGATTGAACAATACAATGTGGGCATGTGTAGAATGTGATACAAATTTCTGTGATATTGGCATTTGATTCACACTCACTCACTTACACGCTTAATAATCAATACTATGGGTTCAATGGATTGTATCAATGATGTCCATTAGCAGTAGTGAACATTCATTCCTGGTTCATTCTTTTTCCATGAACATGTGGGCTGACAAGTTGATTTCCTTCTTTACTTCATTGATCAGTCATTTCTCAATGTTGTCCTTCACCGATAGATACAATTGCATCATCTCAATGCTGGTATCATTAGTTAGACACTGATCTAAATTAATCAATAACGAAAAAAATAAATAGTTTGCGTACTTGTTGTTGTTGTTTATTGTGGCCCTCACACTTGAATGTTTTGGTTCCCGGTATTCTATTGCACAATATCAATTAGGATCAGTTAGCATTCTTAGTTCTTACATTTCATTCGTCCATTTTATCATGTACCAAATACAAGAGAATTCTTGTCCTTAATATTTATTTCCATTGCCATAGCTTGTGATTGAAATGTTATGTTTTGAGATTAGATTGTAGGATTACATTGATTTATTTCTTTATTTCCAATGTTTTTTTTTTTTTTCTTTCTCTCTATCGCTCTCTTCCATTCTCTCACTCTATATTGCTCTCAATTGACGACCATCGACCCCTGAAATGTAATCTAACTAACGAATCATGTTTGTTTTGTGTGTTCATGGTTGTTTAAATTCTTTCTTTTCTTTTATTTTTTGGCGTTTTTGGCCGTTTTCGTTTTGAATTACATTTGATACGAATGGAAACTAGAATTGATCTACATTTCTATGAGTCCAAGGGAATGTTTGATGCAATTAGCAATAGGCCAATGAAACTTTGCTTGAATTTCTTTTTTTCTCTCTCTCTTCTTGGATCGTACACTTGTATACTCATTTGTATAATCGTACCATACACTAATGGATCAATTTATATGTGTATAACATACACATGTAAACACACGAGCATGTTCTTTTGTGGCTCCTATTAGGCCTTACATACACAATTCCCATGATATTGTAGGTATATACGAAGAGTCCATTGAAAACGATTAGTTCCATGGTCCATTCTCCACTTTTGGCATATCATTCAATTGAAATTATTGATACATTGATCAATGGAAATTGGCCAATTCTCTGATCCATGGGAATAGAAATCTATCTTGAAATGTCTGAAGAAAAGTTCACTCAATGCAATCTCATTTCCTAATTTCAATTTAACTTTCTTTGGAAATGTTTTCCTTTATTATTTTATTAAAGTTTAATTGTTTTCAACAAAAGATTGTTTGTTATATTCTTGTTTGACATTCGTTCCACCAATTTGACATTTCCAATGCTTGGGGCAATGTTTTCCAGCATTTTTTATTATGGTCTTATTATTAATTGCGAATTGGTGAGTTTCCTCTTCTATTTGATGATGGAGCTTTTTTTTCATTGTCAATTTTGAACAAAATTTGTCGTTTAATTTAAATTAATTTATATTCTTTCGTTAGTTGTTATTAGAATACATTTTAAACACAAAATGACAATTTATTCTTATATACTACCAAACTATGGTTTGAAGTGTAGATGGCTTACTTTATTTTTTTTTTTGCTAATGTTGATGTGTGTTTGCTCGAACATTAGCTCGGTAGATTAGATGTCTTCTTTGGATGTGGAGATGGATATTTGAACGCGACACGACATTCGAGATGTTGGCATAATGGCCATTTGTCTACTAATGTTGGTTAGCTCAGCCACCGCATTTTTGTGTCAAAGTTTTCCTTTCTCTTTTTTTTTTTTTTTTTTTTTTTTTGGTTGCACAAATTGATTCTATCATTTTATAATGATTACCTTGATCCTTAATTGAATGTAGAGTTTCTTTTGCACTAACCAAATTGTTGTACATAAAACTTGAACAATTTGTACACTTTTCCTGTTTCTTTCCGGTAATTATCCATATTTTTGATGATGAAAGATTTAACCTATTTTATTATTTTAAAAGTTTAGAAAAGTTTGCTTCTCTGCATTGATTTATTTCTTATCATTCGTTAAGGTTATGTTTATAACTATAACTAATATGCATGCCCATGTTTATGTGTGCGTGTTTGTGTGTGTGGAACATCATCACACCAAAACATTGAACCATTTTCATACGATTTATTTGGAAACATTCAAAATTGTCATCTCGCTTCCCATTGAGTGTATTCCAAAGTCGCATTGGACCATTGTTGTTTTCGGTCGTTATCACCATTAGTTTGTCGTTTATTATTGTCGCTTCATTATAGTTGTTTGATTGCCTAATTCAGTTGGCATCGTCACATTGCCAAACTACTATTGCTTTGCCCGAACATTGCCGAATGAATCAACGGCCAATGGCAATGTGAGATAGAGATGGAATCGGGCGAAATGGCTTGCCATCTCGTTCGGTTCTCCTTTCCCATGACTTTATATGTTTCTTGGTATTCATTTAGCACCCCATTCCCATCCCAATCCCATCATCCACCCTCTCCTTTGACTACACACACACACACAAAATGTTCTTAATCTTGGTGAAATGTCTTCTTCTTCTTCTCGGTCCTCTATTCGTTTTCCATTTTGGGCAATCTTTTTTTCTCGTCCTTGTTTTACAGTCGAAGTCGATGTCGCACTTAACTTTTTTTCATCTTACTTTTTTTTGAATGAATTGAAACGAAATGAAACGATGCCATGCGCACCAAAAAACAAAAAAAAATCTAATGTACAATTCATTTTATGAGCTTGAAACGGAAACTCGAAAATGAAAATACATGGCAACTCATTTTGGGTATGTTTGATGGCCACACTAGCATCTAACATCGATTCTTCTGTTGTTATTTTTTCACGCTTTTACTATTCTTTGAATTTATGCCGGTTCGTTTCCATTCATTTCTTGTTGAGTACCAAAAAACACACGTCTACACAATAACATGGATCAAGTGTAAGCAAGACATTCTCTTTTAAGACACTTATTTGTTCATTGAAAGATCAATGGAGCCTAATATATGGTGCGTATGAATGGTACTCCTAATTCACACAGACACAAACACACAAAAATCAAACACAAACTTGTCGTCCAATTAGTTCGTATCCAAAAAAAAAGAAACGACAATCCCCAATTGATTTGCATGGTCACTTGTTTTCCATTGCATTTGCTCTTTATTATTCCATTGCATTCTAACACAAGATGTCCAATCATCATCATCATCGTTGTCTCCTCAAGTCCAGCATCAATCGATTCTTTCCATTACTTTTCCATGATACTTTCAACTTTCTCTCATTTCGGAGACATTTCTTTGTCTCTTTTTTTTCTTCTTGTTTACTGTTTGCCCATTGTTTGTTTGCTCTTGTACTCTTCAAATGTAAATTGAATGAGTTTATTCTTTTATTCGGTCAACGATTTAGATTCGTTTATAACACTATACAAGTCTAACAATTCTACAATCATTCAAACGAATAAAAGTCAATCACCTTAACTATAGGTTATAATAAATGAAAGATTTCTTTTATTTTATTTTTTGTATTTTCATTAAATTCAGGTTCAATTCATTTATTTCTTTCATTTTCAGTTGTCAAATTGATTAAACCTAATCATTTAAACGAAAAATAGACTAAAAACACACACACAGAGACACAAGCGCACATGTGATTGAATTCTCACACATTCCATTCATGCTGAATCAATTGGTTCTTCCATGTTGGTAAAGTTTTCTTATCAATACCACCAGTGTTGTATTGCATCAATGGGTTTTGTGAAGAATCCCATCATATAAACCCTCGAATTGTAATGATCATTGGCCTATATGTGAATTGGGTGCTAATTAGATTGCCGTGCTAAAGCAAATGATATTACAATTTCTATTCTCGTATACCTTGCAATTATCAACATCAATTGAACTTTCCGATTTTTGTTTTGTTTACTTGTACTCGTGTTTTAGTTTTTTTTCTCTCTACGTTTCCAATTACATTACGTTAAATGGACATGTAGAAAGCAATTGAAAACAATCGATAGTTAAACTATTGCCGGGAATCCCACTTTTCCCCCTCTCCACCCAATAGATCAAATGGAGTTTGTACAATCCACCAAATGTGATTGGTTTGAATTGGTCTATTTGATATTAACCGGAATTAACCCAACTCACATCAAATTTATATTGTATATAAAATGGACGACACGAATTTAAATTTTAATTAAAGCATCCAATTTGGGTCAAAGCGGGTCGACTCGATTCACGCCATAGTTTGGTCGTTTTTTACTCGTTCGCGGTAATTGTTGGATATATAGAAGAAACGAATGAACAACGTTTGTCTGTCTGTCTGTGTGTGCAAATGAGTGATCGAAACGGGCAATTGAAATGAAATGTGGGGAGGAAAAACATTGCAAGTGAAATAGCCATCATCATCATCATCAGTAGCAGAGGCCCATTTAGGGCACTCGATTGTCGCCATCCTGTCCATGTGCACTTGATTAGCACAAGCATCATCAACATCATCAACATCATCGATTGTGCCATTTCACGCCAACACACACACACACTTGTATCCAATTGATTTTAGAATGAATGTTGGAAGCCATTGTCTTATTTTTGTATTTGATCCCCACTGGAACAAGCAAATTCAATCTATTGGACACTTTAATACCATTTTCATAAATTGCAATTAGCCATTGATCATTTGCCCCCTCTATCGTCCGTTTTGTATCCAACAACAAGATTACAAACGGAAATGATTGGTTTCAAAATGGAAAATGAATCTCGCTTATGTTCAACCACCATTATCATTTGATGTCGTCCTTTGATGGTTTTCTTAGTTTGTTCTCTCAATAATTAAATTGAGAATTGTCACTTGTCTCATTTTCCAACATTGATGAAAGATGATGTGTGTCCACATCTTTCAGTTGACCATTTCGACACGTTTCATTTGTTTTTTTGAATCAAACACTTGTCCTCATTCCTATTTATGCTCGTTGAACACAAACATATTTTCGGTTGAATTGTCCATTCTCCGAATAAAGTTTAATTTCATTCCATCTTATGATCATTATGATCGTCATCATATAAAATGCTTTCTTCGGTTCCGACTAATTGGCCTTTTTTTTTTTTTTATTTGAGTCTACTCGTGTTTCATATTGGTTGCCTTTTTATCTCTCTTCTTTGTTCTGCTAATATTATTATTATTATTTTTTGGTTTGTTTGCTTTCTCTCCTATCGTCTGTCCTCGTTATGTCGCCGACGTCCTTGTTGGGACATGGCGATGGTCAAGTGCGATCACAATCACGATCTCACTCGATAAGCTAAGTGTTCGAACCATTGTCGAGTGTTTTCATCTGCAACAACTAAAAGGCGAAACAAGGAGAACCTCTATAAACACAAACAAACATGATTCAAAGTGGTCACTTTTTTTTGGGGGGTTTCAAGTGTTCAATTCCATTTAAACGCATTAGTTGATCCAATTGCAATTCACTTTTGGTCACATTTACAATCGTTTATTGATATGAATCATTGCTAAATGTTTCAAGACGTTCTAATTTGTTTATTGCTTCATATATGAGTTGGAAGAGAATGCAAATGTGTAACTAACACCCAAACCGCGCACTCTAATGTTTATGTTGCAATCCGATCCTTCGTTCCTTCTTTGACTCGTTGTTCCGTATTTTTCCGTCGATTTATTTCGGCGCCATCAAGGCGACGGTTAACACCAAACGATCCCATGATGTTTTAATTAGAAACAAAGCTATATCGAAAAATCAATATTATATATGCTTCGATGATTGCGTATCTTTTAGGTGAACATACTTGCTAACAACAATGAACATAGAAAAAACAGAACAATTCTTTCACAACTCAAATTGACAATCATTATAAACTTGAAAGTTTCCCCTTGCTTGAAGATATGAGATGAGTGAATGTGACGGCCATTTTAGATCAAGTTTAAAGTGTTTCACTCAACTGGACTTGTTTGTTTTATTTTTATTTATTTTTATTTTCATCTTTTCGTATCTATTGCTTGTGTAATAGTGCTTTTTGTATGTTTGTGTTTGTTTTTTATATTTTTTTCTGTTTGTGTGTGTGTGTGCCAAACAGATTAGGTACCATTGGACCTCGTTAATCGTAAAAAAGAAAGAAAGCTAAATTCATTCTTGTCGCCCATTTTCATTGTGAATAACCTTTGGCTAAAGTAGTTTGTCTTTTTCATTCACCCAATTCTATAACACTCGAACACTTACACTTCATATCACATTTCTTTCATCTTTGTTTGTCCAAACAAAAATCTTTTCAAGTCTTGTTGTGATGCCGATTCCATTTGTCTCGACATGTAGACGTTGGCTAGTATCATTATCACAACCTACAACTTGGAGTTTGGCTACCCCGTAAAAAAATGGGTTCTTCGTTTTTGAACTTTAAAGTTTATCATATTATTTAAAATTTAGTTTTTAAAGTTTTTAATTTATGTGTATTTTTTTCTTTCGGTTACCACATATTCCATAGAATAGATAACTTTAAGCTCATTCATTCCTTTTTTTATGTTTGGATCAGCAAATTCGATGTATTTTAGTCGTTTAAGGTCTCTCTCTCCATTGTCATTCAGTTTGTTTTTCGATTTAATTTGATTTGTTCTACGAATTCGTTTCGTTCATTTTCGCAATTGTTTCATTTTGCAACTTTTGGAATTAGATTTCACTTTTCTCTATTACCAAAACATTGCCTACATTGCAAGATAGATAGATAGATCGACCGACCGACCCAATGAATGGAATGAACGAGTGAAAGAGAGAATGTATAGTGCAATGAAATTCAAAATTCTACTATTCTAGATTGTTGCCACTTCTGTCATTGATATTATTATGTGTTCTAGTGGTGGTAATATTAAAAGTTAATGGAACCCAGCATTTGATTCCATTGAATTCAAATCCATAGATGAGTATAGGAAATGTACACGAATTTTGTCATGCACATAATTATGCCACATTCCTAATTAATCGACTAATAATGTGAATGTACTCCACTCGAATTCAATGCCTTAAAGCAATGTTAATTGTTGGAATATATGGGATTCTATATTTGGAGAAGCAGGAACTAGAATAAATCACTTGAGACGTGTATCGACGACTAATTCATCTACTAATTGGGATGTATCCCAAATTGTTAATTGTTACAAATGTTTGCTGGTATTTGTGTCTGCCTGTCTGTCTGTCTGTCTCTCTGTTTGTACACAAGATGACGAACCAATTGAACTCTTGTTATGTTCGCATTATTTTCGTTATTTGATCCATGCATTCGTACATATTGATGTATTTGTCGTGTTGATTGCAACTGGCGACAAGTTGAAATGGTCGCATAATTGAATTTGCTCTCTTTCACTTTCCATTCGGGTCCGGTTGTAATGTTTCCTGGTATAGCATGATGTAGAAATGTTAATTTCAAACTCACACTCGACATCTGAAAAAAATTCTTTAGGGTTAGGTCTCGTCGTATTAAATCGGGCTTTTTTCTTCAATTTATATATATATATATATTAACTTTATACCCTTGTATTGGATGTATATGGAAACATACATACCCTCTATACATACACGGGGATTTAATAATTTGATTCTTTTTGCTTAAAATAGATCGATAAATTGATTTTGCTCTAAATTAATCGAATCCCGTGTGTGTGTATGTGTATGTGTGAGAGTGAGAGAGCGAAAGTAAAAGCAAAAGGGACAACAATATCGACGACGACAGTTTTCAATATAAATTCGTTTTCAGTATGAACACATACATATAGATATATATGTATGTATTGTAGAATATTCTATACTTTCAATGTTCTATCAACTGTACATCCAAGTGCATCAGACTTTTCCGTTTCGGAATATTCAAATTACCTCACTTTGTCATTCTTTCGGTATACTCGTTTGGCAGTCCATTTGCAAGCATTGGGGAACAAAATAGGAGCAAAGTGTGTTCTCGTTCTCCATTCTCAATCCAATCGCCGCCATCGTCGTCGTCGTCTTCGTCGTCATCGCCATAACTAAGTCGATAGAATCTTGTAGTTTGCCTTAATTGCGTAATTATGAGACCAATTGTTGTACAATTGTACACTGAATCGAGTGGAAGACATTGAACGAGAGTGAATGTCGCCTTTCGTCAATGGGATAACAATTCGTTAGTCCCAATCACTAATTGTATGTTTCGGGTCATCATCATCATCATCATCATTTTCATTGAAAGAGAGTGGGATAGGGCAACCAAGAACATTGGCAATGTTTTCCATTTTTGTACTTGCATTTTCTTACTCAAATCCAAGTCTTCTCCACCACTCAAATCAGGCTAGAATGTTTATCCCATTACCTTGTACTGATGGCATCATCTAAATGTGCCACTGTAATGCCATTCTTTCTTTCTTTCTTCCATTCACTTTCTTCTTCCTATAGTTTTGGTTCCAAATCTTTAGACAACTGTCCATTAATTGTCGAAACTATTTCATCGTTCACTTGCCAATAATTAGCCATTCGCGATCAATTGATCGGCTTAGTCTTTTGGGTCGTCGACTTGGGACGACTTAACTTTCTTCCAATACCCAAAGTTGCCTTGTGACAGTTTTGTTTGTATGAGAAAGTTTTTAGCTAGTTTCATCTTCTTCTATTTGTGTGTATATATGTCTCAATGAGTTCTAATGTATGTTTGGTTATATTCGTTCGATCGGTAAACTACACATTTTGGTCGAGATTTTGGTCGAATCTTTGGTGCGTATATGCATTTGTATGTATGGACCATAATAATTTGTGGATCAACTCTATTGGCACTAATGTATTTACCATGCCTTGGTACAATGCCTTCAAATATATTATTCTATATATACAAGATTAATTTGCAAGTAAACTTTTGTTTATTCTTGTCATCAGTGCAAAAGGATTCATGATTTATCTTCCTGTTCTCCATTCCCAATCCATTGCTTCCAATTCTCTTATTCCATTTCTCTAGTGTCAATTGGAATTGAATTCAAACGTAAATGTAAAGTACTAGATACTAATTACTGATTTATAATTACTATTACTATACAAAAACATAGTAAAAACAAGCACTTTTTTGGAAATGAGAACCATTTTGATTGTCATCATCATTCTCCAATTGGAATTGCTTTTTTTATAATAACATTTTTTCTATACCAAATGATTATACAACAATACATCCGAGTACATCCGTTATTAATCGGTTTCGGTTACAAATCTTCTTAGTTTCAATTCCCGTTGTCTTATTCCCGTTGCCATTAATTATTGTACCATTTGTGTGTTTAATTGGCATACTTTGCCATTAATTAGTTAGAAAAACCCAATTACCGCCTTTTCAGTTTCAACTCTAATCTCAGTTCATATTGGAACATATTGTTTTGGATGTAAATAAAAAAATGTTTGCAAACTTTAAGCATACACAGCAAATGGAGACAACAACAACAACAACAAATGGGACCATTGCTCCGTGTGGGTAAGATGACCCGATTCTACATTAGTTAAACATATATTTCACTCGTCCGCTTTCATCGAACATCTATTGCCAGGTACATTAATGGAAGATGATTAATGTGTTGCCCTCAAAGACCTAAGAAGACTAGGATCTATCGCACCATCTTGCATGGAATGGCTTTTCGTGTGCTTATGTGTTTGTCAACGTGTGTGTGTGTGTGTGTGTACGAGCAAGCACTTTATTCTACTCCAATCGGAAATGCATTACACAAGACAACTTGTGTGTCAGAATCGGGAGTAATGTGAACGAGCAGGAGAAGCGTCAAAATGTTGTCGCACAAATTTTCTGGTTCGATCTTTTCTCGCTCTTTCTTGGTTAATTGATTGCGAACAAACATTGTGATTAATGAAAGTGCCATTTGCTTGTGTGTATGAATGCGGTCTTTTTTTTTTCTTTCTTGCCGTTGACACCATAGTATCTATTGATTAATTTTTTTTTTTTTTGTTGCTTTTCTTGACCATCGTTTTTGTACAAATGAAAAAAAAATCAAAAGGCATCAAAACATGAAAGACGAAGCAAACTATCAATTTGAGTCTTATTATTATTATTATTACTATATAAGCCAATTTGTTTCTTCTCTAGAATTCTGATTCTCATATCAGATTCTTGGTTATTATTATTTCATGAATTACAATTTGTACCGGACCCCTCCACACTATGGTTAGTCCAATGGACGTTTCCTTCAATTTGGGAGTACTCCATTATACCTGTGGCCAAACTCGGCAATAACAACAATAACAACAAAAACTACAATACAAAATACTACACTTCATTCTTGTACGCTCTATTACTTCAATTGTGTCGTTTTTTTCTGGTGTCGCTGAGCGTTACACGAATTAGCATAAATTATTCTTAGGTCGTTTGACACAACCTGCATTGTTTTCATTCTGGGCCATGCTACGATTTCTGGTGTAGGCCCCGACTTGTACTTCATTTCTACGTACGGTCCATTCCCAAGTAATACAATCCTGACATCTGAAAGTGTTTTATGTCTTCAGCTCGATTACATTGGCAATTTGTGTTGCCAGGCACGGTTCGGGCAACACGAACTTGTCTAGTTTTTTTTTGTTATGTTCCGTTCTCTCATTAGATCGCATGAACAACAACACAAGTGGAAAGACTTTATCCGTACGATTTTGTCACATAAATTGTCTTCATTTCATTTTGGTCTGTTCAATGATCATTGGTCACAATTTGTGTGTCGGCCGCGTGGTTGACCATCTCTTTTCAATCTTCCTTGCTCTCTCTCCATCGTCATTGGTTTGCAATTAATCGTAAACACGTTTCATCACATAAATTTTACGTTCCGATCTGTGTTTGGAAGGATCGGAGAGGATCCACTCCAATTTGCAGTCCATCTTTTGGACAAGTTGTGTTTGTTTACTGAATGCAAATCGTAAATAGTAGTTTTGGAAGCGTTAAACTAGACGAAGAAGAAGAAGAAGATGAAGTAAAGTTATACTATCATATATAGCGATGAAGCCCAATGACCGACACTGACTCTCGCTCTCGCTCTCCTACTGGACATTCAATTGCTTTCAGCTATGCAAATGTTATACAATCTCACGATAAATTATCTCAAATGTCCCGATTGCAATCCCGTTGTCTGGCCTGCGGACTGAGAGACGAACAGAACGGGGGAAAGGATGAATGCATGCATCTTTGCCATCTTCCATTTTGCCATCACACCATTAGTTACTTGATCGACTACTACTATTACTTTTCTATGTTGGTTCATCAATGCATCAACAAATATAATCATTCCAAAGTTTTTTCTCTCATCGCATTTCCAATTGAAAGAATCATATATAAATAAGATTCCAGTTCATTTGGTGTATAAGACAAAGCAAAACAAAAAACAAAAAAACCAAAAACTTTGCTCACAAGCTCATTAATGACTAGATTAGTCTTAACGAGTGAAAGCATTTCACAATCACATTGTTCAACTGATCATTGCCACCTTTATTTGGTCTTATAAGACCAACGATTAGTAAATTCAGAATGGGTGGAAACATTACTGAACGTCGATCATAAAGTTTCCATAACCTTGGATGTACAAAGAAGTGTGCGCAAAGCATTGTGTGCGTGCGAGTGTGTGTGTCACCTATTAGTCATTAGATCCTTATGATAAGACATTGATGTTCAGTAAAGTAATATAAGTAAAGTATTTTTTTTTCGGTGGAAGTTTGCTTTGTTTTACTATCTCCATTTGTTTGGTGTGCTCATTCATTCGTTCTGGTTGGTTCTAATGTATAAAGCAAAGTTTTACTTTCGTTCGTTTTTCTTCTTCATCTTCATCTTCAAAGACTATTGTTTTCTGGTTGGTCCGCAACTAAAGGTATGTTATGTTGTCTAGGTCTATTTAGAGTGATGAATTGAGTTGAATATATGGGCCAAAAAGACAAATAAATAAAATGACGCAATCCTTTTCCATTATATACATATATAAACTATTGGACAAACGAATTTCTTAACTTTCTTGTTGCCCATTACTTGTTTGCCCTGAACATCCTCAGTTTTTTTTTCTTTTGGTGATAGAAATCGAGTCGAACATTATCGTGTCTATTTACCCAAAGAAAAACAAAAAAAAGAGTGAATGAGTCGAATGTTGATTTGTTCTTTTCGCCAATTCTGTTTGATAGCTTTAAGGCGTCTTGTCTTGTCTTGTCTTGTCTGTCTTGCATTAGAAATGTTTGCCTGGGACCGACTATACTTCGTATGTGTGTGTGTGTGTGTGTGTGTTTAGGCAAGTCCCTCGATCAGACTTGATCACATTCCCCCTGAGGACCAATGATTCAAACTATGGAAATTAGATACCATTGTGTATTGGAATAATGCTATTCGATGGACAATTGTGATCACAAATGCTTTCACTCATTCACCCACTTACTCATTCTGTGTTGATCTATTTGATGAATTCATTGGAAATCTTGTCTAACAAAATGAATCCACCAAAATATTCATTGTGAACCATTTTTGGTTCGATGTGTCATCAATCTAAACACACAAACTATTTGTATTGTAAATCAATCTTTCCAACCATTTTCCGATTGTGTCGGTAATTTTTTTTTTTACTTTTTCCTATCATTTACAACCAATCAATCCTCATTGGAAAGTATTCATTATTTTAATTAACTAAAATTGCATATCTGTTTTGCACTTCAATTGATTGATTGATGACTGAATCATTCAATCTAACATTTCCACCATTTTTGTTCGTTAAATGATGATGATGATATAATCAAAGTATAGCGTATATATAACATGAATGATTGTCTTTAGGTTTAGATCTATACATACCAAAGTATTTAATCCTCTTCAATTTTCCACTTGATCAAACATATATTTACAAATTCATATATATGTATTGATTAGAAATCTAGTTAAAAAAGCGTATTACAAATTTATTGCCCTCATAAAAAAAATTAAACTGTATTATATTAACTAATTTGTGTTTCTCATTTTTCTTCTTTATCTCTATAGGTAAGCTTCGATTGGATCTTAATGTTTTGCTCTTGCTGCGACTGTTCAACCTGCAACTCACCAATGGATCATGTTTGTACTTTATCTATCTTTGTCTGTCTGTGTGATATTTCATGTCGATTGAGTAAAAGTTACGATTTAGGAAATCTTTTCACCGACTATAGTTCACTTATAGTAATTCTGACATGTTCTGTCACTGTCATTTGTGTACGATGTGTCAAGTGTTGATGCTTATTTGTGCTATAGTATACTATCGTTGTGTAACTAGATATATATACGCAACACATAAACGTTGCAAATCGTCCGCCTTACCCGAAAATCTCCTACAAACGAATTATCACTTGTGACACGAGTGTGTGGCCGCCACTGAGAATGTTCACTCTGTTACCGGTTTATATTTAGAGTCCTTTCAACTCCGAACTATAAATGTTAAGATTATTTAAAATTTTTCTATGTTTACGGAAATTGGAAATAGTCTTCTTCTATTTCTTCCCCCATAGTCTTTCTTTAACTCTCGAACCATTTAATTCTTTCCTTTACATTCGACGGCATAACTTAACGGCAAATTCGATTCTATGGGTGCGCATATAAGACCATTGATAAAGAGTGCATATTGCTTGTTTCGGAATGTCTCGCTTTTATGTTCTCGAAAATGTTTGCCCATTTTATTTCCTATTTTTTTGTTCACCTCAAACATTTTACTTCTGGAAATTGATTTTCAGTTTTTGATGTATTTAATTTAGTCGACGCCAATCGTTGATTGTCTATTCAATTGCAATTGCCAATCGAAAAACAGTATGCTATTGAATCGATCGACATCGTCAAGTGTTTTTTCTTCTTCTTTTATTCTTTATTTTTTTGTCTTGGTTCCTGTTCAATCTCTAGGATCAAGACTCTGAAACATGCAATCTCATAGAACGTGTCTATGGTGTTTGTTTATTTGTTTATTTGTACCAAACCCTATCACGGACGGTCATCAACAACAAGAATGACAATTCAAGCAAACATTACTTGTACGGAAACTGACCATCGAAGTGCATTACCGGGCTTCAACCAAAAGCATAATTTGCCTTTCTTTTTTTTTGTTGTTGTACCATTCTCGTCACTTGTCTATTTCCTTAAACATTCTTTCAGTTTATACTCTCTATTACCCTTTCTGAAGTTAAAATGAGCCAATTTTATGTCTATGTTGTGTCTTGAAACGAGCCTAGATAAAAATTTTTCCAAAATGGTTTGTTATGTCTAATCTGGCATCGACTTTATATACGAGAATGGTTATTCCATTCATTGCCCTATTCATTGATAATGATGTCGCGGGTCTTTTTTTTTTGTTCTTGCCGGGAATAGATATCCCAAAAATAAGAAGATGAAGATGTCACTTTTTGTTTCTTGGCCGGTTTCTGAACACCGAAATACATCCATTCAATTAAATCTATGTTTGCCTCTTCGCTCATTTTCAGTATGATCCTTTCCCTCTCTCTTCTCTTTCTAGTTGAAAGTTGAGACAGAAGAATGGTTGAAGTTGATTGCCAATTACAATGCGTTCAACATATTACCCTAAACTTGAAGTGTGATAGTTTGATTGCTTCGCTTTCCGTTTTCGTTTCTCTTGCCTAATTAGCACAATGGCAAACGACAAATTATTGCCAAATGGGACATTCATGGAGCGTGTGTGTTGTCAGTGGTTGCCTCACACATCTTCGTTACCAATCTTCGTGTACATTGTTGCTCGTGGTTCATCCCCATTTCTTGGTATTATGAACGGTTAAGAAACATTCACTTGTCGTCTTGTTTCATTGTGTCCGCTCAAGACATAACTGTTCAAGGCACATGATCTCGTTCTTTCTTTTAGTTGAAAACGACCAAGATGAGCTTTCGTTTCGCTTCATATCATCCTCATGTCCCTTCGCCATCTTTTTCTTATGTTCGATGTAAATGGAACTTTTCCTCATGACATCGTCGTCGTCGTCGTCGTTCATGATCATTGGCTGTGATTCATGTCGGTCAATGGTCTAATGGTAATGGTTTGGACATTGTGTCCAACCACCATCACCAACATTGCCACCAAGATGGCCATCTTAATTAGTCTCTCTCTCTCTCTCTCTCTCTCTCTCTCTCTCTCTCTCTCTCTCTCTCTCTCTCTCTCTCTCTCTCTCTCTCTCTCTCTCTCTCTCTCTCTCTCTCTCTCTCTCTCTTTCACTTTCTTTGTACCATTTTTGTTCATTCTTTTAATGCTTCTGGTACCAAACTATGTCGGATCATAGTTTAAACATGCATTGCAATGACGACTAAAACATACACGCAATTCTGTATGACCACCGTCCGTTCTCGATGGGCGTTCTAATCGGTAACAGGACATATCGGGGCCGAATCAATTTGTACTAATTAGAATCGGATCCAATTGTTATAAACATCAATGCTAAGTTGTGGTAAAGTATATTTTTATATATATATAATGTATGTCCTAGTTTGAATTGCCACTCTTTTTTTTCTTTTCATTTCTCGATGATCATTCTCGATTTCATTTCGTCGCCTTCTTCTTTTCCTTTATTATTAGTAGTATATTTTGGTGTCCATTGAGGTAGGCACCATTGTGTGTGTGTTGGAGCCGACGCCACCGACGCTGTCAAAAAAGGCATCATTAAGCTATGCATTTTTGCACTTTACTTTTATTATCATCGTCGTAGTGTTACACTTTGATTGACTGTCCAACAGTAGCAATTGCGTTCTTACGTTTCATATAATGGGCTTCTGGTGGGCGGACACCATCAACACACTGAACTAAACTGAAATTTGCTGACATCTATCCATTGGATGTTCATTGCATAGGCTTAACCAATACTTGTTTCCGCGATTTTGTAACTGATCATTGCCGATGACGGAACATGATGACGATAAATCTATTGCTACAATATGCATTGTAATAATTGTCATCTTAAATTGGTACCGAATCGAGTTTAATTTTCTTGTCTCGTGCCTCTCATTCATCTTCACTTGAATGTGTGTGTGAGACAATTTTCAACTAGTTTCTTTTTTTTTGTTGTTTGAACGAGTACTAGAATTTGACACTTTGAACATAGATGATGTTCTACCGTTTGAACCAAATATTTAGTTGAATATTGACACATTTTTGTTGGTAAAATTCCACCTTTCCACATAAATTTCAATATTCCATATTCAACAATAATTGATTTACTAAACGTGATCGACTCGACTCACAATAAAAGTGACAATAGAACGATTCATACTTTAGATGTATTCGGGAACTCAATTTTCTCTTTTGACATCGGACATTTCCGATCATTTTCGATCATGTATCACTATTACATCTATTCTTACAATATTATACCGTTTGTTCCAATTTTATTGGTCACCATTTTCATCATTAAGATGTCGTGTGAATCAATTGACTTATTTTTTTTATTTTTTGGTTTATCGGTGATTGTATTATTGCCTCCGAAAGTAAACGAGAAGATAGAAATTGCTTTTGAACGGGGGAGAGTTCATTTTGAAACATTGTCACGAATATTCGTCATCGAAACATTCTCTATTTTTTATGTTTCAATTGGCACCAAAATTGTTCTCTCCTTCCCTTTTTCATATATTTTTTTTGTGTTCAGGTTCTCGTTATTCTACCCTCGGACAACTACGGCGACCAATATTGTCACATATGGGAATGATCACGCGAACGATTCGTTTCAATCATTCTATTGTTTTATTTGGTTTCTTGTTTGATTCGCATCTATTTGTATTATATGAGATATGGCAATGTTTGACCTCCTTCTCCTCCTCCTCCTCCACACATGGCAATTGACCGGCGTCGATTTATTATTATACCATTAGTTAGTTCGTTCGTTCATTCGTTCTAACGGTGTCAACCATTCCGACGTTGTGTATGTTTTGATTGTCCAAATTGCACAAACGACAACTTCTCTCCGACACACAAAAAGTCATAATTGGCCAATACGATCACTATTATTACCAGTTATTAGTTGTTTTATATTGCAATTGAACATTTTGCGCGCGCCAACAATTCAACGCGACAATAGAACGAGAAAACATGACAATAACGATTGTGAGTTAGGGGAAATGCATAAGAAACGATGGTTTAGGCATGTTTAATGTTAAAATTCTTCCTTAAGTACCATAAGTATACGATAACGATAATTGCCTATCGTTTTCGATATTGACACAATTGAATCGTCCAGTTTTCCATCATTGAAAGTTGGGTTATTATGGTCCATAATCTAATTGTCTTAATCTGCGTGAGGGTTTCATAATACTTTCATTGGACCATTTGTTTATTCAAGAATCCAAATGTTGTCCTCAATCTTCATTTGAATGCCATTGACCCGTTGTTATCGAAATTGTAATTGTCATATTATGGATTCCATATATAATTCTATGATATTGTTTATCAGTACGATACCGTTGATGATATCGGTTCTTGGAATCGACCGAAACACATGTCATAGGTGGTGATATCAAAAGAGATTACCAATGATTACTTCTCAAATATTTATATACAATTCTATAGAAGCAAAGTTTAAGTTTTTCTATCTTCGTTCATTTTTGTGTTGAACGACATTCGACAGATGTCGAATTATACATGTACAATTTAGATTTAGATGATGTTAGTAAAATGATCATCAGTAATAGTTGAGTTAAGTTCACTTCCTTTTACAATTGAACGAATCCATATTTGAAATGCGCATTTTATTTTTCTGCTCGAACGAAACTGAAATATTCGTCTTCATCTTTGTAGCTCTTCTCCTTTTTATTCTTATTCTTATTCTTCTTCTTCTTCTTCTTTATCGTCATCGTTGTTGTCATGTCTGTTTGTCAAACTTTAAAGGCTAACCAAATTTAAATGGATATGTGGATATGGCCGAGAATGGTTTCATGCCAGAAGGGAGTTGGCCAAATCGTTTGCCGTTTATACACTCGTTTTCATCTTGTTTTTCTTTACTTTATTTTTTGTTGTTGTTGTTGTTGCTCGCACTTTATACACTCTCTTGATATATCTGGGTCCTATCTTGTTGGCATGTTGTTTGCGCAACTGAACCATTTGATATGTCGGCTCTCATCATCAACTCTCAGTCTTGTTCATACATACATTGCTTATCATACCGGTAATTCTTTTCAACCATTCACAAATGTGCACTTATACATTGGCATCTCTAAGAATGCATATATTTCAACGTTGTTGTTGTTGTAGTGGTTGCGAGCCACTGATATACTGCTGCATCAATATATGAACCACAACATTATCCAAAAAATAACAAAAAAAATCTATTTAATGTAGTTGAGTTTTGTCGAAATGCATACACGAACACTTTAACTAAGAGAACCTAGTTTGAAAGGTGAAGCAGTCTAGCTACGATCCAAATGAATGAAAGGAGGAACTATTTAGTGTTGTTTCTTTTTTTTTCACCGAACGGAAGGAATGTACCAAAACGAGAATTTATCGTCTTTTCCCTAGTTTCCTATTTTATTGTTGCTGTTATCGTTGCCCCCTTTCACTGTTTTCCATTCTATTCATTTGCACATATACATTTGCACACTCACCGACCATGGACAATTAATTTGGGTCCCATGGTCGATGTATAGCAACAATTCTGATCTCATTCTTTTTATTAATTCAATCAATTTCAATCTCATTTTTTGCTAATTTTGTACTATATTTTCCTATTACTCTAATTAACTTTCAACACGATTACGATTATTTTTCAATCCAAAAACAGTTTCATTATAGATTAAATTGTAGATTCTGTGAAAAAGTATATAATTTAATATAGAAATAATGTACGATTGGTATCGTACAAGTATTGGGTGAAATTGTACGATTCTTGTCATTGCCATCTATTGTTTTCTTCCATTTCCTTTTTTATCATCAATTCTGGAGACACCAAAGAGAAAAATATGGTTCAATGAATGATCTTTGTCACACTGTCCCTTTGTCACCAATAATTCTATTGTTGGTGGTGTGCAATATGATGACAACCAAAATGGCAAATGGTTTTTTATTGCTTTGTTTATTTCAAGCTTTTCTTAATAATTTCATTTCTTCACTTTAAAAAATTTTTTCTTTGATTTTATACTTTAGATGATGCAGTGTATAAGTGTATGAGTAGTTTCCCCGTTGGCTCGCTATACCAAAATTTTTGATATTGCACCATTTTTCCATTTGTCGATTTATATAAATCAAAAACATTTCGCGCGGCGATGGCATTTTTGTTTGCACTTTGTCCACACTTGCTCGTATATACAATAATAATAATTCTTATATACAACGTTTCAAAACGAAGAGAATGGGAATCTCTTTCTGTTGAATGAAGAAGTGGAGAGAACTTTGGCGTGCAAAGGCCTAGTGAAAAACAAAAAAAATGGGAAAACGATTTCCAGTTTGCAATTTAGGTTTGTGAGTGTGTGAGTGTGTGTGTGTGCTCATTGTGAGTGAATTTTGAGTATACAGAACCGAAAGTAAAGGCAAGAAACCGAGCCGGCCGAAACATTATTGCGCTCGGGCCATTCATAATAAGTTTAGTGTTGTCCCCCTCCATTGCCATTCCAAAAAAGGCTGTTCATCTTTCCGAACATTTTGGCATCAAGTGTGAAATGTTTATTTAGCCAATTGGCCCCCCCACTCCCTCTCTTCAATCTTTTACCCACTTTTACTTTACTTTAACTTAGACATTGGATAGCTTCGATTTCATCACAAGTGAATTGCATCTAGTCACTGTTGTTGTTGTTATTATTATTATTTGCGCCCAATAGTCGTTTGGAATAAATCATTGATTGTACTATACGCAATTGAATCTATGTAATTTCAATCTAATGTTCGTACACATTTCCATATTGACGATTATGCACTCTCTCTCTCTCTCTCTCTCTCTCTCTCTCTCTCTCTCTCTCTCTCTCTCTCTCTCTCTCTCTCTCTCTCTCTCTCTCTCTCTCTCTCTCTCTTCGTTCTCATTTTTATTTGGCTTACGGTGTTCCCTTTGGTATATAACCCAGTCCTCACCTCGGCCCATTCCCCACCGACCATAATTGCATTTGAGTCATGGACCTCAACATACTTTTCACTATTGCCTTCTCCTTTTTATTTTTTTTGTCGGGATTCTTAGAAAGAGAGAAGAAGCCTTCATCGTCACATTACACGAATATTCTCGGTTTAATAGGTCGAACAGTTTGTGTCAGTGTGTAAATCCAATTACCGGTAGCGCATTAATTTGTGATAATAGTATACACTCGAAAACGATGAATGGATTTATTTGCAACTGATGGTATACTTTAAACTTGTATCATGAAACCCAATCTTGCATTTTTCTTTCTCGTTTTCATTCTTTTGTGTGTGTCAATGTTGCAACCGATTACTTGTGTACGATCACAAACACAATCATCATCATCATCAGAATCACGAGAATCAGAATCATTCCCTCTCCCTCTCACATGCACACATCTATTGCAGCGACATTTCATTTTAATCAGATCGTTTGAAATCTTAAATTGTAAATCATGTGACTTTTATTTGGTTACAGTCAACATCGACCGGAAATCAGTTCCAAACAGTATTCGGGAAATAACATTACAATGGGAAAGATACGCTAACAATCGATTTCATTTTGATGCATTATTATGCTAATGCCTCGCATGTTGGTGTCGGCAATGGGCAATGATGATGATGATGATGAGGAAGATTCTTCACTTGTATATAGATCTCGATAAGATCGAATTGCCTCAAATCGTAATGTTCCTCTTCTTCCATTCTATCACGAGAACATTCACCTTAGATTCATCGTTTGTCAAACAATGTTCTATCGTATTTTTTTTTTTTTTTTTTTTGATTTATTGGAATATTCAAATTTCTTCTCCATTCTCGATTGCCAATTTGTCTTCAATTGGATAGTAGTCTCCAATCACTCTCCCATTCTTTCATTGATTGCTTCTGTTTCGATATAAAAAAATCAAGATTTGGGTCAAATCACGTTTTACGTTTGCTATTTTTAATATGCGTTTAGTGTTATATGTGCCACTCCCCATAATTTCGAATTTATTAGAACTAATTGAACGTTTTTTTGTAAACTTAATTGAAGGAATATCCCATTGGATATTTTGTCTTTGATAAATCTCCAACCAATCATATACTTATGGTACAGAAGAATAACTCATATATAATATGAATTGGATCCCTATTCATAAATAATGAATTTTGTCATAGTCTCGTTCATCGTCTAGACTATTCTTGTCTTATTTAGTCCACTCAGTTAAGAGTGGACCAATATTCGCATGGTTAGACCGACTCATCAATCTCATACAAATGTTCAATTGAATGCATTTCTCCACTTTAGAGAGCACTGAAAACCTTTCATTGAGATCATTCTCATTCTTATCTTAACTCTCCATTCGGCCATCAAACATTTACATCATCCAATTTGCTTTTTCTTCTTCTTTGTGTACCGAAAAATCTTTGTAAACTCTAAATATTTATTCTATAAGATGCTCACTTATTTTCATATTTTTGACGGTAACAAAAACAAAAAGAATAAAATTCTGATTTGTCGGTTCTGTTCTGAGTGAATCGGCCACATCAAATGGAGCCCATTTCATATGTTACTTTTATAGCCATATTCCCATAGTTTACCATAGTTGTGTCTTGTCTTGAATAGTTTCGATCGTTGCCGTCGTCGAGACATTAATTCTATACTTTCGTCTTGAACCGTTTGTAATGATTCACTTTTCGTTTGTTCGAGGAAGTTCTTGGTTTGGGGAATGGCAATTCAAAGCAACACGAACATAGAATTCCGCATGTATTTATACATGTCAGTTTACGGTTCCTTTTCAAACACATTTGTCATTTGATTCGAGTCTGTGATTCTTACAATTTCCAATCTATGGTAGCAACAACAAGAATCACAACGACGACGACAACAACAACTTTGGTTACAGCTGCTACTTCGGCTTCTGTTGTATCGGTTGTGTTTATGGATGTGCTAATGCCATTAATTGGCCGAATCAATTGTAAGCAGTTAAATGGTGGACAACAACATTTCATTCATTGTTCCATTCACTAACATTATAGTTGAGAGTTGTAGAATTCTTTTCCAGTACATTTCCATCCCCCATACATCCTTTTCATTCAATTTCGTTTACACTCATTCATTCAGTTTATATATATAATCTCATTTGATTGGACACTTTGACCATTTTTGTGTCTCATTAGGCTCATGTGCCCAATTATTTTTCCCCTTACATTCAATCTCTCTCTTTACACACACACACACACACTTTCCTTTGACGGCATCACGCCATGACACAATCCTTCAATTTCATCAATTCCGATGTACTCGTCGTTGATCGTTTTCCTATTTCTTGATTCGTTTTAATTCGTTCACACCATTCGATTACCCATTGATCCAATTTCGTTTTATTTTGATTATTATAGTCATCATAGATCTCTTTCTCTTACTTTCATTCTTTTTCTTTCCATTTCTTCTTGTTTTTTTTTCGTGTGTACCAATCAATGGAGTAAAACTGTACGATTTGATTGCAATTGCGCGTTCATATAGAATCGAACTATTTGTGGAATCGAATTACATTCATTTATGGAATTGAATATTCAATTCAGCTGTGGACGAGGCAAATTCATTCTTGTTTTTGGCTTAGAACAATCTTTTTCCAATGGACAATTGTAAAGCATTATTCTATGTTTTAAAGTTTTCAATTGGAAATTCACTTTTGTTTCAATTTAACTTTATTATATAAAAATATCACTGACGGCAATTGTAGCACTTGCACTTGCTTCAATTTTGTTATGTTCGTTTCGATCCTCAATCGACTTCAATCGACTCGGAGATTATGGATCATTTCCACGCTGAACAAACGCCAATCTCAACCCACGAATTTATTTATGTCGTTGTAGTCGACGTCTTTAACTATTGTTGCTGGCAACGGAGACTTTTTCATCATGTTCAAGTAGGCAGCAACATCAGCCATATAGCAATAATAATCTCCCATAATAATTATTGATCGGTTGAGGAATTGAGGCAAAAAAGTGTGCAAGAGAGAGCGAAGTCTTTAATCGACCTCGATGCGGATGTGATTGAGGACAAATTAATTCGAATGAAAGCTATCACACAGAAAAAACGGCCAAGTTTCCCATATCTCGTTATTTCGCTTTAAATTTTAATTACTCTTCTACGGTCGATATTGATCGATCATTTGCCTTTTATAAAATTTGTGTCCATTATCTTCTATATTTATATATAAGAAATTCGCTGTAGGTGACCTTCTGCTTAAACTTATTTTCGATCGTGTTTTTTTTGTTGCTTTCAGTCGGGCGTTATCCACCTTTGATTAGTATATAATTTTAATTCCAAAATGGTCACTTTCTATGTTTTTGTTGTTGTTTCTGTTCCACTCGATTGACATCAAGTTATAATAACTTGGTGTGTGTTCTCAACTGAATCAAGATTAGTTGATATTATTATTAAACATATTTATCATTACATTCTTATGATTTATGATCGAAAACGAATGTCTGATCAATTTCGTTGGAATTTATCCAAAATGGTAAACATGAATCGTTGTCACTAATTGATGGACCAATTTTTTTTTGTTGTTGTTCCTGTCCGTTTATTACAAAAAGTGTGTGTGTGTTTGTGTGTGAGTGTGTAAACACCTGCTCTTGACGTTTCTTTTCTTTTTGATCTTCTTCTTTGCACTTGAATTCTTTTTAAAATTATACTTTACACATATTAAATGTAGGACAAATTTTGTTCCACATATTATTTTGTACTTATAACTAATCATTATTTTATAATCGGTTTTCATTTGAACGGAAATTAATTGATTAATATTTTCTGTTCGTTCGTTTTTTTTCTTTGTATTTTTTTTTAGTTTTTTGATCGTTAAACATTTGGCCAGTCTATTTGTGTGTGTGTGTATGTGCCAAATGTCGGCAAATATCAGAATCGAATGATGATGAATTCAAGTGGGGACCTTTCTCGTGGTTGTCACTGATTCCAAACATGATTCCGTTTGCCATTCGGCATAACTTGTCATTGCAATTATGGTTCTTTCCGGTACAATTTTATCATAAATTGAAGTGAAAGAGCGAGATCGAGAAAGACTATTGCTATATCTGATTTTGTATTCTTCACTACATTAATTTGAGCGTTAATTTTGATTTATTGGTTAATTGCAATGACGGGCCTATTCTTTTCTGTATGTCGTCGTTGTCACCATTTCTATCTATCTTTCACTCTCCGCAATAATGTTCTGTTGAACTGACATTCAGTACCGATCGATTGTTAAATTAAATATTCGATTGCACTTTGAAATGAGTTTGCACGATCAATGTAAATAGCCGAAATGTACTGTAATTACCGACATGGCCCTCTGTCCTAATATGCCAATGTGACCCATTATGTGTGCTCATTCCGTTGAAGGAATTGTGATGAATTTGCATCACACTCACAAACTTTGATTTGTGATGTCTCGCACTAGTACTCGCACACACACAAACGATCGATTCGTTTGGCCAACTTTAATTTTTGTTCTTTCTTGATGCAACAAGAACGTTTTGTCCCCCTCCTTTCCTCATACGGTTTAATCTTCAATTTTTTAATTCGCTGGACGTGATTTATTGCATCACACACAATGGGTTGCTTTAACCAATCGGTGATTACATTTTAATTGTGATTAATTAATGCACTCAATCGGCTGGCATACAAAATGGCGACACAAGAATATGAATGCCATTGCCATTGACTTATTTCATAAACTTATGACATTGCCTTCTGGTGATGATTATGATTATGATGAAATGATGGCCATCTAGGCTTATGTTCTCTCTATATTTCATGTCTTGCTTTGACCAATCTTTTTTTCTTTCTTCATCATCATTCGTTCCGGTCCGAATCAATCGTTCGCTCATTTGTTCGGTGTTGACGACAACATCGATTGCGATAGCAGCAATAATAGTAACATGAAGAAGAAGAACAACAACAACAAGAACAGAAAGTGTCTTTTCTCCGTTGATTGCTCTACTTGTTCGCATACCAATGTTCCATATAAGGACTACTTTCCTACTTTTAATATTCGATCACAAGGAGGGAAAAGAGAGGGAAACATGTAACCGATTACATCGAATTAATAGCTTGTCCACACAATTATGATCATTGGCCAAATTGAATATTGATGATGATCAACCTGTGTGTGTGTGTGTGGATTCACTTTGGTCAAACTCGGCCAAATGCATCAATCGACAATCGATTGGCTTGTCTCCGTTATTTCCAATCCTCTATTCATCATTCCGCCCCCAGTTGTACAGTTGGGTCAGTTCAATCGAATCCATCGGCCGACTTGTTTGCATCTTTTCTCTCTTTTTTTCATCAAACATCTCGGTTAACATTGGATCGCATGTATAAACATCGCAATCGAATCTAATTTATGATTTGCCTTCTCCTCCTCCTATCCGTCGCCTGGTGATCATGTTTTTTGGACATTTTGGACAATTCTCGAATGCATTTCCACACTATATGATTCGCCTACTCGAATTGTCGATGTCATTGCACAATCATTGTGCAAATGTGGTCAACACCAACACATTAACATGCATAATATACATTTATAGCCGACAATCTCGTTTTTCGCTCTCTTTTTCTGTCGAAAAAAAATGTTCCATTTACAAACATTCTTGCCGACAACTTTTGTGTGTGTATGTGTGTGTATTAATTACACACGATCGGAAAAAAAAAAACTGTCGACCTAAGCATTTGACGTTCGTCTCGTTCTTTCTATCGAAATCATCGGAAAGTGATCGCCCAAAATGTCACAAACACATTTTTATTGTTTACCCTAGAAAAAAAAAGAATTTGCGAAAGGTGAAACATGTACGATGAATTGATGTGACGTTTACGTTTTATCACCGGAAGGTGAACGTTCCACGCCTTTGCTCTTGATGACCATTACAATCTCTCCCCTCCCCCCGAAAGAAATTTACATATATTTCCATATACATTTCTGTCAACACTGACTAGTGCCCTCGTGATCGCCTCATTTACTAATCGAGTCGACCAATTATTTATTTTGAGTTGATTTCCACTTCTTTTCTCCTTGCATCATCATCATCGGTAATGGTCACCTGGTTCAATTTGGCACGTATGCCAAAGTTGACCTTTACCAAAAAGAAAAATGGTAGACCCCAATTTCCTGGAAACCGATCCAATTATACTAATAATATCAAATTCATGTCCGATCATTGTTTACGATTATATTCTGTTTTTTTTCGGGTGTATTCTAATTAGCTTAATTGATAACTGGTCGGGGGTCAGTTCCCAGTTTATGTTCATTTGACATCTTCACTAAAAATATGGCCAATGATATTAATTAACTTTACTATAGTATATATTCAACCATAAACCATAAGCTTTGAATGTAATAGACAATCAATTTATGAAATAGAAAGGAAGTTAGGTGATCTTTGGTTGCTTCATCAGAGATTCATGGTTCGTGTCATGTTAACATTTTTACTTATCTATCGTTCATGGCTGTTGCCACAATTTTTTTTAGCCACGCAAGAATGCAATCGGCTTTATCCATATTGGTTTTTTTGTTTTTTTTTGTTTTGGTTCCATCTTTTTCCGGAGTTGATGGTTGGTAATTGTACACACAAACTATGGCTATGCAATAGAATGTGTCAATTTTAATTAAACCAAACTATACTAGCACCACCACCAGCAGCAGCAACACATCATAACCAAATGTCGACACAACGATTTTCACCAATCGAAAGTGCAATTTCATGTGAATAATGATGGCAATGTCTTCTCTTGTTTGATGTCATCGTCGTTGTCGTCGTCGTCGTCGTCACTCAATTCGATCTAGACCAATCCATTTTAACTAACGATGATGTTTGTTGCTATATTTATACATTGATGATTTAAATATTATATATCTAAACAAATTTGTATGATGTTCTGGTGTGTCTGTGTGGGGGTTGTTCGTTTGGTCTCGTTTTTCATCTTCGTCTTTTTCGTTTAAATATCATTGTTCGCCCTTGTCCACCACCACCACCACTCGATCGTTGTTCAAATCCGATTTATTATTTGACTTGTCCGTAAATCGTTATTGCTACAATCATTCAAAACCAATGAATTCACCATTTAAGGATACAAACACCAAAATGTCAATTTATGTGGATTGTTGTTGCATTTATGGGGGGTTGACGCTGATATATATATATATATATATATGCGTACCTAATATGTCAACAACCATTTTTGCCTAATTAATCAATTTGATCTGACTTGATTTATGATCATTTGTGCCATAGCACCCATCTATGATCATCATCATACTTCATGGAATCATTTATTTGTTTGCGCTCATTTGTTTGTTTGTCCAACAATTGATTGACTTGAATTAAATGTTTTATGATGTTTCTATTGGTCCGATGATTGCAATGGCTTGGCCTGAACTCATCAAACTCATTTGGCCTTCATTCATTCAATTCAGTCTCGATTAATTCGAATTGTGAACTGATCTTACCTTTTTTTTCTATTTTATTTCTTGGCAGCTGTGCTTGGCTGCACTTCCGATCAATGTTTTCAGATGTGCACAATGCCGCCGGGATGATCGAGTCTCGATTGAACGTTTTAGTGTTTCTTGTGCCGATCAAACCAATTATATAAACGAGATAGAATGCCTCGTGCTTTGCTTCTTCTCTCTCTCTCTCTCTCTCTCTCTCTCTCTCTCTCTCTTTTTTCGTTCTCTTTGGATTCGATCGGTCGTGTCGTTTCATTTGTTACAATTGTTTGAAACTTATAATAAACGAGAGCATAGAGCATCCTTCACATTTACTAACATAGTCAATAGAGTTTAAACTGAAACATAGACGGTCACTAATCAGACGTTTTGGAATTGCAAATTGAAATAAATCAAACTTGACAAGAGTCTTCGTTTAGCCCGTTTTTTTTTCTTTTACACAACTATTAATAGCAAAATGTGCGTGTGCGTGTGTTTCCCATTTGTCTCCCAAAATGATGTGAATGATCGAGTTACTCGACGCCATCTTACCTTTTTTTCCATTGAACTATGTTTATTACTATGTTTTCTTTTTCTGGTAAAGAGGGTTGGTTGATAATTTAATTTGATCCATTGGTGATGAGAGTTCCGGTGTTGATGTGTTCTATTTGAAAAACATTTTTTTTTATTACATTGTAACTTTCCTTTATTCACTTATACTAATGTATATATTTTTTTTCTTTTTTTCTATTTTTAGGTATGTTTCATCTTTGTTTTTCAACCTTTACGTACAAATTGTTCAACCTAAATGTTTTGTTTTGAACCCGATCAATTTGATTGTTTTTAAATGGTATGGCATAAAATTGAAATCTTTCGTTGCATTCGTTCAACCAGTCTCTTGTGTCTGTGTGTCTAATCGATTCTCGTGACGATTACTATCGTTTTGAGAAAACGCCAACGCTTTCCTCTTCTTTATTAGTTTTCATCTCTAATTGCATCTCGAATGTGTTGCCTTGAATGGGCAACGGCCACTTTTTGAGATGGCCAATCTTGACAATCGGCGAACATTGATTCATTCATTCTCACTCCTTTCATCGATTGCGAATAATTAAATCGGCATCCCATTTTTTTTTATTTTGAAATGGACAGGAATTAAGCCTTTTTAAGTGCCGTACGATAAGCATATAGTTTGTGTTCACGTCGCCGATATGGCATAATATTATTCCAAATGATAGATGACGGCATTTGTCGGTATCATTGCAGAATTGTCCATTATGGGATTAATTGTCACTCTCTATATATGCAATGTGATACGTTTTTAATTGTATTATTTTTCTTTATATTGAAATTTAGTATTCTTACTTACATGTTTCGACACATTTTTTCCCCATTAATATATATCTCATGTCATTGAAGGTGTCAAAGCAAGCCATCGAAAGATTATGTTGTTGTGTGACCTCATTCTTCTGTTTCTTTCTATCATTTTTTTAAATGGTATCAACATTTAAAACAAAGAATCGATTTTGTAACGTTAAGACGACAACAAAATACTTTGCTTGTGGTGTTCATTTTGTTTGTTTGTTTGTTGTTGGAATTGGAACGATTCTTTCGTATCGGATGAGTGTTGTTATAAATTCAATAACGATCTAATGCACCCGAAACAGATGTTGCACCCAAACCATTTTGACCACTCGTTAATGAATTGGTAATTGTTTCCATTTAGTGCAATCGTTTATTCACTCACCAATTCGATACGTTGCTTCTCAATTGGACCCCTGGACTGTAGCCGGACACCACCACCATTTGCTGGCCCCAATGGTCACATACTGCCGATGACATTTAGTTCTATATGCTTTGTGTTTAGCTTAATTTACTTGATTGCCTTTATCTAAGCATCGCACAGTGACCATTGTCCGAATTGGGTGCATTCTTAATAATTAACGATGGAATCGATGGAAACATTTCAACATGTAAGACCATTTTCTTATGGTATGTTGTCGTTTTTGTTGTTATTCTATTTGTTGTTGTTGTTGTTGTTTGAACTAACCAATATCTATTGTACGAATGCTCGCACACACACACACACATATGTTCCAATCACTTTACTCATCGCCATTTTCAATTGTTTTCTCTATACTATTTGGATATTTTTGTGCCTCATTGACCCCGGATGTGGTCCGAAATGTGATCTACATTGGCCAGAGGGAAGACAACGGCAAATACAATCATTACCATTTGAGTGGCTTATGATGATCACAACTGAAATCGATCGAACGGCAACTTTAGTTCCCTCTAAAACAGTAATGCGACTCTATTTCAATATTGTTGATAATTATATAAATGATGATGATGATGATGATGTTCGATCCCGATTTGGGCACATGTTGCCAATACATTGAATCATCAATGAATTGAGTTTGATTCCAACTTTTATGCTTATGGTGATGGTGGTGGTAGAACCAGGCTAATGATAGACTTATTAATTAATGGTCCATGCCGTCGACTCCAAAACGATCACACACACACACACACACACACACACACACACACACACACATCCACATATATCCACAAACTCTTGATATATACTGTATGCCCATCTTAATGAAAATATGATTCGCATCCAATATGAATGTGAACGGTCAAATGAACTCACTCACTTTAATTGAAGTTCAAACGTCCAGAGTCTGCTAATCCATGATCGCACATGATGATAAATTGTTTTGGGCACCGAAAACTCAATCGGTCCAGTTTGTATATGAACCATTTTATCCCTCCCCCCACATGCATTCAGTGTGTGCTTCAACAAACAAATCAACACAAACATTGGTTGATGGTAGAGCTTGGAATAGTATTACTCAGTTTACTTTTCAACCCTTCAATGTTTGTCTCGTGAACCTAAAATTGATCATTTTCCCTCATTTTTCTTATTAAATGTGATCAATTAATCGTCAAATATTTGTGTGTGTGTGTGTGTGATGAAAGACGAATTATATTCTATACAACTACTTGTAGTGGACGACGTGGCACGAATTCAAAATTGTCAACCTCGTTCTCTTATTTGATAAATATTTTGTCAGCATTTTTATGCTTCTTGATGATTCAAATTCAATATTTCACAACTTTTTTTATTCTTTTTATTTGATGTGTTTAATAATAATTACAAATTAAATGGAATCCACATTTCTTTTTTTTTTGAGTCTGCACCGTTTCTCACGCACGGTGCCAGATGTTTTGGGTCTCAAATTTTGACACACACTTACACACAAATATTGCATTAATCTATATAATATTTATATAAAATATAATAATTTACACATTGAACAGAAAAGAATTGAAGGGGAAAAAAATGGTCAAACGCGATTAAAAGTCAATTTGCATTAACAAGTTAGCCAATGCCTTTCGCATGAATGAATAACCAATGGGTGAATATAATAACGACGATAATTAATTATATCGTCGTCATCTTTATGGATCCATTCACTTTGAATTCAAACAAAAGGGTCTCCAAACAAATTATATGACCTTTCTTTCTTTCTTTCTGTTTGGTCATTCACTCCTTTCTGTTTGCTTATGATCAATGGGACAAATTTCCCAACACTAAATTGACGAGTCTCAACTGACACTGACAGTTTATGCTTGTCTACACCCCGATGGGATATACTTCTTTTTCCCGGTAACATTCAGTTTTTTTTCGCTATTAATTATTATATTCTTGAATTGAATTTCGTTTACGCCACAAACATTTCAAAAGTAAAATCATATAGAGTTGACAGTTCAGTATTATGGCTTTAAGGATACAAACTTTTGACAATTGAACTTTTTTTCGTTGTGTGTTTTTATTAGACCTTTCCTTACATTTTTTTTTGACATATTAACACAACAATGTAAATGTTAGTTCTAATGTTTCGGGGTTGAATTGTATTCCATTATTTCCACTCATTTAGTTTATTATAAGACAATATGTGTAAGTGGAATTGAGACACCATTTTTCATGGTAAATGTAAACTAATATGACGCCCATCATCACACTGAAAGATGATGAAAGAAAGGTGAAACGTTCGCAATTATTGGGCTCGTTTCACTGACTCATCCGTAAGGAAAGAAACAAGGTGTGTCTCAACATTCGTGCGTGTTTGTTACCAACCAACAACCAAACGAAAAACTAAATAAAAAAAAACATTGAATGTCAACTAATTTGTTTTGGTCATAATAATTGAGCAAAGTGTTCTAAACATATATCAATTCAATTAATTCTTAGTTAGGTCTATTTACGATTGCCATGTGTCAGTTGATCATCAAAATGAGGTGCTAAACAGGAGGCGAATGCTACTTATTCGTTACTTCTCTTCTCTGTTGTATCTGTTATTTGCCAGAAATGGTTGACCAATGTGCAATCAGTTTTTTTAGTTGCTCTTGTTGTTGTTGTTGTTGTTGTTGTTGTGGATGGTCACGACCAACGATTTGGATAGATATGATTGGCATTTATACACAATGGGAAGTTCACGATCTTGCCACTTTTGTTACCGTGGTATGATCTGATCATCAGGCTCGGGTGATCATCTCTTCTTCACTGATGCATTCAATCGATTGTGTGATTGATTTCCGATAGATATACTATTATACATTCCTATCTTGTCGCTTCTTTCTTTCCGCATCTTCTACGTTTGTTTTATTTGCAATTGCTCATCCACATTCTCTTTCCCTCTCTTTCTTGTTCTGCCTTCCCCTCTATAAGTCGATAATCCCATTCTTATCGATTGGTCTCGTTCAAAACGTTCTAATGTTATTGTTCAATGTCGAACTTTAATTAATAATTTGCCATCAATATATAGTTAGTTGATGACCAAACATGGATGAGATAGATCATTTCTTCATCCTTTTTATTCGGTGGCAATTAATTATTCGCACCGTGCAACACAAACACGATCTCTTTTTTTTTGTTTGGTATGAGAGTAAGACGAATTCGGGTGCCGCGTGATCTCAATCACCCGAACCTGTGAGTGCTAATTAATTAAGAATTCAAGCACGACCAGTCCGGTCAGTGCTACCGGTCAAGTAGATGTTTGAGTAGAAGTTAAGACAAACATACACACACACGAATTCAGTAGAGAGTTAGCCAAACGATTTGCCATCACCAATAGATGAGCAAAGATTGTTGCTCGTCTCATTAGGTCTTCAAATGTTGTTCCTCTATCATTGCCCATTAGACAATTCGTAAGTCACGTCTCATTGAAATGGAAGAAAGAGAGAGAGAGAGAGGGTGGCTGAATCAGGTAGCTTCATAATCGCATCGAGTTTGAACATTGTTTTGATTCGACAAAAATACTACTCATACCTTCATATATACATTTATGGTTGTCTTTGTGATGTTTTTTTCCTGATCAGTTCCTAGTTTGTTCCTATTCGTTCATCCATTCTCTAATTAGACTGCACTGGTTTGTTCGTTCAACTCGAAAGTCTATCTTCCATCCCCCTTTCTCTTCTTTCTCTCGTTTTGACTAGCATCCCAATTATAATTATGATTATATCGACTACTATACTCTCTTATATCGCTATGTGTTCGACACACTCATCTTCTTCATTTTGCTTGATGTGAACTTACGGTTGTATGTAAACCCCCGCTCCGTATACGATCTTGGTTTACGTTCGCGCGCCACGATATATATCGTTACCAGAAAAAAAACATAAGTACAACTGGTTGTAGACAAACGTGGCCAAACTTAATTAGACCCCTTGTATGATGACAACTTTAAGTTCGCTTGTTGCACTTATTCTGCCTAACTACTATTACATTCAATGCCGGTAGTTAGTTGTGTTCTATAGGCCATAATTAGTAAGTCAGCCCGCATCAAGTCGCTTTCACTCACTCGGGGTTTTTTATTATATTTTACTATTATACTTCCATGTCTCTTCTGAGATGTGATGAACGATGAATGGCATCACACCGAATTCGGTGGTAAAAAAAAGAAGGAGAACAACATTTAAACCGTCATCCATTGGCATCATCAAACGACCATTCTATTGTGGTCTGATTCGAATGTGATGCGAACGCGCCATAGATGATGATGATGATGATGCCTTGATAGCTATTTTGCTATCTTCGTTCTCTCTTTGAGTTGTCGTGCCATTCATTTGCCATTCGAATTGCAGTCTAGTGTCTCACAGTGTCTTACACCATACCACTAGGAAAACAACAACAACAACAACAAATTGCCATTTCACTATTAACCGATGGGAACATTGGCTACCGCCGCCATTGCCTACACACGGTCCCAATTTAATTTGCCCACTTTAAAGATGATGCCCGAAATTGCTAATCGGCGGCGCACACGGTGACCATCATCTTCATCATCATCATAGACTTCTGTGGTCCATCAGACAAGTTACTCTTCTATAAGAGCGAGAGAGGGAGGGAGGGTAGATAGACTATCGACTTACCTGCTACCTTCTTCACTTCTGGTTTCTCACTGCTCGATCTTTGAACCATTGTTTGCCATTGTTTCGTCATCATTTGCTTGATTAGAGAAAGTGGCTTCTTCTTCTTCTGTTTTCTGTGTTTTCTAGCTACCGTCGTTTGAGAACTTCCATACTTAATTGTTCTCAGTGATGGTGAGAATCTCTTGTGTGTATCGTTGTCGTCGTCTTGGTGGTTGACGACATCCACTTGCCAGTTGCTTCTCTCTCTCTCTCTCTCTCTTGTTCGGTTCGTGCCAAGAGACGCATATCTATGAATATTGCATCTATTCAGTTTGATGTAATGCGACATTGAATTATGTTCATTCACTCACTCATAGTTAGGGGGACAATAATTGCTCTCAATGATGCTGATGTGGTCGATGTTTGTTTGCTGGTCACTGACCATCTTCATTCACATCGACAACGCATCTCTTCCTTCTCCGTGTTCTCTATCTTCGTTACTCTGGTCAAGTATTCAAACCCCCACGCAACAATTCCCGTCACTTTAATTACGTACGGGACCAATTAGCGATGAAGATGCATGATGGAGAACGTTCTTTTATAACATATCCTTGTGAACCTCTCTCTCTCTCGTTCTCTTACCTTTCTTTTCAATTATCATAAGATTTCTTTTAAAATTATTTTATTTTTTTGATTTGCTCCCACTCATTTTACAGAACAGTGGTCACAATCTTGAATCTCACAAATTCAATGTGTGAGCTTTTTTATGTGTCATTTTGATCTGAACATTGAACTTTACTATTCTAGACACGTGCTTCAAGATAATTCAACTAGTCTTGATTTGTTTCTTTTGTTTGTTGTTTGTTATAACCAACTATTCTTAAAAAAACATTTATTCATATATACCTATCTAGTTGTTTGTTGTTGTTCTTGTTGTTGATTCGGACACACAAAAAACCAATCAATTTGTACCGTCTATATCATCAATTAATTAAAGTTATCCGTTTCTTATCGTCAGTTTGGCAGACATTTTCGAAACGAAATAGATTTATTTCGCAAATCGAATTTATAACTTCAATTCAAATCAATGACATAGATTCAATTGAATCGTGATCTGTTCACGATCAAATGGACAATTGAAACTGTTTCACTTGGTTTTCGTGTAGCTAAACCATGCAAACACTAACGGCAATATGTTTAGTAGTTTATTCCGGTCTAAATAATCGGTTTTTCTAGTTTCCATTTTGTTACCCAATCTATTTCACTTGGCGGCAAACATTGCACAATCTAAATTGTCTGATTGTGGTGTTTGTGTGTGTTCGGCTAGACATTCATCCATTTATCTAACCACATTTTCGAATGAGACGTTGTGTCCGTTCACTGATAACTAAATACGTTTCGAAGAAGCACATTGGATTATTGTAACAATAAAATTAGCATCCATCTAGCCCGCAAATGGTGAGACAATTAATCAGATTGATTGTTGATTCGTTTCCATTCACATGAACTTCAGATGAAGTTCATTTGATGTACAGCTATTTTTAGTATTTAGATTTTTGTGCTAAATTTTTAGTTTAAATCTTGATTTTTTTTCGTATAGTTTGGTATCATTCACAACTTCTCCTTGAAAATCAAGTAAATTTAATTTTATAAATGTCTTTATTTCAACATAAAAATGTGTCAAATTCGATACTAAAAATTTAAAAATGTTTTATCTTTCAACAATCAAACCCTTCATATAATTTTTTTTTGGTTTTGTTAATTTGTTCTTGTTGTTGATTCAATTCATAATGAAATGGGTGCGAAAGAGTAAGAATAAATATGTTTAAATTAAAATTGACACTTTGCATTCGAATGAATTTGGATAATTGTAACCGTATTTTTGTGAAATGATATTTGTGTATAATGTTTGCATAAAAAATATCGTCAAATCATTGTGTGGTTTGTGTGGTTCAATGGATTTAAGTTTTTTTTGTATATATTTCATTATAATATTTATATGTGGAAAAGAAATTGAACGATTTCATCTATCTATGAACGAATGAATGAATGAACTAAATAGATGGGTAAATATCTACTCACATTTGATTTGATATAAAAACTCTACTATGGAAATCTAAATGATAGAAAACGATACGACGTTTTTTGGCACTTGCTCGAATTCATTATGGTTCGCTTAGCAGACCAACGGCAATGGGCCACCAGTTGTAGATAATTGAATTATGCAAATGTACAATATCCTTCATGTACATGTATAGGTTATGCTGGGCTCGATCATTGATTTACATAACCCTGTACTATGTGTGAGTGTGTGTGTGTGTGTGTGTGTCCAGAGTGCTAATGGTCTCCCAATGGTGCTGTACACTCATTTCACTCAATAGATTAGTTAGCACAGAGTATGGATTAAGCCTCCAAATTTGTACTAATTCGATTAGCTCAACACTATTGAGTTGGATTGCATCTTCGTGCAATTTTCGTTCAAGTGGACCAACCAACCAACCAACCAACCAACCCAACCATATCAACCACTATTATTTTGTTCTATGATCATTCGACCATTTTGTTCAATTCTTAGATGATGCTAACACTTCCATGCATTATTATAATACACAATCCGGAAGAATGGCATATGATTTGGGTGTGTTGTTGTTGATGATGATGATGATGTCCTTTCTCTTGTTCAATCTGTCTTGTCTATTGTATCGGCGCGTTGACATCAATTTAAGATATATATATACATTCCTTATACACAACTAGGCGTTGATCATTCGATGCCAATTTACCTTTATTTTTCCTCTTTATTTTTCTTTTTGGTTTGGCATCAATTCTTCTTGTCACTTTCATTTACTTTCGTATAATGGCACCTCTCATTCTTCCGTGCATGTGTCGATCAGAAAACACAACACAAAACTTTTGTTGTGATCTGCTTCGATGAATCTTTCATACGAGACACAAACGGCCTGTCACATCATTTGGATGGATTGATTCTGCGATCCATTCATCTACCTGAATTGAATAAGAATGGGATGGTACATTTTGTTCATTTCCCTCCGTCATCTCTTGTATCGAACATTGACACTGAACCTTACTCTCTCACTCTCTTCCGTACTAAACTGATCGATCGAATGTGAACCTCGAGTTGGCAAACATCTTCAGTTTGTTCGACTCGCTCTGATAGACTGTTTTATGTATATATTCCGATAGAGGGTTTAGTATTCATATGTATCTTCTTTTGCGCAATTTGATCTATTGCAATAAAAACGAAGAAGAATCGTGTGATGAGTGTTGGCACCTTTCATGTGTGACAACGACGTTTGTCGACGACGACGACGACGACACATGAAGCGCGCCACAATGATTGGTGAGCTAGAGATCGCACTTTTCGCTCTACTGATCAAGCGAACTCTCTTCTCTCTCATTTGCCTTGAATTCAACTGACCATCTCAAAGCCTTATTCATTTGTTGACATATCAATTACAAACAATTAGCACCGTTTCCTCATTCATCTAATCTATTTTTTTTATTTCATTGCCGTTATTCATTTTGCGTGCTTTGTTTTGTGAAACATTTGTAACAATTCAACCATTTGAGATGATAAACTTTGAAACATAGAGATAGGACACTTGGCACGCATTTTATCGATTATGCCACTAACCGCAAATCCTTTTGTCAATTCTTTACTTCAATTTGAATAACTCAATTTGATTCTCACTTATCGTGTATTATGAGTTTCCTTTGGTTTCCTACGAATCAATTTGGGTTAATTTTTCCCTTTTTTAGAATGTTGTTTTGTGGTATTCGTTTCCGATTATCATGAAAAGTTATCGGAATTTGGTTCTTGTAATACAACCAATTTGTTTGTTTAACTCAAACGTTCACATCAAACTTATCGACAATGACCGATTGCATTGCTCTTATTTTTACTTTTCTGTTTTGGTAATATTCTCTTTCTTCCATTTTGATCTCAAACTGATCGACCGACTGACCGAATTCGTATGCAGATGGAAGTCTCAAAAGAATGGGAGAACCACACACACACAAATACCATTTTGATTTCGTTCTTTCTTTCTTGTTTTCAATCGATCTCAAATTCAAACCAAAAGTCATCGATTGTCATTTGCTACTGTTTGAGTATGAAAGCAAGTCTGAATGATGAGGGGTGAGGTCGTCGCGTAATTTTACCATTTTGTCCATTGTCCATTCCATTGGTGAATGACAATGGCTAACTGAATTGTCATCTACATTGGCTCCTGTTCACTTACACTAATGATCCATTGGGAGATTGTACGATTGACTGACAAAACAATACATAGACCGATCGAATCATTCTATGTAGACGAGTGGCAAATGCAACTTTATCGACCTAACGCCGTTTAATATATCGAACGAGGGAGAGAAAGAGAAGACGCCGATCTTGACCACGTTGTTGATTTGAAGATTCGATTGTTTACAATCATACACTAATTCCAATTTATATGCGTCGATTGTGTCGATCAAGTTTTCTTTTGTGTATGTGTGTGGTTTTCATCCACTGTAAAATGATCAATTTACCATTAGGATGAATGAAGTGTATTTATGGTTACGTTCCAAATGCTATTGGCCATATCTTTGCCAACTTGATCGTCCACTCTCGTTTTTTTTATTTGCGTCCCCCATTAATGGGCCATTGATTATGGTGATGTGCAAGCAAATGGCAAGTGTCATGCCTAATTTAGTCGTAAACTGTTCCAACATGAACCATTCATTCAATCGTTTCACAACACAAAGAAATGAAAGTTCAAATTCATTTCGCATCAATGAAATCGAAGGGGTGGAGTGAATCCTCAAGCGAACGAATGGAAAAAAATGATTTATTTGTTTTTTCCTCAAATCCGACCAATTGTTCCCACTTTTACTTTCTTATTGCTCAATCGAATTGTCCCAAATATATATACGCGTTCAATACAATCTTGACCAACCGTTGTGTGTGTGTGTGCAAACCGATTACCATATTCTTTATTAGTTCAGTTAGTGGCCTGTGAAATTGCATTTTTTCCAATGTTTGTGTTAGCTAACACTTTACAATTCTTTACGTTTATATTTATGAAAATTTTTTATTTCAACCATTTGACGTCATTCTCCTCTAATCTAATTGGCCAGCCGCCATGGAATATTGGTTCCAATATTCCCAACTGTCCTCGCACACAAACGCATTTTTTGTTGATCGATTCTGCCAATGTATTTGGCATTTGAAATACGTTCCCCCTCTTTTGAGGTCAAACCTAAATTTAACTCAAACAGCTAAACTTTACATTTTATCAACATTTCCACAGTCACAATTATTCATTAAGGTCGATTAACGATTCCATAATTGATCATTCCCATTTGGCTCATTTATGTGTATGGATTCTTTACACTAACACCACAAATTGACATTTTGAAACCAGATTACCTTTTATTTTATAAAAATTTATTTACTATAATGAGCTTTTATTCTTTTGTTCTTTGGTTCCAAACCACAATGATCATAAATTTCCTTGCATCTCGCCATCTATCGGTTTAAAGCGATCCATTTTAATTTGTGTGCCAAAATCTTTATTTCTCAGTTTTCATTTTCTTACATTTTCATTGGTTCGACTCGTTGGTTTGGGTCATTGTTCACCAATCGATAAATGACAGATCCAGATATTTGGATTCTTACACTAAACCATTCATTATTTCATACCGGATCGTTCACAACCGTTGCTTTTATTTATGGTGAACAAGCCAATTTGGACCAGATTACAGACTTGTCTTGATTTAGTAGCCAAAATCAAAATTGTTTGATCTGATGAGAACATTCTTGTGCTACTGATCTAACTACTGTTGTGTAGTTTTTGGTCATTCTCCGTTTTTTTCCTTTTTCTCTCGTCATCGTAATGCGATTTAATCTTTTTCTCTGTTGTTATACTATGGAATTAGTTGCCATTATATTTGAACGAAGGCTGGTCTTTTCGTTTTCAATTGTGACCAATTGATGGCTGATTAGAAACTTTCTATCAATGACAATTCATTTCTAAATGTTTGCTTGCTTACTGAAAATCTAGGAAAATCATGTTTGCAATTTGGATCCAAAGTTGACCAATTGAAGCGAATATTTCCCATTTTTGTGCTTCTTGTTATCCCAAATTAATTTCTTCAATATCACTATTGGTCACTTTCTCTTTCTCTTGTTTGGACTGTATTCATGAGCATCCCTTTTGCCTTCAATACAAAAATCTTATTCTACTTTTAGGATTTCATGGTACTAATTCTTCCACCATTGCTAATCCATTGGAACTTCAATTTGCGCTTAATTAATTTCTATTTATTTGCCTTTTGAATGGAGAATAAATTTATCGTCTTCTTTCATTCATAGATTTTTGCTTTGGTTTCAATTTTCATCATCGTTTTTTTTGTTTTTGTTGTGATAAAGGCCAATTTTTACAAATACAAATGTACAAATGTCATCGACACATTTGGAATGATTCGTGCACGATTGATTCGTTCGCACTGTGGGAATATCTTGTTTCCCGTTATTTCCCATTCTATTTGAATGGAAATTGTCTTGAAATTTGATTTAAGATCTTGATCACGATCGTGTTGATGATGGAAATTAACCAATTGTATCGAAAGATGGAATATCAATTGACACACACACACTACTGTCGACTATAGACTATCCGTTTTGTGAATATATTGAACATAGTTCATAATAGATCAGTAATATTTGGTTAGCATTGTTAATTGTCTCCAACTCAAACTCATAACTATATTAATGTAATCGTGTAATAATAATTAGAGTAAAAGTTGAAATGGCGGGAAAGAATGGGGAGTGAGCGAGAGAGTGAGAGATGCACATTCAAACGGAGATTGAATAAGCAATTGTCATCATCATCATTATCAAACCGAGGAGAATAATAATAGCTACCGATGCGAATGTGCTAAAGGTTAACGACACAAACCGAATGAAATAATAGTTGTCGAATGGATGGATGAATGAATGAATGAATGTGTGACTACGAAAACTAAATCACGATCCATGTAAACAGTTGTGATGATTCGCATATATTGGTGTTTGGTGTGAATTTATCCCTCCATCTTTGGAATGGCCTTTACCGTTCAATTGAAGAAGACGTTGATGAACAAGAAGAAAAAGAAGAAGAAACAGTTCAACTTTATATATTCACATTATTCGATTCAATGAATATTGCTTCCTTGACTCATCGGATTTTTTTTTGTTCATTCAATCTCAATGTTTGCAATCAGTGCCATGGCACGTTTCATTCGAATTGTCGCATACATACGCTCAGTAATCAAACACGACAACATTAAAATGGGCAACTTTTGCACATTTCACATGATCAATTCTTTCCTCTATATTCATCCCAAGTTTTATATCATCGATAATTAAGTCTCCTTTCTTCTTTTTCTGTATTGAATAGAATTAGTAACAAATTCCAATCCTGGATTAATTTAGGATGACATAAACTGCTGGTCGTATTACTGTTATTTTTCCGTTGTGACGTTGAATTTATACACAAATCAATCACTATTTCCGAATATGGTTTACTAGCTTCTTTCTCTTTTTTTTTTTTGGGGGTGAACTTAGTGAACAACATTAAACCCAAAAAATATACAATGATACTGATGTGATGTCGAACGTTGCTTAATTATGGTGGTTTACACTCCCGTCGACGTCCTATGTAAACATATCGATGTATTTAGGCTATTCAATCTTCTTCATCTTTATTTTATATCATGTTTCAAACAATGGCAATGATTGTAATTGTTAATGTTTACTTATGCTTTTAATCCATAATCTAATTAACAGATGATTTACTTAGTGTATGCATACGAACGAACATTATTTGATGTGTTTGTCTGTTATTCTATTCGTATGAAGCAATCATTGGTCTTAAATACAATGCCCCATGTCGTTTCCGTTTAGTCTCTTGATTTCTCCAATATTGAAAAACATTTTTTTTCTGTATATATTAGAAACATTGATATCGAGACAAAATTCAATCGGTTTAGATCGATTTTGTAATATATGAGAGATGCGCGAGCAAAATAAAAAAAATGTATGGATCGTTTACATTGATCGACCATTTGACGAACAGGGAAAATAACGTTTTTGACGAGCCACAAGACATTACATTATATCACAGACAGGCACGGATCATCTATTTTCATTTATCTTTAAACGTTAGTCATCGGTTTTTTTTCTCAAATGAAATTCGTTTCGGTCGGATTTAATGGAAACGGAATGGAAAAGGGTGGGTGGGTTACGAACGAAAGGGGGGATGGAAAATTTCGTAATCGATTTAGTTCAAGTTTGGATTGAACAATTAGACGCACTAAGAGAAAGAGATAGAACGGGGAGACATTCTATTAAGACAAGGGCTATTTTGGAAAGAGTAAATTTTATTTTCAAAAATGGCTGTAAAGTTCAATCGTCAACTATCCATTTTCAAACCCTAAACCGATACTATTTAGCCGATTTAATACATATCAGAATCAACCAATTAGCACTTTCACCTGTTCATCAAATTCAAATTCATACCACACCTAGAAAATTTGTGTAAACATTTCTCAAACAATCCATTTACCATTCTATTATATAATCTATTTTTATTTTATTGTGAAAATTGATTTTTACCGTAAAGAAGAAGAAGAAGAAGTAAAGTATTTTTCTTCTTCTTTTTTGTCTGAAACATATAAATAAATTTTGTGTTCATTTACTCTTTTCTCTTGTTCAGTGCATTGCAATCTCTCATTCTCTTTCTCTCTCTCTCTTTTTTATCATCATGTGTCATTGCAATCTATCTAACAAATTTTATTTCGCTAAAATTAGCAATTTACCCATTGCACTCTATATAAAGTTAATTAAATTTATTCGCCAACCAATCCAACAATCACAATCTCACTAGCTCACATTCACTCTTGGTTTGCCTTATCTTTCGGTTTGGCTCAGTAGACGACCGAATATTATGGAAAGAGGATTCATTTGTTCAACTTCTGTTGATGCCATTGTTTTGTTGGGAATATTTTTCTTCTCTCTCTCTCTCTCTCTCTCTCTCTCTCTCTCTCTCTCTCTCTCTCTCTCTTCTGTTATATTATATGTCTAATTTGCATAATCGTTGTCCAATGGCTATGCAACAATGCCGACCGCATCACTCGATCGTTGTGTGTGTGTGTGTGTTGTGCACTGTCTTGTCCACACTCAAATCGATTTGCAGTGTTGTGTCCGGCGATGCCGTTCCCACCAAATGGCAATCTCTTGTGTCACCACACACACACCACCACCACCACCAGTGGATAGCAATGACCAAAAGCAAAGGAAAACCGAAAATTAGTTATAGCAATAAAGAAGATGGCATTGTCTCATGTTTCGTACATGGACCACAAACAGACACCACATCATTCTCGCCATTTGTGACCGTTGGTTAGATGAACTATCTTGAAGCAGACTATCTCAGTCTTTTTCTCTTTTTTTTGCTATTACTCTCCCATCTTGGTCCCCTCACTGCCAACCATTGATTGTCTCTAATTGACCGTTGCCACATTTGTATGTTGTATATATCCACACTTACAAAAACTAAAACCGGACCTGTTGCCAGTTCATTTTCAGCTAATGAACCCCTTTTGTAGTTAATTAATGTCTCCATCCTTTTTATATATATATCTTGTTCTCTTTCTTCAAGTTCAGTTAATTCTTGTTGTATGTTGCTTTCAATGTTGTCTCTTCGACATAATCCTTTGCCGATTGGTGGTCTCTTTTTTTCTTAAAAAAATTCTTTATGATAAAATTCTGTTTACTATAGAATGTTTCCTGTTTTCTATAAATTTCTTTCATTCATTCATTCATTATTATTATCATTTGACTTTATTTGTCAAAACATTTCTTTAATTTAATAATTTACATTCTATTTTTTATGTGGGGGATAGAATTAAGATCCAATATTAACATACAAACTGAACTGAACGAAGACGTGCTCAAATTCTTCCTGCTTTACATTCGAGTTGGCACTTCGTTTAGTTGCATAACACACTCACTCACATACACACAAACATTTTTTGGTTTTATTGGGATGACAAGTTGGGCGGTGAGAGTTGTCATGTCTAACAAATCTTGTCGAGATTCAATTCGCGCCCCGTTTCCTTTTGGATCTTTCTCTCACTCGTTTGTCTAATTCAGCGATAATTAGTGATTTAGAAGAAAGCAAAGAACGAATAGCGACATTTCACTTGTCACGCAGAGGTGGCTTACAGCCATCCTCATTCGTCTTGCTTGATGCGTTCGCATCATCATCATCATCATCATCGTCATACCAAACTCCACGTTGCAAGTTGTAACTATACTGATCTTAATCTTGAGTGTCATTGTGGCTAAATAATAAAAAAGAAAAAATGTTTGGTTCATCACTCGTGTTGTGTTTGAAGGATTTGTGCGTCCTGTGAATCAGAACAAAAGCTTCATTATCATCCATAGAGATGATGATGATGATGATCGTTTGGTTTGACTAGTTTTACCTTTTTTTCACGTTGTTTCATTTCAATTAATAACTTTCCTTCTCTAACAACGTTTGGTAATTTGCATATGATAACGCTCGTTGAATGACAAACTTTCCTGTTCTGGCTCATTGACCTCCATCAAACCTTTTTTTCATTAATTTAAGATTTTGTAGATTAAAATCTTGTTCATTCTCATTTAATCAATTGTTTGTATTCAAAGAACAACAAACAACAACAACAACAACCGCGATTGAATGAGATTAAATGTAGGACACGTTTTCATTTGTATTCTTGTAGTTTATTTTTAACTTGACCGTTTTCATGATTGGATTCATGTTGAACCTCAATTCTTGATTGAATCTTCCTCTAAACATGATTGACATTTGACTTTTTTTTTAATTAAGATATGCATGGAAAGTTCGTTCTAATATAAAGTTTATAACGTCTTTCTTTCCATTTTTTATTAAATTTTTGTTTCTCATAATTTTTCCACCCCCACAATATTGATTGACAACTCGTGATATCATCCATAATTGAGTTGTCAAATTACCGCAAAGTCACATAAAATCAAACACACCTTTCATCCAATGTGTGTGTGTGTGTGTGGGAACTTACAGTTGTATTAGTAGTAGGAAATCATAATTCATTAATGTCACTTCTTCCAAATCATTTTTATCAGATCATGAACGTAACGGATATGTCATTTGATCGATTATTATTAGCAACATTTATAATGTTAAAAAAATTGAAAGATGTTTTATACATTTGATTATTATTTATGATTAATATATATGATGATCCAGATGCCCGTCTTGCAATCCATATACGATTGGAAAGTTGCCAACATCGTCATCACCATCATCATCGAATTAGTCGGTCGAGATGTGATTGAATTTTAAGAAGCTTGAAGCAATGACACGAGAGTATTTTTTTTTGTGGAACGAAAGTGAATGAATGAGTGAATGAGTGAGTGGATGTCAACGATATGGTTCACTTTATTCATTTTATCTCACTGTGTTATCCGACCGTTATGGTCTTCACTCACTCTCTCAGTTTAGTAATAAATTTCCAACCAATCTATTGCCATCCATCCGAATCAATTGCTTATTATTACTTTCCATATTTTGCTTCTCGTCTCAATCGGTTTCTCTCTCTCTCTCTCTCTCTCTCTCTCTCTCTCTCTCTCTCTCTTATTTCCATGATTTCATTTGTATTTGCTTTCATAACTTTGAACGGATATTCGAATATATTGTCGGTGTTATCTCTAAGCATAGTTTAGAACTCAAACTATATGTTGGCGTTTTTTATTATTTATTTATATTTATATCTTTATCTATAGTTGACTTTTTCTATTGGAAAAAAAGGTTCAATATTTGCAAAATCTCATTTATATTTTTTTTCTTTGCTTTATATTATAGTGTGGCTTGATATTTTTTCTTTGGTGCAATGAAATTAGATTAGCCTCAATTTTGTGATGGCGATCGAGTTTGCTTGTTTGCAAATGGCAAACATTCGTTTTGACATATATTCTTGATATCTGGCATAGACTGTGGGAGACAAATAGTTTGAATCTGGTCTGAAATTTAGGCGAAAAAAAGTATGAAAAAACAAATGAAACTGAATGATTCAATGACCAACGTCATTTTTACATTCTTGATCATATTAGATCACAAGAATATATTCTTGTGCAAACATTGACTTGTCCACTGATTAGCGTCTGATGTGGAATAGACCATTTGCATTTGGTGTATAAATAACCGGAAAAAAGTGAATTAAGACGTAAATTTTTTTTTCTTATCTTCCATTCAGAACAAATGAATATTTACATTCAAGATCTTCTTAATCTAGAATATTTTTATATTTATATGTATGATCAATGGAAACCAATTTCCAATGAAAACACTAATAATTTGCCAATTGTCTACATCTTTGTATATCAAAGTGCAAGTTTTTCTTTCTTGGCCGTCAGCCGTTGTGTCTATAGTTATCACACAAAAGATCCTTAAGTAAACCGACACGAACGAATTAGGCCATGATCGGAAAAGAGAGAACGGATTTGAGTTCGGGTTGGTGAGGTTCGGAAAATTCTTCCATTTGTTCTTCTCATGCTCTTTGTTCACTCGCGATCTTTCTTCGATAGTGCTAAATTAATCAACGAATTAGTTACATATCTCTCCCCGAGAATCAATGGGATTCTGGTGTGATACCAATGGTCAAGTAAGCAGATTGTTTGCCATTATTTTTTGTTTTTGTTTTTCTTCCTGCTTTATTTTGTTTTGGGTGGTTGATCGTTGGCAGGCGACCAAAGCAAAGTCCTAAAGACACTCGGCCGCGAGAACCCATACGATTAAATTGCAATTTGCTTCCATTTATTTCGATTATTGCCTATTCTCCCATTTGGCTGCAATTCTTCAGTATCTACGAACAAAAATTTTTTTTCCTTCGGCTGTCGCAAATTGTTTTGTTTAAACAAAATTAATTTTGTAAATTAAAATTTTCTATATGTGCATTGAACTCGTTTGTCAAAGGATGCCGATGCCGACGTTCCTCCATTTGGAGCGAAGCAAATAAAACCAGACTTTCAATACCCAATACTGTAATGTTTAGTTTTTAAATTGCGGCAAATGTGGCGATCTTGAAACCGGGGGATTTTGTCGGCCCATTCCAAGAACAATGTGTAACGACATACCATATGGTCACATTGGCTTGATCGTTTTAGGCTTGATCGGAAAACTTGTGCCAAAATGGTATTGAGTGATGCCATCACACTGCTTTTGGTAGCCAATTTCCAAATTTCGCCATTTTGATTCAAAACCTTAGACCACCAACGAGTTGAAATTGTCGTTGCAATTGTTTGTTTGTTTGTTTGTTTGATTTTTTTTATTTCTTGGCAAATAGTAAATAGCCATTAATGAGCATAATTTTTCCATTTTTAATTAGTCTGCTTCATCTTTCAATTACTAATGGTTTTGATTTTTGTTTCGAAACGTTTCATTTAATTTTTAGGCACATTTTTTTTGTTTGGCTCACACATTTTTAATTCTGTAAAAAATTATTTGTTTCCCTTTTTTTATATTAATGTTTTCTGGCACATGTCCCAATCGAATCGGTATTTATTGCATTTTTGTAATTCCCTCATAATCCATCCGTAAATTTTGCACCCCAACTCCTTTTTGTCACTTCAATGTTTTTCTTATTCAACATTTAAAATTTGTTCGTCAATCTAATCAAATTGCCACATTCTTTGTGGCAACTTAACCGATAAGATTGAAAAGTTATTTGATACGTGCGCTAGTGTGTGTGAATCGATTCAAAATTGCCACAATCAATGTCAACCCGATCGTAAAAGGGGTTCCATTGAACGAGAATCGGTTGGGCCAATGTTAGCCCATTGTTGTCAATCAGATATTTCCATTATATATATGTGAATGCACGTGTCGTGCCTAGCATGGCCTTTGCCATGATCACAACTTTTCAATAGTTGTCTCCTGCTGTTGTTGTTCCATTATTTAGCCTCTTTTTTTTGTTGTGCCTTTACCCGAATTAATTCTCTTCTCGAAACTTTGCATTCGTAAATTGTGGATCATGGATCAGAGTCACCATATTATATCATTAATTAAGCATATCATTCCTACCCTACACTCATTGAATCAAATTAGCTTTTTCTACTTGATTCAATTGTTAATTGCAGATTCCATTGGGCCGTTCCACTCTTCATCAATGTGATCTGATTTTCAATTCAATCATTTGTATATATGTATGTAGACGCGCTCTTCTTGTCATTGACTTCTCAATTCACTCTATGGCCTTAATCTAATTAACGTTTTGCTTTCTCGAAAAAAAGTCACCAAAAATGTACCCGTTAGTTTTTATTCTCGACGAAAGCTTACACACACTTGACAGCTTGCTTCTGTTTTGGCAAAATGAACATTTTTTTGTCTTGACGAATATTTATTCTCAACTCTATTCACGCCCCTCTCATATTTTTTTTCTGTTTCGGTTTCCTCTACACCACGAATCGGTTCATTTTGTTTATATTCAATTCAATTATGATAGAACCATAACAATATAAATTGAAAGAAAAACGATTTCAAACTGAAAACGGAACCAAAATTGAAATGAATCGAATTGATATGAAACTTTTATTCATCCATTATGATTCTCTTTTGCTTTCTCTTTCGATTTTTTTTTTGATTTGTTAAGGCTAAACTCGTTGGTCACGTGGCTTTTTTAATTCACGCTTACTCTTTTTTTTCTGGCTGAAATGAAATGCAATTGAGTATATGGTTTGAAGTGTTTGAGGGTGGGTGTTTGCCATGTATTCTAAGTGGATTGGGAACGACTCGCAAATTGATGAGGTCGGTTCGTTGCACCCCAAAACTCACTTCTTGCATCGTGACACAAATCTCGTCACTTGGAACGGGCACACACAACACTCAACCTTCATCTACACGAGTACCGCAACAACAAAATAAAAAAAGAAGAAGAAAAATAAAACCATTTTCTTGAATATTCCTTTTTTATTTAGCATAGCAAATTCTTCCAAGTGAATGGCATTAAAGTATGCAATCGATCCAGCTGCATTTACAGTCTTGAAATTGAATTTATTTTTTTTATTCATTCATTTTCTCTTTCACTCACTATAGTTTCATATCGACCTACCAAATTCTATTATTATTATCATCATGAGAATTGCTCGTTTTTTATTCTTTCGGACTATAATCGGACCAAAATAAATTGGTCCCTTCGTTTACACTATTGTGGATGTCCAATACGACACAATTAAGGCACACGTGTTAGTATAAAATCTATTCTATCATTTAGTTAATCATTGGTCAGAGTGGAATCATTTGTATCAAACATTTTTTTCTTTTAGTTCCTAGATTTTTTCCATCAGGTTTTTTCTCTTTTTTACGATTGATAAGTACTACTACTACTCGGTAACAATCATTCCAATTTCGCTTTATTCCTATTATTATTATTTGGTTACTATGCTTTCTTTCACTCACTGTTTTTTTTGTGTTGTTGTGTGTCGAACTTTCACTTCGTCTATTTTTTTTGTTCTTCATCATTCAACACTATCATTCTCGGTTTTTCTGGTCGTTTCGGTTTCGTCAATCATGCGGTAATCGGCAGTACCACCAGACTCAATTCAAGTGGAAAGCTCAACATCGTTTGCAATTGCATTGACCACCACCACAACTAGCGAATACAATATCATCAATGATCATGATCTAACTAGCAACTGTCTATTCCTCACTCTCTCTTTCTATGTAATGTGATTTATTTGCCGTTAATTTGGAATGTTTCCATTCCTCCCCTACAAATTTATCGTCATTATTGATGATGATTCCACACAATGGTCCATTCAATGCACTATATTTCCGATTATAAATGTTGGATTCATTCGTCTCGTTGGACAGATTGATGATTGGTGGTGGTGATGATGATGATGATGTTGATGATGTTGTCCATTCACTCATAAATTGGTGTTGCGCGTTCAATTCCCATCTTGTCAAATTGAATTTCAACATAGACATAACAATGATCAACGATATCAGCGCGGGCTGCAAGGCTCCTGCAGACAGCAAAAAAATCTTTTATCTAATTTTGTATTAATGTTCAATCTTTTTCTTATCTATTTTAGTGGAAGCCCAAATTGCTCATCATCAGTACTTTAAAGTATCGCCACAACCCGAAGTGAATGTGATCGAAGGAACCACACTAGAGTTACAATGTGTGGTGGGAAATCAACGTGGCCCGGTTCAATGGGCCAAGGATGGTTTCCTGCTCGGCTATGATCGTAATATTCCCGGCTATCCCCGTTATTCGATGGTGGGAGAAGCAAGTGTCGGTGTGCACAATCTTAAAATTGAAAACGTTCAAGGTTCGATCGATACTGGCACATTTGATTGTCAAGTAAGTCAAACACAACAACACAGCAGCACCAGCAACAACAACAAAAAAATGATTTTTTTTTGTTCAGTTGCAATTCCCAGATGATCTCATCTTCATTATTTAACAATGTTTCTCCCATTCAATTCATTTTATTTCATTCATTCAACAACTAATTCGAATCGATTTTTCCATTCTTTAGGTCGGACCAGGCGGCAAGAACTATGCTCCCATTCGTGCTACCTCGAAAGTAACCGTTCTAAGTAAGTATTGTACTGTTGCTGCTATTGCTGTTGTTGATAGTCAACTTTTTAACTTTGTAATGCATTATCTCGATTAGGTTCTCAACCTTTGTAACATATAATCAATTTTAGGTTTCCTATTTTTTTTCTATATTCTTTCTTTTTGTTTTGCTTTGTTTGCTTCTATCAAATGAACGTAGAACATTTTTTAACATTTTAGTTTAGTTTATAGTAGATTCATTGATGATTCCACAATTAGTATTAGCTTTGCACTTCGGGCCCCAGTGGTTCTTCAGTGTTTAATGTGATGTACGCTCGCTCACAGACTGGCACACACTCCACGTCTGGTGGCAACGTAATCGACGACGGGACACGCATTCAAATGGACCACCATTGATAGCAACCATTGAGCAACCATTGGTGGCGATTAGCCTCATGGCTGTTACACAGTTTTTTTTGCTGGCTCAGTTTAGTTGGAAATTAATTTCCATTGCCTAATGGCTATTTTGGAACTCTTGATCAATTCGCCCGCGTTCCATTACCATTTTAGTCCATTATTATGGCAAACGAGAATGAGTACAATGATTCCAAGTGTATTTCATTCTCTCTCCTATTCGAGTTCGATCGGTCAGATTCAATTGTTAGGCAATTTGAAATTCCGTTAAGGCAATCATTCGTGGTCGACTGTTGTTGTGTGTGTGTGTGTAAACGCATGAAACGTTGAAAAAATGGTGAAGAAACTTTTAATGTTAGGATATGGGATTTAGTTAGTGTGTGGTTCAAGTCATGATCGAAATTGATTTGTTACCCATTTTGTCAATTGATCGGATTTGCCTAATTATACGGCGTGTTGAATCTAAAGGAAACTAAGTAACGGCTGAACGATTCCGAGCCGATAAGTCTCCGCAATGGATTCCGTATATCGATCTATCATCGAGATCATGTCATATGCAAATATAGTGATGGGCGATGAATGAATTTGGTCACTCATATTTCAATTCATTTTCATATCCTTCTTTTCTTCCTCTTATTTGACAGTTCCACCAAATTCGATTGAAATTACGGCGCCATCGAAGGGGAAAAATGTTCTGAAGAATGCATCTCACGTTGAAATACAAGAAGGCGGTTCGGTCACGATCGAATGTCTCGTGACCGGTGGCAAGCCTCCGGCACAGATCAAATGGTTCCGCAAGAGTGTTGAACTACGAGCAGGTATTGTATTTAAAGATTGGCATATCCAACTGACCAGACTTGGTGACGCCATCTCGTATGATTTCGGTTAACTTTACCATACTAATCTTAAATTTCACAATTGTACACATAGATTCGGGTAGTAAACAAGAAAGTACCACAATGGTAACAACGATGGTTGATTCAAATAGTATACAAGAATCAGAATCGGTGGTATATACCAGCAAATCGAGTATTACCGTTTCTGGTAATGCAGAGGACAATGGAGTCCCATACACTTGTGAAGCAATCCATCCGGCTCTAACTGGCCGACCATTACGTCGTACGGTTTCACTATCCGTCCTCTATCCACCTGGTGAACCGGAAATTTCCGGTTACGTTTATGGAGAGATATTGAAAGTTGGAGATACGATCAAGTTAGATTGCCGATCGCGTGGCGGCAATCCATTGGCACAATTGGTCTGGTTTCGTAACGATGAACAGGTCGATTTTTCCTATACAACCGTTGCCGGAAAATATTCAATCAACACGTTAGAGTTTACGGTTGAGGCACGTGACAACAATGCGGTTTATCGTTGTGTGGCTACATCACCAATCATGGAACGTTCGATGAGTAAGGAAACGAAATTGCAAGTCTTCTTTGGACCATCGAAATTGTCAATCAATTCGGTTCGTGATGTACGAGCTGGTGATGTCGTTACGGTCAGTTGTCGTACCGAACCATCGAATCCTGCCGCAATGATCAGCTGGGTTGTGGATGGTCGACCAATTGTACATGACAATAGTACGGTAGAGCCAACGAATGGAGGTGGATTCATCACAACGGCAAACATAACAATCGTCATTACAAATCAGGTATGTTTCCAAATGTCAACGTTTTATAAATGTTTATTTATTCTACTGGTTCAACTGTAACATGAGAACACTTCTCATTGAACTAAAAATAGAGAATAGGACGCAATTATGCAATTTGATTAACACTAATCTACTTTCCACAACTGTTGACGTTGATGATGGACAATTAGGATCAGCCTTGATCTCTTCTGTCCTATCTCGTTGTTTTGACCGTCAACAATGACGAATCAGATTGTAAACCATGGTTTATGGCATAGAAATGTTTGGCTTTTTTTAGTAACCGACTCCATTCATTCATTTGCAATGACGATAATGATGAATGATGTAGATTGAGTCAAATAGATTGCGTACAACTGAATACAATCGATTGTTATACTATATTTTAAATGTAGTAATTAGATTGGAATCATTCTGTTACCGTTTTTTTTCTCTTCATGGTACCGCCGATTCAAGGTTTTCTATCTTTACATTTTTATGTTATCGCGTTTTTTCTTTTTCGGTCGCGGCATCTTTCATTTCACAATTTTCATCAGGAATGTATGTTTGTCTAACTTTTTTTTACAATTTCCTTAATTTTAAGGATTTTTATATTTCTCTCCCTCACTTTTTTTTCCACTGTACAAATTGTGTTCTAAAATTGGTATAATATGGAACCGCACGTCTTTCATAATTAATGTCCTGAAATGTTGAAAACCACACAATAGACTATTCTAATTTCTACTGTATATATATAGCAGATTAATCTAAAGGCTAAAAACATGTACATTCACACACTAAATTGAATGAAAATTTACCGGAGAAGATGATATTTAACCACAAAGACCAAAGAAATGAAAAAGATGGAAACCGAAAAGAATAATTGAATGCGTATGGTTCAAGTTTTATGGGGACCATGTTTTTTTTAAAGAAAGGGAGTTTTTACCACATTAATTTGCGTTTCATATTTGGCCAACTTTTCTTTTTATTAAATGTACCAATGTTGGTATTCTCCTCCATCCATACGTTCCTCGATATGAACTTTGAAACGAATTATCCTTATTATATTAAAAAGGGCTTTATTTTAATTGTTTTCATGAAGTAAGCTTTCCGAGTAATTAAGTCGAACCCACGTTTTTTTTTGTTGTTTGCGCTCAAACTCAAAAACTATAGTCTTACACTTCCGAATTCTTATCAAATTTCTTTAGGCTTCTCGATATATATTAAATATAATTTTTTTCCTCGCTTCTGTTGTTGTCATCATCATCAGAGTTGCAACACATTCTCCCTCACACAGACTCATACAACCACCGGATTAATCTATTCGCGTTTGCGACAGGCATATTGGCCAATTAATCAATTAAGCAATTAATTATACCTTCTTTCATTTGCGTTGAGAATCTCACTTTGTTTCTATTGTACATTCTCATCTTGTCGCCCAATGGTTTGCTTTATTGTAACACACCAAGATTACAAACATAAATTGCCATTAATTTTCTTCTTGTTCGTTCGTTATATATATATATATGGTTCAGCATGGATGCCTTTGCATGCACACACACACACACACACACACACACAATGTCCGCTTCATCACATCTCATTCTTCTTCTATGGGTTGTGTGTGATGTGTTGTTTTAAAGTGAAACGCATCGAAATACTTGAAGTGATGCGTTTGCGACATATCATTGAAAGTCTTATACCCACACACACACACACACACACACACACAAAAACATCACCAGAAAACAATCACACTTCTTTGTGTAGTTCGTTTTTTTATCTCTCCCAATTCAAAGCCTGTGGCACTGGGCAACAATCCAATTTGCCAAGTGCTCCTTTTCCTTCCGACAATTATAAAGTCGTTTTAAATTAATTTATATCAGAAGAAAAAAGTGCTGCTTGGTAGTGTTGGTTAAGATCTCTTGTCATTCTCAATAGCCAACAATTCTACTAGAAATGAATCATTCCGACACAACAGACTTGGGCGATGTGGGAGCAAAGTTCACCACTTGGTCTTTTGCCATTCGCCTCCATAGATGTGCCATTCATCTACAAATGGATGTCTTGTCTTCTCAAGATGAGTGATAAGCTGATATGGTGATGGTGATGGTGTGTATGTGTGTGGTGTGTGGTGGTGGGGATGATACCCTCTGAAATGTGTCTTGTTTGACATGGATCGGAACAAAACCGAACACATTACACATTAACACGAGTCGGCACGAGTCATCGAGTGTGTCTGTCACTTTTTCACTGTCCACTTATTATTAGCAGCGCGCGATTGTTGGATTCACATTTGCCATTCTCTCCCTCTAATTCATTCTTGCACTGAATCGCATGCATCTTGATGATGATGATGATGATCTACTATCGTTGAGACTCTTGACATGATCGTGTTTGTGTCATGTCTTGTCTTCACTTTCTTTCCCCCCGTTTTTTCTCACTCTATCTAACATTTATTCAAATACCTCGTTTCTTCCATTTGTTCCCTCTTTCACGGCCACACTCGAACCTTATTCTCACACATCATCCTTTCCCCTCTATCTCAATGGTCCTTAATCTTAATTTATTTGGATCGAACCATATTCTGCTTTTTATTTGTTCTATCCTTAATGCAAAGGACCATTTTCCTTTTCTGAAGCTCTCACTCTCACTCTCAATCATTCTTCCATTGCATCCCTGAAAAGTCATTATCGTACACATTGAATATTGAGAATTCCTTGAAAGTCACTTTTGTATTATTATAAAATTTTTCTGTTACACAAACATATTATTATATGCTTTGGGGTGATGAAATTGACGCAACGCCTGTACCAAACACATTCTAATGAGTAATAGTAATAGATTCTGTACCGAAATGTGATCCAACAAACAATAAGCTTGATGATGTAACACAACACTCGGTTAGTGTAGTTATTGTTGATGATGATGATGAATACAAACTTACTTGTGCATCTCATTTCTCTCATTCAATGCCACAAAACATTGTCAATGCCACTAGATTTATCGAAATTAGTCTCATGTTCTAAAGAGATTCTCTAGATCGACCAAAGTATAGTACATTTTTGAGTGTATTTGTTTTTTTTTCGAATATTATTCTGTGATTCTCTTTCATTCTATCTCTCTCTTTTTCATTTTATTTTATTATTGCAATTGTTTTCCACTTCCCGTTGAGTTAATTAATTTTAAATTAGTTTATTCATTCATCTTGAATCCACTTGCTGACATTTAATTCACTTTTTATATAGATGGAATAGATGCAAATATATATAGATATATTTTGGGCAAATGACCTCGCACTTCAAGGGGTGCCACAGTTCTAATGATATCAATCTATTATAACGGAGAGATTGCTGGTGTTTCATTATAATTGGGACCCAATTTGGCAAAACACTTGTTTACTACAAATAATATTTTATAATTGTTTGTTGTTTGTTATTATTTTGGTTGATTTTGCACCGATATTTGGCCATTATTACCTTATATGGCTTCTTTAAAATGCAATTTATGACTATTTTATAAAGTAAAAAAACATAGAATCTCGTGCCAAATTGAAACCAGAATGTAGAACAACCCCACAGCCGACAACAACAACAACATGTATTCATTACTATTTTTGGACAAGAGTTCGGTCAATGTAATCAATTAGTGCTAGTTGGCAATATCTAGTGTATCATCTGGATGATTCATTGTGGCGTGCTATAACAAATTGGTTTGCATCTACTCGTGACACACACAAAGATTCAGTGGATTGTGACTATGTCCGCACTATACTACACTTTCAAAGTTCAATGGTGTGAGGAAAAGACCAAAAGAAAAAAATAAAGAAGAAGAGAGAATAAAGTAAGTGAATGTAGTAACAAAAGGAAGAATTTGTCATCGACGTTATCCCCAATCCACGACCCTCACACCCACACTTTTGTTGGCCTCTCACTCTCTCTCTCTCTCTCTCTCTCTCTCTCTCTCTCTCTCTCTGACTGTTGAGTTCGTTCAATGTACAGTTTGTCATTGCATCGAAACATTTTCTCCATTTCACTCGTTGACAAATTTAGACTTGTCGACTTTTGATCTTCAGTGTCATGATACATGGCCAATGGTCTCCTCTACTCTGTTGATGTCGATGTTGCTGACACACACACACACGCGAACCAGGGCCTCATTGCATTTAAACATGTACGGTGGCAGCAATCAATTATATGATTACATTCGGCCCCGGCTCCCTTCACTTCAACACAATAATACACAACATTATCTCTTTCATTTTTCCGTTTTCCCCGTTCATCTCTTTAATTCTCTCTTTCTTTTTTTGATGTGAAATTACACATTTACCAAATCAGTGTGTTTTAAAATTTCCGTCAGCAATACGAAAGGAATGGAAGAATGGCCGAACCGGCAACAAACGACAGCGGCATCGTTGTGTCCTTCATCGACGTCCACATAAATCGAATTAAGCCTTTGTCGTTTTATTGTTCGAAAGAATGAGACAAGAGACCAATTACTAAATTAGGCTACAATTAGGCTGACAAAACTGTCCAACAAATTTTCCTATCTATCTCTACACTTTTGATTGTCGTCACTTTTGACCTTTTTTTTTGAAATACACGAGCAATGATATCTTTTTGTCGGTGAATTCTGTTCAATGCGCAATTGTAAATAATCTATCTTCAAATAATGAATGAGGAACATTTTTTTTTTCGTTTGCATCGTCAAGTATATCAAAAATGTGAATCAGTTTAGTCTAAATTAATTGAACCGAATCCCTTTCGGTTTGAAGCACTCAATCTATTTAGTATTATAATAGAGTGAAATTGATCGAATTTTTCCTTTTCATATCTATGATGAATTCTCAACACTTGGACACATTTTTCTTATTATTTTTGTTGTTGTTGTAGTTGTTGTTGTTGTTGCTATTATTATTATTATTATTATTGGACACCCATTTTTTTCATTCATCTATTGAGATTGAACCATTTTGCATCTTCATTTAAATACTCAATGATTCAAGATGGCACATTTGTGCTTTCATACAATACGGCCAGCTTTTTGTGTTCCTATTTACTTATATAAGGAATCGTGAGATTGGCATACACACACAAATTGCAAATTGAATTATATCGTTTTGCCTTTCATTCTTATATTTTTTTTCTTGTTCGAAAAAAAATAACTATAGCTTGGAATTTACTTTCGAGCATCTGCGGCATTCTGCCCTTCCGTATTTTTTTTAGAGCAAAGTTCTTTCTCTTTCATTATGAAAAGCATGAAAAAGCAACACAGAATCGTAGAAAAAATTATTTCATTTTTTGTATACGATCCAACATTCATCTATTCAATCGTGCAAATTGTCATCAACTTTATTCATCTATCCGATTTGTTTGAAGACTTCTCAATCTTTCTTTTCTCTCTCTCTCTTCTTTTCCGAAAATGATAACGATTTTTCATTGGCCACATTTTGGTTACTCCTTTATCTTTCGATAGGACGATTTTCACGTTCTATAGGTAAATTGCTTGTTGTCACTAAACTTGCCGTTTTCTTTTCTTTTTTTTGCTTTATGTTGATGATGATGGTGATGATAATTTCTTATTGAATCATTAAGTTTAACAAAAAAATAAGAGTTTGGTTGCATCAGATGGATGTTTGGTCGAATACAACAAACCCAAAACAAAGTTTGTCATTTTGGTTATGGCATTCCATTCCATAATTTCCTGTCATTGAGTATAGATCTCAATATAAATGATTATTGCTTACTTTGTGTATGCAAGCGTGTGATGCAAAAATAGTCCATTTTGTTGTATATATACCGTTTTTCTCCATTACCCTCACAACTATAATCATAATCATCATCATCATCATCAACTTATAAAACATTGAATGAAAGAAAAAAAAGGCTCGACAACTATTGAGATCAATTTGAATTGAGACCCGAAAACAACGACGCAACAACAGCAAAAATGTCTATTCCAAATTCAATTGAACCTCGTTACAACATAATATAAATTGTTTTTTTTGTTTCTTCTTATTTATTTATTACACTTTTTATTTTGAAGCCCTTTTACCTATACTTCAATTGTTTTACAAAAAGCCATTTAAAATTTCAATTTTCTTTTTGGTCAGCTAGTGTTTTGTGATCACACACAAAAAAAAGAATATTCTTTTTTCATTCATTGTTGAATTCGATTGAATTCATTTGAACCAAATATGCTCGTTTCGCTCTTTTGAGGGAAAATGCCATTAGTCGTTTTCCATTGTTTGCCATTTTTGTGTTGAAAAAAAGAATGAAAATCACATCGAAAGCGTCTTATCAACAACAACAACAACAACAATGTGTGTTACAATTGATTTATATATTATTAACATGTTCGTTCTCTTTTCTTTTCTTCCCATATTCCTTTCTTAGGACCGTAATATGAAAATGTTATCCTGTTATGCAGTTAATGGTAAGCTTAATTTATAATCTTTATAATGTATGGTCTCATTTCATTCAATTTTCATTCATTTCATCCCATTTCTTCCTCGTTCTCCTTCACCTTTGAATGGAAACCATCGATGCTGTCGTTGTCATCATCTCAAAACAAATATCGATTTTATTTCTAAATTTGTAAATTGTGAAACATTGCACAAAACAGAGAAAATCAGTGAAACGATCGTCGAATCATCCGTACTCAATGTTCTATGTAAGTTTCAATTGTGTTAATCGATTCTCCATTCGTTACTAATTGATTCTTATATATATTCCATTATTATTAAATAGATCCACCCGAATCGATACATATTTTTGGTTATGATGAAGGTAAAGCATTACATCACGAGACGATTCAACGGTTGACTTGCGTTTGTAATGGTGGAAATCCATTGTGTACACCGAAATGGTTGAAAGGTGATAAGGAGATCACCGAGGGTACCAAATTTTCCGTTAATGGCAATACGGTAACCAACGAATTGGGTACGTATTACATTTTTCTTCTTCTTCTTCTTCTTCTTCTATTTATCTATCTAATATTTTTTGGGTGCGGGGTGGTATTCACATGCAACTAATTGCCATTCTCATGTTCATTGCAGCACTTCGCGTTGATCCCAGCGACAATGGTGTCATGTACAAATGTACCGGAGAGAATAATGCATCGAGCTCGCCCATCAAAGCGATTACTACACTTACGGTTCATTGTAAGTTTTACATGTTCTTTTTGGTTTTTTTTTCATTATTACATTCCATGACACGACATGACACTACAATGTGTATATTACACTACCTAGCTATTAGTGTTTGGTGCAAAACCGCAGGGTCAGTTGTAATCGTTATGGGTCAACGATTTTCGGTTCTTCTTCTCTGTTTTGCCACAACAAAACATTAACAAGATCGTGCAAATGGAACCAAGGTTTTTGTTTTTTGGTCACTCGTGAACAGAACAAAAATTCAATTTCAACCATGTTCACCGGTGTCACACGACACTTGTCCCCCTCCCACTCCTATTACCCACCGAAAAAGTTGCCCAATATCAATGTAATCAATTGTAGTGCTTTGTAATAATCAATTTATGAGGCGTATTCCCGATCGTTTCAAAGCAATAGAAAGTTATAAATTTCAATTTTGTTACATTTGTCACGCCCTAACATCAACAACAACAAAAAAAAATTAAAAGAAAGACGTTTCAAGGTTTCCTTCGACTTCCAATTAATTGGAATTCATCTCTTTCGGTACCTTTTTTTTCTATGTTCAATTTGATTTACATTCTTTCTTTTTTCCCTTGTTTCATATCATACAGTTCCACCGAACAAGGTGACCATAAAGTTAACACCTAAACAGCCTGTTGCCGGCTCACAGTTGGACATTTCATGTGAAACGGGCAGTTCAAATCCTCAATCGGTTGTGTCGTGGTGGCGAGACGGTTTCCAGTTGACTGGTCATCAAGATGCTGTTATCGATGGCCTTTATGGTGGAAAGACCACTCGCAATATATTACGTCTCAACGTGACCAGTCAAGATGATGGAACAGTCATCACATGTCAAGGTAAAATATTTTTTCCTCTTATTCTTTTTTCTATTTTCAAATTGTTCTTTAACCGTTTGGTGTTCTCTCTCTCTCTCTCTCTCTCTCTATCTTTGCAAACACAGCCAAGAATCAAGTCCTTCAACAAAGCATTCACGATGCAATCACACTCAATATTCAATGTAAGTATTCAATTGTTTTGTATTGTTGCTCTCGTTTTATATTCACCACAAATTGATTTCGTTTTGCTAATTTACATTTTTTTGTGGTTGTTGTTGCTTCCATCTCACATAATATTTCCACAAACAGACGCGCCCGAATTTCTTAATCCCCCGTTGACACAATTCGACATCATCGAAGGTCAATCAAATGTATTCAATCAGACGGCTCGCGGCAATCCATCGTCGATTAACTATAAATGGAAACGAGAGGATGATAGTGAAATTGGTAATTCCGGTTCACGTCTCAATGCCGATGGGCCAATTTTAAATGTTAGCAATGCTCAACGAAGTGATAGTGGCATCTATAAATTGTATGCTACTAATGAATTGGGCACCAGCGAGACATCGATTCGTGTCAACGTACAATGTAAGTGTCATGTCTTTTTTTTATTCTGCTGCTGTTGTTATTTATTCGTTATTTTTTTTATTTATTTATTCTATAAATTCATCATCTAGATCCGGCTGTGATCAAGAAGACGACCGAAATGGTCCTTGTAGAAGAGTTCAGCAATGCCCATCTAGAATGTTATGTCGACTCGAATCCGGTCAATGAACGTGTCATCCAATGGGTACGTCGTAAGAACGAAACCGAAATTGTGCCTATTAATGGATCGGAAGAGGACGATGAATCATACTACAATCGGATGAGATCCGATTTGGAATTATTCAATGATGATAATCAACAACAAAGTGGACATGTGGTGGATGATGCTAAGATGAAGAGTTCGTTGTTGATCATGAATGCCACGTTACAAGATTCGGGCACCAGTTTCGATTGTATCGCCGACAATGGAATCGGAAAGGCAGCCAAATCGACTCTTACATTGCTTGTATTGCGTAAGTGACAATTTATTCGTCTTTTTTTCTTTCTTTTTTCTTATTACTGTTTGTCTCTTTATAAATTTGCCTATTCATATGTTAAATAGTATCCCGCAATTGCTATCTTATCATACAAACTTTACTAACAAGTTTTTTTCGGGTTTCCACCTTTTGGTCACCTTTAAGATTACAGAAAAACTTGGCGTATAGGGGCGCTATGTTTGATTAAATTTGTTTGCATACACAATCTTTCATGTGTTTGCTTGCTTGTTCATAATACGGCGACTGGTTGGAGAATTAATTTCACTTGAACCTCAATTGTGCAAATGTCTATAACGGCATAATTTAACTTTGCCGCTTTTCTTTCCTACGTTTCTTTACACTTTTTGATTCTCCGTTTTTTTTGTCATCTTTCTCTATCTCTTACTTATTATTTTGCACAATTTAATTTAGCTTTACCGAATTAACTGATACTATAGAACGATATATGCGAAGCGAAACGCAGGATTCACCCTTGTCAGTGAAATGAGCTTTTAATGAAATTTGAAAAAAAAAACTATGAACTGCACCCATCTTCTTTCAATGTTTATCATTTCTTCATTGTCGATTCATTACTGATTTCGTTCATTTCTCTTGTAGACAAGCCCGTCATTGATCGATCACCCATCATCTCGAAATCAGCTTCCGAATCGGGTTCGTCCGCCAAGTTGATCTGTCGCGCACAAGGTACACCCAATGTGACGTTCACATGGAAACGTGAAGGTTCAGTGATAGAAGTCGATTCGACAATTACCACAAGTAGCAGCGGCAGCAGCAGCAGCACGTCTACGACCAAGAGTTTATCATCAAAAAGTAGATCATCAAAAACGGGAAAAATTTCCTCATCAACCGATTTTACCGTACCAAAATATGAGCTCGAAGAGACGAAACAATTGGATTTGATCACGTATCAAAGTGTATTGATTGTAAACGATGTATCCCATTCCGATTATGGTTCATATGATTGTATAGCACGAAACGAACTTGGTTTCGATGCATTTGCAATCGTCCTCAATCGTACCTCACGTCCCGATTCGCCACGAACATTGAGGGTGGTGAATGTAACGTCCGGTTCGGTAACACTTCGATGGATGGCCGGTTTCGATGGCGGCCTTCGTCAAACATTTCGCCTACGGTATCGTGCAATCGGTTCCAATGTAGACGAACATTATTCGTATCGTGATGTATCGAATGTGACCATGTTCGTGTTGAACAACCTGAGAGATAATACCGATTACGTCTTTGGTGTGATGGCTACCAATGATAAGGGCGATAGTGACTATTCGTCCGAAACCGTTCAAGCATCAACACTAAAAGGTAATTCCATTTACATTCATAATAAATAATATTGTACTTATTATTTATATTAAAAATGGCTATACGATAATGTATACGACCATTTACCATCTTAAATTCATATTACTAACCATTTCTCTCTATGGAATCAATTTGAATCGGCAACAGAGAGTGGAATCACCGAAACCGAAAAGATCATATCGAAAGTGTTGGAAAATGGTGGCGAACTTCCTCGTCTTATCTTTATCGTCACATTGGTCGGCAGTTCATTGTTGCTCTTCAATGTCGTAAGTTTTTATTATTATATTATACGCACACAAACATTCAACTCTTAGATCACATCGATTCTCATAGTCATAGTTTGTTTAATTTATTTATAAATTCAACTTTTATTCCAATTTTAAATTCTTGAGAATATAGTGGAATGTTACATTGCTAAATGGTTTGCAATGGAAATAGTTGCTCTGATCTGATAAGAGGCAACGAGAAAAGTTTAAGTGCAAATCTTTCCAGCATTTTTTTCTTCGGAATACCCAAATTATTAAACTGAAAGTAGAGTTGTTCGAGGAGCAAGATTATTAGGCCTCGCAAGTCACTTTGCTTTTTATTATTCCTATTCTTATATGATTGTCATTTCGTTCACAACCGCATACAATCGCTTAAATTGTAGCATTGTAAATTGGTAAATATTCAATTTGCTTTAAGTAGACTTGCTTGCTGTTCTTTTCTGGTAGTTTAAATCAACCACAAACATTCAAACGAAACGAAGGAAATGTTCAATTGAAGTGTACAAGAGTCATCATCATTGGCCAATTTTTCAATAGTGGTTATAGCCTATCGTTAGAAATGTTGTAAAATGTTTCAAATGATTCCATCATTCCATTTTGGTTTTTGTGTAGTAACATTTTTTTTTATTTTATATGCTTTCATGCTTAATGGTTATATCATTGCACATTTCAATAGAAAATAACATTATTCCGTTAATAATTATTTTTGTATTTGTTTTAAAAAAATATATTTATTTTTCAGGTTTTGGTGGTTTGCTTCGTACGGAAGAAGCGTCTAAGGAAGCGATATGAAGAAGGTACGTTCAATTTTTTTGTGTTTATGTTTTGTGAATTCCGTATGATTTGGTGTGATAGTACCAAAATTGACAGTGCGACCAAGCAGTAAAATCACACCCAAATTCAATGTGTGACTGGCGAACCAGATTTCCTTTCAAGCTATTTCATTTCATAAATGTTTTTCTATATATGCTAACCCGATTAGATTCCGGTTGAAGGAAATAGTGAGAGAGGGAGAAAACATCAATGAATCGTTCGTATTCGATTGCTACGCAATTCATATTGGACCCATTATTGAGGAATACACAATTTGAGGATACCCTTTCCACATTTTTTTTTCTGTTGTTGTCGGTGCGTAGAACACCCCCCAATTGACTGGCTCGTTAGTGGCAATCACTAATGGTTGAGAGATAGTTAAATTTATTTGTTCCAATAACAGCGACCATGTCAACGATGACAACGAGCCCATAGCTTTCATCATCTTATTCAATGTCTTTGCCGTTCATCACCCAATACAAGCAATAGATGAATGTATATATTTTTTTCTCCTTCTCTTTTATGTCTTTACTATTGTAAACACTTTTAACGCTTCAATGACTTTTCCTAATGATAATCGAACGCATACACACATCTATAATGAATGAGAAAATATTATAGTATTCCTAGGAAGTATATGTCTATGATTGTGATATTAGGTTTCTTGGTGTCCATGAATTGAATCTCGTTTAAAAAAAATTAGGCAAAAAATGTGTGTGTTCATGCTTCATTGTAACATTGTTTCATCCAAACATCAATGACACATTTTGTTTCGACGTGTTTTTTTTCTTCAACCCGTTTCCTTTGAGATAGTATTCAAATATCAAATATTTTTTTGTCTTTTCCCAATTTGTGTCCCCCGTTTTTCTCTTGTTTTTTTCCGTATTCTGCATTTTACCACCCTTCCCGTTGAACATGTGTTTATAATTTGTCTTATTGAGTTTTATCAGCATTCCAAGAGTTCACTTTCCCAAGAATCCTTTGTATAGACAGACCCTTTTTTACCATTGATCTCGTCAATGTTTACTCTATTTTATCTAGTTCTTTCGCATCACTACATTTTATTTACTTCTTGAGATGGAAATAGTTTTAATGTCTCTCTTTCGCTAGAGTTGATAAATTGAGGCAAACACAATCCATCACATCTATTGAACGTATTGCCTTCTTTTTTTTAATAAGTGTTTTAGTGCAATTTGTCTACAATAGGTGAGTGTAATCACAAGGGTGAACCAATGGAATACTTTGTCTTCTTTTTGAGGCGCAAACTATTTGATATTTAGACCATTTGGATGTGACAATTTAAGCTTACATTATCATCATCATCATTGTGGCACCATTCAAAAAAAAGTGATGGGATCTTATTAGTGAAATTAATTTTAACATAAACTAATTATGTGTTGAAGCACACAATTCCGTTCATCAATTGTATTATAAAATAAGCCCGATGTTAAGCCCATATTGGATGCAATGTTGATGGCTTGTGTTTACTTGCTTGTGTGTAGTTTCCTATTTTAGTTTATGCACCATCGTATTCGTCATTGATGTCAGTCTTCCTTATTGTTGTGTTATCTTGCATAACATTGACTTTGAAACCCTTTTTTTTATTTGCAATCAAAGGTGTAGCCTACATCTTTCTATTCTATAGTAGATTGGTTTGTACAGTAATGGCACATAAGCCATTTTTCCATTCTATTACGAGTGACAGGTCCATGAGGCATTATTTTATCATATTCAAGTGAATATATATTTTTTTTATTTTGTTATTGTTTCATTTAGTTCCATAAGCCGACTGAGATTACTGTAATGGTCTTGTGTCTGTGATAGAAAGTGTTTGTGCATTAAAATCACATTTCATATACGACATCGATTATTATTACATTGTATATGATGAGAATGAATGATTTCGGTACCCCTTTTCAAGTAAACAATACTGACAATATTTTCTTTTTTTTTCTGTCGTTTGGTTCAATTGAACAGAGAGTGATGGCTATTCTGGTGGAACCGATAGCAAGACGACGGCTAGTTCTAAAGCAACAATGGAATTGTATGAGACGACAACGAATGGAACGAAACCGTCGACGGTCAGCTTAAATCATATGGGATTGAACCATCATAAGGGTGGCATCAATGAGACGTCGATCAGCGGCGGTGAAGATGAGCTAATCAGTAATAAAAGTGATGATCGATTTTCTGGTCAAACCGATTATGAAATGGTAACGTACCATTTGTTTATGATTTTCTTCTATTTAAAACTTACATTTTTGTTTTTTTTTTGGTAAAGGAAATTCCACCGGCATCGATGATGACATTGGACAATCATCATCATCATCATCTAAGTATGCTTCCGAATGGTTTACACATTCAAACCTCGATGTCACCGGGAACAATTGGAGGTATGAGTACATACTTGATAGATGAATCGTCTGCCAATCTACCACCACCACCATTAAATTACCCAAACAACACCACCATTCGTTATTCGTCTCTCGGTATGCAACCTTTTTTGTTTGTTTATTTATTTTTTTTATTTGTTTTATCCTGTCATTTCTGTTTCACGTTGTCTTTCTCTTTTTGGCCTCTAATTAATGTTGTTTGCAAGTTGCAACACATTGACTAATTACTGTCACCTTCTTTTTTTATTGTGCCTCAGATTAACAACATCATATTATTTACTTATTCAATGCGAATTATTTGCGAAAAAAAAACTAGTGTGAATTCACCCATCGAATCCATTCATTATGTATAGATTTTCATCAATGAGATCTTTGTTTTCATTTAATTAGTTTTCAAACTTGTAAATAGTGAACATCTATTTACCTAATTTCTTTCTCTTCCATTCTATTTTTATCTTCCTACTTAATGAACAATAACGTTTCCGCTATCATTCTAATATTCTAATGGACATGAATTAATTTAGCTTAAATATTTAATTTGAGTACAAGTTGTTTTTATGTTCTTTCTTGTTCACCTTGAGTTGCAAATTGAAAAACGGTCACCAATCTATCAAGCAGAAAGTAGAATAAGGGAAACCTTATTTTTGATGTTATTTATAGGACCAGAATCAGTTATAGAGCATGTTATGTTATGTACCCATGTTTTGTTGTCCCTTGATTTATTTATTTCATTTTGTTTCATTTAAAAAAAATGTTGTCCAATTTAAAAACACACACAGAGCAGTCTATGCAGCGAACTTGTTTCTTCCACTCAACGTGATAATAATTCTTTATTTTGTTCATTTTCATAGGCTCCGACATTGGTGGACCAACGAGCTTTTACAATGCAATCGCCAATGAAGAAGACTATTTGAACGCTCTTCAACATTCGGGTGGGCAAGGAACCTTGCTGACGACCGCAGGGCAGCTGGCGGCACTGAATTCGGTTGGTGGACAACCAATGCCGTTGCAAATTAATGCCGAATCCGGCTTGACGATGAGCCATACGGCTTATGGAAACTTGTCCGACATTCACCAAGCCTACATGGTCGCCGGCGATGTTTCACTTCTGGCGGTAAGTGTCCTTTTCACACCATTTTAACATAATAACAAACTAGATATTCGGTATTCTGCACTCATCGTTCCAAATATGAATTGGATTCGTTCGTTCTTTTGTTGTTGTTGTCAAACAATTCTTGTTGTTCCTAATTGATTTTCAACTCGATTCCGAGTTGTATTATTTTATTTTTAAATCTACACAACAGTTCACAATTTAGAACAGAGGTTTCCAATCTATAGATATAGAAATGGCCAAAAACCATACCAAAATTTAATAATGTTAGCTTCACTGCAATGTATTTTCAATGCAAATACATAGCATACATAGTTCATTAAGAATGGACAATTCTCTACTTCTCCTTTGTTCATAAATGAGTTTATGGCCATATTTTGAGAATCTCTGGATTATAGCATAAACCTTTTTCACGTTTTTTTTATTTTATTTGTTTATCCTTTATGCCATGAAATGATGTTTGCTTGGCGATTGTGTAACTTGTGTATTGCTACATTCTTTCGGCACATAAACCCCTGATGTATTTGAGGGTAGCGTTGAAGCAAACGATACAATAGCACAATTTGTGACAAACATAATCATATCGAATCGTGTCCCGTGTTCGCCCCGAACATTTCGAATCAATCGAATGTTTGATCGCATTTACTCATTGCTAAAGTCATAGTCGTTTTCAGTTGCCGTTTCATTTTTTTTTTTTTTTGTTAACCATGTCGTAAATGGAAACGTTTTTAACATTGAAATTCTACACTAACTTCACGGGTGTCTATTAGTTGCATGTTTCATTCAACACTTTTTGTCGTTTTCTCTCTTCTTCGTTTGCTCTATTGGCGTATTATTATTAAATTAGGTTTCTAGCCTAAAAAATTGACTTTTACAAGTTTACTTTTATTTAATTATATTTTTTGGATTGGATTTTTCAAAGCTTAATTTGTCTTATCAAAGCAATCTTCTTCCATCGTTTTTTTGTATGTAATTTCTAACGGCCGTTTTAGTTCGTCGTTCCAATGTAATTGTTAGTTTTAAATTAAAATTCCCATAGAATTAAATTTATTGTATTTATTTATAAATCTATCTGTCCCATTGTCCCATACAGACATTTTTTGTCGTTTTTGTTTTGTTGTGTGTGTGTCTCTAAGTGAAAGTGTATGCGACAGATACAACGAAACATTGCATTGCATCGGTGAACATAGTGAGACTAAATCTAAAATTGGACATTTCACTATCGTGGAACACCATCTATGTTGTCATTGTCTCCCACTCTCCTATGCCTATTGCTTTGACCTAACATTTGTCAGGTTGGCTTGTGCTTCACTGCAATGCATTTTTTACGTATACACAAACACCAAATTGTGTTCCACTTGTTTGCCTATGTTTGGCCGGGAGACTATTTTCTTAGAGAGTATATAACCGAAAATGGTCTAAATTGTTTTTTAGTCAAGAATTTGTTTGTTCACGCGCGCTTGTGTGTGTGTGTATAGTGTTTAGTGTGTTCGGGTGTTCGGGTGTGCGCTTAGGTTTCCCAAAAATGAGGTTTAGGATTTCATCGAATTTAGGACGACGATTTTTGTGCTAGCTTTTCATGAATTAATTTCTATTGCATGAAAGTACTTGAAAGTGATGCTTCATAACCATTTTCATGGCATCAACACTCGCTTCATCGATATTTATGAACCATAAATTTAGTGAAATGCAATACCCAATGCCGACACCCTAGCATACATACATACATTTTTCTGGTTTATTCTCACCCATTGGTCGGCCTTAACTCAATCGACACATTCTCGTTTATCTATTTGCACTTTGAAACCATAATAAAATGGAGAATCGAGCCAGCTTGTGGTCGATTCGATGAAATGAATATGATATGGCCATAAATTTAGCTGAAATGCTTCAATCTTTTTTAATCTGTTTAATGTTTTGTCTTTTTTGTCTTTCAATCACCAACAATCGTCTTTATTGTTTGCAATGAATTTAAATGAATGTCGAAGCAATACGAGGTCAATCATTTGACGCCACCACTGGATGCTCTTCCTATGTCTCGATTGATGGATCGATTGATTATTATTGCATTATGGGATTAGATGATTTGCCTTCATTGATTCTCCCCACATTATGATCAGTTTTGCACATGTTTTAACTGTGGCCTTTTTCTCTTTAAGTGCTATAACTCTCCTTTTTTTTCATTTATTCTTTAACTTGACACTACACATTGAGAGATAAATAGATGGAAAACAACACTTTGATCTCGGTTTTGGTGGTATAGGATTTAGTTGAACAATTGCCACAATCACCCTCTCTCATATCAACCAAATGTATCGATTGAGATCGCATTTAAACCACACAAAACCAATGATATAATATATGAAAAATTCAATTGAACTTCATCACAACAGAAGGAGAAGACTATTGGCAATGTTTTTTTTCTGGTATCAAGGATTACTTGCCGACCACTTTTGGTTTTACTAAAATTGTTTTATTCCTTTTCATTCTTTATTGATTTATTCATTCATTCATTCATTCATTCATTCATTTATTCTTCATCAACATCATCATCTAACCCAAAAGAATGGCAAATAAGAGTGAAAGAACGGAGAGTGAAAATAAGACGACGTTAAGAAGCAAAGATTTATAGCCATCTAATTATTATTATTATTTATAATCTAAAATATGCCATATAAAAGAGTTTGAAAGTCTTCGTTACTCAAAATTTGGCCTTTCTTTTGTATTCAATTGAATCAAACGTTTGCTTTTGGTATACTTACGTTGTTCAATCGGTGAACAGTAAATAGTTGGCTTTTAATTTATTTTAATTTTATCTTACATTTGACAATGGCCATTAATTATGACCGATTCTTGTCTACTACTCCTTTGCTATTCACTTCGTGTGGCGATTGGGACTCTCTGATTCACAGCACGGTTCCAATTGGAAGCCAAACGTATGCTATACTTAAGTATATCAAACCAAAAATAACAACAACAAAAAAAAGAGTGAAAGCGTGTTTCAGTTGTGTGCCACTGGAGAGTCTTAAACCGTTTTTAATACTTGGCTTGCAAAGTTCAATTTGAGGAAGCAAACAGCAAATAGGAAAAACAAAATACGTTCATGTTTGGCTTCGTCGTTTTTACTTTACTGCAAATATTTTTATTATTTCTTTTAAATGAAACCTTTTGAACTAGCTCAAGTGTTTATGATTAGCTTATTAGTAATTAAATATAAATTGATCACTTTGTTAATATATATTTATTTCTTTATTATATATAGACGAATGTATCAAATGGCAATGGACTGGTTCCGCCATTACCACCGCTTCGAAGCATAATGCCAGGCAATGGATCAATGACCACATTCTTGCCGGCAATCACGGAAGAGCCACCAATAACGCCAATTGGACACTTGGTATAGCCAACCAATCAAGCCAAAAAAACAAAACGAGTCGATCATAATTTGGTCTCCTGGTTCTCTTACATTAACCCATTCGTTGCCTTATCGAGTCATCCAGAAACATAAGATGTAAATAATAATGATAATGTCTTGTCCATCATTATGGGTCCAATGTGTACGTACATTGCCGGATCCAATTGATTGAATCGGTTTTATCATGAAATGCCAAAGCAAACTACCAATCACAGCACAAATGTTGCCTTATACCACAAATCACATGGTCAATTTACATTGGTTGGAAAAATACTTTGACCAATGTCTTTGTTGTTGTTGTCGTCGTCGTCGAAAGTCAATTTCAACCCATTCTTTGTTTGTTATTTCCCATTATAAATGTCCTCGTCCTTGTTTGAATGTGTTGCTAGTCAATTGTTTTCACATTGTTTTCCCATACATTTATTTTCCCAAGTGTGTCGTCTGTATTCGATTGATTGAGATTCTTTTGCAATGAATTTCATCATCAACATCATCATCACCACCTCACCACTTTGATTTGCCATTGCTCTTGTCAAAACAATGAAAAACAATTTTTCTTCTTTTTTTGTTATCAATTAATTGATTTATCGCTTATATACCTTTTACTCTGCCATATAAATCGTCATACTGGTCGAAGCATATAAATGGTCATTTCTAATGTATATACATCGGGAATCAATATTTGACCGTCTTATTAATACCATCACCCATCAATTTCTTCAAAACCAAAATTAAAACCAAATTTGTTAAAAAAAATCATTTTTCATTCACAAACTATAAACACAATACAATTCGACAATGGCAATTGTAACTTGAACCATTGTACAATGTTGTATATAGACCCGAATATTTGAAACGAACATTATTTATAGCATAAATACCAACACCATACACCAAATGAAACACAATTCTCTTTTATATGATGAACATAATAATAATTATTATTTATATATTTTTATAATAATCATGTACATAATAGTAATAATAATAATAAAGCTAAAAAAATTAAAGTTTAAAATTTCAGTTTTCGTTTTCAACTTATTCACTAGATGGCAGTTGCAACTATCATTTAGTGAATAATTAGTCTATTGTTTATTAGTGTATCATTTTTTTGTTATAATGTATTTTATCTATTGCTTCCGTATTTTTTCTATGGTTTAATTTTGGTCAATGTTTGTTATACACACACACACACACACACACACACACACACACACTGGTCGACACATTCGTCTCGCCTCGTCAGCCACATCACGCGGAATCGTCCCGGGATTGTCGGCGTCACCACCATAAATCGAGGTGGTAAATGTCGATCAACTTCGTTTTTCTCTTTTTTTTTATTTTTGGTTCTGTTTAGCACGATTTCTCTATATGCACCTTGTATGTATTTTTGCGTATTGGACATAACCTCACCTGTCGACCACGATCATCTTCCGTGCCGATGACAACGAAATGTGAACGAACGAGACAACAGAATACAATTTCACTATATGTTGTACACAGCGTGTACAACAATAAATGGACGTCATGGAAACCATTTGGTTCATTCCACTTCAATCGCTTCCGTATGCGTGTTTTCTGATCATGCCATACACTCCCATACCTTTCATTTATTTATTCTTTCACATTGTAATATTATTTAGTTTCAGGTTTCATTTGGATTTCGTATTATTCGCTACCATACCGTCCACTGGATTGTACATTTGATTACTTGCAAAAACGTCAATATTTTTTTTGTTTTGATACTAAATTCATCTAAAAATATTAAGCTATTTGCTGATTTTCTTCCATTCAAACATTTGTTTTGAAAATATAAAGACATAACACAGCACAGCATGTGCGTTTTGTTGCCAAAAATCAATCAACTTTTACTTTTTTCTTGGAGACTAGACATGCGACAAATTTCAACACAAAATTGACTTATTCAGTTAAATATCAACGCTGAACAAAAGACAATTTTGGATCAAAATTTTTCATTTCAATATAATGAATTTGTTTGAAATATCAACTCACGAATCACATCCTCAAATATTTCTATCATTTGCATTGATAACAACGATTGTCGTCACGTCAGCTGGCAAAGAGATGCCGACTCATAATGTGACTAGATCACCAATTGATGTAGTAACAGAAATTATTCACAATAATTCATCGAATACCTTCAATCTTGTCAATCATGCATCTTATCCAAGTACCAATTCATCAAACTTGACCGGTATGTAATTTATATAAATTTTATATATTTAATTTATTTCATAACTTTATTGGAACCAATGCATATAAAAGTTTAGGAACCTCTGCTATAGCATAGTAATAACCGTCCATTCGTATATTTATTATTCAACAGCTATGGCGTTATATGTCAATTAATAAAATGTATCCAGTAGTGTCTACCGTTTTCATGTTTCGATCTTTAAGTTTGAATTTTTTTTTCTTTTTTCTTTATTTCTTTTCCAGTTTGAGTTTGCCGGTTTTACTTCAGTTGAGTAATAGAGTTCATACTATGGTTTCTCATAAAAATTTATAACGGAAAAATCGAAATTTATTATCTCCAATATTATGTTTTCCGTGCTTATGTTGACAGCGGCACAAGGCAACATTCCTTGCGTCAACAACCGAACGGGCAAAACGAATTACATCGCCACAAGATGCATCGACGACAACAAGGTGCTTAGGCTCCACAATACGAGACGTTTGCATTAGTAACCATAAATTATACTGGACTATATATCTATATCTATATATACATATACATATATATATTCCGTTGTTTCGTTCGGTAAAGTGTGCGGAACAAGTACGAAACAAAGAACCAAGATAATTAATGCTCTTCTACCCAACGTTTATAAACTTTGCGACCATTACAAACTTTTAGCAAATGATTTGAGGCTAAAGCAAAGAAGAAAAACGTTATTCTTGTTGTTCTTGTCACTTAGTATTATGTTAGTCGATTCAATAACCGATTTGCATTCATGATTTTAATCCCATCCATTTTTTTTATTATTTATGGAATGGCAATGATGTTATGATCATGTTCGTATTGATCCAACTTTATTAACTGTTTCAACTTTATCCTATACAATAGGTTCATTGAATTGTATGGATGGGAATGGAAATTGTACGAATGGAACATTGATCAAATGTCATATTGGCGTTATAGTACAGGAAAACAAACATTTGACAAAATGTTTAAACTCATCATCTTTGTCGTCGGATAATGGTACATTCTTGTTAATGTTTGATCATTTATATATCTCCCAACAATGGATCCAGTGGAACATTGTTGTTTACATATTGAATACCTAGTTTGTAGCATGAAAATATGAATATTATAATTGTAATATAATTCTTGCTATCTTCATTTCATCATCCATTCAGCATTGGCTCATCTTATTCAAGCATTGCCGTTTTTGCCAATTTTAATCGTCCTTGTACTAATGTTTGCTTGCCTTTGCATGGTACTTCGTCTCTTTAGCAAGTATTGTTGTTTTTGTTTCTTGTCATCTTCGATGTACAATTGATCATTTTTTTTTGTTTGTTATTGGTTTGACAGAGCACGATTTCGCGACAATCGTAGTTCAATATTCGTCAATCCTAAAACATTGAAAGTAGCTCAAGCGCAAGAACGTCGCCTTTCCCAATTATCGCAACTGTCCGGCAGTGGATTGCGAACGCCTAGAACTCCATGCCGTTCGCCGATTCATTCAGTTCGTTCAAGCCGAAGTAGCTATGGTTCGAACATTTATCCAATCCATGATCCCGTCGTAATGCGTAAGTTGATCAATCGATGATTGAACCAAAAATACATTAATCGTTCTGTTTACATTGGCAGATGGACCGAATCCCGTTTTGATGAAAGAGAAATCACGATCAAATTCGATATCGTCATCCAAACTATTGCCTTAGTTTAGTTTCATTCATACGTTTCAAATATTTTTGGAAGTTGGAGGTATACATTTAGCAATATTCAATGATTTTTTTAGTATTAGAACAGCCATCTATGGAGGAATAAGCTTATGAAACAATTTTTGAGAACCTAACATCTATTATTTACTTGTGACTTATAGTGTATTCTGGGTTCTCTCTTTCTCTCCCTCCCTCTCTCTCTCTCAAAGTTGTAGAATTTATAATTTAGTTTCATATTATAAATCGCGACTTATTTCAATGTTTAGTTATCGTTAGTTGTTTATAGAATTTTTGAAAAAGAAATTAAAATTGACAAAAACTTTCCTTTGAACTGTTGCAAACTATTGCAATTTTGTTCATTTAGATCAATCGAATTCGAATTTATAGTTGAACATTGTTTTTAATTAACTGTTCCTTTTTAACTGTGGTATTGTATTGATGAATGGCACAGACCCTTTTTGACCAAACGTAATTCTGTTATCATTTTCGTTCAATACCGAATGGATCAAGTGATTGAATATTTGAGCGAGACCCCACCAACGACAACGCAAGGTTCAATGCGTAATAATCGCATCATCTTTGCCATATGCAACAGTCTTGGCTCGATTGTGTTGTTGAACGAAAATCGACGTGTCGTACGTAAAGCAAATGTAACGAATCATGCCGATATTAGATTGGGTAATCCATTGGAATATTTGAACAAATTTGCAACCGATCCATCGATTAAGTTCACAATTGGAACGAATGCTGCCATATTTTTAATGTATTGCCATCGAGCGGTGGAAAAGTTGAGAACACATTGTAGTTCAATTGTACTGTTGGGTCCAGTGTCGATTGTCTTCTCCGATCATCGGATCGAAACGGAGGACGCACAAATCGACCATTCTCGCCGATGTTGTTGCGGCCATTTGTGCCATTCGAATCCACCATCGTTTACGTTAGACAATGGCGACCAATTAATTTTCAACACTGGTGTCTTCTATTTACGTGCATGTTCTGAGCAACATTCCATTTATATTACCAAAAGTGAATTTATATCACAAGTAAAATTTATTCCGAGCATCCTACCGCCACCAGATTCTATTCATCCATTGATTGCATTCGTTGATACACTTCCCGATTCACCGCCCCCGATAATTACATAAGCAAACAATTATTTCTTATGCAACTATTTTTGTTCATAAACTTATTGTTTCATTATTAAATTTATATGTATCAAATGAAAATCAATGATCATGATTTTAATTATATTATTATTTGTACAACCGAAATTATAACCAATTGACACTGTTGAATCGGGACAGATGTTCGTGGAAAGGAAATCAAGCTGGTGCGATCATATTGAACGGGTCACCGTAAAACGTATTGTGTATTAGCAACATGAAAGTATACCAAAGTTCAAACTCATAAACCGAATGTTATCGCAGTTTAAACTACAATAACTGAAAATTTCAACTCTACACACTAAATTAAACATAACAAAAGTGTTGCTGAAAGCAAAGTTTAATTTGTAACTTTTCGTTGGCGGATCCAAACGGAACTGTAATAGCCGAGGCGCGATGTTTCCGACAAATTATACAGCGATGGGCGATATTGAGCGAGATGCATTACCAATTACGATTTCGGGAGACAATTGTGTTAAGCCTTCTTATGTGCTTCCAATAGCAGGATTTGAGTCAATGTTGTCTTTGGGGAGAATACCAGGCTGTAATAGGGCTAATACCATTTCGAGATTTGAATCGTATGTTTTCATGATCATCCACAAAATTATCGATGTTCGACGGAGAAGTTTCGAGCGATGAAGGGTTTATGCTTGTTAGGAGACATGTTCAAGCGATTGATGTTTATCTTCGAGTTGGAGAAGATTTTTATTTCCGGATGAATACAGCATTTGCTCAATGTTCCAACGATTTTCTGTATCATGTTAATTATCCCGATTAGCGCAATTAATTCCTTTTCCACAATTGTTCGATCTTGAACAGCCACCTTAACATTTCTGAATAGGAACGATTCTCCAAGGAAACAACACATTCTCAAAGCCAGTTCACTTGCATCTACGTAACAATACAATATCGAAGTGTCCATTATGTGGCGATCGATAGTAAATTCTTCCATGTTGGGCCACATTTTCACTATTTGATTCTGTTCAAACAATATTTCTTCCGGTATATTTACGTCCCAATCCAACGTAACGATTCGCTAGAATATCAAACGCAAGTTCAACTTTATAGGATCCAGTAAACCGATAGAGTCAAATATCTTTCCAATGATTGACAACATAGTTCGCTTCGGGAGTGACGATGTAAACAAAGACGAATCCTTGAGACACAACGTATCCGACGTAGTTGACCATTCAGGACCAAGTATTTTTACGATCGAACGAGTTTTACCATAAGTTAACCAATTTCACATAAGTTACCGAATTTAGTAAACTTAAAGGCAGCTGCTTCAAATGCGGACTTCGCATCTACCAAGAATTGTCAAAGGGTTTCGTCGTGATGAGCAACGATAACGAAATCATTCATGTACGACGTGAGCTATTTACGAGATGATTCGTTGGAAATAATTCGATACACTACTTGGGTAAGTATGGCGGGTGACGATATTACTCCAAATGGTAATGCGATCATCTCGTATTTCTTCACTTCACCGTTTCTTTCAATCCACACAAGACAAAGATATTTTCGATGTTCGGGCTTAATGTTGATTTGGAGAAAAGCTTTAGACAAATCAGCATAAAGAATATGTTTATATAAACGAAATCGAAACAAATGATGAACCAGATTGAATCCAATTGCTGACCCTTTCCACAGAAGATGGTTCAAAGATTGATCATGTCCAAATGACGCATTGAACACGATCCAAAGTTTTGTCGAAGTAGCCTCAGGTCCCAAAACGGCATGATGAGGGATAAAATATCCGTCAAAGGCGGATATCTCGACAGCTTGACCGGACAAAGCATATTGGAAAAATTCCTTCTTGTAGTCATCATTTCGAATAAGTCGATCGATGAGTACCGATGTGAGACGACAAACTTTGGCAAAGTTTGAAACAGGCCGTACTTCCGACAAGAACGGGAGAGCTGCTTTGAATGTTCTATTTTCAAGAGGCACGACATTCATGTCCAATCGATCTTCATCCATGTTTTTCAAATCGTTTATCAATGGAATGGAATAGTACCAAAAATCGTTTCCAATTTCATCTGACCAGATTCGTCTAGCTTCGTTATTCGTGGTAGCATATCCGTGCCAATAATCAGGTCACAATAAGGCAATGACGACATCACGTACGCTTTCAATGGCACCTCGGTTCCAAATTCTTCCAGACGAATCTTGACTTTTGATCGCGATGTCAAAATTGGACCACCAGAGAATCCTCCTACGCGAATACTTCGACACGAAAAAACTTGACTTGGATTTTACGATTGCTTCACGTATCATATTTAATGGGGAACACGTATCCAACCATGCGACCAATTTACGCTTACCATGCGACCGTTAGTTGTTGTTTGATGAAAGGCAAGAAACGATTGATGATCTGTTTGGTTTTTTTGCTTGAGTTTATATACAAATTTTACGCTACTTCAGCCACACATTTGCTAGTGTTCAATGTGGTATGTAGAGTTAAAGTTAGTCATTTCAGTTTAAACTTCGATTGAACAGTAGTACACAAAACGTTAGGCACACCAGTTTAAACTTTGATAATTTCATGTTGCCAATACACCATAAGATAAAAATGAACTCTATGTCAAAGCATGTACAACGTTAGATGAGTTGGGGCCAATCACTAGTTGTACAGTGAAAGAAGGAGACCAACAATATGAATCATTTGTATCATGATTAGAACGATTAAATAGGTTCATCGATTCGAGTCAAATGTATCATCATGAGTCGAGATGCTTCATTGATGCATCAAAATATATCAGCAAATTTTGGCACTAAAACAATAAACATAAACAAATACATGTGATCCCCCGCAATTAACATCAAAATAGCAATTCATATCGAAATAGGCATTTACAGATATTAAAAATCAAGAGAGTGTAGAAAAACTTTACTATATTGACAATCAAACAACCAAGTTTAATATTGCCTTTTGTCATAACTGCTAAGTTGTCAAAAGAATTTCAATTATTACATTAATGTTTTGCATTCATATGATTTAAGGACATTGTTGTTGGCTTCAATTATGTCTATTATTAGAGCTGAAATATTGTTTTGTCAATTACAACGTAAATGTTTTGTATTATTTTATCATCAATATAAAATAAAGGGTAATGTTAATAATTAACTGAAATAAAAAAGTAAATCAATAGGTTGTAAATAAATCTAAGCAATTAATTTACCAAAAAAAATGTATCATGTGTTATGACATAGCCATTTATTGTATTGAAACCCGAAAGTGACATTTTCTCCATATTTTGAACCATATTGTTAATCTATCAAACAAAAAATAAATTGATCAATTTAACAACTATAAATAGGTTACAAGTTTTACCTTCAAGATATTACGAATATATTTTGAATGGTTAACTTCAAAACGTGATACCAACGAAACCAGCTGTTGACTTTGTTGTACGTGTCGATGCACGACAGCACCACAAATAAATATGATCGATCCTAATAATGTGGCGTTCAATAAAAATAACAGAACATAAAAGGTAAAAATTGACGAATCTCCAAACAAAAAACCATAAACAATATATGCCATAAGAAGCAAATAGAAAACAAATATAAATGTAATATAGGACGACCAAAATCGATTGTAGTCAGCCATCTCTTCATACAATGAACTGTATCGCAAATTATAACGCATAAACTTATTCCACAGAAACCATTTGATTTCAAATTTAGATTTCTTGCCAGATTTGCTCCTTGATACCATTTGATACAATGATTTTCGAATATCGATTAATATACAATGTTGTTTAAGTCGAATATATTCGGTCATGATTGAAAACGTTACCAAATTACTGTAGATAACTGAAATGACAAATATAATATTATTAATAAAAATATTATAATTATATAATTATTTGGGCATACCGTTACATAGAAAATAACCACAAACAACATAATTGGTTATGGAAAAAATGGTTTTCATTGGTGATTTTTTATAATATCCACGATATATTGCCAATGTTATTGAAATCATCATTACAAAGATTGGTATTATAGTCATAAAAATGTGGAAAAGAAGCCAAGCAAATTTACGAAACATTTTGAAACGTTTGAAACGTAATGAATCTAATCCAAAATGCGATGGATGATGATATTTGTCACCATTTTCGGTCATACGATTTAATGAGAGAAACTTATAATCAGTTAAGGTATTTGTTAACGTAAATTGAAGGAATAGAAAACAAATAATTGACCATATCAAAATGGTCATTTCAATTGTTACACTATCCTTTTCTAAGAATGCCGTTCCAATCCAAATTCGTCTTTCTACGGTGGATGTTGTTGGTTTAATAAATATAATTGCAAAATTTCGTACCAACAAAAAAGCAAAATAATACTTGAGATAAATAAGGTGATTTGGAATTTGTACAAACCATGGATTTGTGTCCAAACTTTTATGAAACGACTTTCGGTATTGTTTTCGATATTCTTTCAATTGATAGTGTCGTAACTTGTAATCAATTTGATTTGTTCCATTTCGGTCATAATGGATATTGAATTTATCTATTAGTATTTGATAATAGTAAAGACAAATGTAGTTGCACATTAGATGATATCGGATTGTTTTTAATAACTTCATTTTATCAACTTTTGATGGTATTAATAATGAATACAATAAGTTCTTCGAATTCATTTAAATAAATTTTTTAAAGTTCATCTGCATTTATATGTTAGTTGGTTACGCAAATTGTGCGATTACAATCTAAGATATATTAGATTTATTTTGTGTTAAATAAGTGCAATTTGATCGATCAATGTCAACAAATATTTTTTATGAGTATTTAAAATATAAATGTTTGTGAAAAACTGCAATCAATAAAGAATAATATATTATATTTAATGATGATCAATGTCAGCTTACCGATTTAAGATTTCGCAATATGAATCAAAATTGTATTTGAACATATTTTCAACATTGCCATTGCTTTTGCTATTGTTTTTGCTTATAAACTTATTGTTTATGCATGAAATAAAAATCATTAGACAAAAACAAACAATTATTGACCTGTGTTGACCATGGTAACAACGCATACGTTTTTTATCATTTAATCATTAAAATAAAATAAAGTGTAATGTTAACAATTAGCTAAAATGGAAAGATCAATCAATAGGTTATAAATTAGGTTTGAACAATTAATTTACCGCACGATATGTATCATGTGTTATGACATAACCATTTAATGTATTGAAACCCGATTGTGACATTTTCTCCATATTATTAACCATATTGTTTATCTAGATCAAGTAAAAAATAAAATAAAATAGGTTAACTTAGCAACTATAAATGGGTTACAAATTTTACTTTAAAATATTGTGAAAATATTTTGATTGGTTACTTTAAAACGTGATATCAACGAAATCATCTGTTTCCAATGTTGTATTTGTTGATGTACGACAGCGCCACAAATGAAGATGATCGATCCTAATAATGTGACATTCAATAAAAATAAAAGATAATATGTGAAGGTCATAATGATCGATGATTCTCCAAACAAAAAACCATAAACAATATATGCCATAAGAATCAAATAGAATACGAATATAAATGTAATGTAGGAAGACCAGAATTGATTGTAATCAGCCATCTCTTCGTACAATGAACTATAACGTGAGTTATCACGTATAAACTTATTCCATAGTAAATTATTGATTTCAAGTTTAGGTTTTTTGTCATAATTTTTCCTTTTATCATTTGAAACAATGATTGTTGAATATCCATTAATATATAATGTTGTTTAAGTCGTATATATTCAGCCATGATTGCAAACGTTACCAAATTGCTATAGATAACTGAAATAACATTTTTTGTAAATTATTATTCGTAAAATCATTTTTCCATACCGTTACAAAGAAAATAACATAATACTGTATAATTGATTATACAAAAAATAGTTTCTATTGGTGAACGTTTATAATATCCACGTTGTACTGCCAATAACACAGCGATTATAAATACAAAGATTGGTATTAAAACCACAAAAGTGTGGAAAAGAAGCCAAGCAAATTTTCGGAATGTTTGAAAACGTTGAAAATGTAATGAATCTAACCCAAAATGCGATGGATGATGATATTTGTCACCATTTTCGGTCATACGATTTAATGCGAGAAACTTATAATCAGTCAAGGTATTTGTTAACGTAAATTGAAGAAATAGGAAACAAATAACTGACCATATCAATATAACCGTTTCAACAGTTTTACTATCTTTTTCCAAGATGGCAGTTCCAACCCAAATTCGCCTTTCTATGGTGGATGTTGTTGATTTAATAAAGATAATTGCAAAACCTCGTATAATCAAGAGTGCGAGATAGTACTTGAGACAAATAAGATGATAAGGAGTTCATACAAACCAAGGATTTGTGTTCAAACTTTTACGATGTGTTTTTCGGTAATGTTTTCGATATTCTGTCAATTGAAGGTGTCGTAAATTGTAATCAATTTTATAATTTACAGTTCGGTCATAATGGATATTAAATTTATCTATTAATATTTGATAATAGTAAAGACAAATGTAGTTACACATTAAGTAATATCGGATTTTATCGAATAATACCATTTTGCATCAAAAGTTGCAAATGAAAATCGAGTTCATTTGAATAAACATTTCAAAGTTTAATTAAATTTATATATAAGTTAAAATAATTATATTATATTATATTTACTTAAATTGAAATATCTTGTTGTTTTCATAAAACAAATAAGATATTCTGATTTCTCTAAATGCTGCAACTAAGTGCAGCTAAGTACAGTTGACTTTATGTCAACATAGATTTTTATGAATATTTGAAATGTAATTATTTTTTGGTAAAACCTTAATAAAAATGAATAATAAATTATTTTAAATAATCAATACCGATTTTTATTATTTGCTAAGGCCATATTCCCATCTACGATTTACGTAAGTTAAGTTAACGCCGATCAAACTATACTTAATTCTTTAATCATTATTTTTGTCAGTGAACGTTTTGTTTGTCATTGTTCATGTATAAAATAAAGACCATTAGACAAATAAACAGAGACTTATTGACCTGTATTGACCATGGTCAATACCATGGTTCTTTATCATTTAATCATTAAAATAAAATAAAGTGTAATGTTAACAGGAAACAAATAACTGACCATAACAATATGATCGTTTCAACAGTTTTATTATCTTTTCCCAAGATGGCAGTTCCAATCCAAATTTGCCGTTCTATAGTGGATGTTGTTGGTTTGATAAAGATAATTGCAAAACTCCGTGTTATCAGTAATGCAAAGTAGTACTTGAGACAAATTAGATGATATGGAGTTTGTACAAACCATGGATTTGTGTTCAAACTTTTACGATGTGTTTTTCGGTAATGTTTTCGATATTCTGTCAATTGAAGATGTCGTAAATTGTAATCAATTTTATATGTTACAGTTCGGTCATAATGAATATTAAATTTATCTATTAGTATTTGATAATAGTAAAGACAAATGTAGTTACACATTAAGTAATACCGGATTCTATCCAATAATTTCATTTTGCATCAAAAGTTGCAAAATGAATACAAAGAATTAATCGAGTTCATTTGAATAAACTTCTCCGAGTTTTATTAAATTTATATACAAGTTGAATACCTAAATTACTTTTTTAAATTGAAATATCTTTTTGTTTTTATAAGACAATTAAGATATTTTTAATTCATTAAATATTGCAACATAAGTGCAGTTTAGTTTAATTGGCTCTATGTCAACATAGATTTTTATGAATATTTAAAATGTACATATGTTTTTGTTAAAAATTTAATAAAAAATGGATAATAAATTATCTTAAGTAATCAATATCAGTTTTCATATACTAACTTTTACAAAAAAAAGTTTGGTTTATAGATTTAAATAATAATTTAGTATCAACTTTTAATACAATTGAATAAATTTAACATTTCTATAATTAAATCATATTAGTATCTGCGTGTGTTGATCAACTATATCAATGATTGCGACATAATTTAGGCAAGTCAAAAATGGATTTTTATTGATTTGCTACAGATTTCAAAACTGCAATCGTTTTATCTTTAGCAGATTATTTCAACATTGTCAGAAAAGTGAATTTGTTTAATGATTTAACTTTATTTCAAATAAACAATGTTAGTTTCCATTATTTATTTTACATGAAAAAGTTTGGTTTGACATGTAAAAAAAATATCGACAAATAATGTTTATATCGATTCATAATTATCTAAATTATTTTTAATGTGAACCAACAGATAGAGCTAAGTTATCTGTTTGAATTCAAATTGTTAAAAAAATATCATTTAACTATCAATAAGAAATAAATTGTAACATTGACAATTAGCTAAAAATGAAGAAATATCAATTTATTAATAAATTATAATGTGTAAAATTAACACAATAACTTACCAACCGGAATGTATCGTGTGTCATGACATATTCATTCAAAAAGGTGAATCCAGATTGAGACAATATGTTCATGTTACTAGACATATTGCCGATCTTGATCTGTAATAACAAAAATAAAATAAAATTTACATAGTTTAAAAAAAATTGAATTTCAAAATTGTATACTTTAAAGTTATTGTGAAAGTGTTTCAAATGAGCGACATCAAATCGGAAGATAGTAGACGTAAACCTTTTAGAATGTTGAACTTGTTGTTGAACGACACAACCACAAACGTAGGTGATTGCTCCTAATATTAGAACGTTGATTATGAGCAATAAGATATATAAAATTTTCAATTCAGAATTTCCCCATAGAATAACGTAGACGATATAGGCAAATAAGCATAAATAGGCGACAAAAACTGTTGTAATGTACGAGGTAAAGAAATGATTGTATTCAGCCATCTCCTCATACAGGTGACTATATCGAATATTCTCGCGCATAAACTTGTTCCAAAAAATCCATTTAAATTGTACAAATTTAGAGTTTCTGTTATAATTGCATTGTTCATTCTTGTACATCTTGGTCATCGATTGTTGAATGGCTAACGTAATGCAATGTTGTTTGATTCGAATATATGCCGCTATGATTATGAAGATGACCAAATTACTGAAAAGAACTAATTATATTTTCAATAAAATTTCAATTTATTTTAATTTAAAATTATAATTACAAACCGTTACAAACGACATAAGCCATAGTCGCATAGTTAAGCGTCCATAGAGTAGATCTTATCGGTGATCTTCGGTAATAGCCACGTCGAACGGACAATGCTTGTAAGGTGATAAAGACCATCGGTGGTACGCTTTGCATATAAATGTGATAAAGTAGCCAAGAAATTTTTCGAAATGTTTTAAAACGTTGAAAATGTATGGAATCAAGTCCAAAATTTGATGGATGACGATATTGATTGTCATTTTCAGACATACTATTCAATGATAGAAACTTATAATCTACTAATCTCTTTGGTACGCAGAATAGAAGAAATTGGATACAAATCATTGTCCAAAATGTGATAGTCAATTCAATGATTGGACTATCTTTTTCGAGGAATGCCGTTCCAATTAAAATCTTCCTTTCTATCGTTGCCGTTACAGGTTTAATGAATACGATTGAAAAACTTCGAATAAACCATGATATGAGAAAGTATTTAAACCAAATCAGATTTAATGGTGTTCGAATATACCATGGAAACGTTGGATTCGCATCCGTATAATAAGATTTTGGATAAAGTTTTCGATATTGTACCAATTGATAGTGTTGTAAATTGTGATCAAGGTGATTGATCACATTACGATCATAAAAAACGTTAAATCTATCGATCAGTTCTTGATAATAGAAAAGGCAAATGTAGTTCAACTTCAATTGATACCGAAATGTATTCAATGATTTCATTTTGAATAGTAATTGTTTAAGTAAACTTAAGTCCATTTGAATAAATTTGTTTCAGGCTCAATTCAATTTATAGTTTTAACCGAAGGTCTGTTTACCTATACTTCTTTGTTGTTTATGTGATTAATGAGAAACTAACGATTTATGTACAACGAATTGGTTTGATTCATTTCAAATTATTAGTTTTTAGGTGCATTTCGTATATTGATTAAAAAAATAAATTGCAATGTTGACAATCAACAAAGTTTGAATAAACATAAATTTCAACATTAGACATTAAACACAATTTATCGAGCTGTAGAAGTAACATAAAACTTACCAATCGAATTGTATCATGCGTCAAAACGTAACCATTCATCAAACTTTCAATGCTTTATCTAACAAAAAACAAATAAAATTGATGTTTGTCGTTAATTAAGAATTATGTAAATTATCATATTTCTGAGAAAAATTGAGCGCATTTTCAATATATCAGAGTTCAAAATTAAAATAAAATAAAATATCATTTTGCTTAGAAACAGTTGAAGAAAAAATTCAAAAAAAAAAAAAATAAATTTTATGTATCAATTCGGATGCTCTCAAGAAAATTGTTTGTGCTTAAAAACATGTGTTGAGAAGTCAGGTTAGTCTGATAGTGTGTTTGTTATGTGTTAAAATTATATTCATAAATATTGTAATGTTATGTTATACTTATTATATATTGATTACCATATTAAGAAAAATAAATATTCTTACCTATATCGTAAATTTCATAAAAAGATTCCGTGAATGCATAATGATTGTTTCCAAACAGTTTTGAATGAAATTAACGTTTGAAATATTATCAATTTCTATCAAATAAAAAAAAATATTAACAATAAATGTCAATATCGATTTATAATTATCGATTCTATACATTTATTTTTATATGAACCATATGAAACACTGTGTTTATATGTTTGTTGTGTCGGCTTTTTTGATTTTTAGAATCATCAAAATTTGTTTTTTTTCAAATGTATGTTACGATGTAAAATGGTTTGCTGGTATCATATAATTTTATAGATTTTCCCCACTTTAAAAAAATTTTAATTGTGATTTAATCAAAATTGTTCAATAAAAGATAGTTATGGTTTAACTATCAATAAGAAATAAATGACGATGTTGACGATTAGCTTATCAAACAAAATATTATTTTATTAATAAGTCATAGATATAATTTGAAAAAGCAACATACCAAACGAAATGTATCATGAGTCAAGACATGACTATTTTCATTGATTTGCTACAGATTTCAAAACTGCAATCTTTTTATCTTTAGCAGATTATTTCAACATTGTCAGAAAAGTGAATTTGTTTAATGACTTAACTTCATTTCAAATAAACAATGTTAGTTTCCATTATTTATTTTACATGAAAAAGTTTGGTTTGACATGTAAAAAAAATATCGACAAATAATGTTTATATCGATTCATAATTATCTAAATTATTTTCAATGTGAACCAACAGATAGAGCTAAGTTATCTGTTTGAATTCAAATTGTTAAAAAAATATCATTTAACTATCAATAAGAAATAAATTGTAACATTGACAATTAGCTAAAAATGAAGAAATATCAATTTATTAATAAATTATAATGTGTAAAATTAACACAATAACTTACCAACCGGAATGTATCGTGTGTCATGACATATTCATTCAAAAAGGTGAATCCAGATTGAGACAATATGTTCATGTTACTAGACATATTGCCGATCTTGATCTGTAAAAACAACAACAAAATAAAATTTTCATAGTTTAAAAAATTGAATTTTAAAATTGTATACTTTAAAGTTATTGTGAAAGTGTCTCAAATGATCGACATCAAATCGGAAGATAGTAGACGTAAACCTTCTAGAATGTTGAACTTGTTGTTGAACGACACAACCACAAACGTAGGTGATTGCTCCTAATATTAGAACGTTGATTATGAGTAATAAGATATATAAAATTTTCAATTCAGAATTTCCCCATAAAATAACGTAGACGATATAGGCAAATAAGCATAAATAGGCGACAAAAACTGTTGTAATGTACGAGGTAAAGAAATGATTGTATTCAGCCATCTCCTCATAGAGGTGACTATATCGAATATTCTCTCGCATAAACTTGGTCCATAAAAACCATTTAATCTTTACAATTTTTGAATGCTTTTTTTCATTGCATTGTTCGGTTTTGTACATTCTGGCCATCGATTGTTGAATGGCTAATATAATGCAATGTTGTTTGATTCGAATATATCCTGCTGTGATGATGAAGACAACCATATTGCTGAAAAGAACTAAAAACATTATCAAGAAAATTTCAATTAAACACATTTTAATGGTAATCTTTTAATTTACAAACCATTACAAACGACATAAGCCATAGTTGCAAAGTTAAGGGCCCATAGGGTGGATTTTATTGGCGATATTTGGAAATAGCCACGATGAACCCACATTGTTTGTGCAATTAATAAAACCATTGGTGGTACCGTGTGCATAATAAAATGATAAAATAGCCAAGCTACTTTGCGAAATGTTTTAAAACGTTGAAAATGTATGGAATCAAGACCAAAATTTGATGGATGACGATATTGATTGTCACATTCAGACATAACATTTAAAGATAAAAATTTATAGTCAACCAATCTATTTGATAAACAAAATACGAGAAATTCGATACAAATCAATGTCCAAAACATGACGGTCAATTCAATGACTGGACTATCGTTTTCGAGAAAGCCGTTCCAATCCATATCTTTCTCTCGATGGTTGCCGTAACTGGTTTGATGAATACAATAGAAAAGCTCCGAAAACACCAAAATATAAGAAAATATTTAAAACAAATCAGATGAATTGGTGTTTGAACAATCCATGGAAACATTTGCTTTGCATTCGTATAATAAGATTTTCGATAGAATTTTTTATATTGTACCAACTTATAGTTTGGTAAGTTGTAATCAATGTGATGGATCACATTACGATCATAATAAACGTTAAATTTATCAATCAGTTCTTGATAATAGTAAAGACAAATGTAGTTTAACTTTAATTGATACCGAAATATGTTCAATGATTCCATCCTAATGTAATCCCGTATTGGTTTTTACTAAAAGTAATTCTCATTGAATAAATTTGTTTCAACTCGAAATTTAATTTATAGATTTAACAAAATATATTTTTCATTTGTAGTTTTTTTTTATTATTTATCATATTACTAATGACAAACTAATGAATAAAATATGATGAATTGGTTTGATTAGTTCCGGATTATTAAGTTTTTTGGAATATTTTGCTAATTTTAGCATAAATGGCATTAACTTGGTTTACCATTTGCCTTCATCATTAAGATTCAATCTAACCTTCTATTATAAAATGCTAACGTTTAAAAATTAATATAACGTAACTATAATAAACTATAACGTATTTTATTCAATCTTTTCATTTTGACATTTGAATTTTTTTTATTTTAGATTTTAGGTTTAGTATGATTGTCGAAAAAAGATTTTTCTCTCACGATGATTTTGACAATGTTCAATTCAATTTATTTGTTAACCAAATGGTTTTTTATGAATTCTTGTTAATAAAAAAAATATATTTAACGGTTCAATATATACAATTCCGGATTGTATAATTGAGAATTTAGCACATTCAATAGGTTTTACGTTTTTTATTTTTACTCCACGTGGTGATACAATTTTTTCTGTTATACCAATTTTGTATTTAGATTAATGTTTTTGGTTTTATGATTATTGTTGAATTTTATGGCGTTTTTTGTGAGAAAAATTGAATAGTGATAAAACAATAATTATGTTGGTTTCGTTTGTGACGTCGAACTTCCATATTGACGTTTGCCACTATATAATTAAAATATAAGCTAACTTTCTATTATAAATGCTAACGTTTAAAAATTAAACAAAAATAAATTGTAATGTTGACAATCAACTACGTTTAAATAAACAAATTAATTAATTAATTAAGTTTTTTAAGTAAAGAATAACTTACCAAACGAAAAGTATCATGCGTCAAAACGTAACCATTCATCAAGTTGAATCCAGATTGTGATAATATTTCCATGTTACTTGATATATTGCTAAGCTTAATCTATGGGTTAAAACAAATAAAATTTATTTTAATTTTCAAAATAAAATAAATACTTTGAATTTGTTGGGAACATATTTCGGTTGAACAACATCTGATCTTAAAACGATCGATATGAATTGTTTATAATATTGAACTTGTTTGTGCACGACACAACCACAAATGTAGGTGATCAACCCTAATACGGTCAAACTTACTAAAAATATTAAGATATAAAAAAATTTCCATTTAGAATTATTCATAAGAATAACATATATAACATGAGCAAAGAGTCCTAAATAAAGAATATATAACACTGAAATGAATGGTCTCCAAAATTGATTGTAAAAGGACATCTCTTCATACAGATGACTATATCGAACGTTTGCAAGCATAAATTTGTTCCATAAAAAGCTTTTAAATTTTTCGATTTTGTTTTGATTATCAATGAATTGAACTTTGTTGTAATTCTTAGTTATCGATTTTTGTATTTTCAATACAAGGTAACGTTGCTTGATACGAATATATTGTGCTATGATTATAAAAGTTATCATATTGCTGTAAAGAACTACATAGATTTTTAATATTTTATAAGTTAAAAATAAAATAATGTTACCATTGCACATGAAATATGTCATTGCAGTAAAATTTATGACCCAAAAAGTAGTTGTTATAGGTGCTTTATAATAGTATCCACGGTGTATCGAAATTGTTTGTAAGATGAAGAATACTATTGGTGGAAAGGTTCGCGTCGGAATTTTGAAAAAAAACCAAACAACTTTACGAAACGTTTGAAAACGTTTGAAGTGTTTTATGTCTAATCCAAAATTTGTTGGAACACAATTGTTATCTTCAGTAACGCGATTTATTGATAAAAATGTATAATCAGTCAATGTATTTGTCAACGTAAATTGAAAGAAATTAGCACAAACAATTGACCATATCAAGAGGGTCATTTCAATTGATGGACTTTCATTTTCAAAGAACACAGTACCAACCAAAACTTGCATCTCTAAGGTTGCACTTAGAGATTTAATAAAGACAATTGAAAAGCATCGTATCAACCAGAATAAAACAAAATATTTAATGCAAATTAATTGTAATGGTATTTGAACATAATTGGGAAATGTTTCGGTATCTTTGGAATAATATGGATAAAGTTTTCGATATTGTATCAATTGAAAGTGTCGTAAATTGTATTCAATATGATTTATTACGGTTCGATCATAAATTAAATTATGTTTCTCAATCAAATCTTGATAATAATAAAGCGATATGTAGCTACACAATAAACTATAACGTATTTTATTCAATATTTGCATTTTGACATTTGAATTTTTTGAATTTAGATTTTTGGTTGAGTAAGATTGTTTTAAAAAGACCTTTCCATCACAATGATCTTGACAATGTTCAATTCAATTTTTATGTTAATCAAATGGGTTTTCATGAATTCTTGTAAGTAAAAAAAATAAATAACGGTTCAATATATGCAATTCCGGATTGTAAAATTATAGTTGAAAATATAGCACATTCAATAGGTTTCACGTTTTTTTTTTACTTCACGTGGTGATACATTTTTTCTGTTATATCAATTTTTGTATTTAGTTTAGTGCTTTTGATTTTATGATTATTGTGGAACTTTATGGCGTTTTTTGTGAGAAAAAATTGAATAATGATAAAACAATAATTATGTTTGGTTTGGTTATGTTGGTTTCGTTTGTGACGTCGAACTTCCATATTGTGGTACAACGAGTATAGCCTCTACAGGCTCATAAACCGTACTTGGTGGTTCCTTCTTTTCCGATCGATCTTCAATATTTGGTAACGGTCTAGTCGGTTGAACTATTGTTTCATCTGATGCATAATGATCTGGTTTATTCGATAAAGACGATGTCACATGAGCAACCATAACTTGAGGTTTTCCTAACTCTTGGGCCGTTTGAGTTACTGAACTTGTTAGAACAGAGTCTTTAGAATCACTAACTGGTATTGGATGAGTGGGATAATCCTCATTGTTTGGTCGATTAGGACGATCATAGTCGGGACGACTTGGCCGTAATGGACGATCAGGTTCATATGGAGGACGAGGTCGACTTGTTACTGGTCGATGTCCATCTGGTCGAGTTGGTGGTCTCGGTTCCTCATAATCGGGACGTACCGGTCGTTTTGGTGGACGTGGTTCAACATAATCTGGATGCGTTGGACGAATTGGTTCATTATAATCGGGACGATTGGGTCGGTTCGGTCGAATCGGATCGTTATAATCGGGACGATTGGGTCGATTTGGTCGAATTGGATCGTCATAATCGGGACGATTTGGTCGATTCGGTCGATTTGGTTCATCATAATCGGGACGATTTGGTCGGTTTGGACGAATTGGTCGAGTTGGATATTCATCATCGGGATAACTTCCCCTTCGAACCGGCATTACATTAAATGGAAATTCTCCATTCACATTACCAGCTGGAAAGTAGTTACACACCAACAATGTTTTGTAGTGTTCAAGTGTTTGATAATCAATTTTGGCACAACTCACTTCACGACTACTTTTCCATACTAGTTGTGTGAAGCCACCGGTTTTTGGAGAAAACTGTGGTCGATGATAATCATAGTTTCGAGATTCAACATACCATGTATTGATTGCTTCATCAACTGTTCGGTATCTAGTTGGATCTAAAAAATGATTTGGTTTGGATTAATTTTCAAATAATTCATTTAATTTTTACACAACTTACCATAGTACCAGAAGAAACTTTCACCCAAAGCATATCGACCTTTACTAATGTCTTGTTTGTTTTCAATATCTTCCAAGATGCTTTGTGCTCGTTCAACCGTATATTTAGTTAGCTAGATAAAAACAAAATCAAGATAAAGCAAGGTCCACTTTTTAAAATAAATTTAACTAAAAACTTACATTGAAACCAATTACCAATGGTGGAGTACTTTCATGTAAACGTCGTTTGTAATTGATTCTATCCAAACAACTATATTGAAAATCATCATCAGCATAAACACGATATTGTTGAAATTCTATAAATTAAATAAAAATTGTATTTTAAAATTATAATTTCAATGTGAGAGATTAAGAACCAACTTGATGGACCAACTCTATTGTAATTGGTTGATTCAATTGTATTGATCAATTGTGCAGCTGGTACAATGCCTTGCTCTGGTTTAACAGTGGCATTTACACAACAAAATGCTGCGATTGCAAATGCAATCACCGTCCACTTCATGGTCAACGATTGACCAATTCTTTATAACAAAAAAGTGAATTGAACTTTACAGAAATTGATTTTAAACACAAACGAATGGATAAGATTCTAAATCAAATTGAAAATGAAATCAAACTCAATTATTCACTGATTTATATATTCACTCAAGTTGAGAATGTTTGTCAGGTAGACCGAATCCGGTTTTTCCTTGTTCAAACCAAATCGTTAAACATAAAGTAGATAAAAGTTACACATTTCTTAACTAAAAAGTAATAAAAATAACAAGAATGATGTATAGATCGATTAGAAGGGAGGGTTAAATGTTTTATATTTTATCTACCAGCAGAAACTAGTTTCCTATCTAGAACTTGTTTTGTAGAATTGGTTTTCCTTTCAAAAAAGTAAAAAAATATAGGTAGTCTTGTTTAAGGTTAACGAATCCATTAATTACCATATTGATGAAACATAATAGTTAACCTTTGCTTTTTTTAAATTGATGTTCTAAAACTTTAGTCTATTGTCAGTTGAACATATTCTTACATAAACTCTTTTTTATCTAATGCATTAAGAGAAAAATTGTTGTTCAAGATTTGTTTTGAGGCACCAAGCCATTAACATATGAATCTTTAATTACATAAAACTCACTTTCATTAATTGCATGAATTAAGTTAGGATCTTGATGTTGAGGCGTTTGTAAGTACAGATCTTTATTCTGATGTGTTGGTCATGCTAAAATTGCATCGGTTTCGATCATCATCAAAGTTTTCTTCACTTTGATTGAACACAACAAACGTCACACAAACACAAACCTATAAGTGTGAATTAGCAATTTTATTATCATACCTTACTTAAAATTTTATACTTGTCTATAAACAAGATAATAATGAGTTCATTGGCACATGATGATGTATTTGTAAATTGGTCGTTTTGAAGCAATCAATCTTTTAAAAAAACATTTTAGATTAGATGATTTAAAATATGCTCATCACCTTGATGATATTTGATTCACCAAAATCTTTGATCTTTTTATTGATGAAAAAAATATATACCAAAAAACGATCAAACAAATCGATGTTTTATCCTTTTCCAACATACGGTTGTCATGATTATTAGAACTATTATTATAGCAATTAAGATGGCAATAATCCAAATGATGACCGGATTGATACAATCTAAGGTGCCAGTATATTTGGCACACGGTTTATCAAGTACTGTTTGTCGAAAACTTTGAAAATCTTGACCAGCTTCCGGACCACAGTACTTTATGGCAATTCTCTCCATACAGTCAAGAAATTTAAAATAATCACAACACGCTTTTCTCACTTGATCTTCGTCCACTTTAGTGTCATCCGAAAACGTGAACGTTGGTCGCGATGGACATTCTTGAAACTTATCCAAATTGGTTGTTAAACAGACTGTGTTCACAATACTGTTGACGCCACCTTTGAACGAGTCCACTATTTGGTCAATTCCAAAAGATTTCGTTACTTGGAGCAATGTTAAAAGAAATAAAAATATTCCTAATTTCTTCATTTTTGCTTAAATAATTTGTACCGATTTACTTGAAAATATGATTCAGTTTTTTTACATTAGACTACAAATTATTGCAAACATTTACATTCTTTGTTTCTAAGCAATAATCATTTGTTGCTATGCTATTAGCGTTATCAGCCTCAAACAGGTATTAAAAGATAAATAAAAAATCATTGAAAAAATCCTTTGAAATCATAATTGATAGGTTGTTCACCAGAGGGTACGTTAAATGGTGGTAACTACACCCAAACACTTTTTTTTGTTAGAAATTTTTTCTTGGGTTATGTTATTGATTTTAGGAAGTTTTCAAAATAAAGTTAAAATAGTTCCGAACGTCTGTCCAGGAAGCGGAACCAATAAGCTATGCAGTTGAAATATGTGGCTATATATATATCCATATGTTCATGATGCCAGACTGATTTATGATTTGGGTGCAATAAGTCAAATATGTTATGAAAATAACCGTATCATTAGTTGATCGAGCACACACACACACCATAATGGGTACAATTGAATGCATTCGTCAATAGTACATTAGTCGTCTGCTACTAATTCAATACATTGAGAGGCATTTGTTTAAACTAAGGAAGACACCATTCAAGGTCATTGTATGTAAAGATAGCTCCCATTATTTATATGCTTTATAGTACTAATAACTTCATAGTAACCACTACCCAGAAAGCAACATTTAGCAAGTACAGTTAAAAGCATCAACACAATTGTTTTCAATTGTTGTTTGTCATTGATTTACAATTCCATTTAATAAACATTGATGAATTATTAATTTTGATTTGATCTATCACAATGTTGAAGCCTCCATTTTATTATATCGGTTTTAATTCAATTCTTGGTGGTTTATTCTCCATATGGCTAACATTGGTATATAGTTGTCTTGCAACTATTCGTATGATCACCGAATTGATTCGAAACGGACCAAAAGCATATTTCTCTCAACGTGATCGAAATGGACCGAATCGTCCTAAAATTCTTGACACCGTTGGATCTCATTGCTTTATCTCCCTAAAACGTTCAAAGATTCGATTGCATTATGTTGAAGCGGGTAATAAGGAGAAACAAATCATGTTGTTCGTTCATGGTTTTCCCGAATGTTGGTTTTCATGGCGTTTTCAAATGGAAGAATTCAAACACGATTATCATACTATTGCTGTAAACATGCGTGGCTATGGAGAATCGGATAAACCAATTGGTATTTTATAAGTTGTTTTTTTTGTTTGTTTAATAATTTATTGATTTCGATCAAATAGGTGTGGAAAATTATTCTACGAACCTGATTGTTGATGATGTGATTGAGTTTATTGAAACCATTCAAACCAAATCGCATCCGAAGATCATCTTGGTGGCCCATGATTGGGGTGGAGCAATTGCTTATGTCATTGCACACAATCGGCCAGATTTGATCGATCGTTTTATCGTTATGAATGCGCCTCATCCATATGCTTGGATTCAACGTGTTTCCAATTCATGGCAACAATTTTTCTCTTCGTGGTACGTCTTCTTTTTCAACCTTCCCTTCTTGGCCGAGTTTAGCATCCAATCAAACGATTTTCAAATATTTGATCGCCTCTTTGGTAAATACTCTCAATCGGAAGGTGACATTGATGTCTATAAACATTACTTCTCACAACCATATGGTATTAGTGGTCCATTGAACTATTATCGAGCAATGTTACGTGGTTACGGATCCAATTCAAAAGGATACGATAATAAGATACAACCCAAAACATTGATTCTTTGGGGCAGAGACGATGTTGCATTGGTCAGCGATTTGGCTCATGATTCATCCAACATGTGCGTTAATGCTCGTGTAGAATATTTGGATCAATGTTCTCATTGGATTCAAATTCATCGACCAATGGAGGTAAACAGTATCATGAAAAAGTTTCTTCGTAACAAGAAAAACGATGATTGATAGAATTTGATTTTTAAATCACATTATTTCACATGGTGAAAAGGGTTTTTTTATTACTATTGTATTCAATTTCATAAATATCCTATTGGTGTAAATTTGAACACTAAATTGTGTAATTTGAACTTGGTATAAATAAAATCTGTATGTTGTGTGCATCTATTATGGTTCAATTGTATTGGTGAAGGGAAAGATCAACACTGTAATCACCAATTAAATCATGTTCCCTCAACAACAATTGCTACAACAACCGACAATGCTTTCCCATGTTGATTTATCCTAGGGGAAAAAGCCTCGATATCTTGTATGCACACACACACACACAACATTGCAACCAAACTCTGAAAAAACAACATTGTTGCAAAACTATTTTCAATGCAATTGCATCAAACAAACGTTACAATTAATAACCCTCATGTCCATTTGGCTTTACCATTAAACAAAATAAAATAACGCCCAACTCGATGAGGAAAATACTACGAAAGAAGAATTTAATTCTTATATTGTTTGTTTTTCCATTGTTAATTTATTTTTATTATAAACTTTATATTTTTCGTGATCTAATCTACATCTTTAGGTATGTGCATTATGTTATATTTTATTAGTTATGAAATATAATAACACAAATTTTATGATTAGACCTTTGTTTGACCGCAAAATTCAATTCGAAGAGATAACACATTATTATAATCCATATATGAATGAAAGTGAACTTTGTTCTATCCATGGTTGGACATTGAATAAGAATGTAAAAAATCAAAAAGTTATTGATTCAGTAATATTTTCGATTGAATTGGACTTGTTGGAACTTCGTTTGCGTGAACTATGGAACGTTGTCGATCGTTTTCTCGTACTCGAAACTGATCGCACTTTTTCAGGGAAACCGAAACCATTAATTTTGAAGACACATTTAGAAACAAGATTTGCGTGGGCTCGTTCTAAATTAAGCGTTAAATATGTAATAAATAAATTACGAGTTCTTAAGAATGGAGAAAGTCCATTTGTGAACGAGATTACAATGCGCAAAGAAATGGACCGATTCGTACGTTCCGAAGCCATTGATGGTGATTTAATTATCGTATCCGATGTGGACGAAATACCACGTGCCAATACAATTCATTTGTTGAAAATTTGTTCCGATTATCCATTACCATTACATTTACAATTGAAAACCTATTTCTATTCATTTGAATTCTTTTTCTCCTATACCGATTCATGGCGAGCAAATGTTCAACGATTTGATAAAAATAAATTTCAATATAGTCATGGTAAACAATCCAACATTATATTAGCCGATTCTGGATGGCATTGTACTTTTTGTTTTCGAGAATTGAAAGATTTCCGATTTAAGATGACCTCATATTCTCATAATGATCGTCTGATGGGAAGAACAAATCTATTGAACAATGAAGAGATTCAACGAAGAATCTGTTCCGGTGATGATGTGTACGATATGTATCCAGAAGTGTACTCATTCAAAGAATTGGTTCAAAAATTTGGTCGAATACCAAAGACCACAAGTCTAATCGATCTACCGCGTGGTCTACTTCAAAATCGTAATCGAATGAAATATCTATTACCAGGCAATTGTCGCCGACCTGATTATATAATTCTTAAATAAAATTCAAATACAAATTACTGACCGATTTTGTTACAATTAAACCATAATGTTGCACATAATCGATAAATTAAATGGCAACACGTTTACCTATAATCAGAGTGGTCCAATTTACCTATACTGGTCAGTTTATATATATGCGAATTGCTTACTTGTCTCCCGAATTATTACAGTGTAGAGGAGAGTACATTCACACTAAACTTGCAGAGTAGAAAATGAATTGAATTCATTCACGTTCACTTCATGTACCTCATTCACTGTATAGAACCCGTATACAACAACTCGAATAATGTATAGAGTTAAATGTACAGAACCAACGACCGACCGGTAACTAACGAAACCAGACAGGAGAGAGTGAAAGTGAATGAGAGCAATAGCAAAAAAAGGCAACTATCACAGGAAGAACCCAACAAAAAAAAAAAAAAAACGGTACCAAAACACGAACATGACTCGAGTGGTCGTTTCATATTGAATACGACATGCCGCCAAATGGACACACTGAATAAAATTTTCTAATTGTTATACCGTTTTCAACAAGAATCAATTGAACTTTGATTCATTTATTTATATTCTTGTATTGATGAAATTGAAACACTGCCAAATTGTGGGTAAACATTCACGTGTTGATGTTTGCTTTCTTTTACCCATTGTGCCAACATAAATGTTTTTGAATTTTTGCAACAAATGTGATTCATCGTCTTATTTATTGAACAGTGTGATTATATAATATACAATTTCATTTTGGTATGTATTTCTCTATTATTTTCTTTGTTTGCTTTCTAATATATAATTCGACCTGTCATTCATATAAATGTTTCCGAAAACGCGGTTTTCTAAAAAATCAGATAATCACATTTCATAAACCATAAAGAGCTTATGATCAGTACACTTTACTTATAATTTCAACTTAAATAGAAAATCTGATACCTGAAATCGATTTCAATTGAATGGTCAAATGACAATCTAACTAAAAATAAAATATAAAAAAGACGATATATTATGTTTTGTGTTCCATTTGTTTTCCATTCTTTCGTTACAATGATCAGATCATTCCACGTTTCTACAATAAAAAAATGAGAAGCTCAAAAACTAGGTTAACTACTAGTCGAGTGCTATGGTTGCACTATTGTTTTGAAGAAGAAAAAAAATGGTTTGCCATTTGACTCTACTCAAAAGAATGTATCGGTATACACTCGTACACATGCCGACCATTCGAGGTGGGCCATCTCCCAAATGAAATAGTCTAAACCCGAAATGGGTGACGCTTCAACCTAATTAGCCCGAATTTGCCATCGAACATTTATTAGAACAATGGGTAAAATGATAGTTATCGTCCATTCACAAATGTCCGATCCAAAAGACTGATAATCCTGTTGTGAATATATTGTTGAAAACAAAAATGAACGAAATGAAAGGAAAAATGCTGATTTTTTTCTATTATTATAATACAATGAATTTTATTTCCATTGTGATGACAAGTTTAGTATAGTGATAGAGATTGTAATTAATAAACTTTATTGTTTAATTTAGTTACTTTTGAATATTCATTGATATTTTATGTGAATATTCACATTTTTGAATTGTTCAAAATCAAAGAATCATTTTTTGCCTTCTTCATTCAAACCCAAAAGAGGGCGACTGTGTTTGCACAATTATTTTTTATCAAACAAAGAACTTATTTTATATTGATTAAAATAAGATTATTTATCTTGTCTCATTCTAAATGGTCACTCAATGTAGGTGTTGAATGCTTTAGCAAACATTAGAATTCTATAGGTAAAATAAATATCGGATCGAATGAAAACAAATAAAGAAAAGATTGAATATTCAGCGAAAATTGGGTCAATTGAAATAGTGAAACGTTGACGAATGTATGTCAAATTCTGACTCATATTTTAATTAGTAATTCTCAAACCATTTGGTCAATTGTTGCATTCGGTTACCCACATAGATAACCGAATAGGTCAATCGTCAAATTCTAACAACAAAAAATAATTATTTAATAGAGTTCCTATCATTCGAATGAATGAATGAATCATGTCGAAAGAATATCATACATTTCATATACATTCTCAATTTGCGCAACTATTGTCCAATATTCGTCGAGGTTCACTGGACAAGGTGAAACAATTGCTGATACCGGATGGAAATGTTCAAGAGAATCGTATAACATCATCAATTCTTCATCTACGCGATCGTAATGGACGAACGGCATTGCACCATTGTGCTGAAACGATGGTACCAACACCGAACAATAGTTCACCATTACATCCACGTTCACGATCGAATCAATTGTTTGAGATTGCACAAATACTTATCAAATTGAAACCACCGTTAGTCGAATGGCAAGATAATGAAGGAAATATACCCTTACATTTAGCAGTAATTAATGGAAATTTACCATTGACAAAACTGTTCCTCCGATTGATGTCACCCGAGCAAGTCAACATTGGAGATTATGAACTTCATACGACTGTTCATTGGGCTACGGTTTGTGGTGAATTAGAGTGTCTTGCAGTAGTGGTCGAAAGTGGCGGCGTTGATTGTGCCACAGCTGACATTTATGGTGCTCATCCATTACATTATGCAACTCAATCGTTTGTTGCTGCTACGGGAATTGACATTCCTGGAAATATGAATGGAACAACAATCAAACCATCAAATGGTAGAGTAAATAGTGCATTCTATCGAACAAGTTTAGCACATCAACGGCAAAGTATACGTCGTACAAATGGAATGCGAATTCTTCACTATCTTCTCTCACGACCAAATGTTGATGTAAATTGTGCTGATAATGAAGGTCGAACACCATTGCTTTGGGCTGCCAGTTCCGGTAAGTTTGAATTGAATATTTTCCATTTTAACAATTAATATTCGGTGAAAAAAAATGGTTTGCCGACCTTGAGTTACATTTAATAATTGGCATTTAAAATACGATAATATTATCGTATTTGAACAATGATCATCGAAGGAGGTTACCATGATATGCTCTATTTCGGTTGATATATATATATATTTTTTTTGTTGTTTCTATTCAATCATTGAAGATCATATAACCTTCAATTAATTAAAATGGGAGGAAGAATACGTGTACACGTTTACTTTGTGTGTGTGTGTGTGTGTGTGTGTTGTCCACTACAAGCAAAGAATAGCTGAAGATTGGTAATGGTAACCATGGTGATCATTGCAGTTATTGTCGAAAAGAAGTGGCAATCGAATGGACAATGGTTTTTTTCGGTGGTGGTGTTGTTGTTGTCACACAATCTTCACCGATAAAATGTCGGTTAGCATTGAACCAGATAATGCGTCGTTACCATTTTGTAGTCCTATTCCTTTGGGTAGATCCACTATATTGGTTCAAGTTATGTGTAGTGTCCTTTTTGAATCTGGTTACACTTGACCAATGTACTACTAGGATAACCACCAAACACAACAAATAGAACGAGAGTTAATTAGAGAATATGTGACCACAATAATAGTCGAGTGCACATTTCCTCCTCCCGTGCACTACTTTACCGTTTTGATGACCATGATGGAATTAACCGGCAATTCTAATGGTAAGTGTTCATGTTTATGTGATGGCCTCTAAAACAAACCGTTGCCGTTGCAAATACATTTTTTCCGATGATTCCGTAAAGAAGTCCAGTGTCAGTACACACCCACATAGACGAAACGTGTCCAAATGTTGCTATTATTATATATATCTGTGCCATTGCCATTGAGGCTTGTAATTTAGGTTAGTCGCCAATTGAAAAACCATTTCTGAATTGGATCGTCTCACTGCCAATTTTGCAACACTCCGAAACAAGTCGCAAACATTGAAACGATTGTTTAGTTGAAACAGTTCTGTCATAATGATTGATTATTTTATCAATTGTTTGATATAGGAAATCATGATGCATTACTTGCATTAGTAAAAGCTGGAGCTGAAATATCACAACAAGATAAAGACGGTCTTTCCGGTAAGTTCTTTTCCGATCTTCAATAAACGGAAAAAAAACTTTACATCTTTACATAGCTTTACATTGTGCATCATCTCGTGGCCATTACAAGTGTGCAGAAATTTTAATCATGATTTGTGGTTCCGATGTTCATCAAACCGATTCATCCGGTTGTACACCCCTGTTCTATGCAACCGCTTTAGGTCATCCCGATTGTGTTCGACTTCTCATTGAATCGGGTGCCGATGTCGACCATCAAGATCATAAAGGACGAACTGCTAGTCATTGTGGTATGTATCGTTGCTTCAGTTAAAATAATTAATTAACAAAAAAAACAGGAGCATCAAAAGGTCAACTTGAATCGTTAAAGATTTTGGCTCATCATGGCGCCAATCTATGGATAAAGAATGTTCGTGGTGATCTACCATTTCATGAAGCGGTTAAATCTGGTCGAAAAGATTTGGTTCGATGGTTTTTGGATATAAAACCAAAAACGATTGATGACGTAAATCTTTATGGTCGTTCAGCATTGCATATTGCAGCATTTAATAATGCCGTTGAACTATGTCGTCTTTTGGTTGATCGTGGAGCTGATTTAAATGCTGTGATGAAGGTTCGTTCATCCTATCTAACACCATTAGATGCTGCCAATCAGAATGGAAGTGATGAGGTAGCTAACTATCTTCGAACGGTTGGTGCACAACCGATTACACAAATTGATAAACGGTTAGCAGAATATTTACAATCATCATCACCAATCAAAGAATTGGGAGCTAGACAACGAAGGCAAACCAATTCAAAAGGCGTTGCCAATGAAGAAGAATTTATTACAGTTACTACTGATGATGAACGGTTTGTTCATTCTAGTGGAAAATTTAAAGATGACAAATCTGATGGTGAACAATATACGAAACTACCAAATCTGATTCCAAATTCTAGCCAACAACAGCAACAACAACAGCAACAACAACAACAATCACAATCACAATCTCAACATCATCAATCACGAACTGCATTATCAACTGCCTCATCATGTTCATTGGAAGCGAACAATAATGCTTCAAACGCTCATAACAAATTGCACAACATGAGAGAGTTTGAGACACAACTTTCGATTGATAAGCCAACGCACTTAAAACAGGCAATCATAACCAATGTTTATCTAACAACCGGGATTCCGGTTGCCAATGGAACTCAAATTGGTACTCCACTTTATTATGTAAAACGTGTTCCACCAATGAAAAAATCATCACATCATATGAAAGGTAGTACAGGTATAAAGGCATCAACCGGTAAACGTAGATCTGCTAATTTGGCAACAAATCATGAAACGATGGATACAAAAAGTCAAAAAGATTTGACCGCAACAAAAAATGTGAATGAGAACGATGATGAAACTGATGCTGATTCAACTAGTACTGTGAAACATTTGTCTGAAGGTGGCGCAACAGTTGTACTACAAACACATGACTCATTCAAATCAGCTTATGAGACTCGTGATGATAAAATGTTGATCACTCAAAAGTTGATCCTGCAAAAGGATGATAATGATGATGTTGATGAACAAGGATCAAATGATGAGGAGATTCAAATTAAAAAAGAAGATGAAGAACGACAAATGTCAGAAAATGATGAAAATGAACCAAACGAAAAAGATTTAAAATCAATAACTAAAATCGACATTGATCACAACAAAAATGATGTTCAATCTGAATCAGAAAACGAAGAAGATGAAGATGAAGAAGAGGAGCAGGAAGACGAAGTAGAACAAGAAGAAGAAAAGGATGAAAACAACAAAGAACAAATGATGAGATCAATCACAGAAGAAACAGGTGATGACGATAATGTTGATGATACAAAGAATGAATTGAGTTCTAAACATGAAAATATGGAAACAGAATCAAAAAATGTTAATAAAATTATGGCTGAGAATAATGAAGAAAAAGAAAAAGATGATTCCAAAGATAAAACTGAAAAAGATGAAGAAGGTGGAGGTCCAATGAAATGGATAAAATCAAAAGTAACCGGCGTAATTGATGGCACAAAAGAAATTATTGATGAATCAAAAGAAAAGGTAGATAAATTATTTGAAACGGAAAAATCAGTTGAAGAACATGAAAGTGATAAGGAAGAGACAAAAGAAACAGCAAATATTGAATTAGAGAGTAAACCAAAAAGTGAAGCCACTTTGGAGGAAAAAGAAGTAAAAGATGAAGGAAGCGGAGGTCCACTGAAATGGATCAAATCCAAAGTTGAAGGCGCAATTGATGACACAAAAGAATTTGTTCACGAATCAAAAGATAAAATTGATAAATTATTAGAATCAGATAAATCAGATGAGGAACATGAATTGGACAATGATAAAGTTGATGTCGAAAGAAAACAAAGTAAAGATGAGAATAAACCCGTAGAAGACGGTGAAAGTGGTGGTCCGTTAAAATGGATGAAATCTAAAGTAGACAATGCAATTGATGGCACCAAAGAATTTATCGAAGAAACAAATGATAAAGTTGAAGAGACAGTTGAAGAAACCAAAGTAAAAATAGATAAACTTTTCTCTAAAAAAGATTCAATCGAAGAAGAGAAAGAAATTGAAACGGAAATTGATCGAGAATCAGTTACTTCTGGTAAGAGAGATTCAATTGCTCGAGACTTTTCTCGTACTATTCACGATGGTTCTGACCAAGAGGAAATGGATGATGATGATAAGGATGTTCGTAAGAAACGTTCATTAGGTTCAGATGGTCATGATTTGGAAAATGTAAAAGATTTTAAAGAAGAAGAAGAAGATGGAAAAGATCGACCAGACGACAAACAAATTGAAACCATTGTAATTCCTACTGCCCCTATAGAAGAAAATTTGGTTCAAATGTCGGAAAATATTGAACCACATGAACCAAATATTGGTTCTACATTAAACTATATGATTGAAGGAGGAGATGATTCTACCAAATTTGAAATTGAAGCTGAAGTGCATGAAAGCATTCCAAACGAAATAAAAGATAACAAATTGAATGATAAAGATATAACATCAATTGATGGTATTAAGGAAAAAGTTGAAGAACATTTGAGTCATGCTCTATCGGAAGCTAAATCGGAGATTTCCAATCAATTTCAATCAGCTGAAAGGGAACAACCAATACGTAAAAAATCGATTGTTTGTGAAACAATTTCAATACCAAAGATTGAAACAAACATTGAACAACCAGATGAAAGTGATAAAGACAATAAATTGCTATCAGATTCTGAAACGAAAGAAAAACAGGAAATTAATCGAAAACTTTCGTATACTTGTGTAACGGAAGATACTGACACTCGTAAATCGAGTGAAGCAAAAAGTGGCGAAGCAGATCGATTGGAGATTCCAACACCAATAAATGTAAATGTAGACTATGACGACAATGTCAGTGAAGCTACATTTGTTCCTGATCGTGATCATCACGATGATGGACCAAGCTTTCCAATAAATAGAACTAAATATAAAACATCGAAACGTTACGATCACATTGGACCTAAAGTAGATTCATTTTGGTCAAGTCCGGAATCCGCCTTTCTAAAAGGTGGAAGTCGTTCAACGCGAGACACTAAAATGGGATCCAAAGGATCAAAGGAGATGATAGCATCAAATTTTGGTAGTGAATATGAATTTGCTGAAGATAAGTATGCTAAAATTAACCCAAAGATTATAAATCAAACAGTGGAAAAATATCTTCGAAAGTAAGTAAAGTATTAAGATTTTAGTATTGATAATTTGATCTTTTTTAAAAATCTTAAATAGATATTATCTTGAACGTAAATTGTTTGAAGAGTTGTACGATTTGAAACGTTATCAAATTCGTACCGGTAAAAGTAATGAACCCCAAATGGTTAAACGATTGTTGGAAAAGTTTCGTCGAGAAATTCGAGCACCGGGTATGGCTGATTTCAAGGGTCCATACTCTTATCGAGCTTACGAAATGTATTTGTATGGTAAGAATTGTTTTTTCTTAAATTTAATCAGTTATTTAATTGATAATTATTTTATTTTTTAGATTTACTTCGAAAGCTCTCGAAATCAAATGAAAGAAAGATAGCATTTTTGGATAAGGTATGTTGGCAAGCATTTTTCTCTCTCGTTTAGTTATTATGATTGTTTTTACTGGTATCTATGTAGTCAATAAGCTATGAAGACTTGAATCACAGTTTTGATAAAACTGATGAGGCAGAATATTATTACAATCAATATTACCAACAACAACAACAAGAGCAAGAAGACTCATCCTCATCACCGACAAGACACGCGAGAGGTGCTGGAAAGAGACGATCACAACGTTCAAAGCTACCATTTAGTAGTGGCAGTAAAGAGGATCCATTGTTGGATTATGATGAACGACATCCATTTGGTATGTCGGTCGATTACAAATATGAGTATCATAAATCACAACACATGGACGGAACGGGAAAGGAATTGGTCGATGTTATATGTGAAAACCTATACAAACGAACCGGAATGAATGGTAACAAAGTGGATGAATTGGCCATCAGTCGAAAAGTGATTGAACGTAAAGGTGATTCACCGGACGATGAGGAAACCGGAGAAAGTGATGGTCAACTTAACGGAAACGGACACGAACGTTCGGAGAGCGGTGAGGAGAGAGACGGAAATGAACCGAAATCATCAGACAAGGTATGCCACCTTGTTAAAAAACCTGATAATCGTATTAAGGTTTGTTCTTCATCGTCAAATAAATTTGTATCACGACGTTTGCCGCCACCGCCGTTATCCGCACCATTGCCCAAATCATTGATCAACTTTTACCAAAGACCGAGATTTAAACGTGAGAGAATGGTGATTCCTCCACGTATGAGAATCAACGTCGAACCGAAAACAATCGAAGACAGATGGCGAGAGTATAAAAAACAAGCGAAATATAGAAAACGTTCATCTTCAATTGACAATTACAAAATTTCATTATGGTATGAATTGAACAAAAATTAATCAATCAGTCATTAACTATAGCAATATATATTTTGAAAATGTTTTATTAATTTGATTGAAATCTAATGTAGATTTTTATGTTTAAGGTAAAACTTAAGTTATAAAACAAAACATTGATACAAGCGCACGACTAATCCCGGATTAGCACCTTGTTTTATCGTTATCATTTAGTTTTTAAATTTTATTATAGTTTTACTTATATATAAATATAACTAAAATATTATTAATTTTGAAGTTAATTATTGTTGTGGTCGAGTATTATGAATTATGCAATAAAATGATTATGTTAAATTGTTATTACGGCAAGAAAGCATTTAAATGTTCTTCAGTGTACTTTGATAAGAAAACGGACAATGAGGACGATTCGAGGATCACGAATGTTCATAGATGTAGTTACCGTTTTTCACAAAAATTCAGTCGTTCTTTGAAAATAATAAAAACAAGTTTTGTAGTCAAAATGATCTTCATGTTTTAATTTGTAAAATTAAGAAAACATAATAAATTGTTTTTTTCAGATGATTTTAATTATAAGAGTCAATTGAATTAATTAAGGAATATCTATTGAGGAACTTCTACTGCCAAACCACCCCATCGTAAACGGTAACGTTTACCCCGCCATCTAATCGTTGGTTGCACAACCGCACGTAAGTATGCTTCAGTGACTAACAATTCACTTAATAGCCACATTGGAATGAAATAAATTATAAACAAAAATGAAATAGAATGACGAATGATGAGACAAAGAATAAAATCACAAATGAACCAACAGAGTACATGAACACCAAACACGATGAATGGATTGATCCATTCAAATTGATATGAGATGGACCAAGCGGCAGCAATGCCAATGAAGAAACATTGACCTAATGGTTCCAACAGTATCATGTGAGGTAACATTGATTGACGTAGTTGAGCCCAACGAAGTATTCGTCTACGAAATTGACCAATATCATCATCGAAAGCATTTTGTAATGCCGGTTGATGATCGACACGCATCGACCAACCATTATCAGTAAAATATTTTGCTATAAAAAAGTCTTCGGCAAGATAGCGACCAAAGGCGACCAAACCGCCGGCTTCATCCAATACTGCTTTACGCATCAATGTCGACATTCCATTTGGACAATTAACTCTAATTAAATCTGAAAATAGATAAGGCCGAGCGTGGGTGGTACCAAAGAAAACTTGCTCCAAGCAACCAGACAATGAATTTCGATCGGTGGTGAACGGCATTTGATGAACAAGTCCAATTGAATCGCCATCCTCCGCAATCAAACAGTATACCATATGGGTAAGCATGTTTGGTTTCATATAAATTCTTGAATCGGAAATTAATAACAATTCATATTTGGATGAATAATATCCTGGTTGCATATTATTGATTTTAGGATTCACACCAATTGGTGCAATTGTATTTCCTCCCACAAATAATTTGGCATCCACCTTTGGATATCGATCGATTAAACGGTTAACCACATCAATGGCAGGATCGGTTTTGTCTTCAATACAAAATAATAACTCAAATTGTGATGGATATTTAAGTTGAAAGAATGATTCAAGATTTGAGTATAGGTTTTGATCGACGCCCATCAAGGGTTTGAGTATGGAGACTGATGGAGGTGTGGCTGATGAAAAGATTGGTTGTGTCCATCTTTTATGAAGTCGTCTTGTAGCATGGAACAATGCACCAAAATGGATGATCCACACGGATGACCAAATGGTGATCAATATAATGCTAAATGAATCGAATGCATATTCCATGTAGGGTCGGTCCATCGTTCATTGGCCATTAAATGATATAAACAATAATATTGAATGGAAAAAGTGAACATGAATAAGACAATCAACCAGAAAGAAACATTTCCATTGCCGCCTACACTAGAACATCAGTTTCGTGCTCATAGAGCAACGCCAAAAAAACATATCATTGATTGTTAGTACAATTTTTATCCCACATTAAACTTTCCCTTATTCCGATTACCTTTCTTGATAAAATTATGATAGTTGTCAATGGATATTATTGTTAATTTCAGGTTGTTGGAGTAACAATTACCAATCATGTAACTAACCATTGAATCACGTATGCAATGTTATGGATTTTAGTGGGGAAGAGCGCTATATTTACAAAAAATCATAAATCCGATAGAAGATGTCCTTATTATGGATGAATGAATACAAATGCCATAAAAACAAATTTATTTATTGGTCCATTAAACTTTATTGACTATACAACAATTATTCATCTAGCAAATATGTGAAATGATGATTTAGTACAAAATCAACAAGATCAAAACAGAGGATAATGAACATAAATGTTGTAATTTTCTTGTTCATTTTGATTTGTAAATTGATTTTCTAATATTTTCAAATAAAGTGACAATATGAAGAAGAATAACTAAGATGTAAATACAAAATTTTGATAAATCAATGTAATTCATATTTAGAAAATATTAAACTTACCAATTCAAATAATCTTGAATTGATTTTATAACTTCGGAACAAAGTGAAACCAACTTTGTTCAACCATTTTCGTTTGTGTTCAAGAGAATCAAACTATAATTGTCAAAAAACTATTATAATTACAAAATAAAAAAAACAAATAGTTACCATTAAAATATCTTTAAATTGTAATCGATATTTAAATTCAATTAAAATTTTCATAAATTTACATTGTTTAGTGCGCAAGTTTTCATTTTTGTGAGCTATTTGTACACATTCATAGGTAATCCATAACAAAATAAAAAAGAATTGTAATGAAAATATAATAAGAGTTAATTGAACGTTCTCAACTAATTGTACATTTTTTATCATCGGTAATATAAATGAAAATGAGAGATAGCAAATTTCGACAATGTATCCATAAAAATATGCTCCTAAATAATAATTCCAAATGTGATCTAATGCTTGTATTTCCTCATACTGAAATGCAATCTTTTTGTTGATTGATTTAAATTGCATCCATAATTTAAATTGTTTGATTTCATTTTGATTTGATTTTAAATTTGACTTTATTTGAGCTTGTTTGCAAATTTTTTCCAATTTATTGATGGAAAATGTTTGCTTTATTCGTAAATATCGAGCAATCAACATGAAATAATAGATCAAGATATTGTTTGCTATAAAAAAACAGAATCCATGTTAATAAATATGAAAATTAGTGTTTATGTGAAATTCTTACCAAGCATTGTATAGCTGAATTGTATGACTACAGATACAAAAATAATATAATCGTTGGGAGAATTGGTCCAATTAAAGTAAAGACTGGTCAAATAAAAACTTTGAATAAAAAGGAAAAAAACTACAGTAGATTTGTGAAGAATATTCTTCATTTTCTTTCTAAATCGAAACAACTTTTCCGATTCATATTTGTTGAATACTATTTAAAATAAACAGTTGTTTAATAAAATACCCAAGTTAAAAAATTCCTATATTACCAAATTTATCTTCAATAATTTTAACATTCTTATTTTGATCGAATTTAACGTACATTATGAAACGTTTCGATGGTACCGGAATTTGTTTGATCATGAATACAAATATACTTAGGCACATCGTAATCGCAGTAGCAAGTATGACATCGGCTTCCGCCCACAATACTCGTGGAAATATTTTCCGATAAAATGAAGTTTCCATTTCTGGACAATTCAAAGGCTTTAGATTGCATTGAAAAAGTACAAACGCCCATTGGATCAAGATATAAACATTCATAAGTATGGGGATGAGATAATGTAAACGCCAACTTGAATTTTCCCAACGTTTGCTTCTACCATCTTGTTCTTCTTCAATTATATCGAAATCAAAATAAGTTAAATGATTCCTAAAAATTTTTGGAAAATAATTGCAGAAACTTTTAAAGATATTCATGTTCAATGTGTGTTTGTTTGAGAATCTTGCTGTACCATGAAACCTCCATTGTAACAACTCAATTTTATACTATATTTTTGAACTAAAACCTTTGTTTTGTTGTTTAATTTTGTTTACTTGGTATAACAAAAATAATGGCAATAATAATAAAAAGAATCGATTTGTTTTAATTGTAGATGAATTTTTTGGTTTAATTCTCTTTATTTCATTATTAGTTTTTATATTTTTTTTTTGTAATAACCTTTGTTTTCTTTGTGTTTAACAAATGTGGTTGTTTATTGGTCTTGAGTATTTTAATTTAAGTTTTATCATCAAAATAAACTTGAATTTTGATAATGGCAGATAAACGATTGCACTCTTTATTTTTAAAAAGCATTTTGTGCAAAATCAACAAAATCAAACCAGATGATAATGAATAAAATTACTGTAATCTTTCCGTTAATTTTGATTTATAAATCGATTTTTCAGTATTTTCATATAAAGTGACACGATGAAGACAAATAACTAAGATATAATAAGTTTGATAAATCAATGTATTTTATATATGAAACTTACCAACTCAAATAATCTTGAGTTAATTTTATAACTTTGAAACAAAGTGAAGCCAACTTTGCCTAACCATTTCCGTTTATGTTCAAGAGAATCAAACTATAATCGTCGATAAACAATTATAATTACAAAAAAACAATTAAAATATTTACCATTAAAATATATTTAAATTGTAAACGAAATTTATGTTCTAATAAAGTTTTCATAAATTTGCATTGCATAGTGCGCAACTTTTCATTTTTATGAGTTATTTGTAAGCATTCAAAGGTAATCCATAACAAAATAAAAAAAAATTGCAATGCAAATATAATAAGTGTTAATTGAACGTTTCCAATTATATGTACATTTTTTATCATTGGTAATATAAATGAAAACGAAAGATAACAAACTTCAACAATATATGCGCAAAAGAATATTCCTAAGTAATGATTCCAAATGTTATCCAATACTTGTATTTCCTCATATTGAAACGCTATCTTGTTGTTGATTGATTGAAATCTCATCCATAATTTAAGTTGATAAGTTACTCTTAGTTTTGAACTTAAATCTGAGATCATTTGAGTTCGTTTACAAATTTTTTCCAAGTTATTAATGGAAAATGTTTGCTTCATTTGTATATAACGAGAAATTAACATGAAATAATAGATCATCAAGTTGTCCGCTATAAAAAATAGTTATCTTGTAATTAAATTCAAATACAATTCATGTGAAATTCTTACCAAACATTGTATAACTGAATTGTATGACTACAGATACAAAAATAATATAATCGTTGAGAGAATTGGTCCAATTAAAATAAAGACTAGTCAAGTAAAAACTTTGAATAAAAAGGAAAAAAATTACAGTAGATTTGTGAAGAACATTCTTCACTTTCTTTCTAAATCGAAACAATTTTTCCGATTCAAATTTATTGAATACTGTTAAAAATAAACAGTTAATTAAAAAAATAACAAATTTTGAAAAATTCATATTTTACCAAATTTATCTTCAATTATTTTAACATTTTTATATTGATCAAATTGAACGTACATTATGAAACGTTTCGATGGTACCGGAATTTGTTTGATCATGATTACAAATACACTAAGGCACATTACAACCGCAGTAACAAGTATGACATCGGCTTCCGCCCACAATACTCGTGAAAATATTTTCCGATAGAATGAAGCTTCCATTTCTGGACAATTAAAAGGCTTTAGTTTGCATTGAAAAAGTACAAACATCCATTGGATCAAGATATAAACATTCATGAGTATGGGAATGAGATAATTTAATCGCCATCTTGAATTTTCCCAACGTTTGTCTTTACATTCTTGTTCTTCTTCCATTATATCTAGATCAAAATAACTTAAATGATGCTTAAAAATTTTTGGAAAATAATTGCAGAAACTTGTAAACTTATTCATGTTCAATTTATTTTTACTTGAAAATGGTAATGTACCACCAAACCTTTATTGAAACAATATTATTTTTGGGCAAAAACATGCGTTTTGTTGTTTAATTTGGTTTGCTTGGATTAAAAAAAATGAAGACAATAATAATAAAAAGAATCGATTTATTTTAATCGTTTAATCGACGATGACTTAAAATTTACAATTTGATAGTTTAATTTTTTTTCATTACATTATTTATTTTTTTTTAATTTATAATGATTTAAAAAAATCTTTTTGTTTTGTTCATGTTTAATTCTATATGAAAGTGAAATTAATGTATAATGAGGCCATTTATTGACCTCGAGTTTTATAGTTTTAGTTTTATTACAAGAATAAACATGAATTATGGTAATGGCCAATAAGCGATTGCACTCTTTATTTCCAAAATGTATTGCACCTATTTGATAAAGTACAAAATGTTAATTGAAACGTTACTTTTCCTATTGCAAAGACGAACCGTAACCCAATTTATTCGACAACAATATGCAATTTGATCTAAAAATGAAAGGCACAGGTGGCTCAACTATCTATCTGAACATATGTGTTCTCAATATTGAGATTTCGAGGTCCAACATCGAACATTTCAATTAGAGGGGGAATCGAATAGTATTTATTCAATGAATCAATCTCACTTATCGATACAATTCATTAAGCAATCTATACACAATGGATTACCAATCTATTTATACATTAATTCTTTTGGTATTTTGCACTTATATAGCAGAATCTGAACAACAATGTCCGGAACGTTTCGTACGAGAGATGGTGGACAAACATAATGAATTACGTTCGAAACATGGCGCTCCGCCACTAAAATATTCAAAGATGATGTCCCAATGGGCACAAGATTGGGCTAATCAATTAGCATATTATGGTATGTCAACATATTGATCTATTTACAAATTAATAAAATTATTTACTTTACCCCTCCCCTCTCTCTCTCAAAAAAGGTTGGTATTATTATCGACCAAATAATATGTACGGAGAAAATATCTTCTGCTATTATAATAGTTATTATTATAACAATGAATATTATATGAACTATCCAATGGATTATTATTATTTTCCTATGATGATGGGACAATATCGTGACTATAATGATATTCCTGAAGATGAATTTCCTATCGATGGTGCAATGCCAGTTGAATATTGGTATGGTGAAATTGAACAATACGAATGGTTTGGCAATGAACCAATGAACATTGATACAAATCTGAAAGAGATGGATCCAGATAGTTGGAGATCATTTACACAATTGGTGTGGCGTGATAGTTCCGAGATTGGTATTGGATGCACTAGAAATGGTAATGGCGATTTATTGGTGGTTGCCGATTATGATCCACCCGGTAATGTTCCTGGTTCTTTTAAATCAAGTGTTTTATCTTTGGCTTAAAGAAAAAAAAATTTCATGTTCTTATATTTTATTTTAAGAAATTAAAGACACATTAAACAAATGGATAAATTGATTCTGCAGCATAAATGGCAATGTTATCTAATCCAGCGACGTATCCTTTGTTGGAAAATACGGCCGCAACAATCTCCTCTTCTGGATAAATGATTAAAAATGTAGTTGCTCCAATCAAACCGCCCGAATGCCAAACAAAATTACGATGTTTCAGGTTAGGATTAACTTGAGGACTTATGTAGGCAATGAACCAACCATATCCATAATCATTGTTCGGATGCCATGGAAAATTAGGAAAATTTGTTGTTCGCTTTATCCACATTTCTTTCAATGTTTCATAACTCATTATTGAATGATCGGTTCGATTCTTATAAGAGTTGATAATCAAATTTCCAAATTTAATCAAGTCATTTGTGGTCGACATAAGACCACCAGATGGCCACCATCCTACTAAATGAAACAAATCATCATAAACCATTGTTGGGATGTTCTCTTTTGGTAAATATTGATTCAATAAACGATAATAATGTGAACGATTGGTTAGAATCAAATCAGACGTTTCCACATAAGTTGAATCAAGTTGATATTTATGAAAGAATTCCTTCATCGTTTGTTGATAACTTTTACCGGACACTGATTCAATGATTGCACCCAATAGTTGATAACCATAGTTGGAATAAGCAAAATTTGTTCCCGGTTTAAAAAGTAACTTTTCATCGGCAAACTTATGGATCATTTGTGTACAATTGAGACCAATGGTAACATTATCAAAGTCATTTAATGTTGTTACATGTGTTCCGGCAGTATGATCCAACAATTGTCCGACGGTTATGTTTACCAAATGACCATTCCAGTATTTCAATGGAAAATCATGAACATTTATATGTTTACTTATGGGATCATCAAAATGAATAAGACCTTGATCGACGTATGTAGCAATCAATGCGGTGGTAATCGGTTTCGATATGCTAGCCAAACGATGCTTAGTATCCAAATTTGCTTTAACATTATTTTCCAAATCGGAATATCCCCATGCTTTTTCCCAAATCAATTTACCCCGTATTGAGATACTGAACACAAGTGAAGGAGTTCCCGATGCATCCATAATTTGTCCGATAAATTTTTCTACATTTTTAATTGCATCCGGTAATGATTTTACTTCGGTTCCAGTATTATCATAATATTCGTTTCCAAAATTGAATGAAGGAATATTATTCACAAACTGTCCATTTGTAGCATCATTAAATAAAGACAAAAATAAAAAAATAGAACAAATTGTATTGATAGAAAACATTTTGGACTTGTTCTACAATATCCAACTTCTAAATGACTAAATGATTGTTTGCTAATTATAATCGGTATTGTGGGATACTTGATTGTGACATCTTGATGAGATTACTGACATAAGCATAGTTACCATTAATAAGATTACAATGCTTTTAATGTTAAGATTATTTAGTGGTTTTTACAAATTTGGAAATGTTTTTTAGCTTAAGGTTACAGGAATTTTCTTTTACGTATTTGATAATAATTCTAACATCTATCTATTTTATTCTACTAATTTTTTTAAAACAAATATTCCTTTTAACTGGTAGAATAACTTAAGAAAACATATTTTTTGTCAATTAAACTAAATTGTATCATTTATTTTCTATTATTATAATTTGTACCTATTTGTCTTACTTTCCTTTGCGCAAAATCCATGGATGTTCTAGAACTTGTGCCATAGTGATACGATTCTTTTCCTCTACGATGAAAAATTTTTCTTGTAAATCACGCAAATCAGCTGGAAACTTTTTAACATATCGCGTTGCCAAATGATCAGGATTTAATTGTTCGGCAAGCATTGTCTTATCATTGTCGAAATGAAATGGAAACTTATTATTTAACATTGCAAATAGCATCACACCCATAGCCCAACAATCGGCTGCGAATGGATTATATCGACGTCGTTGTACCAATTGTGGACTATAGTACGGTTGAGTACCGCAAAACGTTCCCGACAATATTGCCGCATGTCGGTCCAAATCGTACGCATTACGTGCAAAGCCGAAATCGGTTAATTTGGCACGATTATTGTGCAACAAAACATTATCGATCTTAATGTCACGATGTGCCATCTTATGTTCATCATGCATATATTGTAATGCTCGAGACACTTGCGTAAACCAATAGCACGCTAACGATTCTGCCATTGGGCCGTTGTTCTTCTTCAACCAACCGGTAATGTCGCCACCGTTTGCAAATTCAAGAAATATGAAATATTTGTTATCAGCTCGTATGATATCATGTACCGCAATCACATGTTCATGTTTCACCTCCTGTAAGGCGGCCAATTCACGTGGCCAGAATCGTGTATTATACTTATCGCCCAACTTATCGATAAACATCACCTTTATAGCAACCAGCTCACCCGTTTGTACGTTTCGACCTTTAAACACCTGACCGAATGCACCTTCGTTCAACTTCTTTTCAACCACATAGTTCTTCTTCTTGAAGACGGCTGCCGTTTTCGGGTCTAAATTGAGTGTCTTATCATCCTCAGCCATTGTCTATTTAATTATTATATTTATAAATTGAAAAACAAGGAAAATCGTTCCTTGTTCCAATTATGAATACTGAAATCGAAATGATAAAAACCATTTTAAATGCTAATGCTTTTAAATGTATTGGCAAGTCATTTTGTTCGTATTCGAACATGTTCGCACAATGTTCGTAATGTTCGCACATTCACAAAAAATGGATTTCATCCATTTATCATTTTGTTTTATTATAATTTATATGTTGGTAGGCTGTTCACATCTTGGTGGATGGAAATTCAAGTTTGACAACCTCAACCATTCCTAATGTGAAGAGTATTGCGCACACTCGCAAGTCTTTTGATACTTGAAGAATAGCTATATGGCACTATATATGTATTGTGTGTACGATGCCCACTTGTTGATGGTGGTGTGATGACCCCCTTTGTTAAGGCAGTGAGCAACAAGCACGCTGACATTTGTCTTGTTTGTGTACATCTATGTATGCATATACATCTGTAGAGAAGCCACATACAATCTTCATTTGAATATCATTTCAAAACAACAACGAAAAAATGTGCACAATGAATAATTTCATGCTTATTCCATTATACTTGATAATTATTCTATGCCAACTTGAACCGACAACTGAAAATGGTAACATAACAAATAATAATACGTCGACAAAAACAGAAGATAAAATTGACAAAAACGAATCACTGATACCAATGGAAATAATACCAACTCCAAATATTACTAAAACGAATGAAACGAGAACAAATTCTACGAAAGAACTTTACAATATACTCGAATCAGAACTTGGTTCTCATAAACGATCTGAAGATCATCATATTTATATACATCAAACATCTAGAACGGCATTTTCTGCGTTCTTACATTTTTCTCTGATTATAATCGGTCTATCTATTAGCGTTTTATTAGGAACAATCGTTTGGAGTTGGTTGAATGAGATACGTCAACATATTCGTTGGTCGATGCAAAGAGAACCATTGATTAACGAAGTTCATCAAACACGAAATCGACGACGAAATCAAAATTCAGATTGGACAGTTACAAAGTTATGAATATCAGAAAACATTTGTATCAATGTATATATTGGCATCAAAATATTGAAATCAATTATTTTAACTTTCATTTAATTCTCACATATATTTTAATTGATCAGAAGATCGGACCGAACAGCATGTCCGTGTCCGTATCTTCTGGTACTCGATTTTAAAGTAAATAAACATATTATTTGATAATAATAATTTTATTTAAATATAAATATAATATTACATGAGAATGACAATTAAAGTATGAATTTTATGGTATAAAGTTATTACACACAGAGAAAAATTGTAAGTAAAAAAGCTACTAAGTGGAATATTAGTAGAATTTATAAATTTGATGATTACTTTACAATTTTATTCGAACATTTACTTTCATTTCTATCATTGTAACCATCGATTCTTGCCTTTAAGTCGTGATATAAAAGTTGTCCAACTTCCTGTTGAACAAGTAAATCTTCCTTATTGTTGAGATAATATCGTATCAACGACGTCAAATCAATATCATCGGAAAGTATCAGACCTGTTGATGCAAATGGATCACTTTCATTGAGCAGATAAGAATCATTCGAAAATAGATTCAAACGATTAACTTTAGCCTTTTTCTCTATATCAGGATACTTCCTTGAAATTCGTTGTTCGAACATTGTTCTACGAGTTTCAATATTATCACGCAAACGTTTAGCTTCATCTAATTGGCTCCATAAGCGGGTAAGTTTTTGTTGCCAATTTTGGCCTATCTCAACTGTTGCTTCTTTTTGTTCTTCGACTTGTTCTTCTTCTTCTTTGTTGGTTGACTTTTCATTTGATTTGATTTGAGGATAACAATGGGATACAGTATCAAGATTCGTAACGACATCATTAGGAACATCAATGTTTCCATTGGGAAAAAAGTTGTTGTTATCGTTCTCCAATGTTCCGTTACAATCGGGAACAGCAGCAGCACGTTTCTTGATCCCACTCACTTTCAAACGTTCATGTCGTGCCAGCTGTTGTACAATGGATACCATCAAACGGACAATCGTGACCATATCGTTACAGAGCAATTTCAACTTTGATTGATCCACCAAACTATTTGGTTCGAGGGTAGATAGGCGTGCATCAACAAGTTGTCCAACGATCTGTTCATTACGTTCAAGTTCCAATGCTATACGTTTCTGTTCACAACACAAATTAGTCAATCGCCATTGTAGATGTTGTTGTCGTTCTCGATTTTGTTCGATTGATATCAATTCTTCCTCTTCATCATTGTCCTCCTCCTCCTCTTCCGGTAAATCTGAATCCAAATTAGATTCCTTTACGGGTGGTGGTGGTAGATCTTGAAATAATCGACTGAAATCAATTTTTGGCCAAAGTATTGACAAATCGACTGAAAAGAACATTTGCTTTGCTGGTGTATCGATCACGGAAATATCACATGAAGCCTCTTGTGCAATAGGCGTTGGTGGTGGTGGAAATGAAGGAGATACCAAATCTGAATTCATTTGTACGGTATTTTCAACATTAATTTGTAGAGAACACGATGGATTTGGTCGAAATGGTGGTGAATCCATCGCGATCGGTGTTGGAGGAGGAGGAAAGTTGTCATTTTGTTGCAATTCCGAATTATTGACCATTTCCACTGAAAGTGGTCTTCTATCTGGACTCGATGAAGACAGTGGTGGTGGAGGAGTTGGAAACGGCAAATATTCTTGCAAATTTCTATCACATTCCTATATAAAAAACACATTTAGTCATTTAGTCATTTATAAAATAAAACATTTACTTTAAGGTCAGAGTTAAGAGGTAGAATCCCGTTTATATTGGCACAATTGCTTCTTTTAGTAGAATAATTTTTTATTGAACCAGATGAATCATTCAAATTTAATTCTTTCTTTTCTTTTTCTTTTTTCTCTTTTTGTCGTAAATAGAATTCATAAACGGCACGTTTTTGGATAGCTTTAATTTCACTATTGTTACTGTTAGTTGTTTTAGCCATTTCCTGTGGTGGTTTCATATTAAGTTTATCTTTCGGTGGAAGTGGTGGTGGTGGTGGTAGTAGTGGAGGTTGTGGCGATGTTACTTGAATATCATTTTGATGATCAAAATTGATTATATCATCCAACGACGTTTCTAATGTTGTTTTCGATTTTAATCCATTTGATGGTACACATTTGTTTGGTTTGACTGAAAAATTTGAATTTGAAACAATATTATCACTACATGAAGCAATACTATGTCGAGATGGTAAGGAAGAATGAACAATTCTTCCCAATGAGGAAAGTGATGGTGAATGTGTGACTATTGTTTCAGCTATTGTCGACGATTGATGCATACTTTTCGGTATTGAATGTTGACGTTGATATTGAAACGGAACTTTATCAACATTGTTACATTCATTTGTGGACGAAAATGCATGAGAAGTTCTCGTGAACGGAATTGAGTTCACGACATTATTATGGAACGTTTTGATGACTTTTCAAACTAGGCCACGAATCTTGTTTTGCATGAAAATATTTCGTTGATATTGGAATCGATGACGCACTTACTTTTGGATGACTCTTCATTTGACCATTTTGATTCGATTTTATTGGTGAATGATGCAATTGTGTAAATGTTGCCTCACTTTTATGATTGCGACTATGAAATGTTCTGTTCTGTGGTAAACTAGAATAACGGACTGGTGGTGTTGGAGGCCTAGAATCGTCTTCCACCGATGGCGGTGATGGATGAAGATTATGTAATTTTCTTGTCGAATCCTCCAAACTATAAATGTGAATTTAAATAAATAAGAGTTCAAAAGAAAAAAATGTTTTGACTTACCATTTTGGTATTGGCGGACTGGGACTTTGTATTTGATCGGCATCAAGCGAAATAGTTGAATCGATTGAATCCGAACGTGAATGTTGTACGGCAACTGTTGTCAATTGTGAGATCAAATGTTGATTAATCGTATTTATCGGGTTGTTTCCCATAGGAGATGTGATTGATGGCAATGGTGTCGATGGTTGTGGCGACGATTGTAATGGTGTACAAGTGTTCAATTGGGTCAAACTAACCAATGTCGATGCTGATTCGTAACCAGAATCCTTGGTAAGCTTTCGATTATCACTTCGTTTTGGATGATGATGATGTTGATTGTGTTGATGATGACTATGATTTTGGTGTCGATTTTGTTTACCAACGAATGGTGATATTACCGATCCAATTTGAACATTTTCATATATACGCGATCCAATAGAATTGATTGCATATGATTGTTCAATATGATCAATCATTGGTCCATTGTTCGATTCGTTTGTGTTGTTGTGTTGCGTATAAAAGTGACTTCGATTGCCCATCAACAACAAATCATCTGATGATCGATTCAATTGATGATTCAATAAGGAATGGTGTCCATTATCAAGCATCGATGCCGCATTGTGTGTACCTTGATTGTGTACGCGGTATATGCCATGACCCATTGACTTATGATGTTGGTCATTCTCATTCGATGATGATGATTTGATTGGATTCATCATTGAATTTGGCTCATCATCATCATCATCAACATCATTGGCGCCATCGATCATAAAGTCATGAAAATCACTACCAAAAATAATGGCACTTGAACGACGATTACGTTTCCAATCATAATCATGAATTGAACCGATTCGTAATTGTCGACTATTTTGAGAATTGGTTCGAAACTTGGCGTTGTTTACTTGAAATTGTCTCCCATTGGTTGGTGGCAATGGTGGTGGTGGTGGTTGTTGATGCTGCTTTGGTGGTGATTTGCCAGATGTGCTCTCATCCACAATTGAAATTGGTTCCACTTCATCGATAGTTTCATACAATGAAATACAAGACGATGATGATGTAAACATTGGTGATGGTGATGTTGAAGATGGACAAACAATGTTCGATGTTTGTTTCCGTTGTCGCGTTCGAAATGATGTTTGATCTAAATATTTGCCAACAAACAACAAACAACAAAGTTAAAGAAAATACAATAAAGTTATTATGTATATTTACTTACTCATATTGGAACTAGTGAATCCATAGATTGCATCACCTTCATCAACAACTATTGATGAATGATTATGATTCGAAGATGTTTTTGCTTCATCATCTTCATCAACATCTGCCGTTGTTGATCCATGATAACCATTGGCATTTGTTAAGGATGATTCCATTTGTTCATTGATTAAATATGAATCATTGTTCAACATTTTCTTATGACTCCCATTTGTATCTACATTTGTACACAATGTCTTTTCAATGTTTGAAGTAGAATTGCTTGGCTTAAACAAGTTAAAGGAACCAGATGATGGCCTAAAGATTTTGTGGTAAAAAATTGTTACTTTAAAAAATTTTTTAAAACGAACAACAACAACATTAATATACCTAATCTTGTTTTTCTTTTGTTGATTTTTAATCAATGATCGTCGAAAATTGGTGACACGTTCAAATAGGCTTGACATTGACATTGTAGTTGAAACCGAACCAGAATGGTCAGCAACACTTGTATTGACCGGATTGGTTGTAGTCGCCATTTCTTCTAAAAATAAATATTCGCTCTTCTTTGAACAATGGTTAAGTCTCAATTCACGACATGTTTGCGTTAAATTTGTGTTCTTTCAAACATAACCCATTATAAAATTGAGTATGTATCATTTGATTAATAGCAAATGGCGGCGATTGAATTATATTTGATTAATGATTGTCAACCATGACTGACAAGTGAGGATCATTCATTGCATTTCAATGTATAAGTATTCAATGGAATTAAATTGTTTTCCTGAAACGTAGAGAGATTGTGATTTGTAAATAACGAAATCGGCTTCAAAATCCAAGTTCGAGTCAGTCGTATTCGATTAAATGAAATAGACGAATACAATTGAAGAAGAAGAAGAGAAAGAGAGAAAGAGCGAGTAAAAAAGAGCGGCCGTATAATGTGTGTTGATATTTGACTATAGTCGATTATATCAGCTCAACAAGCGCACATCGTTTGAAATGTATAGAACACGAATGTAGATCGAGTCGAGACAAGAGACAAAAGGTAACATAGGTCGTTCATATAGGAACGATTATTGAGACAAGCACACACACACACACACACATACACAATAATAAAAAGAACAAGACACAACTTTAAATCAGAAGGAACTGGCCAGTGGCCAGTAATACTCGAATGAAAAAAAAAGCCAGTCTGTCCATTCACGGAGTGTGCTCTGATACCCAGTGAGGAAATGCCAATTTTAGAGGCAACCGAACAGATGAATGGATTGCCGTGTGCCGGCCGACCTGTAGTGATGATGACGATGATGATGATGTTGATGAAGATGATTGAAGCAATGTGAGATGCGGCCGCTATAGTTGAAGAATGTTTTTTTTTTCTTTAAAATGAGTCTACATCGACCGTTGTGTGCCCACCCCCTGTTCTCGATCATTTGTACAGTATAGTTATTTTGCAAATGTATCCCCACATATGAAGGCACTATCGGTTTGCGCACGTATGTGGTGAGGGGCATAGGTAGCCAATGAATTGAAGATGATGATGATGTGATGCAACAACAGACGACGACCAACTGACCGACTCAACTCAACCAACAAACTAGAATTACCCTTGAACAGTACAACAGTTGGTGTTGTCGACCATTTGGATTGAGAGTGTTTGCTATAGAGTACGGTGCTGTAACGCGCAAAACGAGATGAAAATGGGGACATAATCGGAGACGACCATCTATTCACACACACACGGACACATGCACAGGTTGGTGTCGTTGATGATGATACTCTACTGATGTTGCCTTTTAATAGTCGCCAGTGATGGTGGTGGTAGTGATCGTAACGATGGAGATCGGTGCATTTGCCACTATTGCCAACAAACACTATGTCCAACTTGTAGATGACCGCCCTTTGTCTGATCAGCCTGCTACGCCTGATGGTCGAGGTTGATGTCGAAGCCGATGCTGGCCCATAGGTACTATTCCCCCTCTTTCTCTCAACTATTCACGAACAGAAAGATGAAGAAGACGTGCTTGTTGTTTATCAATGACTATAGTTTTTCCCCTCTCTTGGTAAATATGAAATGCAAAAAGGGAAACATTCTTCCAAATTGTATGCACTGTTTTTTTCTATTTCTTCTTCTTCTTGTTTTGCCACCACCGAACATAGAGAACAGAAGTTGTTGTTCTGTTGTTGTTGATGATGTTGATGTCAATGAGCACAACTTTTCAAATGGAATACAATCGACAATCTGTTGTCGTGCTTGCAGCCACGATTGGTTGCTCCAATCGGACTGGTTATGTTCAATCGATTGATATTTGCTAATGTTGGACGAGTAGATTCACTATTGATACATGACAAGATAGCAATGCATTCATTGCGGAGGTTGGAATGAGGAAGATCGGAATGTGTGACATCATCAAATGTTGTTGTTGATGATGATGATGAGATCAGTTATAAGGGGACAAGATGACACCCACAAATGGTTTCGTTTTGGTTGTGGCGCACTCAATTCAAAAGAATGACATGTAGAGGAATCAGAGAATGACATCAATGTTCAACGAAAAAAAAAGAGAGAGATGACACCTGGCAAATGAAGATAGATTGCATTGATGCAATGCCCAATTTGGTTTTGTTTTATGCGTTCTGTTCATTCCCATGACACATTGAAGATCAAAACATGATAACATTGAAAGAGAGTCAACAGAATTTACACTTTACATTACAATTTGCCGTGTCGAAATGCGAAACAAGAATCATCATCATTATCATCAAACAGAATGATAGATTACGCAATGTGACATTTCTTGACCGTTGTCTTGCCTTGTTGTTGCATCATAAATCTTTAATCATAAATATTTTAAAATCATTGACGTGTAAAATAATGACATTTTTTCCAGTCAATTGTCCTTGATGATGATGGAGTGCGTTGTGTCGATATTCGGCGAAAAAATTCCATGCCTAATGTGAATGGTAATGTCGGCCAATGGTGGAAAAGACAATTAATGAGATGTGGCCAAATAATCTAAAATAAAAAATGTATTCACACTAATGGAACGACGACAGCCAAAAAAAAAAAAAAAAAAAAAAAGATTCATCCAAAATGGTAAATGGTGAGAACAATAATGGATGAAATGTATACAAATAAATAGAAAGTTCAATGAGAAACAAAGTGACATTATACAATAATAATATAACCGGTCGATATCATTACATTTGATGTGTCAAGTGACGTAAGAAATGTCCAACTTGTTGCATGAATGCCACACATTGCAAATGATGACCCAACACAATTGAACAATCTGGCTAATGTGCGTAGATGAATTGGTGAGAGAGAGAGAGAGATGCACTTGTTTTTGTGTGTGTATGATCAAGTTGGAACGAAATGTGGATGGCCGATAAGAGTGCCGTTTTGGAAATGAGATTAAACAATTAGTCCGTCGCATCAAATTTATGTATGGATGACAACTCTCAAATGAGGCAATAGGTAGCCGCTTCACAATGATGACGATGGTTGCGATGTAGAAACTATTATTTTTGGTTCATCATCATCATCATCTTCTTCTTCATTGGTGGCAATGTTGCACGACAATGATGACAATGCTCGAATGAACATTTCATTTCATGACAACATGAAACACAAATCGACTAGATAGAATAGGTAGGCCATTGTACTGATATGTGTTGGCCATGCTGGGACGTTTTGAGATCGAGAGTTTTTAGTTTGAGTGCTTTACCTTTCATATGTTGACCCTCAAGCGCAATAGGAGGCGTATTCCATTGATTGCTTGTTGTTTGGTTAGTCTCCCACGATTAGTATACACACACACACACACACACATTTTCCCTCCCCGTCTCGTAGTACAACATTGGTTGTGTTTACATTCTTCAATTAAAAAACCCTAGATTGATGTGACGGTGGCGGCCCGGATGAATCAGTGCTAAATCGAATTGTCCGACTCGATTATTATGATGGTAGTGGTAACGATGTTAGCCTAATGAACTTTCGATCCTGTTCGAGGTTCGATTAAACTGGTGATACAAGCTTTTATGGGCGAACTTGCACGCGTATTAGCTTTTTTTCTGATGTTGTTGTTGTTGTTGTCAGTGAATTCACATTAATTAATGTTTTCATTTGATTGCCTGATGATAGCATAACACACACACACACACACACACAAGTGGCACGAACACAAAAGTTATAGAATTCGATTCTTTGTTAAATGTCGATATGATCGTCAAGGATGTTGCTATAGTTCCGACCGGTGGCGTTCGAACGATGCCGGGAACAGCAATGGCAAATGTTCTTTAGTTTGTAAAAGACACGATAATCGTGCCGAGTTTGCCTCACTCCACAACAAACTTGACTGCTCTTAGACAGTTGTCTGGCTGACTGGATGGATGATTCGGTTGTTGTTGTTGTTGTTAGAGATCAGAAGACAACCACATCTTCACAGTTCCCGGGAGTTTGAACTACGTCGACTGCGACGGCGGCGGCGACGACGAAGAAGAAGAAAAGAAGACTTGATTGAGAGAAGTCGTCTTCATTCGTTCGGTGGTCGGCACCAAACGTAAATCTCAGCCACATCGAGAATGAACAAGTGTTGCAATGCGGCCAGTTGTGTGTTGTGAATGTTCGGTATAAAGGTAATATTGATGACGAACAGAGGCAACAACACATTGAAACAGTAAATCAACCTTTCTCTCTTTCTCTCTCTCTCTCTCTCTCTCTCTCTCTCTTCGTTCATTCATTCTCTCTCATCCATTTTTTATTTTCCCGTCCACTTCGTTTCATTCTCAGCAGAAGCAAATGTTGAAGGCACAACACCCGAACAGACCACAAGACTGGAACCGAAGACATAGGAAACTAGCCATTGGACGACTTAAATGGTGGAACAGTGCACTTGGTGGTGGTGAGAGGTGAGAGGCCGAGTTTACTTGCTTCAATAAGTTGTGCACACACACACACACACAAGACAAACCAGCGCGGCAGTGACCATGCAAACAGATGCAGCCAAGTGTGTCCACTCGGAACACACATTGATACCATTGTGACGATCAATTGGGAATAATGTAGACACACTGAGATAAGCTATGTGCATTTAAAAAAGTGTATGTGTATGTGTATGTACTCAATTATGGAATCAGTTCTATAGTTAAGTTGGCAGATGAAATCCGTCAACGAGACGAGAGCGTAATATAATCAGTGAAAAGAATGTATGGAAAATTGGTACAATTTCCATACACTCAATGGAAATGTGTCCTCTCCTGGTTGCCACAGAACGTTCAAGGTCGACTCTGCGTCTGATGATGATGATGATGAATTTATATTTGCACCATTTAATCAACTACTGATCGACCAGGCAACACACCATTTCTTTTTAATGAAAAGTGCGAATCATTATTTTTTTTTATTTTGGTTCCGATCTATATATTCATACAATTTGATGATGTTCGCTATAATAAAAATGATGAACAAACTAATCATGCCATCACTAGCACACACACACACACGACACACACACAAAACAATTGCCGACATTTTCTTCCTTATCGTTCGACCTCGGCTTTGTTTGGCACTCTTTCGTTGTCGTCGTCGTCATCGTCATCTTTAGTGATTGTTCTGTCGGACTGATCTTGCAATCATTTACTAGACATCACAACCATTGGCCATTCTTTTACCATTTACATGAGATGAGGAGGTGTTGTTGAATGCGAGCACGATTCAATGTGTTGAACCATAACAATGAATGCCAATGGGACAATGGAGAAGCATTAATGTTAAGCCTTAAACAACATTGATGTTCCATAGGCATAGAGTGAGGGTCGGTTGAGATGGCACATCATCATAAACAAGTTTGCCCATTCCATTAAATGATCATACGAAGGAGAGGAGTGAGGATGAGAGGAGGCGAGAAATTCTTTGGCCTAAGTGCATCAGTTCAGTGGCGGTGGTCCATCAACAATTTTGAGGTACCCTATTGGAAGTTCAGACAACAACAAGTTCAGGCCTCCCATATCGAACACATTTCTAGACAAAACAAGATGAACATAGATGAATATTTTAAGTACATCTCAGAATGATCATCTTCAAACATGAAGTGTGGTAACCTTCAAGGTTCAATAGGGACGACTTAATTCGAACCCTAAGGCTATAGAATTACCCTCAAGTCTAATTTTCCCACGAATATATATCAAGCTTCCTGTTTCCTATCGTTTCATTCATTGAAGAAAAAAAAATTACAATGATCATATACTATATCAATTTTTTTTTCTCTCTCTCTCTCTCTCTTCTTAGACATCATTACTTTATCATAATAGAGATTATAGATGATCGATCAATAACAGAATGATTACAAACAGAAACTACATTGACATTTGGTACCATTCAGTATAAACTATCATCGAGTCAGTCAGCGGAGAGAAAAATCTGAACAAAAGTTTAATGTTTGTATCGATTGACCGAAAAAGCCAATGGTCGCATTGCGTCGTGTTGACATTGGACACAGCATGGTGACAATTGATTGCACATTGGACAAGTAAAATATATACATTGAAGCGAAAGTAGAACAATGTACCCGACCTGACGATTGAGCTTTTCATTTGATCTTGATCACCCATCTGAAAGTGGACAACTAGTGAACACTAATGGACAATTGGAAACCCGATTTGGCACACTTGTGTTGGCAATTCTTGTCGTCGTTAAGAAGCAAGGTGCACCCTGCCGTGTGCGTGTCCATTCGCTCAATTCCTAAATCGATCTATACCAATACTAATTGAGAATAGCTGACATTCGACCATAAAAGAACCATAAAAGATCATTTGAACAAGAACAAGGAAGAATGAAAAAAGAAGAAAAAGAAGAAGAATGCCGACATAATAATGGAATTAGTAACAAATGATGAAATGCACAGCGGACAATTCTTTTTTAATCATTTGTCGAATTTTGACCTGTTGCTATTAAGGTTAATGATGATCAGGTCAATGCAACCCCTTCCTCTCTCTCTCTCTCTCTCTCTCTCTCTCTCTCTCTCTCTCTCTCTCTCTCTCTCTCTCTCTCTCTCTCTCTCTCTCTCTCTCTCTCTCTCTCTCTCTTTTGATCTTTGTGAAAACAAAAAGATCATGATGTATTAATGAATTGTAGAAAAAATTATCACATGTTCCATTTAAAGATAATGATTATCAAATAGAGTTTTTAAAAAAATGGTTTATTGACATTGGTATACTGTTTAAGCGTGAAACCTTTCTATAATGATGATAGGGGCAGAAAAATGTGAAGTACAAAACTTGTAAGTGATGAGACTTTGTCTATACTTCTTAAAATGGACTTTTCCGACCAGAAAATATGTATGAATCAAACCCTTTCGAATAGTTATTAGTAGAACGAATGAGAGTTGAAAGGGCGGCGAACAATGACCACGACACAGTGGCACTAAAGGCGCGGTGCATTCAACGAGGGATCGTCCATCTTAAAGACGTCGAAGTCGAAGTCGAAGTCGAAGTCGTCGTCGTCGTCGTCGTATATACCACCAACATTGGAAAGTAGTCGTAAATGGAAGAAAGAGATAACAATTGGGAGAGAAAGAGAGTTCGGGCGATGCTCGATGCGTGACCATATGGACATGATCAGGGTGAAAAAACACAAACATACCTTGTGAGTTTGTGTGTCGCATGGGATACAAAATTGGAACAAGTTACCAAATGCACTGCAATGTCTATAAACCATTTTTTTTGTTTGTTTCGTTTGTCCTTGCATTAACATTGTGCCGATTGGTCATGTGAAATTGGTTACGTCTCCTGTCATCTTAATAATATTCGTCCATTGACATGTCACCGATTAGTGGTGCGACTATACCGAATAGCACTGTGGCCTGTGACATTGCCGTTTTGTTGTTCACTCGATTGTGAGGATCGTTGCCAACACTTGCCACAATAATGTCCTAATCGAAGAAAATAATTCGAGTAAACCAAGAACAATTCGAATACCATGAGAAATGAGTGAAAGAAAGAATAGTAAACTATAGTAATTGGAAACAGAAGTTTATTGCATGAAGAAATTGTTCCACCAATGATCAGTTCGGTCACGCAATTGAGAGCAATCATCATCCTGAATGTGTTGAATGAGCTCAGAATTATGATTGGCACCATCAACTAGAGTATGAACAACAAATTATTGGACAAAACACACTTACCAATCAAGTTGAATTGAACAAGTTCATTGCCTTTCCATGCCAGTTGAGATGATGAAGTTCAGCTAAATCGGATGCGGCTTGAATGCAACAAGAGTGAAAGAAGGAAGTGAACAAATCAAAGTTAAATGAGCAATCATATTTAAAAATAAATTAATGTTATTTTTGAATTGAAATAAAAGGAATAAAACAGTTTATTTTTGATGTATAACAATGCGATGACAACAAGACAACGATGGGTCGGTCAGTTGATCGAACAAACATGATCACCTAATCATCGGAAACAGAATAATTATAATTTAATATTTTTTTAAGAGAAATATTTAGCTTTGATTGCAATTTAATTTTTCGAATATTCTAAATTTAAAGAGGTTAAAAAACATAATGTTCACACACAATTGCATTATTAAATAAGACATAATTTATGATTTTAAAATCATTTCTAAGAAAAAAAACAAAGCTGAAAAATAGAAAAGTGTCATCTATAATAAAAGAAAATGTGATTTATTTAAATGAAAAAATTAATAAAATGAAACCTACTTCAAAAACTTTATTTTTGGTTAAACTTCCCACTGGTCCAATGTTAATCAACAAAGGCTTATCTTTCCGGTTCAACATTTCATAGAATGTTAACATTTTCCAACGTTTCCAAGTATGTAAATATTTTTTATCTAAAATTGATAATATATAGTAATATGGTTTTGCTGTTTTGATAATTTCTTCGTTTAAACGAGCAACGATTAATATTCCAATAGTATAATATATAGTATTGAATAACCAAGTAACATTTAACATAAAACGAAAATGAGATGGCAATTTCTGTAACCAGAGAAATCCGATCATATATGTGCTAACCACATAAGTTTCTACGGTAAAGCAGTACAAAATGGGAGAAATTAATATTTTGTCAATATGGAATATGGATAATATGGATATAGTATGTTGATAGAAACATTTGGTAATTTTCGATCGAGTTTTAACTTTATCGTTATACGAAAATTTCATGTTTACCAATTTTTGCTTTTTTCTCTCTTTAATACCAATTGTTGTATATTTTTCAGTTATGAATTTAAAAAGATTACAATAAAAATAGGAGTATGTAGAAATAAAAACTATCATTAAAGTACACAAATAACAAATCATAAATGTTGCTGTTGCAGCCAAGAATATATCGGTTACTTGAATCACCAATCCAAGCCAATTATAATGATGATAAAATAAAAAAAAAGGCTTTAAAAATCATTATAACTAACAAAAGGAGAAAAACATTAATAATTGAATTAAAATATTTTACAATGTTTTTTATTTACCTCCCATTATATAAAAATATTTGAAACTCATTTCAACAAATATTAGAAAACCAAGAAAAATTTTTCGTTTTTGTATTGAAATTTGAGGAAACATTTTTAAACGGAAATAATGAAGTTCATATGGGTCCGAAATAAAACCAAACAAAAATAAAATAGTTTTTACAAAAGATTTGATTTGTCTTGTTGGATTTTTCAATAGAATTGGTAGCGTGAAAGACAAGTCAAGATTTTTAGTTTCAATATAGTGACGATTTCGATTGATCACATCATATAATAATGACCACGCAAATTTGTCTAATTGTTGAAATAATATAAAATGTACAATAATTAGTGTTAATAAAAGGGCGTCAACAGCAATAATAAATAAATAATTTATAGGAAAATGATATGCAACAAAATTAAGAAAGAAATCATATTTTCCCCATGGCACCAGTTCAACCGGATCTGTTTGGTAGATTTTGCCATTGTAAACGATCCATTCAATAACCCACAAATGAATAAAAAGTTTAATCATAATAAAATAATAGAATAAATTCAAAAGATATCTTCTTGTCGATAATGGTTCACCGTTTGCTCTACGGTAAAAATATTCCGTGTTTCGATACACCATGTGATCTAAGTGTGTAATGTCCATGGCGGCAATTCAAACCCAAATGAACAATAAAATTCTAAAATCATTCTAAAATGAACGTTTTTATATTTGAATCATTAATTTGGCTAATTTTACATTAAAGTAATTACATTATTTTCTAGGCTCCGTTTTTTGTTCTTTTCAGTTGTGGCCCGGGATAAAACTAAAAAAATTATGAAGAAAAATATTTAGTTTTATTTCTCAAGTTAAATTGTCAAATATTCTTGATTTAAAAAATATCAAAACATAAGCGTTGTAACGCAGAACCCATTATTTAAAAATTATCATAGATTTTAAAATCAGTTAAAATTTACCAACATTACTTAACTGGTAATGGTAATGGAAACTCAATAAATGGTGCAGATTCATTTAGAATGTAATAGACGGCAAAACAAAGAAATAAGTTGTCATGACCCGAATTCGATTGAATCTTTTTGAAATGTTTTATTTTGGTGAATTGTTCCACCAATGATCAGTTTGTTCACGCAAATGAGGGTAATTATCATGCTGAATAAGCTCAGAATTATTGTAAGTATTTATTGGACAAAAATGAATGATTGTCATTATAAGACCATTGTTTAATTAATGTTATCAAAATATTCAAATTTAAAGAATAAGTTCAAATTATTTAATAAGGTTTTTTATTGATTGTAAAACTACTGATTCATCCAAATAACAAAGGTGTTTGCGATATATATTTGTGTAACATATTATTGTTATGTGTAACTGTAAATTAAGGTTAAACTATTATTTCTATTTGTTTTGTGTTTGTTAAAAATTATTGTATTCTTTATCAACATCCCTATTTAAAATATTCAAAACTCGAAATGTGGTGAGTTAGATGATGATCAGGGATATATTGGATTCGTTCACAAATTTTCTCTATCCTTTGTTTGTATAACGAGCAAAATTTTAATAAGCTAATAGATTTATTTACCACCAATCACTAATAGTGTTCTAACGAGCAGATTAAGGTATTTGGTGTAGTTACTATAGTGTTTGTGGTCAGATCAATTAATGCAAATTGAATCTACAAGTGGATATTTGTGATTTTTCATGGATACTCCAGAAACTACAGTTGGTTGGTTTGTTTATCGCCTTAAGATGATTTCCAAGAAAAATATCAATGTTGTAAAATAGAAAACGGTCATCTATAACAAAAGGAAATGTATTATACTTAAATGAAAAAACTAGAAAAATATAAACTTACTTCAAAAACTTTATTTCTGGTTAAATTTCCCAATGGTCCAATGTTAATTAGCAAAGGTTTATCTTTCCGGTTTAACAATTCATAGTATGTTAACATTTTCCAACGTTTCCAAATATGTAAATATTTTCGATCTAAAATTGACAATACATAGTAATATGGTTTTGCTGATTTGATAATTTCTTCATTCAAACGAGTAATGATTAAAATTCCAATAATATAATATATTGTATCAAATAACCAAACGACATTTAACATAAAACGAAAATGAGGTGGCAATTTCTGGAACCATATAAATCCGATCATATATGTGCTAAATACCAAAGTTGCTACAGTGACAGTGTACAGACCGGGTGAAATTATTATTTTATCAATATAGAATATGGATAACAAACTAACAGTATGTTGATAGAAACATTGAGTAATTATTGATCGAGTTTCAATTTTATCATTATACGTAAACTTCATGTTAACCAATTTTTGCTTTTCTCTTTCCATTTTACCAATTTTGGTATATTTTTTGCTAATGTATTTAAAAAGATTACAATAAAAATAGGTAAATGCAAACATTAAAACTATCATTAAAGTACACAAATAACAAAACATTAATATAATTGATGTAACTAAGAACATATCAGTTAATTGAATCACCAATCCAAGCCAATTATAATGATGGTAAAATAAAAAAAATGCTTTAATAATCAATAAAACTAACAAAAGGAAAAAATCATTATTAATTGTATTAGCAAATTTTGACAATGTTTTTTTAAATATTTACCTCCCATTATGTAAAAGTATTTGAAACTCATTTCAACAAACATTAGAAAACCAAGAAATAATTTTCGTTTTTGAATTGAAACTTGAGGAAACATTTTTAAACGTGAATAATGTATTTCATATGAATCTGAAGTAATTCCAAATAAAAATAGGATGGTTTTTACACAAGATTTGATCTGTTTTATAGGATTATTCAATAGAATTGGTAACGTGAAAGACAAGTCAGGATTTTTAGTTTCAATATAATGACGATTTCGATTGATCACATCATATAATAATGACCAGCCGAATTTATCTATTCGTTGAAATAATAAAAGATGTACAAAAAATGCTGATAATAAAAGAACGGTAAAAGCAATAATAAATAAATAATTCACAGGAAAATGATATGCAACAAAATTAAGTAAGAAATCATATTTTCCCCATGGCACCAGTTCAACTGGATTTGCTTGATAAGTTTTGCTAACATATACGACCCATTCAATAACCCACAAATGTATAATAAGTTTAATTATGTTTGCATAATAGAATAAATTCAGAAGATATCTTCTTGTCGATAATGGTTCACCATTTGCTCTACGGTAAAAATATTCTGTGTTTCGATATACCATGTAATCTAAGTGTGTAATGTCCATGATAGAAAATCAAAATCAAATGAATTTAACAATAATTGTTCTTATATTTGAATCATTTGAACTGTTTATGAGAGAAAATATTACGTTTTGATTTCAACTTGAATTGTCAAATATTTGTAATATCAAAAATAACAAAACATAAAAGTTGTAATGTATATTCTACACAATACCATTTCATGCTGTTTAAGACCTTGATTCAGCAAATCAAAATTAAGTTCAAAAATAAATGTTTTTATATTTGGATCATTAAAATTTTAAAATTTTCCATTATATAAAGTTTTTTGAATATTTTTTTATAAAATTTTAAAAGTTAAATTTCACATTACACAACTGCTGATAATTTAAACTTTATAAATGGTGTTATAAATTATAAGTTTTGAAAAAAAAATCTGGCCATTTTCATACCATTGCATCATAGCAAGACATAAGATATAATTGCTACGCAATAAATAGTGTTTTACTCAGAATGTTATATTCGTCAAAACAAAAAAATAAAGTTTTTTTTGTCATAGCAAAAATTTGATCAAATCATGTTTTTGTTTTATTTTGATAATATATCAAACCAAAGGTATACATTTAGCAGCAAATCATTGCATTTATCCCAACACATTTGTTATTGGTAGAGCCTAATTTCCTAATTTTTTTCAGTTATTTCAATTTCAAAGTTAACAATTGATAATGGAAACTCAATAAATCAATGGTCATTACCCGAATTCGATTTAATCATTTTGAAATGTTCTATTTTGGTGAATTGTTACACAAATGATCAGTTTGATCAGGCGATTGAGCGTAATCGTCATCCCGAATGTGTTGAATGAACTCAAAGTTATGATTGGCTCTGTCAACTAGCTCAAGAAAATAAATAATGGACAAAACACACTTACTAATCAAGTTGAATCAAACATTTATTCAAAATATTGAATATTCAAATAATATTAGAGGTCTAATCAATGCTAACAACAAAAGGACGGCAATGGTAATATAATAAATACAATAAACTGGGCTCGTTCTCAAATTTTCTTTATATTTTGTTTGTATAACAGGTAGAATTAAGTTATTAGGGGAATAATTATTTGGTGTTTTAATGTAGAGTTTGTGGTCAGTACAATTAATTCAAATTGGGTCTACAATTGGTTATAAATAATAAGTCTAATTTCGCCAGTTTTTACAAGGAATTTCCAAGTTTTGAGAAAAAAATCTGGCAATATTCATATCATTGCATCATAGCATCTACAAATGAGTTATTGTGATTTTACGCGGACACGCCAGAAACATAACAGTTGTTTTATTTGTTTATCGGCTATAGATGATTTTTAAAAAAAATATTATAGCCGAAAAATAAAAAAGTGTCATCTAAAATAAAAAAAATGTATTATATTTAAATGAAAAAACTAAAACAATTAAACCTACTTCAAAAACTTTATTCTTGGTTAAATTTCCCAATGGTCCAATTTTAATAAGCAAAGGTTTTTCTTTCCGGTTCAACAATTCATAGTATGTTATCATTTTCCAACGTTTCCAAATAAATAAATATTTTCGATCTAAAATTGACAATACATAGTAATATGGTTTTGCTGATTTAATAATTTCTTCATTTAAACGAGCAAAAATTAATATTCCAATAATATAATATATTGTATCGAATAACCAAATAACATGTAACATAAAACTAAAATGTGGTGGCAATTTTTGAAACCAGATAAATCCGATCATATATGCGCTAAATACCAAAGTTGATACGGTGAATGTGTACAAAATGGGAGAAATTAATATTTTGTCGACATAGAATATGGATAATATGGATATAGTATGTTGATAAAAATATTGAGCAATTTTCGATCGAGTTTCAATTTTATCGTTATACGAAAACTTTATGTTGACCAATTTTTGCATTTTTCTCTCTTTTTTACCAATTTCTGTATATTCTTTAGCAATGTATTTAAAAAGATAACAATAAAAATAGGAGTATGCAAAAACTACAACTAACAAATAAGTACACAAATAACAAAACATTAATACAATTGATCCAATCAAGAACATATCGATTAATTGAATCACAAATCCAAGCCAATTATAATGATGGTAATAATAAGAAAACCATTGACAAATCATTAAAACTAACGAAAGAAAGATTGAAGTAGCAAACTTTATAATATTTTTTAATATTTACCTCCCATTATATAAAAGTATTTGAAACCCATTTCAACAAACATTACAAAACCAAGAAAAAATTTTCGTTTTTGTATTGAAATTTGAGGAAACATTTTCAAACGGGAATAATGAATTTCATATGGATCGGAAATAAAACCAAACAAAATCAAATATGTTTTTATAAAAGATTTGATCTGCCTTAAAGGATTATTTAATAAAATTGGTAGCGTGAAAGACAAGTCAGAATTTTTAGTTTCCATATAATGACGATTTCGATTGATCACATCATATATTAATGACCATGTAAATTTATCTAATCGTTGAAATAATATAAAATGTACAACAATTGCTGACAATAACATGGCGTCAGCAGCAATTATAAATAAATAATTTGCAGGAAAATGATATGCTACAATATTTAGGAAGAAATCATATTTTCCCCATGGCACCAGTTCAATCGGATCTGTTTGATAAATTTTGCCAATATAAATGACCCATATCACAATCCAAAAATGTATAATGAGTTTAATTAAGGTTGCATAATAGAATAAATTCAAAATATATCTTCTTGTCGATATTGGTTCACCATTTGCTCTATGGTATAAATATTCCGTGTTTTGATACACCATGTGATCTAAGTGTGTAATGTCCATTGTGGCAAATACAAATCAAATGAACAATCAAATTCAAAAAACATTCGATAATGAATGTTTTTAAATTTGAATCATTTTATTTTTGAGAAAAATATTTAGTTTTGATTTCAAGTTAAATTGTAGAATATTCTTAACATTCAAATACTTCAAAGCATTGTAGTTGTAATAATTTATACTATTAATGACATCATTATACCAACACAATACCAATTACTTCATGTAGGTCATATACATAAAAATCCATCATTACAAATCAAAATCAAATGAACAATTTTGAAAATATTTCAAAAATGAATGTTTTTCATGTGAACCATTAAAACTTAAAAAGTTTGCATTTTTACTCAAAATGCCAAATAAATATAATTTTAAAAGTATCAAAACATGAACTTTATAGCGCAAACCCCATTATTTGAAAATTTCCCAATTTAGTTTTCAGAGATTTTAATATCAAAGTTTAAATTTACCAACATTACATAACTGATGGAAATGGAAACTCAATAAATGGTGTTATAAATTCAGATTCATTTAGAATGTAGTTGGCAAGATTGTATTTTTGCCATAACCCAAATTCGATCATTTTGAAATGTTTTATTTGGATAAATTATCAAACTAATAGAAATTATTCAAAACATTCAATACAGTTGTGTCAACATATTTTCATTGATAAAATCTATTCATAAAACTACCTAATTAAAGGCTTATTTTCAAATTGAACATTCAATATACAACTTAGTCAACTATCAAAATATATAACGAAAAATTGAATAAAAATTTTAGATTGTATAATAGAAATATACAAGTTTCTCATACATTTCAATTTATCAGTTACATCATCATCATTATTGCTATTCAAATCGATCCTCTATTTTTTTTCAATTTCTATTGAAAAAAAATCTGGTCAAAGTTGCCCTGTCATTAAGTTTGATGGCATCAAGTTCGCTCGACCTGTTGAAAGAAGTTTGGCCATTTGAAAATGAGAGAGAGAGAGAGAGAGAGAGAGAGAGAGAGAGAGAGAGAGAGAGAGAGAGAGAGAGAGAGAGAGAGAGAGAGAGAGAGAGAGAGAGAGAGAGAGAGAGAACAATGATTCAATAAAAGAGTGAACAAAACGTTCACACCAAACATCCTCTTTATCAGTTGTAACAGTTATAAGTGTGTCAGAATTCAAAGCAAACAATAATGTTACAAATCATTAGTAACTTATTAAGTAAACTATTGAATGGAATAATGTTTGTCCTTAAAGAAAGAAGCAACGAGAACATTGTTTGGTCGTTCGAATCATGTCAAACTCTCAAATTGGTGTCATAACTATAACCATCATTATTTGAACATTAATTTCTACAAAATTTGTTAAAGAATGATTTTTTTCTTAGTGTAAAGACAAACGAGAACATGATTAAAACAATTATAATTATTAATTTATATATAAACAATATACAATAGAATTGTACGGTGAAAATTAGAAACAATACGTCTAACATTTCCTTTTGTTAATTAATGAAAAAAAAGAGAAAAACAGCTAAAAAAATAAAGTTTTTAATAAACTTTAATAAATTAGAGTAAATTTATTTAGGTGAATTGTTTGAGGATTATGTGTTCCGGTTATTATATATAAATATAAGCTATATTGACGACTTGTATACGTAAGCATATTATACGGTGAAGTGAATATATCGACTATAATCGGCTTTGTACCAAACAAAATGACGTGTTTCGCCTTTCACCATTTTTTCCTCTTACCTTTCCTTTCATCATTTGTTCCCTTTTCACACACACACACACACACACACAAACACGCGCGAGTTGCACAAAACGCCCGATCACAATGAGCTGCATCCATATCATTATCTTTATGATTATTATTGCCAACTTGATGATCATTTTTTTGTGATTTCATTTCATCGTTTCAACACATAAACTATGAACTGAATATGACTGGTAATCATTCAAGTGCTCATTCAATAATAACGTTTTTGATTTTATTTCGATTTTATTGTTCATTTTAAACAAAATTTATCAACATTTATTTTTGCTATTTTTTGCTTTTAAATTAAAGATAATAGTAGTAGGTAACACAAAATGTAAGAGAGGAACACATTAGTAAATATTCTGTAGCACCAATTGTTTGTAATAATGTAATAGTATAAAGGAATAAGAAGTCTGACTATACATCTTTTTTTATGTTGTTGAAAGATAATAGTTATAATAATCTAAAAACGTTGAATAAGTAAAATGAGATGAAGTAAAAGATGACAATGACGGAACGGAAAAAGACGGCAAATTATTCATTTTAGAAATAGATTTAAATTTAAATACAATAAAATTGAGTTGCTGTCGATGATTGCATTTCGATTTGACTCATTTTAGTCTTCGTTTCCATTCATTAATGAGAGTTGAGTATTGAGAAATAGAGAAAGAAAGAAAGATCGATTAGAAGAGGTAAACCAATGGATAATGAAGTGGTTATTTAGTGGGGCACAAACACAAACACACACACACAAACATGCTATTGTTCCAAACTGAGCTAAGTATACCTGAATCCTTTGTAGCCATCTGATGAGTATGGTAGATATCATCATTGCATCGTCTCGCGTCTGTGCCGGACATGGCCAACTAACGATCGCCTGTAATCGTACACGAGTATTGCCTGATAATTGGCCTGTGAATTAGGATATTGTCGATTTGACGCGCCAATTGTAAGCAAACACAAGATGATGATGACGATGATGATTGGTTACAATCGGGTTAATCAAGGTTTACCAATTTGCAGTTGAAAATTAGTGGTGGGCAAGAGCGGCGTATTCAACATAAATGGTACAAATTTGCATGTTGCCCCATAAACCGATAAACACCAAATCATTATGATGCATTAGAAAATGGTCAAATCGTGGTGTACCAAAGATGGAGATCAATATAAATAAATAAATAAATATATAGTGAAAGTAAATGAAATGTTAGAAATGAAAATTATATTCGAATTTGATTGTAATATACCTTGATAACTGTTGAACAGTGGCAACCACAATGGAATGAGCTGTGAAATGAAGAGAAATAGTGATGCACCAATAGTTATAATCATTATCATCAAATAAAGGATCATTTTCAACTTACCCGTGCTAATATTTCCGAATTGCACTCCATTAAGGTCTCCATTAAGCTCAAAAAGTGTAAACTCACAGTATCGGCAAGCTATAATAATATTATATATATAAATAAACAAATAACGATTAAATATAATCGGTTATGAATAGATTGAACCAAATTAGGCAATCATTCAACAAACGAACAAACAAACAAACGCAAAAAAAACAGAACGGAGAATAAATAAAATTGGATAATTTGGTAAACTACTGTCAAATGGAATGGAAACGAAATGGCAAACCTGTTGAAGTCCTTCCTATAAGTGACCGAATAATTGAGCAAGTACACATTAAAAAAAAATAATATTGAAGCATTAAGGTAAAGAAGCAATATTGTCGATTGTAATTATGGTTTGTAGAAAGGGGGGCGATTATGAAAGGCGAGCGAAGATTAATTAGCAGGTTAAAACGGTGATTAATAGACACATTGAAGGAAAAACAAAAACAAAACGAAGCAAGTTGTCGAACGACACGGGCAAAAATGAATTTGACAAGTTGAAATGAAAAGGAGGACAAATGCGAATAAGAGAACGGTGACAATATAATTGATCGTTTCAAGTATCGTTTTAATAGTCGGGATAGATAGTTCGATGTGTGTCATCATAAATGATTCGATTGTTGTTTGCAATTGCACGTTTTAGATGCACGTTCAGGGAGTACATTTACGATGGAAGAAAGCAAAGCAAAAGCATTAGTATTTAGCCATTAGCTAAATCATTCTCTTGTTTTTTTTACAGTATGCTAATTTGATCGATTCTAAACAAACATATCAAAATCAAAATGTTATCACTTACCACTTTAGAATGACATATTAATTGAAGAACGCCAGGTGTTACTTTCGACCAAAAATCGGATAAAACCAAAATGTTTTGATGTGCCGCATCGGAACCAGGCGGATTCTGGCAAGCCAATTGTTCACAATAGACGGTCCATAACTGACATAATAGAAAGGCATAGAATAATGCAGACATATGCAGCACTGATGCTTTAGATTGTTCGGCAAATCCAGCTAGAATAGCTTGCACGTGTTCAGCAATGTGCGTACTCGCTTCCAATGGAATCGGTTGTGAATATAGACATGTCGTTTGATTTGGATGACATTTCATTAAGGCTGTATGTTGCAGTGAGCCCAACAATAACCACGATAGAAGACGAACATGAGAGATACATTCTAAAAATTCTTTTGGACCTTGTTGAAGCGATGGAAGACTATATAACCATGGTAAATGTTTGGTAATGGCACGATGATCAGCTCCACCAATACGGGTAAGTTCTAATGAAAGGAATTGTGCAATTCCTGCTTTCAAATGACCACCCAAAGTTTCTTCATTCAAGTGTACCGATGTACCTTGAAAGTTGCTCTATACAAAATCAAATAATTTGAATTTAGAACAATTTACCTTTACCCCAAATACATTACCTTTATCCTTGCTAAAGCATGAACATCGCTGACAAAATCAATTAATTCGGTAATATGCATTCGAAGTGCATCGGTCGCATTGGTGGTACTAAGTTCTACAAAGATTCCCGTTTGTCCCAATGCTTTATGTTGCATACGTTCAAGTGAAGCGGCAGCAACCGAATACGGCAATGAACCGCCAGCATCTTCCAATGCCCATTGTACCAATAGAAGAATATTCTCATCGGGAAGATGTGTTCGAAAACGTAATGCTTGAACCAATTCACAAGCAAATGTTCGTGCAATACAAATTCGTTCACGATCTCGAACAAAGGCTCGAGAACATAGGATACATAGTTCACGAACATGTTCCAACAATAATGGTGAATGTTGTACGATATGAGTTAATATCTTGGTTACTGGATCCAAAATTGAACGATGAGCTCCAATTCCGGGTATCTTCAATAATGCCAACAGAACGCGCATCAATGGAACAAGATTATGTATCGATGGTGCCAGATGAGACAAAGCAAATGATAACTTTCGAAGATATGCTTCCAATGGACTAAACAATTCTGACCATGGTTGATTTGCGACAATACTTGCACCAACATTTGGAGCAGATGCACCAATCAACGAACATACCAATGGAGATAAACCAGACAATGCAAAATTGGATCCTTGTGAGGTGTTGTAGTCGACAAATACACATTCAAAATAGTTGGCCACATTTGAAAGTGTATGAAGGGTAATTGATAAGATTGGAAATTGTTTATCATCTAACAAGGACTATACTCAAAATATAAATAAATGAACAAATACCAAAGAAAAAAATGAAAATACAAACCTCAAATAACTCTTTCAATGGTGTCACTTGATTCAATTCAGTAAAATCGGCTAATGAAATGGCAATGCTACGAAACAGAATAACATCGGAATGATGTGATTGAAAGATTTGTCGAAATATTCCATTTGAATTAAGTTGATGTAGTGTGCAACGAAGAAATTGTCGTGCAATTGATGCCGTATTTGCAGGTAGATGTACATTACTGTTAATTAGACAAAGAATAAAATTGTGATGAACAAAAAAAATGACAATTATAGTGTTTGTAACACTTGCCTTTCCATTTGCCATGGAAAAACTCGACGAATGGCATAACGCGATGTTAGTCTTAAGATTTGTGGTAACAATGATGCTGACAAGTTTGGATCACGATGTACAAATGTGGCCAATGATACAAGACACAATCCAAGTTCTTGTTCATTGAATTTTTCAATAGGCGATCCACAAATGACACACATCTCATAAGCGGTTGAGGTCAAATCGGTTTGTGAACTTGAACTCACTTCATTGCTACGACCTGAAGTGGTATCCTTAGCTGAATCCGGCTGCGATTGTGTCCCTTTCTTGTTGTTGTTGTTGTTGCCATTCGATATAAAATCGGTATTGCCATTTTGATTATAGTTTACAAAGACATCGTTATCACCATTTGCCATTGGATTCTCACCACCACCACCACCGCCATTTGCTTCCGAGAGACCTCGAATTTCACTTCCATTCATTGTGTTGATTGGTGAACCAATTTGATCGGTAACATCATGACATGATCCATTGTTCGACATTGATGTTTTTGTCCATTTGTTACGTTTCTTTGATTTCTTCTTTCCCTTCTTCTTTGGCCTATCTTTCAATCCATTAAGTGTTGCACTTATATCGTTCGGTTCACCATTACTGTTCAATGGTGAGATGGCACCTTTATTACTACTTCGACTCGTCTCCTGTTCCGATTCGGTTTCGCAATCCAATCCATTAGTAACGGATATTCTAGATACGCTCATCTGTTGTTGATGCTCTTTCGTTTCGTTTCGATATAATGATTCATCCGAATTAGTTGTGGTCGTCGATTTACGTTGATTATGTTTCCCTTTAATAATATCGTTCGATAATATTTCAGTAGTGATCATTGTTGACGTACCATTAACATTGGATTTTTGTGTATAATTCAATTTATCAGGTACCGAATCGACCGATTTCGATGATATTGTTGTTGAATATAATTTATTATGAACCTGATCACCACCAACATCGTCATCAAAACGAGATTTGTGTGTCAATTCACTTGCAATACCAACTCTTATTGTGGTACCATTCGAACCAATCGTGGTATGTTGTCGAATCAATAATTTTCCTGATGGTTTCGTTTTAAAGTATCGATTTTCCTCTACATTTTTATTACGTTCAACCGAATGTGAGTGTCGTGATGATGTATGAGCCGATTGTGAGGTTGGTTGTTGATTTGGTTTCGGTTTTGGACCAATTGGCAGTAAACGTTCACGTGAATGTTCTCGTACAGCAGCTGAATGTTGTTGTTTGAATGATTCGATCGTTTTTGATAGTTGATACAACATGAATCGGATGTGGTTGAGGTTGAGGCACAACAGCAACAACATTGTTGATCGGTGATCGGTTGACCATGCGCAATCATTGGTGATGATACTCGTTGTGTAAATGGTGATGTTGAACTTATCACAGACGGTAATGGACGGGATGATGTTGATGTTGATGACATTGTTCGGACACATTCGGACAATTCTCCACCAATGGGAAGAAGTCGTTCGATTGGGGGCGGCACCGTATGACTAGCACAAATTTGACAATCCCCAGAAATTGGGACAACATTGGACACCGAAATCGATGTATTACTTGATGTTTCGGAAATTTCTTCACCTTCTGGTTCAACAGAACGATTATTACCTTCACCATCGATTGATGTACTTTCCATTGGTGGTTTAGTATCATCATTTGAATCGAGAGGTCGTTGTACATTGATTGGTTTAGTTTCCACGTTTAAAGCACTTGTTGATTGAACATTCGTTTCATCTTGTTTCGAAATTTGACCATCATTGTTTTGTAGTTTTGTTTCAACTAAATTAATATCGGCAACAATCGAAATAGAATCGACACCATCAAGACCAATTTGCATAATTTCGTCCTCCATCTCGCCACCAAATGAATGAGTCAATGTTGTCTTTTCTGGTTGATCGTTGATCACTTCTTCTAACATTGAATCGGTTTTCGAGTCGCCAATTTCACAATCTTCTAAATTGAATGAATCTTTCAACTCTTTACTACGTCGAAGTAGCGCTTCGGTTGGTGAACACCGATGATCCAATCCCGATTCAAGTGTATTCATAACAATTTGAATAAGTAAATGTACAAATCTATATTTGATTTGATCCATTGAATAGTCATGTTTGTATAGAACGACAATCAATGAACTTAACCACGACATTCGTAAATGTGATTGTAATAGCCACAATGAATGGTTCGGCATTAAGGTATCCAATTCGGAGTTGAATATAAATCGATGATTTGCGGGTGAGTAGAGCATCAATGGAAAGACGGTTGGTAGCAATAGAGAACCGACTGATAGGTTTTGATCTAACACATCAGGTAATGCTGAAAGAAAGGCGCTAAATGCCGATTTACGTCGCAAATCACATGCCGACAAGAAGAAATGATTCTCTGAACTTGAATGACCCATCAATATGTTGAGATGCTTTAAGACAATCATCTATAAATAGAATATGATAGACAAAATGATGAGAATAAGAAACAATATTAAATTTATATATATATAAAACCTGAGTCCGATTAAGTGCTTTCTCATCCGTTGGATGTTGTGTATCTGGTTTAGCCAAAAATTGCATAAACAAAAAAATTAGAAGATGCATCGTTTCTTGATCACTACATTCTTCATCCAATGTTCGATGTACCACATTGAATAGATTTAGTTCTTCCTGTAGGATATCACGTTTACTTTGACCAGATTCTTGAAAAAAGTTACTGGGAAATGCCGATCCAGTAAGAGCAGCCAGCTTTGATGATTTTCGATTTAATGCAGATGAAGCCGTTGATGATGCTGAGGAAACATTTTTACTGTAATATCACAAAAAACATTAAAATTATAAAACCTTTATCATTCATAACTTACAGCTTATCTCGAAACTCTTTATGTTGATGACTAGCTTTACGTGTCAATGAGCCATGTTGACTTCCACTATTGGATGAATTTGAATTATAATAGCGAAACAATGCAAATGATAGGTGATGTCTCGATTCGTTTGCCTTATCCGATCGTCCATGATTGGACAACAATGACCGACGAATATGGGTTTGTGCCAATGCTTCATATGCTCTACCGACCTTCTTCTTAAATGTTTCCGAGTGTACATTCGTATTACGTAGATCTCGTATCGGATCCGGTATCTCAATTGAATTATCCGAAAAGCGTTGTAAGAATATTTGTGCTTCAATAAATAATGCATCGAAACGGTTAAGAAAGAAATCCCATGTCAGTACACGTCGTTCACCGAGATGATTGAACAATTGTAGTATGGTAGACAAAAGAAGACAACGATCGATTATGACCAAATCAAATTGTAATTCAAGACATTGAACATAGAGGCGTAACGATGCGAGACGCATCGATTCAAGGACCAATAATGAACGTTGCGCAACGGCTGATGTTGAATCGTCCATTACCTGCACCACGTGAATGATTAAACTGGAAAGGGCACTTTGAAGTGAGTGCGAATTCTTAACGGTCGATTGTTCCACAAATTGTGAGAATGAACTGAAACGTTCGACAGCAGCGAAACGTGTACACCAATTGGCCGAATGGAAGTCCTCATTGATGGTTCGTATGAATACGGCCAAACCATCGGGCAGTGCGACGCAATGTAACAACAATGGAACGGTTATTTGTGAGATTTGGGAAAATTCTGCTTGCAACAATCCCCAGTAAAGGCTGATTAGGTAACGTTTTTGACACCATTTGAAAAATTTCCGTTTCTTCTCCTCTTGTGCCATCTTGCTGAGTATTCCGGCATGAAGTGTCAACAGCTTAAGACATTGTAACAAATGATAGATAACATCAGGATCACTTTGCTTTTCAAGCTCTTGCAAGAATTTAAGTGTCAATTGTTCGGATATGTTCAATTCGGCTGTGCTCATCAATGTTTCACCATCCTCCTCATCAATGTCACTTTCCGGTGCTGGACCAAATTCATGTGAGGTAATTTGTCCAATGCCACTATCACTATAGTCATCCATTGAGATGATAACCGTTGCCGATGTTACACGAGGTATCTCATTTGAACGGTGTTCTTCCAATGGTTCATCAAGCATTGAACCAGATAATGCTCGTTCATCTGAACCGGATGATGTTGCCGTTTGATTTAGTTCATTAAAATCATTTCCAATTGTTGGTGTTCGAACCGAAATTGGAGTCATACAAACATCGCTTTCAGTATCAATATGATCAATATCTGGCATGGTGGTCATCTCTACTAATGGTGCAAAATAGGTGATCAATTGTAATGATAGTTGATACCAAATTGATGATAGTTCACAGAAGAAACATTCATTTAAAAATGTGTTCGGTTTGTTTCGTTGTAATTTACCATTTGGCGGTAATTGAGGTTTCGGAAATTGTGATCCTATATCGGTATTCATTGCACTACTACTATAATCCGTACATGTATGAACATTGCCAACCGATTCCGTACAATGTGCTACTGAGATCATTTCATATAATAATTTGATCGTATTTGATGAATCTTTTGTTGCAAAACCTTTATGAGCGGTTATCTCTTGTAATTCAAATTGTTTCAATAAAATATCCAACATTAGTACGAAACAAGCCAATTGTGATTCTATGATCGTTTCGATCGATGCTGAACTTGTCAATTGTTGTACGACAGCTTCGGTTGGACAATTGAGTTGTAACTTGTCTCGACATGGTGACAGCTTTGATGTACTCGCTTGTGTACTGAGAAGACCTTCATCACCAATGTTGGTTAGATCGGTTTCAAACAATTTTCGACCTTCTTTTATTTCACGCAAATTGATAAACGATTTTATTCCACTCATAAACATTGAATTCAACAGATTAATAGGAACTGGTATCTCCAATAATGTCAATATCTAAAAAGAGAAATTTTTAATAAATTTAAGAACAGGCCTGGAGACAAACCTGAAGCCAAGATAATGCTTGCTCTTGATCAATGGGCATCATATTTTCAAAACAAACCGATATAAAATGATACATTTGTTTTGGTGGCAATCCCAACGGTGATAGATCGGGATCAAGAACCTTTGATAATAATATACGTAATTCGGCAAGTTCAACCTCAGGTAAATCGTATCGAAAGCTTTCCATCCAAAATGGCATTATATAAGCCCAAATGTCGGGCGTAATCATGTCGTATGGTACAAGACATAGCAATCGTTTGAAACCTTCTTTGATTTGTATCGTAATCGATGGCCAACTTTCCCAATGACCACCTAATTGAGCATAATCCGGAGGATTCGGTATAAGACAATTAGCAAATAGTTGAAATTGAGAAGCGATCACTTTCATCAACCATCCATGTATTGATTCCGATTTGATTCGTTCCAATGCGGAACCGGCTTGATCATCCGGTAAACATGCCGTATTATGGAACCATTGACATAACATTGCAAGCATTCGTCCTAACAGTTCCATTCGTTCCGTTGTGGTTGCTTCCGTTGGTTCACATAATCCAATAAGAAGCCATATTCCATAACGACTAAGTAATTGTCGTTCTTCGACACTTGAATCGACTGCTTCGGAAACGGGCGTAGTACCAGTATTTGGACCACCTTGTCCACCTCCTTCAAGATTTCCGGATCCTAAGCCACTTGCGCCTAAACCACTTCCAGGACCGAAACCGCTTCCAGGACCCATTCCACCACTGCTGGCGCTGAATGGACCACCACCACCAAATCCACTACTCATTCCGGGTATTCCATGAGTTCGTTGATTATCTTTAGAATACTTTTCCAATACAGATGCCTCACCCAACAATGAGATGACTGCTTGAGAGAAATGTTGTTGGGCATCAGGTGGTAAATGCCATAATGATTGAAGATGTTCCTGAACGAGATGACGATTATGTACGGGATGAACCTTATCTTGTTTGGTGCTTGTCGATTGTTCATTTAGGTTTGCCGGCGCCACCAGATGACATGAATGATGACATTGAGCACACAATCGTATTGGTTTGTTAGAATTGAAACTTGTACATTCAGGACTGAAACATGTGACCACAGCAACAGGAGGTGAATGACGCCCTCCACCGGCAGCAAACGAACAATTCTTACTCTCACATGTGTAACATATTTCACTCATCGGATGTAGAACGTTTAATAGTACATCTTGTTGACATTTGTTCTTCAACATACTACTATGACTTCGAACCATTTCGGCACATTCAATACAAATCAACAATGGAATCGGTGGCCTTCCCTTACAATCCGATTGTTGATTTGGATTATTGGTCGTATTCGTTGTACCAGTATTGGCGGCAGCATTCGCATTGGCATCCATTTGAGCAAAACATATTTTTACAGCTTCGTTGTTCAAAGTATTTTGGCAGGTTTCATTTTGACACGTTAAAGGCTTCCACGGTACATGTTTCTCCGACAATGCACGACGATCCAACAGACTAGGATTAAGACCGGGCCAATATTGGAACAATAATTCAACGGCAGCGTGTCGAGCTTTTCCGGTTCCGTATGCAATTACCATCAATAGATCTTGAATGATATCCTTCTTCAAACGCATCAAACATTCAAGTAATTGTGAATGTAATGCAAGACTATCGGTATGACTAAGAACTACCATCAATATGGATGGAATCGATTCATTTGCAAAACGGCCTGGATGGTCTGGTGAACGTGGATCATCTACAACAACAACAACAACAACAAAAAAACCGTATACATTTAACCGTTAATATTAAATTAAAAAATTTCAATTTAATATGAAAAAAAATTACTTACGGTAAAGGGTAAATGGAAGTATGTTGTAACAAAGCATGTCTATTATGTCCTGTTGCGAGACAAAATTCAACACGATCGTGTTCGCCACAGTACTTGCCATGCTATCCATCAATTCATGTTCAAGAAATGGAACTAAACACACAGTGGCATGTAATGTATATTCATACACGGCTATATCATTAAAAAAAATTGTTAAATAGAATTCCGATAATTATAAAATGAACATTTACCATGAGCGCTTGAGCCCAAACTTGATTGAATGTATGGTAAGGAATCCAAGATTGCCGCCAAGGCATGATAAAGTGTTCGATAATCGAGATTCGGAAAGAAATTAATTCGAACTGAATCACGTGCCGGATCTCGTATTAAATCGATTGGCAAGCATGGGATATCTCGAAGAATTCTAAATAAATTTGTGGTTAAATGTATATTAATAAAATACATTTTTTTCTAGCTTACGTAAGAAGGGCTTGTGAGAAGAATTTGAGTACATTTATCACATCGACACTGGATGGAAGTGGCGAAATACCATTCAATATTCGATTGTGGTATTCTTGAAGGCTTCGAATCTTTGCCGAAACTATATTGATATATAGACATTTTCTGTTAGTTTGAAATCAAGATAATGGAACAAACTTACATGAAGCGGCTCTTGTTCCTTGTGCACTTTTTAGCATGATGAATTCAAGCGATAATCATCAATTTTAGGAACAATATAAATTATGGACGTATCATCTTATTTCTAAATCATTAATTATTTTATTCATAATAAACAACTTTAGGAACTAATTTAGTGGTCATCAACGAAATAGGAATAGAAGAATTTCCTATTAGTAGAATCATTATGTACAATCTTCATTCGAATCACTTTTAAATAATGAATAAAGGTAAATTTTGAAAATTTGTGAAATAGAAATCGATGCAAATCAATATTGCTACATAATATTTATATGAAAGGTATCGGATGATCACATGAGGACGTAACGAATCGGATTAATGTTGTTTATGAATGGATGCCATATGAATGTGAGGCATGGTTGGATAATAATGGAGAATCGATGAAAGACAAACGAGAGAGGCAACATTGGTGGCCATAATTGGTCAATCGATGATTAATGTGGACGGCAAAAGACACCATCACACCATAACACACACACACATTGGGGTTCATGTACATATACGCCGTTCGCAACCATTTACAGTTTTCATTCGAGGCAAGAGAATCCATGAGAGGAAAAGAGAATAAGATAGAAAAGGGAAAAAATGCGAGGAGATGTGGTGTATGTTTGTTGTAGTTGGGCGCCAAGAGTGATGGAACGCTCACATCCCAATTCCGGACGAGTGGAATGATTGGGACAACACGGCCACACCAAAACGGAAAAGCAATGTATACGATGTAGATACATGCGCGCCATCAATGTAAAACCATCCCATTCGACGTTCGATGGCATCGAATCAGAAGTAGAAGTTTGAGTGCAAACATCTATTGAACCAAATTATATTGGCACCGGCGCCAGAATACGCATCCACAATATTTAAACGTTTGCCGCTACCCGTTTTCATCTCTAAATGGTGTTGTTGGTGTCGATGTTCACATTCCCGTTCATGAATCGGTGATATGTACATTCGATCCAATATTACCATATGTTTTTAATCTACCAATATTGGTGATGATGGTGATGGTGGATACTTCCGATCGTCAATAGTAAATGTTCGATTTTTTTATTTTTTTTATTTTATGGTTTCGATTATCCGCCGAGTGGCGTTAGTTGTGCCTAGATTGGAGTTTTCTAATGGTACAATAAAAAAACTTGTACCATGTGTGGATTATAATTGATGGAAACGTTAACCGACAATAAAAAATACTGAATACATATAATTTATTTTAACATAATTAAAGATACAAAGATTGGAAAAAAAATAATTTAATTACATTTATTTGACATGATTCTTCTTTGTTCTGCGATAATATATTTTAAAATATATATATAAGGTCACATAAAATTTATTAAAAGTCTCCAAATGGTTCAGAATAGAGCTAACAACGCAAAAACACCATAGAATAACATGCAAGGATACGCTATTAGTGCTTGTTGATTGTGCATACTTAATGCCGTAACGAATAGTTTCGATGAACTTAGAGCGCACCATAGAATGACCATAAAAGCGATAGCCATTCCCAATACCGTATTTAAGCTTACGAAAACGGCCATTGCCGAAAGGAAAACCATTGGAAGTAAACAATAGCCGAGAATTGAGACTGTACAAACAACCGAAAAGGTGATATTTGGTGGCGACATAAGTGTCAACAGACAATAAATTAATATGCATCCAAGAACTCCAAATCCATAAATATAGCTAAAATGTACTTTCCCCGATAAAAGCAGTAAACTTCCGAAAGCCAATCCAAAAACTAATGGTCCAGCAAGATCAGCATCTTGTAATATGTTTGCATCGGTTTGTTTCAGTGGATTTAAAACAGCAACCGTTTTTTGCATTATATGCTCGAAATTGATTCCCAATTCTTCAAGTAATGGTGGTTCGTCAGCGAACTGATCCCCAACATTTCCATAAGTATCAAATTGACCTGGTTGCGGCGGTGGAACAAATGCATTATTTGGTGCCGGTTGATAAAATGAACTATTTGATGAAAAAGTGTTTTGATCTTTTGTATAATCGAATTGTCCGAAATCATAATTTTGTTGAGCCCAAAAATCATTTTGATTCTTATCCGAATTCATGTTGGATTTTAAATATAAATCTGAAAAAATACTAATAATGATTAATTGTCAAAAGAAAGTTCAATCAATAAGCAAAATACCTGAGAATTATTTAAGAAAAATGAATGTTTGTACGTTGACAAGAACAGTGTACAACAGCTGTTTACATCAACGTTTACGATTACGACAGCAAATAAGGGACGTCTTCTACGTACGGCTCGAAACGTGATCATTATACCGGAATGTTTTGTTTGCCATACGAGCGAGGGCGTTATAGCATATGTATCTTCGTACATAACTAAAAGTGAGTGTGTTTTAGATATAGGAAAAGCAAACTCAGGCACACTCATTTTCAAGTTGAAATAGCGAAACTCCACGTGATTGAACCTTGGTTTGGCCTATACACAATTCTAGTTAACACTATATACACATTGTATATTTACTATAATAATCGTGGAGAGATTGTCCATCGAACATTTAGAGAACAATGCTGGACAACAACAATGGACCAGTCTTCTTTACCTTCTTCTTCTTCGAATCATCAATATGGTCATCAGCATACCATTCGGGTAATTAAACCTAATCGGCACAACCATAACTCAAACGAAAGTAACAAACGTCAACAACAACCGTCCAATTCTCATCGTACAAAGTCAAATTTGCAACATTCGTCGAGTAACAGTAACAGCAATTCTGAACAATCTTCAATTCCATCAGTAAAGATTCTTGCAAAGTCAAACAATTATAAATCTCAAGTAACAAATCGACCATCCATAAATAACGCTCGTGAGAACGATAACAATAATCGAAATTCGGGTACTTTTAATAACCAAAATAGGACCTCAATCACTAATTCAGTTCTAGAAAAACAACTTACTCGTTTACAAATTGTGCCATCAGTTGAAGATCGGGAAAAAGATCTTCTGTTTAATTGCACCAAGTTATTAGATGGCGACTTTAGTTTATTAGATCCCACCATACTAGAACGTTTGTTATTGTCAGATTCGCAAATTAGTTCTGCATCAGCAAACTCGTCAAATGCCACTAATGTTATGGCACCATCAGGAAATCAATCGACAAACGTAGTCAACCAAAGTTTTTCCATTGTTGGTGCTGTCGGATTGGATGGTGTTGGAAAGTCATCGTTGTTAAATATGCTTGCTAATAGGAAAGTGTTCAAAACTCACTCGAATATGGGAACAAGTTCTGGTTCAATACAAGGAAGAAAAAATTGCTTAACAACTCCTTTGACTCATGTGACCAATGGAGTTGATTTACATATCACATCTGAAAGATTATTTCTTCTCGATACACAGGTATGCTCACTTGATTGATTTATTTGTGCTTTTATCAATTCTATATATCTTTTCATTTAGCCATTACTTAGTCCATCTATTTTGGACGAATTCCTCCGCAACAATGCCACCGTTCAAATGCCATTTGGCGCTCCGCCACATCATCATCATCATCATCATAATCATCATAATGCAAGTGGAAATGGTACAGGTTCTCTCTCCAACGTAGTTGGATTCGATATCACTGAACCTGAAAACTTTGCCTTCATATACTCAATGCAATTGCTTACATTCATGTTTGTCATCTGCGATCATCTGATATTAGTACTTGATTCATTCTCTTTGGATGCATATCTACTGAAATTAATTGCCACTTCATTAATGATGGTTGGCGATTCGGTGCAAAAGGCAAATCTTATCATCTATTTGAAACCACAAATTGAAAATCAGTCAAATGATGAGAAAAACTTTTCAAAATTAGATTTGGTTAAGCCGTCAAGAGTTGTAAAAGAAAAGCGAACCAAGTTAGCGTTTTTATCGCTATCACGTTCACTTACATCGCACAACAAAATGATTGATTTGCTTAAACAAACGATCGTTTCCATATTGGGACCTAATGTGAATGTTGAATTTGTAACTGATGAACAACGATTATTGACAGCCGTTCTAAAACCTCCATCACGAAATCTTTTGGTTACTGATCAACAATCGCGACCCATTCAGTATAATACTGAACGAGCTTGGTACCAATCAATGCAACGATTTTGGGAAAATTCAATTCGCAAGTCAACATTATTTGCAGATTATGCCCGTTATTTGCCATAAATGAACATTTGGAAATTGTCCTTTGAAGTTGGACCTATCTTCCTTGTTCGATTTTCTCCTCATCGCATCAAATGTTCTCCTTTTAGCGACACAACAATGAACATTTGAATTCAATCGCTTATTTGCCATCATCAAACTATCTTATTCAAGCGATTGTTTTCAATGTAAGTTATTATTATTATCATTAACTTATGCAATCGGAGAAATAAGAAAGCGATTTTGAATTGAGCATTATCTCAGATCGTTGATACAATTCTCCTAAATTAAACCTTAAAAGCTGCTAGAACGACCAATTTTATTTTAAAAATCATTTAAAATTGGCTACAAGTGGCTTTACATTATCATTATTCATTTTTATCAAGTTTGAGAAGTTACTCATTTGCCAATGTAAATGTTTTTTTTTGTATATAATTTTTGACGATGTAGAGAAAGAAAGTTGTATATATTAGATAGATTGGAGTTAGAAAAAAATAACAAAGAAATTGTGGTCAGATAATCACAGGAATGTTGAATGGGTTTGTAGGGATAATTGATCAAATCTAGGTATTGGCAATATTGGCATTGTATAGAAGAAAGAAACAGTGGTGGAATATTAGGATAACAAAAGAAGAAAATAATTGATTTTTGACATAGTTGGTTGCGACAATCGCCAATCTCTTAAAAGTTGTAAGAAGATTTTGTACATCGTGGAATGTGCATCGCTTTCGGCCATTTGGTAAAGGAGTTTTGGATACAAACATGATTTGATCTTAAATAATGATTTGATTATTAGATGAGACAAGTTAATTTAGTATATTGTAGTAAAAGATAGAAAGGAAGAATTTGACTTGAGTGATTTGAAGATGCTTACTTATGTTTCCTGATTATTTGTTTTGACAGTCGATTCGATTTGGTTCATATATGACTCAAATGCAGAATAATAATGAAGATAAATTATGGTTGGAAGTTGGTTGATGATAGGAGAACAAAAAAAAAAGAATGATGTAAAATGGATTCGCTCGACTAACATTTAAGGAAAATAAAGTTTGGGTAATAATTAGGTCACATAAGGGTATTTCTGGGTAATTTGCTTGTGCGAAAGGAAGAATAATGTTTTGGCTTAAGCAAGTTTGAGTATAAGACCCAAAAAAGTGGAAAAAATTTTTTAAATGCAATGAAAAATGATCAAGGAGAAAATTGGGATTCCAAGGGTCGTTCCTTGGCAAAAGGCATGACCCCAGGGGCTGGAGTATGTTAAGTGTGAATTGATTGGAAGATAAGATAAATATGTATCATATAATTGAACAAATCTTAAAAATTCTAGCTTTAAGATCAATTGGGAATTTTTAAAGGAGAGGGTGAAGGAAAGTTGGAAGGCGCAAAAAATTGAACTCATTCAAAGAAGAGAGAAAGAGAGAGAGAGAGAGAGAGAAGGTGTGTGTGAGGCATTTTTGGGCTCAAATGGATGGAATGTTGGTTGGTTTGGTTTGGTTTGATGGACGAGATTAGAAACAGATGAACATTTCATTGGCTGCTTGATATATTGGAAATATTTTCCATCAGAACAAATCGATCCTATCCGATCGAATGACTAATGTTAATGGTTCGAAGTTTTCTATCTTCTAAAATATAATTTTCTAATGAATTTGTTTGTTTCTTTTTTTGTATTATAAGGTAGACTTAAGGATTGCTTCAATATGGTCGAATGGTACTGTACTTCCATTGCCGAATGTAATTGTAATTGGTCTCGTATGTCATTACAAAACTTTTCAATTTCGGCCAAGAACCCCATAAAGAAGTTAATTTCGTCTACACATAAATGATGAGGAGATCCACAACGACACGTTAGATATCTTTGGATATACGAAGAGACAAACCGAAAATAAACTTTTTGTGTATTGGCTCCGATCGGAAGAATGTGACCATTGGAATGTTCTTGATTCAATTTGCGATTGGAATGTTTTGTCATCGGCACTACGTTGATTTTTCATTTTGCCTACATTTATGTTCTCTTTGTTTTTCCTTCAATTTATTGCCATCTTTATTGCTGTTTTGTAGCCACAGCAGGAATGCAGTCTACTTCTTTTTAATATAATAAACCATAATTCGATTGGGATCACTGTTGTTGTTGTTGTTGCTGTTGGTTCGATTGTGTTTTCGTTTGATGAAAAAATAATGTGTTCAGTATTTGATCATTGTTCATTGTTTTCGATGGCAGTACGATCTATGACATTTTATTAGCAAATCAAACAATTATAATAAGCGAATCAATTTCCGAACATACCTTGATAAGATCATGCGGTGGTATCAGATTGAGCTTAAGATCACGCGTCAAACGACGCATGATTAGGCCAAGTTCGATGCTGGCAACACTTGATAGATTATCCGGTCGTTCATAGCCAATAAATTGTCCCTTGGTTACCTTGTACAATGCCCATTGTAACATCGTCTTGAATTTTTGTGTTTCACTCATCATCAATTGTTTTCGTGTCAAAATTTGCTGCAATACCGATTCACTTAACATGAGATATTCGATACGATCAAAGAGACGACTTGCACGTGGATCAATATAGGTCATAATGGTAAATTGAAGTTGTGATGCGGACGTGTAACGCCAAACATAGTTCTCTAATGCGGTCAACATTCGTGGAACGACCGCCAAACGGAGATGAGTTTTGGTATGATGAACGCACGCTTGTAATAGATCGGGAAGATCGAAATGTTCAGCAGCACAGATCAAACCGGGAACGGTGTCGCATGATAATGGACACGATCCGGAATGCATATATTCAATCAATAGTTGAAATGTGTCACCATCGAATTCAATGATCGTAAACTGTTATAATGTAAATTGGATTATTGATTTTGTACTAGAAATCAATTAGTTGAACATACCTCAGTTTGAGCCAATTTATTTCGATCAATCTTGGCAATATCGGCACATACGGATAGTCCCGGCACCTCGACGCCAACATTGTCCATTTTTGCATAGAATGATTCCGATTGCCATCGTTTCATACTTTCATTTCGGCCTTTAGTACCCCAACCGGACCATGAACCAGATACTAAACGATTGAATGCATTTTTGATTACATTTCCACCAGAACTGGTACCAGGTACTGTTAGATAGGTGGGCGTCTTTGCCGATACGGTCGATGAGTTACTTGCCGATGAGTATGCGTTGGCTGAGATTGTCGAAACCGTTGATGCTTTTCTTGAGTCTTTATCTGAATCTTTATCCTTATTACGATCTTTCCGATCCATTGATGGTGCAATAATTTTTGGTAATTGTGCAATTTTATTCATCGTTTCAGCGGTAATGCTACCACGTTTTGATGATGCGGCACTACTTCGGCCACTGGAACTACGTCTTGAATCTTTACCTCCACTGCTTCCGCCGCCGGTGCCACCGCCACCACCACCACTACTGATCGTATTGGATGTCAAGGTAGATGCCGCTTCACTACTAGTCGTTTGAATTTGTCCACCTTGACCACGCGGTGGTGCAAAACCATACAACATTTCAAGGAAGACTCGACTTCGAATTGCAAGAATAGCTCGAACGGCATAGATACGTCGAACGCCTCCATGTTCACACGAATTGTTAACCGCATTTTGAATCGGTTGGCCATTTGGTGAACCAATTACATTGAATACAACATCGCACAATAGTTTAGCATTTCCATGGAAAGCATTGTTAAAATCTTTTGCCAATTGATCATAGCCTTCGAATAGGTCTCGTACACTGTCCAACAATGGTGACGATGGACGCATATGGCCGATTGGTCTCCAACTTCCACGTCTATATGGTTTTGGTATTTGGCCCGTTGCAAGATGATTTGCCAAATTATTTACAATATCTTCCAACATTTGACTTCGTGTCCGGTCCTATTCACGAAATCATTCGACCATTCGATCATACACATATATGTATATAATTAGACACTAACCTGCATTCGTGCAAACTTTGGCGCCGAATAGCTTGCCCGTTCGCCGTTAATGATTTTGGTGAGTAGCCATTCTCGAAAGTATGCATCCTTTCATGAGAAAGTGTGGAAAAAGAAGGACATTGTTTGTGATGAGTAAGTTTATCAAAATTATGCAACTACAGTAGAATTTCGTATAGAATTCGTATCTGCCATAATTTGAAATTCTTGGACTTGAACTTTAAAACTCATTTCAATACATTTCCCTTGTTCTATTTCTACCTACACTCAAGAAGTGGCGGGCAAATGACAATGCATTCTCGAAGCGTTTGCAAATGCAGCCACTTCGTTGAGTGTAATTAGCTTTCATTCAATGTGGGGAAGCCTCTGAATGCAATTTTACATTGTCAAAGTGAACCATTTTTTTAAATGTGTATATAATTTATCGAATCAACGTGATTTTACTGTACATTATACCTTTTCAAATTCGGACTGATGCCAAAGGAATGGTTTGAATGCGGTCACCTCATCACGACACACTACAGCAACTTTATATTTTCTAATCTCATCACCATCCAATGGTTTCGGGCTGGTTTTCACCACAATGAACGTATGTAAAAAGTGAGACTTGATGCAACCTAGATGATTAATTAATGTTTTGAATTTACATAATTCTTCACATAACAATTTTTGCATATATAATAATAGTATAATAATTTTAACGTTAAACATACCAGGCCAAAAGAGTGAATCATCTCCTTCTAGGAACGCTACGCATACAATATCATTTCCAATGTGACGTTTCTTTTGCAATTTTTGTGCATCACATTCTTCGTGTGGCAGCATTGTTGATACGTGGAACATGATCTCAATGTTCTTATAGCAAGTATAAACCGATTCCGTTCCAGTTAAATCATGAACTATATAATTATAAATCAAGTTTGATTTTTTTTTAAAATAAAGTTTTGTACAATATAATTGTGGCTACAAACCAGTGTCAAGTCCACCCTTATATTTATCGAAACCTTTCAAACGAATACGATCGCCAAGAATGGATAGAAACTCTTTGAAAAGTGATGACTCTTGTCGATTGCCTAGAATTGCTTCCTCCGAGTTGACTTGATTTCCTTGTACATATATGACACCAACTTTAAGTTCTGATTTAACAAATACTTGATCCAATTTTAACAATTCATCGGGCGTACTTGGTAATTGTCCCAACACCAATGATGGCTTGAGGCCGGCTTCATCGCCAAGTGCACGGACCACTGCCTCACGATCGTATCGATCGGCACAGATGGCGGATGTTGGCACGAGACCATGTAACGAATATGATATGGTTCGAAGTAACAAACGAAACTGATCTCGACCTGAGATCGTCTCTTGTTTCAAGCTCATTATTACTGGTCCGAGTGCCTCATCATTCGTAAAGTAGTTCCAATGTTCTCGACCGTAAAAATATTTCTCAAATATTTCCTCTTCGAATGAGATCAATTCGAATGGATCGTCGCCCCTATTGATGAGGCTCGTATCCTCCACTTCAATCACTGGAACACCAGACGCCTTGTTGTTGTTGTTGTTGGACGTTTTGTTACATTCTACATTCGGTCCCGTATGACATAAGCTACTAATGGATGCTCGTCGTCCACTACTGATAACCGGCGATTGGTGTTGCTGATGTTGTTTGCCTTGTGTTGAATTCCATTGAGTTCCACTACTAGCAGCACCACCACCGCCACTAGTTTGGGCACCTTTACTGCCAATTGGTGGCGATGATGGCGGCGAACTTGGTTGCACAATTGTGATCGTAATATTGGGAAATGGCTGTTGGGATGCCATCGATGGTTTCCGTACCAAATCGAGATCGTCCTTACTGATCGGCTTCTCCTCGGCATTGTGGTCGAAGCCGTCATCACCACCGATAAATTGTTCTTCACGATTCGATTTAATTGTTTCCTGACGTGTTAGACGTCCACGCGTAAGGACGGCTTCTACCGTTGGTGTTGGCGGCGGTTTTATGCCACCACCAGAACGATTGATACTCAATTCACTAGTGATAAGATGAGTTTTCATTTCAGAATCCTCTCCAATCTCGCCGCATTCACCGTATGGATTGCACGTTTGATCTCGATTGCTCATTTCGGTGATGTTGATCGGACTAGCACCCCCACGGCATTCGATCCAATAGCCAGGCGTAGGCTTTACATCGTGAGGATATTTTAAACAATAGCCAGCACCTGTCACAAATCAAATAAAAGCCAAATAAAAGGGAAAAAAGAGTGAGAGAATAAAATAAATAAATAAATGTTAAGGCCTTCGGGCAATGGGCACATCATTTAAATGGTCTACTACTAACCCGGACAAGCTTGTACGGGAACAGCAAATGAGAGCGTCGTTGAACTTTTTCGACGAGCTTCAGCGCAACCAAGACTTTGTCGCTTGAAATCACGCAATTTACATATGAAATCTTCGCCTGGACTTCCAAACGAGCCGGTAATGTCGCTAAAATGTAGAACACAATAGATTTTGTTTACCAAACGTTTTGCCGAACCGTTGCCCTGTTTTTTGTTGTGTGGTTGATCGTAGACAAAACATATTGTATTTTAAAAAATGAATTCAATGACCACAAAACAAAGAGAGAAAGTGTTGAATCAAACACACGTGATACTAACCTGTTTTAGCCGTGTCATGCATATACTGCAATAAAGGCAATCTTCATGAAAGATGTCGTTCACATTGGTTGCATTCGGTCCGATGCCAGGACCGCACGTCCAAGTGTCCCATGTTTGGTGCGATAATATTGGAAGCTCGCATACGAAGCACACTGATACCATCTTCACTAAACTGAAATCGATGGCGAACGAGGTGACAATGTTGCACAACCTTAATCTTCTAACAATATGAAGATCTATTCATTTCAATTGTTATAAGAATTGCTATTTGAAAGCATCTTTTTTCATCATCATCGTCATAATACAATGATATTCTTTTTACTAAAAAATATTAACATATTTTTTTCCGTCATGAAATAAAATATGACATGGAATAAAATTCTAACATCAATGTTGCTCAACTTGTTTGATTCGTCTCTCTTTTTTTATTGGAACTATTAAAGTTTACTATTAAAGAAAATTAAATGATCATGAAACCGATTTTTTTAATAATTCATGTTGTAATGATAAATTCGTATTAAACATTGAGATCAGATTGGAAAAAAGCGCGCTGTTGCCTGCATTCAAATGATGCTATTATTATTGCTTGAATGGATTATATTTATCTCTGATGATGATGATGATGTTGTTGTTGTTGAAAAGAATAGTATTAATCGATATCGGCTTCTTATGATCATACGAAAACATTGAACAAATGTATTGTTAGCCATCTCTGATGGCAATGTAAGTATTCAATTGAACAGATGAATGGTTCCATTTCGTTCAATTCAATTCGAACAGTTGGAAATGACACACACACACACACACACACACACACCAATATACACACATATAAACATTCACGACGTTTTGGCGTGGTCGGCGCCGTGCCGATTCTGATGCTTCTGACTGTGTTTGTTGGCTGGTACACTCGGTGATCTATGTTTCCGATCACCGACGACGACGACGACGACCACCACCACCATTGGCACGACCAATACGAACACTGCCACCACGACCACCACCATCATCAACGTGATCATAACCATCAACAGCATCAACGCGGACGCTCATGATTGTTCGCTGTGTTTGTCCTCGTCAATATTTCATTCAGTGCACAGACCCGCTTGTACGACACATCAAGCCCACTGACACAGTGTCGTACACACACACACACGCACAAATTCATTTCCCGTTCGTTCTCGTACCATAAATGGACCGTTCTTTTATTATATATATATACATATATATATCAACATACAAACATATACACTCATTCATACGGGTATATAGGTAATTGGGTATTTGGCAACCCACTATAGATGCTCATCTTTGTTCAACTACCACTATGGAACGAACTTTGATAATGTTCGACCATGTGTAAGAGCTCTTATGGAGCGTTCCACATATTCACTCTCTCTCTCTCTCTCTCTCTCTCTCTCTCTCTCTCTCCAACTCTCTTCCTTTCTATTTCATACTTTTTCATCGTCCTTGCCACTCGATACACACACACACACACACACACACACACACACACACACACACACACACACACGAACCCAATGATCGGTTTTCAACCAAATAGTTCCCGAAATGTTGGCAATGTTTTGCCACCTAGTCCATTCTCCTCCTTTTTCTCTCTTTCTTTATATTATAGTTATTTTCTTCGTTTGAAATCATGGTCGCGTACCCTCCACGAATCCAGGTGAGAACCATTCGTGCCAAACAATGAGTGCCATGTCGCACATTCAATGTCGTTGCATATTGTCACGAATAACACTATATGCTGCTCACACACTCATATATTGCTGACTTTTTTTTATTTAATTTTGTGGTTGCTGTAATTAGTGGCTTTCTATCGATCGAATCAGCATTTTAATTTGGGTATAAAATATTGACGATCGTCAAATAAAAAATCAATTAATCAATGATGATATAAAATCAAATGAATACGATTTTTCCATAACCAATGATTGGAACATTATCCAACATTTTTTTCTTTTTCTTTTTTTTTGGTTGCGTTAATAGAATGGGTAAACGTCATCTTTCATTGCATAGTGGTAAATATAATAATGGACCTATGTGTAGACCACACATAATAATGGAATGTTGGCATCGCACTATGGCACAACTGTTGGTTGGTCTCGTGTGGAGTGCACGCTAGATGACACAAACACACACACAAGCTCGTTATGGAAGCAAACTTGGAGTCTTCAAATTGTTATAGTTCCTTATTGTATATTGGTTTGGGCGACTATGTCGTTGGCCAAATGTTGCGCCGAAGTGGCATAAACCAATGATGGACCAAATACCATACAAACAGATGGTTGCACTCTCTACGAGTACAACCGGCATTTTTCATGCCGTTAATGTTTATCCTCCCCATCCTGGATACAATTCACATTGCGTGATGATGCTCTTACTTTCTCTCTCTCTCTCTCTCTCTCTCTCTCTCTCTCTCTCTCTCTCTCTCTCTCTCTCTCTCTCTCTCTCTCTCTCTTCTCCAAACTATATATAAGATACCAACTCACGCGAATTGAATAAATGGTGCCACCTTTGCTACACTTGTCGCTTTATAAAACCAAAAAGTGCTATAGTTTCTATTATGGGTAACAACAATTGCCACAATCAAAACTGTAAAATCTGATTCTTATTATTATTATTGCTATCATTATTTATTTAACTTCATTTACTAAAAACTGATTAACTAAAATATAAAATATAAAAAGGGTAAAATAAACCAAACCAAGGCCACGCTTTTGTATTCTAATTGCATCATATATCGATACATTAAAATTTAGATGATTGACTAACAAAAATTCCTAAAATTATTCGAAAAAAAAACATAAAACTTCATAAATTTAGTGATTAAATTTACAGATATGTTAAATTCAATTTAATTAGAATAAAATTGTAAACTTCATTTCAAACTTGATTAATTTGTTCATTTGGTTTCATTTGCCCATAAAGTTTTAGAAGTTTCTCAATGATTTGAATGTTTGCTTCACTGTAATGATTTTCGGTTTGATTCATATTTTCCAATGAAAATCAGCGAACAAAATTTAAATTTCACGTTATGCAAATTTAATCTCTTTGCACTAGATTACCAAAAACAAAGAAACAATTCAAGTTACAATTTTTGATTTTTAAAGGATTTGTTAGTTGTTCATTATTTAGTTTCTTATTTCAAGTGAAGCAATTAAAATAAAAGTTTTAGTGAATTGTAAATGTATTTGGGTCTTTTCCAATGAAGATGTTCTTTTGAAATCTTTTCTTAAAATTATCTTTGAATTACAAATCCTTAATCTTAAATTTTTTGTATTTAAAAATAGCTTAGATTACTTAAAAACAATTGAAAAGGTCATATAATAAAATATATATTGAAAATTGTTAAGCAAAGAAAGAATATCACCGGAAATGTTAACTTTAATGCATATAAATTGGGTTTCTTAAAATAGAATTGTTATTGAAACATTGATCAATGTTTTAACAGTTACATGAACATAAAAAACATTTTATCAATATATTGAATATGTTTTCTTTATTTGATTATATTATGTTTTTCGGGAATGTCGATATTTTCTTGCTGTAAGCTTGTTGATGATGGTGATAATAATAATAATAATAATAATAATAATAATAATAGCAATAAAAATCCTTTGAATGGAATCTCAATATACGATAGGATCAATATACGCATGCTTTGAGATTGGCCTATTTTTGTGAATGGAGTCTCATCGTTTTCTATGTGAAGTACGAAAACTAGTTCGTAAGGGTGCCATTGACGTACCAAAATGTATCAATGGTGACCCTGATGAATGTTTGTTGTGAATGTGAATGTGTGTGTTTGTGTGTGCAAGAAATTTATAGAATGAGCGCTCTTACTATAGCTAGATTGGTTGGTCATTTAACACGAATATATTTGACGTAGTAAAAACTTGATTTGACCCAATTTAGAAACGCATGTGCAACATTCTCATTACAAAATACAGAAGCAATCAGTAATGTAATCCGATTATGAATGATATAGTTCAATTTTACAATTGGCCCATTCATAAAAACGTTAAAACTTGAAACAGTTAGAGTTGCTCTGGCATATGGTCTAATGGATCTATGGTCAAATTGGATAATTGTGAAGTTCCGGAAAAATTAGCAGAAAGATTTCGATTTATAGATTCTTGTCTTGAAAACCGAAATATGTTCGAAGCCATATCTCTTAAACGTTGAAAAGGTCTTCGATATTGAAATGGAAATGAATTGATTGGCACATCATTCATTGGAGCTTCATTTACGCCCACAGATGTAACATTAGATCTAAAGTTTAAATTGACGGATGGATCCAATTCAAATTCAATATCACCTTGAGATCGAAACCGAACAAATGTAAATGCCGGATCAGTTCTAAAACAAATAGATAGATTAATTTTCTCATATTTAATAAAAAAATATATCGTAAATACCTTGTTCGTTGATAGTAAACATAAATAGGATAAAAGAGTATTGATAAGACGAATAATATAAAAAAGAACCATATAAAACCACTTAACAAATTGCTATCTTCGATCCATTCATTGCTTGATTTAATTTCAATTTTCATTCGCCAAGTGATTGCTAGTTAAGCATTCAAACAAACAAAAAAAAACAAAAGTTAAAAGATTGAGTAATAATATTGATTGAAATAAAACTAACGATCTTGGTTTAAATTTGAAAGTAACGTTCTAATATATTTATCGTTAATTGGTTTTCCTTGGTCTGGTAGAGTGTCGGCAACCACTTGCAATGCACCATCATACAAGTAGTGAGCATAGATTCGTACTAATTGAATCTGATTTTCTTTATGAACTTTTTGCATGTGTCTCAACAAGGTAACCTTCATCAAATTATTTGGTCCTAAAATCTTGGATCGCATAATTAAAGACGATGCACAAATTGGACAACAATATCCAGCTGGAGTAATAGGATCAGAACATGGCAATGAATCCAAGTGAGCACACTTATTTTGAATGAGACCACAGATAATCTTTAATCGTTTCGGCGCATCATTTCCACAAACACCAACAGTGCCATATGGTGCCAATTGTAAATGATTGAAATCGCGAACATCAAATAACATTCTACCACGAAATGATTTAAGTAAATCGTCAAATTGTGATGATTGCATGAACCTTGCCGAGCCGACCGATAGAAAACTAAGTTGAGCAACTTGATTCGATTGTTCGATAGTAACCTTGAATGAGCCATTGTTGGTGGGAAAATGTACCCAATCACCAGTACATGGAATACGTTCAGAATGTGGTATGATCGGAATTGAACTTTGCTTCCAAGAGTTAGATGACATGAAGGTTGCAAAATTAGAAATTGGCCAAGTGTCCGGAATCATAGGTGATATGAAATCGCCTTCATTTGGAATTTGACACATCAATTGCCAATGATCTGGCGAGAACCACGAATTTGGACCTTCTGGATGAAATTCGAGAGTTGATCCAATAGTCCCATCTTTACATGGATTTTCCAAATCTTCAGGTTCATTCTCTGTTACCAATTTAATTGCACCATTCGGACCAAATATTAATTCTCCATTTTCGGGCAAAACCAATTCAGTTGTTTCCAGATGATGGTTAAGAAATAGTACATAAGATTCTGGTAACACAATACGATCGTTTGCGCAAGGTAAACGACGAAGTGGAAGCCAATTATTTGGATTGAACCAATCAATTTTAGCGCGCCATATAATCTTGCGATAAATTGGAATGGGTGTCAAATCAAAGTGACTGTTATAGGATTTCTTCGAAATGGCCAATGATAAACCAAAGTAAATGACCATGAAAACCGAAGAAAAGTAATTTAAACGATACAAATTTAAACAAATCATGATAAATTCAGCTTCAAAATAAAATAAATGTACATCTGAAATACGCCGTTTTCATATAAATATGATATATAAACAATTTTGTAAAACGCCCCAGAAAATTTGCGATCCACATATGAAAGATGTCACGAATAATCGATAAATCATTCTGTCTCTACAATGACGGGAAGCTCGTTGTCAGGTTCGTAGTCAAAATTCCATTCCATATCTTTCTGTAATGATTGAGCAAATTTCTCTCCGCGTTTTACCAGTTCCCGGTTGATATTAAGCTCAACAGAATCTCTTAAATTAAGTATGAAAGTTCGAATATAAAGAAAAACTTGATTCTCATTCTCTACGATATCAGCAAAAATGGCTTCGTTAGTTTGTTTAAGTTGAAAATAGACAACACGAATAAATGAAAGAAATAGTTCATGTTTGTTTGATAAGGCTTCACGAGAGCAGCAAATAATTCGTAAAATGTCGCGCCAATATTCGAATGCTTCAAATGTATGTCCTAAAAGAAAGGAGATGAAAGCAAATTGAAATTCTCCAAGAAGATTGCCTTCATTATTTGCAAATGCAGGTAATTGAAGAATTGATTCAAGCGTAAATGTGGAATCCATTGAATGTTTAGTTATTTCATCTGGCGTCGCATTCAAAGGATATAGAAACCTTTTTGGAGTTTCACATTGAAATCTTATGGTAGCTTCAGGAGAAATTATCATTTCAGGCAAGCCGTCTTTGTCTACTCGAGGAATGATTGTTCCATCCTTTTCTGGCTTATACACTAACGAAGAAGCTGAATAGATTCGGCCACAAATGGGATTTATTTTTGCTAATAACTCATATGATATGTAATCAGTAAGAGAAACCCATGTTTGATATTGATCAAATTGATAAGCACCTATATATAAAAATAAATTTAAATAAATAAATTTGATTTAGCAAAATTAATACACAATTCAAACCAAGTTGTGAATCAAGTTGCCCATTGACAAACGAACTCTTTAACCGTTCGATAAGTGGAGAATCCTCTAAATTAGTTGAAATATCTTCAGCAGCTGGGTCCCATCTACAAACAAGTATTTCGCCTTGAGTGAAATTGTGAAAGAATCCAGAACGTGGTGCAGTTGAATGTTGTTCTTTATCCACTAAACTATAGTAGATGAAATGTAGACCCGGTGGTATCATTTTCATCCCCATAAACTTTTCACCAGTATAATGAATTGACAAATCGATACCAAACTCTGAACCAATCGGAAAATTGTGGATAATCAATGTTCCACAATTTTTTACCAAGAACTTTGCTGTTTGTTGACTTATCTCATTATTCATTGGAATATGAATTATTTCGTTTACATTTGTTTTAGCCATTTTTATTATTATTATTATTAAAACTCAGAAAGGAAGGGTAGTTTTATAAAATTAACTAAATAATTAAAAAACAACTATCAAAACATCGAAACAACATCTATGTACGGAAGACTGTTCATCACGAGGGACATGAGGGCACTGAAAATGCCCAAAATATTGAGCGTGCTCAGTTACGATATTAAGTAGCAACAAAACCGCCGGTTTTACGCCGTTATTGTCCAATAAGATTTTATTCTGATTTCTAGGTTTTTATTCGTCGTCCAACAACAATCTTCACATAATGGATACCAATACAGAAAAAAACCCTCTTTATTTAAAAGAAGTCGAGTATCACAATTGTTATCGTGAATTAGTACTTCCACATGCTAAAACTTTATTATGCTCAACATGTAATATTAATGTTTCTTCTAACCAACAACCAACATTCATTATATATAATTTCAAAATATACTGTTCAGTAAAATGCATCTACAATCTTATAAACCAAGTTTCAACCTGTGACTATTGCTGTCGAAAAATTAATTTCAAAAAAACACGTTATTCCTTTTTTGATGGCTTCGGTCGTTTCCATGCTTTCTGCTCAAAAAACTGTTTTGTACACTACTTTAGTACAAATATGACATGCTTTGCTTGCGACAATATAGTGCCGAAAGTATTCGTTTCTTTTGAATCATCAATTGGTTTCAAAGTCACTTGTTGTTCCATAGAATGCTTGAAGAAGTTATCAGTTCAGTATTCCGAAACCAAGACTGCTAATTGTATCAAATGCAACAAAAAAACTTTACCTGGAGTCAATTTTTCTGTATTAGAACATATTTATTACAAAATTCCTGAATCATTTTGCTCCGTAGCATGTAAAGCCGAATTTAAAACAATTTTTACACCCAATTATAGTAATCCACTTGAAGTCACTCCACTGGGCCATTGTGCCGTTTGCTGTAACCAATTGCACACAAAAATCAGTTTGTATCAAATGTCAAAAGAATATTATGTTTGCAATAGTCATTGTGTAAGGCTATTCAAGATATTCTATCGACGTGTCGAAACATGCAACTGTTGTGGGATTGAGAAGCGAGCTTCTGATATGATTCAATCTGTGATGCCCTATCCTACCGATGAAATGCAACATTTCTGCTCAATTCATTGCCACAATATTAAGGATAAGAAAAATTATAAAGACGAAGATATAAATATTGTGGAAGAGTGTTTGTATTGTAAAACCAAACTCACTATAAATGGAAGCTTGTTTTGCAATTTGGCTTGTCAAATGGACCATGAACTTCGTCAATTATCTTTTGATGATGGTAATGATAATGATTTGTTTGAAGTGCAAAAAAATGAAGATTTATTTAGCACAAGCCCAAATACCTTCATTGATGATCAACAATAGATTTTAATCCTTTTCACTTTTATTAACTTCTGACATAAATATCCGGTTTTTAAATGTTCACCTACGAACAATTTTCTTCACAAATTCCAACAAAACAATTTTTTTAATAATAAAAATCAATTCATTTTTTATGTATTATTCATTAATCTGTAGATAAATTCGTCCAACCTGCTGGTTGAAAAAATGTTTAATAAATAATAAATAAATAATTTTAATTAAATATGAATAGCACCATCTTGTGGATGATATTATGAGCTAATTCATGAAAATTTTACCACTACTCTTCAATGTTGTGGTATGTGATATTGTTGAGATTGGAATCAGAATATGAAAAGGTGTTGTGTCACCCATTCCACAGATGACGTACTTGGCTAAAACAAGAGGTGGAATGCAACAATGCACAACGAATCGGCCGAATAGTTATGGTGTGTGACACCTCCATTCTGGCCGATCAAGGATGGATGCTAGGCTTGCCAACTCTGCTGTTGTTGATGCTGATCCTTCTATTAGTGATGGAAAGGAGTGAACATACGGTAGACAAGACAACACATCAATAGGCCTTCACGGTGGCGGCTGCCAATGCACACGTACAATTCACCTCAATCTGTCTGGCCGTGGTCTGTGTCCCACTGTCCATCTATTACATTGCATTGGTTGTTGGATTGCTTGCTTGCTTGCTTGCTCTGCCTCACCTAGCAATCGGTAATCATCATCGTGGCCGGTCGTCCAATGGTACACTATTTGGACTATTTCCATTACCGCAACACTTGTCTTTGAGTGTTTGTATGAGTTTATGCATGTGTTTGTATGTATGTATGTATGTATATATAAATATGAATGTAGGGTGCCATATAAACCATTTTTTTTATCATCCATCACCAAAGTATGCCAATATAAGCAACTCATCATTGTTATCCAATATCGATTAGTATGTTCATTGTCGCCATCGCCTCTCATCCTTCGAGTTATTTATTTGTATATTTGAAAATTTGAATAAATGCCATGTTGGCATGCATAAATTGAATGTATGAACGTCATCATCATTAATACAAAACTGACGACTGACTGTTCTCATTTGTTGATAAATTCAAATCAATCTTTATACCTCGCGTCATCGTTTACATTGATCTTCAATTTTATCCTCGATTTTCAATTCGTTTCACACTTCATTAATCGTTATTTCACCTTTCAACATTGTTGTTGTCGTTTTAATCATTAATTTTGACTGCCGACTTTCATTAATTCAAAGGAAACACGTTTACCAATATATCACGACTTCTTATCTATGCATATTTGTTTGTGCGTGCGTGTGTGTGTGTTAATAACCTCTACTACTTCATCATATTATGACATATACCTCGAATTCTAATCATTTCGGTGATTTATATCAAGCAAAAATAAATGTACACACGCCCTGTATTGACAAAAGGCCCATGATTGTGTGACATTGTTTTGTTTTGTCACTGTCGAATAGAGGTATGAACCGAAGGAAGGAAGGAAACACGAAATGAATGGTGTGCTTCGGACACAATTGTCAAACAATGCAACCGTCTTTCATCGGCACCTGACAACCAACGGTCTTATGCACTTTCCACATTTGAAAGAAAATAGCAAGTTACCCTGACAACCAGACTAACTCATCTAAACAGTAGCAAAAGTGAACGTTACTATTTATTTCAAATCAATCACCTTTAAACTTTTCCAGTGAATTTTTCACATTTAAATTTTCCCATTTAAAGATTTGAAATTAAATAGTATTGATTTAAATTTGGAGAAGCAAGAGTTTACAATGTTCCACATTCTAAGACAATTATCCTAACAAGCGAACCAATTTGTCGAAAGTGAAGCCCCCGTCTATACCAGTTTGCGGGTAAAAACTATTTTTTCCTATTCCAACATTCGTCCCAAAGGTGTAGTGGTTGTCAAGTCTGAGTCTGTCAAGTTGGCTCACTACTTTTTTCCCTTTTTTTTCAACATTTCGTCAACTGTCTCGCGTTCTTTTTTTTTCTCGCAACATTACAACAATTCATTTGTCAACGAATTTATGAAAGTGATAATACCGAACAAGAAATCGATCTGATTATGACCTGAAAAGTATACTTATCAAATTCACCAAAAGAATTAACCATTAATGATCAAAGGACGTCCAATTATCATTCAATTGTGATCGATTGTATTTCATTTTCTCAATCTATACTATACTACTCAACAATAACAGCTTTGTCGTAACTATACTATACGACCATATTCATAAAATCGAGTCTCATTTACTCATGCATTCTGTTGATAGTCAATCATCATTGAAATAATCACCAAAACGAGCTTTGTCATTGGTTGTGCCATTGGATCTATTGATTTTATCACCAAACACACAACGCGCGCACACAAACACATGTATTTGAGTCTATTTGCTATTTAAATTGGCCACAATCCTTTAAACTCAAAAAGTCAAAACAAAAAAAAACGGTTGAACATAATCGTTCATCAACGTACATCATCACAAAAAACAAATCAACCAACCTACCAACAAGCAAGCAAGCAACCAAATCATAGACACCACGAGAACGAGGACACAATACACTTTCAGTGGTGTGAAGCACATAAAATATACAATTTCGTATCTTCATGCTCCCATTCGCGATCGATTTGTGTTGTACATTCGCACGAAACTCGTACAAAACTCGCTACCATTGTGAACAAGTTGACAATAAATATCATTCATTCAAACCATTTCAACACGTAAATAGGTAATTATTTCAAATTTATAATTATGTTTACTATTATTTTCTTTTATTTATAGATTAATTTGTTATTGATTTTAACAAACTACGTAAAGAGCAACAGAAAAATTGATCAATTGTGTTCACTTATCATTTTAACATGAACACAGCTCAATGAAAAAATATATTTACGCCCACCAAACAGTGAAGACTATTGCAAACTCGACGCTCTTTCAAATTCAGTTCATTAATATTCGATATATCTTCACTCAAGTTTCTCTGTGTATAAACGACCATTCTTCTTCTTCTTTCCGGCCATTCATGCCCTTCATTTGACAGAAGAATGTTTCATTGTGATTGCAATTTGGTCAACTTCAAATTGTGGTTCATCAAATTTTGTTGTAATGTAATTTTCATTCTACTGCTATATTCATTGAAAATTTGTTGTAACTTTAGATTTCATTTTAGGCTACCGATTGCTATTGCTGTAAATAATCATCTGAAAATTTTATTTCAAGAATGATTAAATTTTCCGCTACATTTGGTACATTTATTTTTGGAAACTATTCGTATCACGGCAACTATCTTTGAAATAATCGAATTGAATTTCATATTGAATTGCTTCAATCAAATTGATCTTCACTAAACAAAATCAACAACTTCATTTGAACTTATTTGAGCTCTCATCTTTTTTAGCATTTATTTGCTTCTTATCGCGCACGTGATGCGTATGCGTCGCGAAGAGGCACACCGGGCGCTTGAAATCCTCGAGGATTATCACCGGCGCCTGTACGCACCGGAAGACGCCGATTTGCGGTTGTCAATTGAGCGAATTATTCGCATCTTTAAATCGAGATTATTTCAAGCACTACTCGATATACAGGAATTTTATGAAGTTTCCGTAACTGATGATAAACATTCAACAAACAATAGTTTAAATAGAGAGAATCTGAATCAACCATTTACCAAACAGAACGATAACGTTGAACCTCGATCGACGACGACGACAAATACCAATCCCGTTGCCACTGCTATACTACAAAAGGTTCGACCGAACGGTATATTGGATGATTCAAACGAAGTATCTGCTTCAGAAGTACAGGAATTGCTTTCCGGTAAATTGAATCAAATTCTTGGCGCCGTACTACAACATCAACAACAGCAGCAACAGCAACAAACAACCAAAAGTGATAGCATTTCAAATCTTCAACAACATTCCGTATCGACCTCGTCCTCGTCGATTGTTTCAGCAAGTGGTTCAACGGCCAATATTCGACGGAACGGCTATCAATTGGAGTCAGCGGGTGACAACCGATTTGAATCGGCGCGTTCGTCCAGTCAGAACGATAATATTACTTACAATTCAAACGGATATCAATACAAATCGCAGCAAGCTATTTCTGATTTAGATGCACTGGAACGTATCGATCGATTAACATTGCAATCGAATCAATTGTCGAATAATAATCCAGTGAACACAAATCGTTACAATACACCTTTCAATTCAAATTTAGGTGCAAACAATCACAATTACAACCACTCGTCAACTGAAATTGTTTCACCAGAAAACGTACACATACTTGAACATAAATTGGGAGGTGATTTGACCGAATATAATCGCAGCTCAACGTATCAATCACAAATTAGTGATAAAATGACATCTGGTACATGGGAATATGAAGAGATCACATTGGAACGAGGCAATACTGGACTCGGTTTTAGCATTGCCGGCGGAATCGATAATCCACACGTTGCTGATGATTCTTCAATCTTTATTACAAAACTAATTGCAGGCGGTTCGGCTGCCGCCGATTGTCGTTTACAAGTTGAGGATATCATTTTAAAAGTGAACGAAACCTCATTGATCGATGTTCCACATTCAGTGGCGGTCGATGCATTGAAACGTGCCGGCAATCGAGTTCAATTGTTGGTAAAAAGACGCAAAATGTTAATACCACCATCAGCTTCTGCGCCAGCAAACATGGGCGGAGAATTACTTCGAATCGAACTGTTCAAGGCAACGTCAAAAGGACTCGGTTTTAGTATTGCCGGTGGCGTTGGCAATCAACACATAGCCGGTGACAATGGCATCTATGTTACGAAGATAATGGAGAAGGGAGCCGCACATTTGGATGGACGATTGGAGGTCGGCGATCGTTTGGTGGCTGTCAATGATTGTCAACTGGAAGGTGTCACACACGAGGATGCTGTGGCTGCACTCAAAGCTACTGCTGATCATGTGGTGCTTACCGTACGCAAACCTGGACGATCTTCATTTGGTAATATGGTCACCGATTCTGGCCGACCCATGTACACGAGGAACAGTTTACAATCGTTGCCCACCACGCCAGAAATGGGCGGCAGCGCACTACCATATCGATCAGAAGACTCTCTTCTGTCACCTTCGGTTGGAAACAATCGCCATTCGCGGCACCTTGAAACAGCATCAAACATGTTTACTGATGGATCCAATGAAAAGGATGTTGATATTGATCGTGAACCAAGAAGGGTTGTTCTCTCCAAAGGTGGCACCGGACTTGGCTTCAACATTGTTGGCGGTGAAGATGGTGAAGGAATCTTTGTCTCATTCATACTTGCCGGTGGATCAGCCGATCTGAGTGGTGAATTGTATCGCGGTGATCAAGTATTGGCAGTTAACGGGCTGGATCTGAGAACTGCCACACACGAACAAGCCGCAGCTGCGTTGAAAGGTGCTGGTCAAACGGTGACACTGTTGGTTGCATATCGACCCGATGAATATCGACGTTTCGAGGCACGAATTCAAGATCTTCGTGAACAACATCTACAAACGTCGGTATCAACCGGTACATTGCGAACATCACAGAAACGATCAATGTACGTGAAAGCATTGTTCGATTATGAACCACTTCGTGATTCTGGTCTACCATCACGTGGACTACAGTTCAGATTTGGTGATATATTACATGTTACCAATGCATCCGATGACGAATGGTGGCAAGCTCGAAAGGTTCTACACGATGGTAGCGATGATGCCACCATAGGAATCATTCCCTCCAAAAGAAGGGTGGAACGACGTGAACGAGCTAGACTTAAATCGGTCAAATTTCATGGATCGAATGATTATTCCGATGGCCGCTCAAGTAGTACATTAGATCGGAAGAAGAAGAACTTTTCCTTTTCACGACGTTTTCCGTTTATGAAATCACGTGAATCATCGAACGAGGACATCTCTGCCTCCGGTAGCTATGATCATTTAGCCGATGGTGACGACGATGGTCGTGGTCGATCCTTACCAACGATTCATCAAGATCGTTCATCGATTTCCGGCTCAAATTCAGCATTGGAAGACATTCGCGAAGATGGTCTTCATATAATGTCCTATGAAGCAGTGATACAAATAGAAATCGATTATCATCGACCGGTGGTGATCATGGGACCGCTTAAAGAACGTTTCAATGATGATCTTGTCAATGATTATCCGGAAAAGTTTGGTTCATGTGTACCGCACACGACACGACAACCACGAGAAGACGAAGTCGACGGACGTGATTATCATTTTGTATCATCACGCGAACAAATGGAACAAGATATCGAGGCTCATATGTTTATTGAGGCAGGACAATATCGAGACAATCTGTATGGAACGTCGTTGGCCGCCGTACGCGAAGTGGCGGAGAATCAGCAAAAACATTGCATTCTTGATGTGAGCATTCCTGCCATTAGAAGGTTAGCCACTGCTGGCCTTTTGCCGATAGCCATTCTCATTCGACCACGATCGTTAGAACAATTGCGCGAATGGGATAAACGTATGCCGGAGGATGAGGCTAGACGACAATTTGATCGAGCATTACGAACCGAACAAGAGTTCGCTGATGTGTTCACAACCATCTTAACCGCCGACACTCCCGAAGAAGTGTACGCTAAAGTGAAGTTGGGAATCCATGATAATGCCGGTCCACATGTATGGATTGCGTCAAGAACCAAAAGATCTAATTGTTAAGATTAAGTTTGAACTTTATTCGATTGTTGATCTGCTTCATTCTGGTCGGAAATGTGGGTATTGTATTTTAAATAACATTTAAACTGTGTATTGCTTTTATTCTTATTCTCAATATTTTACTTTTTTAGAGCTCGAATACTGCCTAAAATAAATCCGCTTCAATTACAATGATGACAACATCATTTCAAGAAATCAATCGTATTGGCAACTCTGCATCATCTATATTATAATTAACGTTTTTCTATTCTGTGTCTTATTATTATTATTATTATTATTAGTGCAACTTAGGAAATCATGATAAGAAATTCAAATTCATTATTCATTGGCAATAATCATCACGACACAAACATTTTTCAAGATTGTAGCGAGTGCCAAACGATTCTCATTTTGTTCGATGTTACCCAACACGATTGTACATGTTTAAAATTGTTCCAATTTTATTGCACCAATCTTCCAATTAATCTCATTGTCGTCGCCAATAATTATCAGGACCATTTTTTTGTTTCTTGTTCCTGTTTCCCATAGTATTCTGTAATTGGTTTTCCTATATTCTATTGAACAGAACAATTTGTATTGAATCTATTTTTACTATTTCCATCTCCCTTGGTCATCTATTATTTCTTTCACTCTCAAGAATAATCAAATATTTATTTATTATTACCTAAAATCGATCTTATTCATTTGAATGGAATTATTTAAACAAATAACTCGCTCATTCACAAATCTTATTGTATATGTTTTGACTTTAATTGCAGATAACATAAATTATAATTCCCACTTCCCAATTATTTATTAACTATCCAACCTTTCTGAAACTTGTGACCCAATTAATATTATTTTATCATAACTCATTAATATACTACAAATATTATAAATATAAAATGGATTTATTTAATAAGGATTGTGTCAAATTTTTGATTGCAAAATTTTGCTTAGTGTGATTAATATAATGTTACAATTTTTTCAAAAATTAAATTGCTTGAAATGAATTTCAAATGATTTCAAACTTTTTGCTTTCCCAAAACATTTAAATTGTCCTGTTCATTATGAATGTACCATCACGCAGTTACACCTCCGAAAACTAAACTCTAGATACGTTGATGGTTAAAACACAATGTTTTGAGTTAACCGGTTAATTTGCCGCCTTTTTTCTGTTATTAAAACCATCTTCGTATATTTTGTCATGTTATTCAAGTTTTGCATTTATTTTATTTCAAGTTATTTTATGTAATAAGTGTGCATTTATAAAAAATATTTGAATATTTAAAAATGGGAATAACAGGGTTACTGCCTTTAATGAAAGGGGCCATCTCCAGTGTTAAACTTTCCAATTTATCGGGTAAGTTAAAATTATTAATTTTTAATAAGTTTTTGATTTTTATCTATTACAAAATAGGAACTGTTGCGGCCATCGATACCAATGGATGGCTTCATCGTGCTTGTTATAGTTGTGGTGACAAAGTATATCTCAACGAAGAAACTGACGCCTACATCAACTACTGTATCAGTATGTGTTCACTTTTGAAGAAGCACAATATCACACCAATATTGGTTTTCGATGGACAGGGTTTGCCTGCTAAATCTGAAACCAAAGAAAAACGAAATCAACGAAAACAAGAAGTTCGATGTAAAATTGAAGAAATGATTACTGCAGGAGATATGAGAGGGGCACGTTGGTTGATGCGTCAATGTGTTGATGTTACTTTCGAAATGTGTCATAGAGTTATTGTTCGTTGTCGAGAAGAAAAGATTGATTACATAGTTGCTCCATTTGAAGCTGATGCACAAATTTCATATTTGGTAAATCATGGAATTGCAGATTATGCCATCACCGAAGATTCTGATCTACTTGTATTCGGTTGTAAGAGTATATTATACAAATTAGATAGAGAAAATGAAAAAGGCGATATGCTTTCTTTGGAAAAACTGGATAAATGTTTTAAAGGATTTTCACAAAGAAAATTCCAATTTATGTGCATCCTTTCTGGTTTGTGACATCAACTTTTAAAACTAATTTTTGTTTAAACTAATCTTTCTTTATTCATTTCAAGGTTGTGATTATTTAGCCAATATTCCTAAAGTTGGAATGGGAAGAGCTCGAAAGTTTTTTGAAGGATTATCTGAACCAATATCATTGGAAAATATTCGAGAAATTCTTAAAAAGATACCTTCTGTCTTACACATGGTTGGCAAAGTAAAAGTTACCGATGAATACATTGATTCATTTATTCGCGCTGTCCACACATTTGATTATCAATTGGTTTTTTCACCATTTTCTGAACAATTTACGCATTTGAAAAATTTAGAAGGTGGTATTGAACAACACCGTAAAATGTGTTTGGGTGAATACGCAGGCGAATTCTTTACTGGTCAGAGAGAAGATTTTAACCTTCATTATGCCCTAGGAAATATACACACCAAGTCGTTGGAAAAGATCGACGTGGATTTTTCTCCTTTTCTGAATCAAACCGAAGATAATAATGATGAGCTAAATAGTTATTTCACAGAAATTGTGCGTCAAAGAATCAAATCAAGGAGATGTATGTCAAAGATCGTTGAAAATAGAGTTATTATTCCTGAATCTCCAATCAAACCAAGTTCAAATAAAAGTATTGATAAAATTAATGAAAATAAGGATCAAAATGATGATGATGATTCATGTCGTAAATCGAAACGTAAGTTAGATGAAACAAAAAAAGTGATATCTAAACGTGTCAAGTCATTATCGACTAAGAAATCCCCTGAGAAAAAGACAAAGGAAAAACTTAGCAAAAAGAACAAAACATTTGAAGAATCAAACTGTCAAAGCAGGAATGTGTTTCGTCAAAGTGCTAACCGTTTAAAGTCTTCTGATGAACTTGTGAAAAGTCAATATTTTAAAAAGGATAAAAAGTTATTGGAAAATATATCACCGAAAAAAGATTCTCAAGAAAATAGTTCTGATTTTGATGAAAAAGATTTGGACGATTTTCGTGAAGTTGTTAAGATGACTGATATCTCAGATATTAGCGTATCAGACATTGATGAAGAGGAAAAGTCTATTTTAACAAGTTTGAACAATACTCAAAGTTCGGGTTATTCATCACAAGCCAGTTCTCAATCATCCCTTCTTCCAGACGTTTCATTTGATTCTCGACTTATGAAAACTTCTTCTAAAAGAAAGAGTAATAAATTGAGTTCGCGAAATTCCAGTAGACGATCAAGCCGCTCATCAACAGCGTCTGCTGATATTAGAAACTATTTTAGCAAGAAAATCTAAAATTTTATTTATAAAAATTCAAAACGGTGGACATATAACTATCATTTTCAGACAAAAATTATATACTTTTATTACAAATTTTAACCCATTTATTAATTAATGAAAATGGTCAACTTTACATATGATATTCTTATGCAGGAATATGGACAGCAATGTTCTAGTTCCAATCTCAACAGTTCAAATAATAATTCACAAGATGGTGCTACATTACGATATAAACAAATAATTTAATGTTTTGATAATATAATTAATTGAAAAATGGAAAATTTCAATATACAAATTTAGCATTTTCAAGCATCACGCTTCATATTTTACCTTATAGTTAAATTTGTATACTTGACCGTTGTGGTAACGGCATTGGAAATTTGCTTGAAGCAACAGGTTGTCTTGATTTTGTACATGGTATGCACTTACAAAATTTGCCATTACGTATTTCTATGTAATCAGTTGGAAATTGAATAATTAACTTTTCGTACTTCTTAACAGGTTTACACGTTGTATAGAACAATCTTCCACTTATTGGGCATAGTGTCATTTTTACATTTGCACTGCATCCTGGCCAAAAAAATGTTCCAATAATTGGTTGGACAAAGTGTGGCAATGATGATTTGATGCCTTCTGGAACAATACCTTGGGCTGAGTTGAGTCGATACAGGCGTTTATAGTCCTCAATAATGGATAACAATCGAAAGTGGTCCATTTCGAATGATTCTTTAATTGAGTTATTGTTAATATCAAGCGCAAACATGACTTGCAACGACTCGATCAATACTTGTTCAATCAACTTAGTTGAAGCGATAATAGGCAATATTTCATCTTTGTTATCTGCCGATTCTCTCAATGCTAACATTGCTTCGAATGCAATCAATTTATGATTACATGAAAATGTTTTACGTCCAGCGTCTTCATTTGACAACAAGTAATATCTGTATTGATAACTTCGTTTTGGTAGTTGGGCTAAATTTTCACGACCAGCAAAAAATAAATCCGCATCAGTTGATAATGATACTCGATCAACAAGATCGTTCTCGGTTGAATACTCTGGGTTCATGACAAGTCGAGAGTAAATTTGAAATAGAATAGCACCCAATGGGTGAGGTTTTGCCGAAAAAATTCGCTGAAGCCACATTCAAGTTGTTTGTGTTGATGCCGTTTTTGTCGCTCACATTCGAGCGAACAATAGACGACTTCATCACAAGAATCACATGGCCAAAATGATTTATCTATCATACGTTTGCAACCAACGCAAATTGAATCTGCGAGAGACGTTAAACAAACTAGTGGTTCCTCGTCCAATATCTGAATGCCAGCATTAAGATCACTTTTGGCACATAGAAAATGGGCTCCATTTGGATGACATTTTCCTTTTGCCCTATTGTCAAACCACAAAGATAATTGCTTCCGATCGAACTTTACTTTTGGAACAAATTCATCATCTACATTCGATTCTTCACTATAATAAGTGCCATTTTTAAAATTGTTGGCCATATTCCATTGCAATCGAGTAATAGATTTTTCTAATTGATTCAATTCGTTAGCAGAATTCCGTATCATAGCCATTTCAGTATGAAGCATTTCGTTGGCCTTTCTTAAGTACACTGAAGCAATAGATTTATCTAATTGAGCACAAATGTTCATATCGAACTCGGCTTCAGGAATTGAGTTGCATAGAAACAAGACTACTGATCGTTTCCCATATAGATTAGCAAGATTATATTCATGGTTTTGTGGTAAATTGTGAGGCGTTGTCTTGATTGCCTTCCCAAAAAGCTTAATGGCCGATTCGAAATCATTCGATTGAAGAAGCAATTCAGCCACCTTGACTGTTTTGATAGTTTCGGACAAACTTTTCCTATGTTCTTCACGATACAATAACATTGTCGATTTCAGTTGTTGCTCCAACTGGAATAATCGCTCTTTGAATGTTTCATTATTGCATAGATAATTGGACAATTGATTCGAAACCTTATTGGACATGTATTGACATACTTTACGATCCAATTCAAATTCTTTTACTATTGTTTGTGCAAGTTGATCTAATTGATAACTCATCTTGCAAATTTTCTCCTTGGAATTGGAAGCCATTCTTTCTCGTTGATTATCTTGACACACACACACACACACCAAGATTCAAACAAAACAGCTTGCAAATCAATTGAACAAAGTAGAGAGTCGTAAAAACACGTAAATTTTCTCTAAGATTATAAACAATTGCCGTCCTAGGTTGAACACATATCTCATTTAGCATTGAAAGTTAGGATTATTGTTTTGATAACAATTGTTGAATTTTATTGCCAACAACACTCATTTTCAATTATTGACTTTTGGCAAATGAATTCAATTTGAACTTTTAGGACTATTCTTACAATATTTCTATATAATACACATATATACAACATCTTTGAAGGTCCATTCATCCATCCATCGTTCATTTTACCGCCAATACAATCAACATTGTAAAACTTTGCACACTTGCGGGTCAAGCAATGATTGAACTTTGATAATATTTGATTCCATATTTCTAAACATTATTTGTACACGCAATTAATCAAAGTCTAATGGACATTTGTCTCCTTTTAATCATCATTGTCGCAATATATATATATGAAGGTGAGATTAACAAGAAAAAGACAATGAGAACATTACTATGCAATCTCAATTCGTTATTATTGCTTTTGAACGTACAGAACGTATTTGAAACAAATAGAAAACGTAAAAGGGTCAAACCATGTCATGTAAAGTATATTTGTATACACTTGCTCATTTGACCTCGATCGTATATTCGTATGGATAGTATTACCGTTAAAGAGCAACCTTATCGTATCTACTTGATGCATAAAATGCATCTTTTTTTTCATTTTATATTGCAACCACATTTATCCAAAAAAAAAACTCAATTTCAATTTATGAACAACTGGAATGATCGACATGTTTGACATTTTCGTTCTTTCATAATTCGTCTATTGATAATGGGTTTGTACCTTAATTGAGAATCAATGTCCGTGTGAGATAATGTTTCGATTGACAGAGCACAACTTGATTTATATTGCTTGATCGATGGTGGTGGTGTACATACACTTTGTGACTGACTTTAACTGAGTTTGCTTTTACCTTTGTTCGGTGTGTGTGTTGACGGCAATTAATTTCGTGAAGCCGACCATTTGGTCTTTGAGGCCAACGTTATCGCATATGTTTGTGTGTGTGTGTCACAGGTTGGTGAGTTCAACTTTAATTCACCTAACGTTATATGTCACCACTAACAATTTCCTCCTTTGTTCCATGTCCATGACACGTAAAAAAAGACCGCCAACACCAACACTTCCTGCCACTTTGTTCGTCGTATGGAATTATAATTGTAAATAGCTCCATTGATTGCATTGTCATCAATCGATTTGATTGTCATGAATTATAATATTAATATTCCTAATGGATATTCGACAACCATCATTGATCGTCAAATCAATAGGAGACGACCACTATGATGTGTGACCTTTAAATGGTTTGAAATGCATGTTCATTCAATATGGAATGGGTCGATATATATAAAAGTGACCTTCCAAAACAATGTGTAAAGGCAATCTACATTATATATTGCCGATCTCAGCTGATGATCACATTGTTGTGTGTTCAGTGATCCTGTGATGGCAAATCTCGTTTCAAAAAAAGAAAACTGTACACATTGTTCCACGCCTCCTGAACGTAGAAGAAAGAAGTCAGTAGTTTCATATAAATAAAATATAATAATAATATTATGTCCAAGAGTGTACGTTCGAAACGGTTGTGTATGACTTGAATGACTACTTTGCTCTTGTTGTCGTCCTTATCACAAATTTGTTGTTGTAGAAGTGGCCGTCTGACTATAGACTCTCTCATTCGATCTCTATTCAATTCAAACCATAAGCAGCAGCAGCAGCATTAGTAACTTCTATTCCCGTGTGGTCGACTGGTTGTATTTATCGATGTTGGATTGGATCGTCCACCTCCGCCACCGCCGCCACCACCACTACTGATAGGCGCCAGACATTGGGAAGCCACAAGAAGACATCGTTCGATGCCTCTCCCGTTCGGTAAAGTGGACCACTATAGGAATGGACACGGACGCGCGCGCGGGCTCATTCAAGTAGATACGGGCATAGAGTTTCAACTACGCAATCATCAAATGTGCGTGCATGCGTCGGTGAATGTCTCTCTCTATTTCTATTTCTCTCTCTCATTTTTTTTTTTTTATTTTACAGTGTATTTGGTGCAATGTTTTGGTGTTTTGGCAAACACACTTGTCAGTGACAACAAACATCGTGTACGAGATCACACTGTGTTCATAATCCTATCGAGATCGTTGCCATATGCTTTTTTATACTGTCACATTCATTTTTTTCTTCTAATTCTACTTCCCATTGAATTTACATTTAAGTTTTCCGCAACGCACTCATATCACGAAAACTGGTATATTGGCGGTACGATGAATCACAAGTTGTTACCACCAAATCATCACATCATATATTAATGCAAGGTACTGGTACTGCAACACCAATTCTGTTTGGCATTGAATATTGAACGCGTCATATGTTTGTGGCCTTTATGTGTGTGTGTGTGTGTGTGTGTGTGTGAGTTGAGTGTATGATCTGTTTGGGTCGCTATTACGAAATGCATCGTCCATACATCTACCATCTTGCTTCTGCCTCGGTTTAGTGAACACACACATACACACAACATTGTCGTGCATCGCACTCAAATTGGCTCCGATTTCTTGGATTCTATTGAAGAAGAAACGAACCACATCAAGCCTCGTGATTCCTTACATTGAACCTCGTCAATGTTCTTTGTTTCTACGTTTCGTCACCACTTTGTCTTCACAATCGAGTTATAATCTAGTTGTGTCTTGCATTTGCCAGCATTTGAATTCATCTTTCATCAGTATTCAGTGTTTAACATGATCGAAGATTGTTCAAGTCACACTATATAAGACTTTAAGTTTCTACCAAAAGTTGTTCTTCATTTTTTTATTTAAGCATGCAAGTCACATTCGACACATCATACTTTATACTAATCGTATAGATAAACGAATCGTCCTACACAATTCTACGAATATCATTGACCGGACATAAACCTTGTGATCATCAATTACAACATTTTAAATCACATTTAAAGAGCTCAAAAGATTAAATAACAAACATAAAAATGCCGTTCATTGGACAAGATTGGCGTTCACCTGGAGAGGTTTGGATCAAAACTGATGAAGGATGGGAGCGAATGAAGTTGCTTCGAAAATCCCATCTCCTAAGACATCAATCAAGTATCGAGTAAGTGCACTTTCATTCTAAATTAATTAGTCATTCATTTGGTATTCAAAAAATAGCCTTTTTTATAAAACTTGCATTTTATTTGATAATTTTTTTCCTTAACATCAACGACCTGGGCACATGACTAGAACACAACACTTTACTCTTTTATTACATGCCCCATAGATATGGTTCACATTCAAATAGGTATAGAATGGACAGAAGTTAAAACACAATAATGCAAAATTTATAATGGTGACGCAGTTGGTATGCATGTTTACATACACAGCACATTCAAATGATGTATGGCCACGAGTGCTGATTGCGTCATTGGTTATGCTGATCAGTCTCTCTTTGTGCAACACAACATTTCCCGACACTTGTTGTTGTTGATGGTTGTGGTGGTGATGGTATGATCTTATATGTTTGAAATGATTATGATCTTGTTTGCTCATTGTGTCCAGCCTATGGCGGCGCCTAATTCCAACAAACGTTGAACCGTAATTGGGGACACCATAATACATTACTGTTTGCCCATTCACTAATCTGATTTAAATTATTATTTCTATTATTAAATTCAGTCTTTGTCTGTGAATGTATGCGACATTGTCATTGTAGTCGACATTTCTCGTACGGCGCCCATTGGTGCTTCTTTTCATTTACATCTTCACGTTTTAGCTTTTTTATTTATGAATCTAGTATCAAATTACAATAATTTCTAGCATATAAATGGGACAAAATCATTAAATTGTTCAAGGAAACGGAAACTTGGTCAGTTGTTTTCAATTTAATGATATCTATTTCCAACTTCATCACTACAATCACATCAACTTAGATCAATAGAAAATTGAAAATTAAAATTGATAATACCAACGTTAAATTGTCATAAACCCGTTGATGTATATCGACATATAAAATGTATTCCAGGAATTGTTGTTCAATTGGTGATGTGAAGGGATTTTTATATTTGATTTAAATGGTGACCCATTTAGATAGGAGATATTCTCTCATTTGTTATGTTTATTTTCAATCATTTTTCTTTTTGGGGAAAAATGTTGTTGCCATCACCATTTTAGCAATCGTCGAATACGTTGCCAATTCAACTATAATACCAGATTTTCCACTCCTTAGTATGCATGTGATTCGCTTTCATTTACGTACACAATGTAATTGCAAAAAGTTTAGGAAGCGAATCGATGGTGACGCATCATTGCATCTTAGATTGGTTGTGTGTTTGTGTGTGTGTGTGTGTGTGTGTGTGTGTGTGTGTGTGTGTGTTCTCAGTGTGTCTCAAACAAACATAAATTGGATGATTATGTTGCAGGTCACTGCTCGGTCGTGTCATTCAAATATTCGATTGATGTCATTCAACACTTTCGACTTCATAACATTTTGTCGACTATAGTCTATACTTTGACTATCGTTCTCATCGATTGGTGGTGGCGACCGGACGATCTTCATTGTCTTGTTCCCATATTATTTAAATTGGTTTACGTTAACGTTCACCACCTATACATTATTCTTTCAAACAGGAACAATTATCTTGGACAGTTTCATTTAGTGGACCAGTTAGGTCAACGACGACGAGTCTGCACGTCGTATTTATTCTAATAATGATGACACTCTTGCCATTATCCTATCGTTTCATTTTCACTAATCTTTACAATATATATTATATGGTTGTGCAATAGCAATCATATCACGGGTCATCTAAGCAATTTCAAACGCTGTAACTACAAATTCAAGTATTTTTTTTTTGATTAAGTTTATTAACAAAGATCAAATCAATGAAACAGTCTTTATACGTCATCGATTACTCAAGAACACTAAGATTTAGTTCATATAAAAATCAAGCAATTATTTGAGTGATATGGTATATAAATCAAAGATACAAATCAAATTAGATCGATGTCTTACATCAATTATCCTAGTTTTTTTTGTTTTGATCAAAATAGTTATGGTCGCCATATTAGTTTACAAGACAACTAAAATGTCTTATGGGAATGGTATAGTTTTTGCAACCAAAGATTGAAATAGATAAAGTGTGCAATAGTCATACGCTATATGTTTGGTTCAATGAAATCCTATCGAATTTGCCTTTTTGGTTCGAGCTTTACAATGCTTCCTGGATTAGAGTACTTATGTACGTGAAGCTTGTCGGCAATGAAGTTATTAGTCAGTTCCTTCATCCATTGTCACAAACATGCATGTACATGTATCACATGTGTGCGCATCAAGTCTGTAACATTTTTTATTATTGTTATTATATGGTGCTAACAACAAGTTTTAACTTAAGAAAGAAAGAGAGAGATTTAGTTGTAAATGTGTTCATTTCCAAACTGGTGTATTTGCGTCGTATTTGAGAAGGAAATATCAACCACCATAGGGGTTTTATTGGTTTTCTATTGTTTGTTTTTTACTTATTGTCATTTTCAATTATTATCAGATATATTATCTGAAGTAGTTCAAATTAAATCATACTTGAGTTTTACACCCATTACCAATCGACCGAAGGAAATCTTTGTGTTGACTTGACCCTAAAAATAATAATTACGTCATTTGTGTTTGTGTGTGGGTTTCGATTTGAAAAGGGGTAGAGTTCAACGAACAACAAAAAAAAAGACGATCACGATGAACGATTGTAGGAAATAAATAGATGCGTTGAATGTAATCATTCATTTGCCACATTATATCATCTTCATCATCGTCATAAGTAATGTGGGCTATCCAATTGACCTTGAGCTTCAATCGCAGCATTGCAAAAACCATCTCGAGATCATTGGACACATCTGTTCATCATACTGTGTTATCTGATCCGGTTGGTTTCTCATTGACATTCGTTTCTGTTTTTGGAATATTGACTCATGCGTATCTTTACTTTCCATTCACATGTGACTAACATTTATAAATCCATTTCCCGTTCACATTTTATCCATGGCATCGTGTAGATGCAAATGTTGTGAATCTATTTTTAACCAAAAAAACCAAGACTATAGTATAGTGTGACTGACTAGACATCACTTGTCCCGTTAGTGGTTGATGCGCACTTGTTCTTGAAAGGGCAAAGAACTTGTTCTCACACAGTACAGGAAGGTATACACACACACACACACACACTTGTCTGCATATAGTAGACGTCATTTTATGTCAGTTTAGATTGCACATTGGTCCAATGACTAATTAATCGTAATTGAAGCTTATATCCAATTGAAACACAACACAAAGATCGTCGGTCAATTGTTTTGATTCAACCAAAATAGCTGTAATATATTTCCTCAGCTGAGTTCGTGGTCTTTCCTTGTTTTGGGGAGGTGTCAAATAAAAACCGAAATGCATGATTAGTTTAGTTTTGGTCCAAGTACTTCCGTATGGGTAGATTCGATTGCCACCATTTCACATAATAGTTCAAATATATAGATCATATGTTGTAACATATGTTAAACCTTTTGTTTATCATTGCCCGGGATAATTTTTTTTGTTTATTTGTATGCTAATATTAACTACGGAACAGGATAATGTAATTAATTAATGTTGATTTTGCACAGAAATGGAGCATCCGGTCTGGCAATGTCTCCCACTGGGTCACTATCGTCCTCTCCTGGCTCAGCAATTTCATTGACCAGCAGCAGCAGCAGCAGTAGTGGTAGCGAAAGTGACAGCGACGTCGAAAGTGTCAGCATCGGTGAAAGAATCTCACCAGCACCTCCTGCAAATGGTTCAACTGCATCATTGGGAAATGATTTTCTCGATGATAACAATTCCTATGGTTCATTTGCTGATATACTTCAACGTTTGCAAAAGAGTTCGTCTCAACCGATTCCGAACGACATTCTAAAGGAATCGTCCGATTTGATTGAATCACATTACGTTCAACCATTTTGTCGTATTACATTAAATCCCACCAAAGAAGTCGCTGGTTCCAACATAATAAGTGAAGCATTCTACAGAGTAAGCATTCTATTATTATTCTTTATAGTACTTTAATTTTTTTAATACAATGTTTATTCTTATGATATTAGCTTGATTTTTGTAATGCCATTCGTGACATTCGCCGTTTTGCATATGTCAGCAAGTTGCTGCATCTTTTGATTACCCAAAACTTGACATCATTAAGTGGCAATGCGACGAAAGCATTGTTCTGGATGTTGGAAGAGATAGCCAAACAAGGTTTGACTTTACATTCACAACGTAAACACTATACTGATTAAACATTATTTTTTGTGCTTTATTAGTTGCCACTAACAAGCAAAATATTCATGTGATTCGAGAATTGTTGGTTGAATTGCGCGAAATCGTCGACAAGTACCTTTGTTGGGGTCGCCCATTGGGAAGTACCGCACTATGGGAACAACATCTCCGTACAATGGAACGTATTTGTGAGATGACCGATGCAATTCAAATAGAATCGGTTTGTATCTTTGTTTTATAAACTTTGATTAATGGTCTAATTGTTTTTATTATTATATTGATTTATTAATATAGCCCGAAGACAAGGATAAACCAAGTTGGAATGATTTACCTGAAGAATTAATTCGTGAAATATTACTTCGCTTATCCGATTATAAAGATCTCGAACGTTCGGCGGAAGCCTGCGAACGTATGAATCTATTGTTGAATGAAGAGCGACACATTTGGAAACAATTGTGTAAATATCATTTTACTAAGGATCAACTGAGATGGGCAAATCAGTTAGCAACTAATGCAAACCATGCAATTCACACCAAAATTTATGGTGCCAATTCTGATATAGTCGATTGGGAACAAATGTTTCATTTGCTTAGAAAGTAAGACAAAAGAAGTTATTTGATCAACATTTATTTTCAACATTTTGATATTTTTTAAAGGAAATTTGGTCTCAAAGAAGAATATGCTGATTGCCTTTTCCTTTGCCGTTATTGTCGATGTTTATTTTGGAAGGTATTATATTTTTTATATGATTATTTCTTTAATAAACTAATAATGACATTGTTTCTTGAAGTCAAAAGGACATCCTTGCATATTGGAGAATCCTGATCTAACAAGACAATTGACAACGTCTGTCTCGAACGTGTCTAGCAGTTCGAAAAGTGAAATCATTGCGTCGCTTCGTAAGAAATCATCACCATTATTTGTGTCGGCCACATGTTCACCTAATACAAATGTCTTAGGTGCAAATCGAACTCGAAATCATTCAAGTCCGAATAGTCAAAATCCTTCTCACTTGTCCAATATATCACCACTCCGTCCAGTTCAACATCATCAAATTCCACTTGGGCCAGTGGCGGTGCAAAATATTCCTTTCTTTGAGCACCCATTGGTGTTGCAGCAACAACGGCGACAAGAGCAAAATCGTGACGATGCGAACAATAATGTACGACAACAGCAACAACAACGGCAACCATTTGAAAACATTCGGCAAAGATTTCAGAATGCGCAAAATGGAAATGTTCCGCAACGTGAACAACAAGAGGCGAACAATGTATCTGCTTTTCCAAAAGCACCACTTTACATACCCATAACTCCTCATGCGTTTCTTAAATTTTTCTCATTGTAAAATTGTTTCCGCCATCGAAATGTGATCATAACAAGATGGGCCATCATCATTTTAACAGGCAAACAATCAGCAACATTGAGAACTGATTCATATTTATATTCTACATATATAATGATTATATGAACACTTTCTTAACCAATAATTATCAATTGGACATCATTATCCGCAATATTGGTCCAGTGAAATGTGATAACTTGAATGATAACTTTCTATGTGAATGGAACAAAGTCAACCAATTAACCCACTGATAAATGTTTTGATTTGTTTTCGTGTAATATATACCATACGTAAACATACATTTGAGTTATATCTGGTCTAAAAATGTCTTCATAGTCATAGATCATTCACTTGTTTAGGTAGATAAATGTACATTTGATATTATCCGATTACAAGTCACTTGGTGCAATTTGTGTGTATTCAATTATCAACTATGTTCTATCAACTTATGATCTTTGATGATACCATTTTAAATCGCCTTTCTTAATATTGTCTTGCTCATTATCTGTTTGTTTGTGTTACTAGTAATATATGTCGTGTAAAAATAATAAACACAATTTTATGATATTTTTTTAAAATGATTTTTTTGCCACTTTAAGTTTTTCAAACAATTCATCATTTACATTTAGTATCGATGGTGATGAACGATTGTGTTGTTCAACATTACCTCTAGTGATTTTGTATTTATTTTGTTTTGATCATTTATTGGTTTTTTATATATTTTTAATTTCAATTTAATACTTTCAAATCATAATGACATCTGCGCGATATATTGCTCGCAAAAGACATGCAATATATGATGCAATGCTACGTGTGAACCATTCTGGGGAATTGGCTGCAGATCGAATTTATTTCGGACAGTTATACAGTCTTCGTAATGATCCCAAATATGAGCCGATGGTTCAGGAGATGTGGAATCAGGAAAAAAGGCATTTGGAATATTTCTCAAAACAAATTCTTTTGAAAAGGACAAGTAAAAGTATGTTGACACCCGTTTGGGACATCGCTGGTACTGTATTAGGTGTAATGACAGGTTCTTTGGGCAGTCGTGTTGCAATGGCTTGCACGGTTGCTGTCGAAGACACCATCTGTAAACATTATGATAGTCAAATTCGGCAATTGATTGCCGACGATACTGATGAACACAAAGAATTAATTGAAAATATAAGCAAGATTCGTGATGATGAGCAAGATCATCACGACACGGGAATCGAAAATGAAGCTGAAAATGCTTTTGCCTATAAACTTGTAACATCGGTCATTGCTAATGGTTGTAAAATAGCAATTCAAATTGCTCAAAAAATTTAATTGTTTTATATGAATGTTTATAACACGTAAATTAGTCACTCGTTATATGTTCATAAATAATTGATTCAATTGCACTTTGAACAAAAATTTGAGTTGTTTACTTTTTCGCTTAGTCCAAAAATTGTAAACTTGATGTTTTTTAAATAAATAAATAAATGTTTTTTGTTATTGTTCAAGACTCATACGTAAGGCGAGTTCCAAATCATAATCCTCTGTATCTCGCAGACTATTTTCAATTGCTTCTTGATATGTTGGATCATCGTTATCGTCATCAAAATTGTCAACTTTATAAGTTTTATTTGAATGTTTTAGTGATTGTTGCACTCGATAAAATTCTGGCAATGGATTTTTTGAAAGATATTCATCAGCCAAGCATCCTGGTAATGTCCCTTTGATTACATAAATCGAATAGCCATCATTTTTTAATTGTGCTAAATATAGACGTAGATAATTGTCACTCAATGGTTCCGGTTTACTTTTCACTGAATCGAGATTCATCCACTGATTAGCAAACTTCCGAATAGTAAACCAATGTTGATTGAAGTTACATATGAAAGCTTGTGCCGTTCTAAATGAAACTCGTGAAAACACAATTTTGCAAATAACAATTTATAATTAGCTTACGTTGGATCGTTTTGATATTGCGTCATATGTGGATTATCGAATGAGATCAACTCCAAATTTGCAACTTGTAATGCTTTAGCAATAACTTGCACCGAAAAGAATCCACTATCATCCATATTTTGAGATCGACTCTGGACACATATGTTTTATGTTATTGAAATAGATCGTTCTAATGACTAAAGTCTATACATACAGAACAAAATCGAAGATAATCTTCACTATCAGTGCCACCTTCAGCTAATCTAGCCCGTTCCTCTCGATCCAATTGTTCGCCTAAATTTGCTAAATCAACTGCATTGAAGAAATCTTCTTGCAGCAAAGCATTAAGACAATGTTGTGCACAGAGTTCGCCTTGTTGCTAGTATAAAATATATAAAAACATTTATCTAAAATAATCAAACCAAACTAAAATTTACCTTCTCATGAAAAATAATCTTATCACTTGACATTTTTTGTGTATTAGTTGACAATGACAAAATATTCCATGAATGATGCAACAAACTAAAACCAAAACAACTATTTTAAAAGGTCTAAATAGCCGACTTGAATAGTCGTCAATTGAATTGAAATAGTCATTCTTATTTTTTTTAAATAAAACAATTTATTATTCATCTTTTATTCGTTTTATAATTATTGATTACATTTTAATGTTACAAGATAGTTTAATTCATAATAGTTCGTTTTGATATTGTTTGAATTGATTGATTCGATAATTGAAGTATTTTATTACATCGGAAAACATTTAAAAATAACACCTTGTCTTTACGTTCAAAGAAGTTGAGCTGCGGGTTTTCCACATTTTTTTTATGGTTACCGATTTTATGTTTCCTTTAGTTTGCTCAATATAATTGACGAATAAGAAAAAAACCAGTCGATGGTGAATTGAACGATTGGCAAGCTTCGATAGCCTTTTCAATCACATTTAAATGCGATCCCCACTTTTTTCTCTTTATCTCGGAACAATAAAAGTTCCTAAAAGAACACCTTACTCATATTTCAGTCATATATATATATTTTTTTATTTATCCATGACCATTAAGTCTCAATCTTTTTCTATCCATATAGGTACAAATGTTTGAATATGAGGTTGGACAACGTAGACAAACGAAAGCCGGTGGATTTTCCCACAATGACGCCCATCTTGTACTTGCATTGAACTTACATTGCTTTGCACTTGAATCGGATTTTGCAATCACATCAGCTTTCCATACATTTCAATACTACCGCTACAATTTTAATGAAATTTTAACAATCAAATTTTTGGGTTAACCAGAATCAAACTTGGCCACTGAAAGCTTACAGGTTTTTCTTGATTTTGCCGAAATGTGGTGTCATACCATATTGTTGGAATTAACTTTCATTTGGGTTCAAATTAAATAATAATTTCAAATAAAAATGTATCACAAATAAACAACACCACAAAAGATTCATTTTTATTCAGTATATAAACCAATAAATGTGTACATTGAAGTTAGTTTTAATTATTTTATCAATTATTCATTATATACCATACCATTATACTAACAAATAATTGTTTCCTGTCGCCTCGTTCATTATTGTCGTTTATTATCAGAATTGGGTTAGCAAATCGTCGAACGCCTATTGTTCCCATTTCCACTGATGACACTTTTTTGTCTTCAATGTTCATGTTCGATTTTCTACTCTTTTTTTTATTATTATTATTGTATATGATAGGAACAGAAACAAATTAACAAAGTAAAACAGCTATGAACGGCTACATTCATATCCATTGACAAGGGCAAAGTGTCGAGGCCAATTGTCTGATCGGTGTGGTGACAAACGAGATCGGCGGCGGCGGCGACGACAAATGAACGCCCACCAAAACATAAGATATTCGTCCCCCTTTTAACAACTATTTTCAAATTTTCAATGAATATTATATTCATCACAGTATTGGCCTTCTTCTTCGTCATTATCATATACGAAGACGACAAATGGTGATGGAGGCAGGGATTGATCGGTGTTGATCATCGAACATGCAGGAAAAGGATGAAAGAATGACGAATTACAGTGAACATGAATGATGAAGAGACGCGAGAAATAAATAAAAAGGACAAGTTGCTATACTATCGGCTAATGTGGATATCCCTTTGCTCAATCCAATCGAATTCGAAAGACTATTAACCATTGCCACCACCACAACGACTACCGTCATTATCATAGGGTTTCTGTCACGTTAGCGTACCAAAGTCTCACCTCCTCCGTCTCTTCCCCCTTCTCCTTTTCACATTTTTCATATAAAAACGACACAACATTGTAATCCTCTGTTCCCATTTTATCTCATTGTGTATGATTGCAATTCAATTCTGTCCAATTCTCATTCATACTTTCTATTCCACTAAACACCAGACAAAGTTCAATCCTGAATAATGACAATGGCCAAGATTTTAATCGTTGTGTGTTGTATTATTATTTCTATACAACAAATGGTACGACCGATTCCAATCGATTCTGATGACCATTATGTATCAGATTTGCCGATACCGTCACCCATTACTTTTGATGATGAAGAAAATTTGATTGAATATCAAACTGTTTCGGGTGTTGGACGATCGAAACGAGAGGAGCCATACAATGTGGAAGATATTTCAATTGCGACAAATGTCCGAAAACCACTGATCTTTAAACGCGAAACAAACATTCGAAAGCCTTTGATTTTTAAGCGTTATACTGACGAAGAGTTGACAAAGATGTACTATTCGGGTGGTGAATATTAAGGAATCCATAATTACAAATTGCAAATATTTACACAATTTTTTATTATCTTTGTTTCAAATCTTATTTTTTGTGTAAAAACCCGATTTAATCAATTTTTCCATGATTCAAATGAGTCAACCATTGATTTCAGTCCCAATATCATTGTCATTATTATTATTATTATACATTTTTTATTTATTCTGTCATTTTTGTTATTAAAAATAATAAAATTGTTTAAATGTTCGCGTAAAATATATTGTCATATTTGTGTGTTCAATGATCTACATTTGTGGAAAATTTATTCGAAAAGTTTTTCTTAAGAACGACCTTTATGAACGGTTTGTTATGAAGTCGTGTTCTGTCTGTCCAACATTAGCCGTGTTTGCTGTTGAATACGCAAGTCATTCGTCTGTATTTACTAAATTTGCTATTGACATTTGGTTATTGTTTCAAGTTTTGTTAAGAACTAATTCTTCTACCGAAATTATGTTGAACGGAACGACTATTAACAGTGAACAACCAATTGGCCATAATTTTCAACCATACACTGATAATGGAGGGTAAGATTTGTTTAATGTTTATTTATTTTATATTCATTAAATTGTTATCTAAAACAGAAATATGGTAGCTGTTGCGGGAAAGGATTTTGTTATTGTTGCTTCAGATACACGTTTATCAGAAGGATATTCAATTCAGACCCGCGATAGAGTCAAATTTTTTAAATTAACCGATTCCACTGTACTTGGATCGACCGGCTGCTGGTGCGATGTTTTGGCATTTGTCAAAGTACTGAATGCTCGCATTAAGGTTTGCTCTCGATCTTATCATTGTGAAAATCTTAATCTTAACATTTATACTAGCTTTACAATTATGATCATCGTAAATCTATGAGCACTAATGCGACTTCTCAACTGGTATCTACCATGTTATATTCGAAACGGTTCTTTCCGTATTATATCTCGAATATCGTTGCCGGATTGGATGAAAATGGCGCTGGTGCAGTCTATAGTTATGATCCAGTTGGCAGTTTTGATCGTTACACTTCTCAAGCTGTTGGCTCATCATCTCCATTAATTCAGCCATTGTTGGACAATCAAATCGAAAAGAAAAATCAAGCCAATGTGGAAAAGCTTGATTTAACACCAGATTTTGTGAAGCGAGTCGTTAAGGATGCCTTCATATCAGCTGCCGAACGTGACATGTATTGTGGCGATTCTGCGGTGATTCAATTGATTACTAAGGATGGCATCACTGAAGAACGAATCCAGTTGCGTAAAGATTAAGAATTTGAAATTAAACCTTCACGTTTAAACATTTTATTATTTGACAAAGCAAAATTTGTTCGTTCAGAATATAAATAAATAAATATGGATAAATAAAATTGGCATTTGATAAATTTAAAGTGATATTCCCGTTTTTGTTATGATCCAATCCAGAAATTTTGACACTCGCGTGAATACATCCGGATATCCAGGTACGGCACATGGAATCGAAAATGAAACGATACCAATTTGGGTTGCCTTGTTTCCTTGCTTCTGAACCAATGGTCCACCAGAATCGCCCTAATTTTATCAAGAATGTGATTACAATTGGATTTTTCTGTTTTTATCCTATTTACAATTACTCACCATGCAATTTCCTCGCGGTGCTTGACCGGCACAGACTTGCAACTGGGTAACTCCAATCACTCTTGCGAACGCATTTCGACACGTATTATGGTCAACAACCGGCAAATCGACTCGTCGCATTAGATCCGGTGTCGTTCGTTGATCCTTGCTGAGAAATCCCCAACCAGAACTGGTTGCCATTCCTGAATGTTCTTGATTCATCAATCTAGAAAGGCAAACCTTATTTACAATCACCTTTCCATCAGTTTGTTGCACGTATTCGATCGGTGTTTCAAGATGCAACAATGCAACATCGTTTTGTCCTGTTTGTTGACTCCAACCCTCGTGTACATAGAGACGATCAACTGATATTATCTGACCATTCTGTTGGTCAATGTTTCGCCAATCGACAGAACCAGCGACAATACGAATCATTCCAGAAATATAGGTATGTTTTAAACTATTATCGAATATTATAATTAGATTATTTATCGTTTTGTTTGTTTTTGGTACCTTTCAACACAATGAGCAGCGGTTAAGATCCATTGATTGTCGATAATTGATCCGCCACAAAAGTGTTGCCATTTCCGATTATCCATTGGTGGGCGAGGTCGAGGTTTGGGTTGCGAAGGTGAACTTGTTGGTGGAAAGGTTGGTAAAGGACGCGGAGATGGATTTGGAGCTGGTCGTGGGGGGAATGTTGGAAGTGGTATCGATGTTGATTGAGTTGGCGGGAATGTTGAAGATGGATGTGGTGGGAGTGTCGGTATTGGAGGATATTGTCCTGGCTTCTTGTGTGATGGGGGAAACGTTGGTCTAGGTGGAAACTGTCCCGGTGGAATTGGATGAGAAGGAGGCCATGGTTGATGAGCTGGTGATTCCTGGCCGGGACTGGGATTTCCAACGCCAATTCCAGGGGGAAAGGTTGGCAACGGCGGCAATGGTGGATGGGTTGGTGCACGATGATTTGGTGGATGTGTCGGTATTGGAGGAACCGTATGATTTGGCGGATGGGTGGGAATTGGGGGAATTGGCGGTGGCCAATTTGCAATCTGATTCAACGTTACATTTTGTTCCGATGCCAATAGCTTCCAAAGGAATCGCCCCCACAAGCTATTGTCCAAAATTTCCTCTTCCAATGGCTCAAGCAAAGAATTGTTGCCAACTTTATTGTCCTGTCCATTGACTCCTTGAACCTTGAGTCGAGCAACACGTTGAATCGATACTTGCCATGGAAATTCGCCCAACGTTGCAAGTTCACCATTGACAATACGCGTTTGCAATATATTGTTCGGGCTTGAATATTCGCCACATTCCAATGCAACTACAGATAAATTAAAATATTTGATAGGATAAATAATGATTTGTATTAATCAAATCAACATACAATAACGTTGAATGTTCAATGCTAGAATCAGCAACAATAGTAACGATATGGATGGATGGGCCATCGTTTTCGAAATGTGTACATAAATTGTTGACGATTCTCCCTCATATACACAAACTATATTTTAGATATGTCAGTGAATAAAACAGCACCAAAAATATAATCAACCGAGTCGATGGCCGACAGTTCATCCTTTTTATATGCATTACGTATCAAACCGACCAGTTCAATTCCGTCCTAATGAACTAAATTACCAATTAAACGACCCTGATTGCCAAACAACAACAACAACAACGTTTATATATCAGTTCATCCAAATTAAATACAAAATTCGATTACGAAAGGATTATCTATTGCGGTGTCAGCAGTTCAGTAAATAATCGCCAACGTTTTGGCTTACTTTTTTCCATACGTTCACATATATTTATAGCATACACAATCAAATGTGATCAAATAAATTACCTTGACCACTAGAAGTCACATGCCTTCCGTGTACCTCAATAACCAGTATCAGTGACTATTTGCCATTTGTCAGCCCAATCAATCGACAATCTTCATTTGAAGATCAGTCGGGTTTGGACATGAACCCTCAAATATCGCACTCTGGTTTGCCAATCGAATTAAATCAAGCCTGTTCAATCCAGTATATCAATGCGGATATGATCATTTCTCTCTTCCTCTCACTGTGTCTTTCTCTTGTTTTCCAAACATAAAACTTTACTTCCAATCCTCATCAATCTAGAGTTAGTTATTCCGTTATTAAAGTCTAAATGTTTCATCAAATCACACCACCCATTCAAGCCTCATTCCTTTAATGTCTTGTGACGTACTTAAGCTGCAAAGCTGTTTGTTTAACCAAAAAACTAAGTTACTGTATTCATAAAACTTTATCAATCAGTAATTTTTTGTGTTACTGTCTGATCTATGGTCATATCGAATAAACAGAAGTTAGCTTTGAAGTATTTTCTGATATAATCGGAACAGGTTTTGTCTTTTTGTGTATACGCTTACATTCAACCGCTCTTTTTCTTCTTTTATTTTGGCATCAAAGAAAAAAAGATCTTTCTTCCACTCTTCAATTTAAATGAAAGAAATAAGTCTCAAAACTTTTTCTCTCGCTTCCCGCTTTTATGTCACTTCTCGAGATCTCTCCCTTCATTTATGTCTTTCTATTCAATTTGGAATTTAAAAATTGATTCTTTGCATTTTTATAGAATCATAAAAAATATTTATACAACTTAGAATAGCACACATACACAAAATATTCTTTATTTTTTGTACACTATTTATAAGATATGATTCTAAGTGAATCAACAAAACAAGTTTGCACAATAATAAGCAACTGAAAAAGAGCGCGAAAAATGATTTGCACAAAGAAAAAAAGATACAAATGTTCCAAAACGCGGGATTAACCAACAACAACAACAACAACAACTACCACTGTTTAGAACTAGAAAATTTCCTTTCGTATATTAGATATTGAATAAACATGAAATATATCCATTAGATATGACCTCAATCATTGAAGGTGAAAACAGATCAAATCAACGTCGAGGATTTGACTGATGTATCTTTCATTTACACACCATTTGGTTAAGATTGGACTTGAACGTACTGATCGAAAACAAAATGCAAAATCTAAATTATTGCAACAACTTGAACACTTCATCTTCTTATGTCTCTGTATCCAAATGAGACGTCAAATAGGCCACGTCCCATAATATGATCATTGCTGATCGTATTTGTTCATCGAAAATGCATTGATTATGAACATCGTCATCATCATCACGAGTTACTTCGTGTCTCTTTCTTCAACATATCTTTCTCTCTAACACTCTAGTTTTTCTTTTCCTTCTCCTCTGATTTCTTGTATGCCATTACTACTTTCATTCTCATTGTTTCATCAGTCTTAGTCTCGACAAAGGTCGTATTTATGATGAAAATATGAAAATATTATTCTTGATTATCGTTTCTTCCGTATTGGCTACCATTATTTTGGCAGCATGTCCAATGAACTATCTGATCAATCCGTGCCATTGTTCCGATGGCCGAATCACGTGCGATGGTGAATATTCATACAACTTGAAGAATATATTCACGAAACTGAATCGAACCCTTCGACATGAAGTTGATCGAACATTTGAGGAGTTTGTCCTTAACAATACCGACATCAGTGAATTGGTCGATGACGTTTTTGGTATGATACGATTTCGAAAGATACGTTTGGTGGATGCACTCAGTTTACGACGAATCTCTGGCAATGCATTTGCCAAGAATGGCGATCTTGTAGAACAATTTGTCGCTTCTGGCGAAAGTTTATTGGGAGAAGATGCACATTCAAATGATCTGTTTGATGCATTCAATCAATTGACCAATTGTAAACGAATCTGGTTGAATCGTAATCGGCTCCGATCGATACCTACAGTTGCATTTGGAAAACGTGCAAACTCAAACTTTCAATTGGAAGAATTGAATTTTAACAAATTTAGTTCAAAGAATGGTAACATTCGAAGTGTTGGAAATTTCGCCTTTTACTATTTAAATCAATTAACTTATCTCTATTTATCACATCAACGTATCAATTATCTACCATCAAATGCATTCGATTTTGAACGTCCATCTAATCGGACTTTGTACATCTATTTGGGCAATAACAAGTTGAATAATACTAGTTTTGAAAAGGGAATATTTCTCAACACGAAACGACCGGTACATTTGGAATTATATTGGAATCCAGATTTAACCTATTTAGATGAGAAAGTATTTGCACCATTTTTGGATCAAAACAAACAGAATAAAATCAGTTTGCAAGATAACCCGTTAACATGCGATTGTAATTCGTATTGGATGGTTCGCGACAAAGAAAAGTATCAAGACCAATTATCGAATGTGATGTGTAAGATTGGACCGAAACAATCATTCAGCATCGATTTGATACCATTCGATAAGTGTGCAAACAATGGAAAGAAACGCAATAAAGGCAAATTGACCATCGTCAACTAGAGAATTGAGAAATCAATGTCCAGCCTGTAAGCCTGTGATCATTATGTCATTGGAACAATTATGAAATAATTATGCGACAAAAGAGCAAGACTGATGAAATATATATGTGGATAAATGATTGAATGTGTGTGTGTGTGTTTTGGCTGCGCGGAGCTAGAGCCTGCTCTATCTTGTTCTTCTTTTCATCATTTTCAACACATCAAACTTCAATCTGGTTTACACGCAACTATATATGTATATATATCGTTTCTATGTCCATACTAGAGAGACACATCCGGTTGATTCTTGTTTTCGGAACAAAATGGAAAACGGGTCCTTGTCCTTCACTTTTCGTGACAAGCCAACAAAGCCGCCGCTTTTGCCATTCTCAACCCACTTTCCTCAATCACTCACTCTTTCGCATCCATTCTGGCTCTTGACTTTTTCTCTTTGGTTTTTTTGTTGGTTCTTTCCTCTCATTTTTTTACTCTCCCTCTCTCTATCACTTTCTGCCTTTCTAGTTTTTTCTTTTAGCCGGCTGTGCCACTTCGTTTCTGGAACAATTCACCATTGGTTCGTTCCAGCATTACATACACTATACACAATAAAAAACAATCATTGCAAAATAAAGCCTATGAAACTCTAAGTTGAGGGCATTTAAAGTTCTATGCCGGTTCTATGCTTTTATTTCTATCCCACAACCGGTTTAATCATATTGTATATTGAATTGATTATTTATTAATGGAAACCGGGAAATAGAAAAAAATACTTTTCCCCTTTTTATTAAGATTATATGATGGATGAACTGATACCGATTTTATTTTATTCTTATTATAAGGGAAATGAATATTCTTGCAAAATTTGACAATATTATATCAAAGATGAATGAAAAAAAAGGTTCATTTAATCAAATTGTAATGTGATTATTGCAATTGAAGCCCCTGTTTTAGGTGAGGGAGAGATAGAGAGAGAAAAAAGTTCTGGTTCACTCATTGTAAGCCTCTCTTTTCCTCCATATTCTCTCATTCTCTCATCCATTCACTTTATGGGTTCTCGGTTTCAGATTGGGTCGTTTTGTGGCCAACCATTCATAGCTAGGACATGCGTCCTGCTCTAAACTGTATTTTACTCTCTATCCCTCTCATACACTCACCCCCCGTTTCCAAGTAGTACTATCCTGGTCCAATTCTATAGTGTCAATATACACAAGGCGACCCTTTTTTCCTTTTCTTTCAGTTTTCATTCTCTTTCGTTCTCCCCTTTCTCTTTTTCTTCTCTATTTAGTTAACTTATTCTTTTGCAGTATGATCTAATCAGACACTTGCTTCAGTTCAGAACAATCGATCCAAACATGTAAGCTCCATTCAGTCTTTGCACATATTACATACATACCATACACACGCACACTTTTTCTTCTTTCCCTCCCACACTATACTGCCTTTCTACATTTCATTCTTGTGGGAATCTCGTTTTTTGTATCGTTGGGTTATAAGCCTATTTCATTCATATAATTGTTCTCTTTCCTCTACCCTTCCATCCAAAAAGAAAAAAAATTCTATCAATGATCATTGGAATCCATGTGCTACAACAATAACAACAGCAAAAACAACAACCAACTAGAAGCCATCATCACGATTATGTTCAACACACTAACCCAAAATACGGATCGAGTCTCAACGGTGTATCACCAAACACATCAAAAATTTATTGTATCAAAACATAATCCTAATTGATTCGTACCGAATCAAACAATTTTCATTGATCGACCATTGTACATCGAGATGCCGCCGCCTCAACCGTATCCCATAACGTGGTCGTCGTTATTGTCCGCATCCAATCGATGTTGGTGGTCGATTGATACTGTTCGACCGACGACGACCAAACAATCAACGGAAAAGTTGAGAACAAGATATAGGTTAAAGCATTCGAACCAAATCATCACAAACATCTTCCGTCCTTGGTGGCCGAGTCGAACATTGTTCAACAATCAATCGTCAATATCTAAATGCCTCCAACCTTGTTGAAAGTGTGCGTTCTCGGAAGTTCAACAGTCGGCAAGACAGCCTTGATTCATCAATTTGCGTATCATCAATTCGATCAACAAAACGAACAAACTGATTTGCAACAACAACAGCAGCAGCAACAACAACAACAAATATCACAACAACACCAATCACGGATTAGTGCTAGTACGCCGACGAACAACGATCCCAACCGAGTTGATATTATTCATTGTTGTTGCACATTTAACGGTAACGTGTATCATTTCAAGATGATCGATATGCCAGCTATAAAAGAGTTTCCCACCACGTCGTTGGATGAATGGACCTCATATCAACGAACGGAGATACGTTCAGCACATGCTTACATCTTTGTGTTTGATCTGAATCAGCCGTCAACCTTCTACTATGTTAAAGGTATTGATCATTGTAGGAAGTTAAATCAATTGATTCTATTTTTTTTCATTCAATAGTTATTCGTGATCAATTATTTGAAAGTCGTAATATGCAAAACGTTCCCGTTTGGGTTGTTGGAAACAAAGCCGACCTATGTTTAAATGTACTGACGTCAGCTCACCGACATCGACATGATCACCATCTACATCATTCTACACAACAACATTTAATTCATAGTTATCATCATTCTTTACCGCACCTATTACCTGGAACATCGCATGGATCCGGTACATCTCCGTATGAGGATCTAACGCCATCGTTCAAGGATTTAGCCAATTTAGTTCGTAAACAATGGAAATGTAGTTATCTGGAATGTTCGGCAAAATACAATTGGCGTATTGTTCCAATTTTTCGTGAAATTTTAAAGAGTCTTGAATCATCGCTACAACACCCATCTGAACAACCACAGTTGCAACAGCAACAACAACAATCGGCTCAACATCATCAGACGAGTCATACACCTCCACCACCACATCAATCGACGACATCGATTCCATCGACATCACACAAAGAACATCAACGATCTTCTGTTTGGGATTCTCAAAACCATGTATTTGACCGTGATAGAGATCGAGATCGAGAACGTCAACAATCACGAACCAATGCTTGCCGTATTGCCTAGAATGACTTCAACATTGACAACCAATATTTGCTTCAAATCAAGAATTGATCAACCCATACAATATTATTAATCTTCTTTATTTACAAGCAATTTAGTTCAATGTTATAAACTATATTTATCTACTAATAATTATACTTATATATAACTAGCCAACAAAGTGTCCAATCACCAGCAAATGTGTCGATGAATGCAGATCGCAACGATACTTGTCTTTGCAAACAAATTTCAAATGTCTTTCATTTTATTATTCTACTTATAGAGAGAAAGAAAACAAATGGTTCTACTTTACTCTCTAACAAAGAAATCACCTTTTACTTTACACTGAGTAAATGTAATGTAAATAATTTTAAAAAAATCGTGAAAACGTAATACCTTTAAATGAAAATCTCATTTTGTCTAAATGGTGAAACCAGAATTTACATTTTACTTCTTTCCCTCAAAACGACAAATATTTATTAAAGTTTACCACTAAATGCCAACAATTCTCAAATATATATTGAGATTTGTCGAGATACCCTAAATGTACAAATGATTATTACTAATTATGATTATTATATTCGCTTTTACATAGATCTATATTAATTATATATGTATAATTTAGAATAGGTTGAAATGAAGACCAAAGGTGCAACAAACAGACTTTGAATCGAATATAGAACTGTTTTATTGTTTTTCAACTATTTCTATTGAATCACTAATTAATTAATTTGATTATTATTCTACTTATTATATTATTAATATTATTTAATTATTAAATTGATTATTCAATTGAATTGATTACTTTTCACTTTTATTGGCGCCAATGGTTTTAGTTGACTTGATCGTTCATAACGGTAAATTTCAACTATATCTACTTTGGATAAGTGTTTTGAAATTTTGGCTATTTTAACGCATGTTGCGTGTATGCTTTCCATGTGCTCGTTTTGATTCCTTATATTATCGGATTCAATCATGGAACCTATTTTAGATTCAATAACCAAACTAGTAGAAAATCTACCACCAACTTTAAGTGAAGACAACTTGCAAAATATCAACTTGGAATCATTTCTACAACAGCTAAAATTTAACTCCCGCTATTTAAACTTGTGTCAATTGTTTTCTCATCTACATCCAGATAATTCCAATGGCGATGAACGTAAAATTCAATTTAATTGCTTTTTGTTAAAGGTAGTATTGAGAATATTACGTGATTAAGTTTTATTAATTAAGTTTTTATATTTTATAGGTGACATTAGACATCATGGTTAAGCGACAAATGTTTCATATCGACCTTTCAAATACTGAAAATTTTAATTTGGAATCACTTTATACAACCATTCTCAATCAACTATGTTCTGACGAGCATTTTTTAAAAACTGGCATTGAATTGTTATCATTGGTTGCCAAATTTGATTCTTCAATTCTAAATCATAGTTGCATTGTAGATATTTTTCGTTACTCAATTCCTGTCATCGGAAGTAATGAAGAAAAGTTACATTATCAACGACAACTTCTTACAAATTTATTCAACCAATCAGTTCAATGTCGTAGTTTACTTCGATTTCATGAATTATTCATTGAAGCAACTTCAAACTTAGAAAGAATAGATTGCCATGATCTGGGATATGAATTTAACCGCCTCTATTCGACGAATATTTTCATTTTAACTATTAAGAATTCAATTGATATTTGGGAACTATTTTTAAAATCATATAGTAGCAAAAACTATTTTCTTATTTTTCTTTTTGGGAAATTCTTATCCCATATCAAGATTAATGATGATCGATGGAATAAGAAACAATTGATTTCATTGGTAGACAAATCGGAAAATTTAGTTAACAAACTAAAAGATGAACGTTTACTTTCAATATTTTATCCGTTGGCTTGTATAAAATATTTGTTGTTTCAAAAGTATAGTGACATCTTTTCAGACGTTAACGTACAACAACATGAACTTTACGATCAAAGTTATTTGTTTACACAAACGAAATTGGCTAAATGGAAAACTTTGGAAGATTCATTCGATTCCCTTCAACATGATACTCAAATTTTATTGATTAAGATGAATGTTTTGAAATTTCAGTTTATCAAGCTAGCAGCCAAAGATTATTGTGGTTTCTCCAAATGGAACAGCTCTCTTCATTCTATACTGGTTAAAATACTTGCCAATCCTCGTTTAATTTGTTTTGATATACTTTACTCAATTTTGAACGATCTAAACTATAAAGATTTAACCACTTTGATGGATTATCTTTTTCAACATCTTATTGTTGAAGAGCGTATAAATTTGGAAATTGTTAATCTTTTTTCGCAATCGAACACTTGGGAAAATGGACCTTTGCAATCGATTTTCATAACTTCATTTCTAAAGATGTTATCGCAACTATTGGAAAAGAGCAAGAAAAGAAAATTATCGAATGATGATAATATTGAACCAGATATGTGGTCTCATCTTATAGGAAACGAAAAAGTTTGGGCCAAACATTATTTTACAATACCAAATTCTGCTAGTAAAGAGGAAAAAATTTATTCAATTTTACAAGAAACATCTGTTTGCTTCCAAAATCTAACATCCGAATCAACGGTTAAGTGTACAAATTTTAACGTGTTACTTCAGTTATTGAAATTTTTCAACAACTCTGTTCCATTGGAGCATCTATATCCCATAAATCAACTTCGTTCCATCTTGGCTCTATCTTATTTGATTCTTTCATTGAAACAATCCGATCAGAATGAAATAGCTCAATTGCATTCACAGTTCTTTCAAATCAATCTTCGAATTTGGGATTCTGTTCGTTCTATATGGCTATTTGATTTCATTGAGCCAAACACTTATATCTTTCAAATTTTGGTCAAAGTTCAATCGGGGTTGGATGAAGAAGGTTTTAAATTGTTTAGTTGTCTCATTGCGAATATGTTTCGAATATTTGACTGTCCTCGATCATTACGGAACGTATCTAAATTAATTGAACAATTATTCGGATCAGCATCAACACAGATAATCAAGATGGATTATATTTTTACTTGTTTGACTTTGATTTTACAAAATAATACAAATTTCTTGAATAAACTACAAAGCAGGGAAAATCTTTCAGAACATGTAGATGGTTTCGAATTGATTGGGAAGAATATTACATCATTCATTTACAAGAATATTCGTTTATATATTGATGAAAGTGAAACTGAACTTGGCAACGCTGATTCTTCTGAATTTCTCATCCAAGGATTGACCAAACTATTTCAGTATCGAGTCATTTCGGATTCCCATACTACGGATTGTACTATGAAAACTAAATGGAAGAAATTATTGGTTCGGTTTATTTCCATTTCGTTAAAAAATCTTGACGATCCAGTCAACTTAAAGTCAAGTTTTATCGACTTTCTTCGAGTTATTGTCGAGAACCGTAACAAGTTGCAATCGACTTTGCCAGACGATCTGATTCCACAAGTTTGGTCGAAAATTGTTCAACTGGAAATTGTCACTGATACTGAGTTAAGTAATCGATCATCTAAATTTCAAAAGAAGATCTCATCGTCATCACAGTGGAAAAAGATATATCAAGAAGAAAATTTGAATGGCAAATTTATCGATTTAAGTAATGAACTACTTAGTGCGACGGCAATACATTTTTCAACGCAATTGGATTCCTATGAAAATTTATTGACCAAAATTAGTTCATTATTGAATTCAATTGCTGAATCATCAACAGTTGAAGAGTTTAAAGGAATAATCAATTCTTGCATTGAATCAATCAATCGGTGCACATTGGTTCGATCAGTGTTTATACTCAATCTTTTGGAACGATTATTGGAATCGTCTAACATTTCGGTGGAAAAGGCAAATATTTTAGCCGATAATTGTTGCCGAACATTAACATGTTTTATCAATCTTCTACTATGGTGTAACAAACCAGAGTATCGAAATGATCAATTGATACAAACTAAAATTCGATTAAAAACGATAGAATCATCTCGTCAACTGTTGCGAATCTTACTCGCACACGATCGCCTTCGTAATGAACATCTATTTTTGATCTTCAACCTTTGTTCTGAATCGTCAATAATCATTCTATCTAACGGAAACGACCTATTCCCGTCGATGTTTCAATGTTTGAACAACATACTTTTTGAATTAATCATGCGACGACCATATTTGGCAACCTTCTACATTAGCCCTTTAATGTGTCAATTGACTTCCATGTTGATATCGTTGATGACCAATTCGGTAGAAACGAACTTTTTGAATGCAACCGATCAATACAAACTATTGATGGAGAATTGTGGCAAATGTTTCGCACAAACCTTAACCCAATTGGCAAACATTGGCGACGATTTCAAGCCATACGCTTTACACCTGATTGCAATCTATCTCGAACAGACACCCAATCATACCGTAATCAATTTTGTACGCAAACATCTACAGATCGGTATCTATAATCTGATAAATCTATTCGTAAGTGACCAATCGGCAATGGAATCATTCTATGGACGATTGTCACAAACTTCGAGAGAACTGTTGAAAATATCATTGGATCAATATGAACGATATCATCGATTTAAAGGTTTTGTTTAAAGATGTGTATAAATTGAGGTTATTGTTTTTTTTATTATTGTATTAAACAATAAATGGTCATGATACAAACTCAGTTTATTTCACATTATTTTGTGTTCTTCGGGGATTTAGGTGGGGGGTACGCGGGGTTAGAAATGTGGACAATGTGGGATGGAATTGTTTGGCTTTGGGACAAGCCTAAAACTATATAATACAATGAGTGCATGTTTGTGAATGTATGTGTGTGTGTGTGTGTGTGGTATAATATGAAATGTTGAGTACGCGCACCACTAGTCTCTCGATCGCAATAGGAAGATATACAAGGAAAGCATAGATATCTTTCTTTCTCTTTCTCATTCATTCCTCGGGATTGTTGAATTGAGTAAACGTCGACAAATATAATCATCAGCAAATTATCATTAACGAACATTGTTACAATTTCGTTTCAAGCCAGATTGGTAAGTGTTCTGTTTTGAAGAATCATTTTTGTTGCCGACTTGGATGATAAGTAACTTGTTGTTGTATTTAGTTTAGAATAGAATTGTTCACATTGTTCTTTTTTTTGTTTGTTTGATGATCGATATTTTATTCATGCATTATTTTGTTATGGAACATTTGTCCTACTGATCCATTATCAATTGAAAATTGAGGGCGTATTGTAAAATTGTTTTAGTTTGCCGTATAATGCAGCCAATGTCATCATTGCGCGATTGACAACCCAGTTTCATTGCATTTGTTGATTGCGCATACACAAATGCAGGATCTTGTCAATTCGGATAGTCTCGCTAAAAAGGCTCGCACCAATTTTTCGATTTGTACGTGAACAATTAGACCGATTCTAAACATTGAACTTTTTTTCTCGCATCATAAAAGGTCACAATTGGTAATTTGATTATAAAATATCACGTCAGGTATGTTTTCGTCACTAATTCCCACTTCATTCAACATACCATACATGTGATGATATTACACTCATACTCTCGATTTTAATCATTTCGAACCATATGGTATATTGAAATAATAAATCGTACAACAAACTGAATTGAATGTTGCTATTCTTACTGTCATAATCTTTGTTATTAATTTATGAAAATCGCATTCGTCATTCTATTCTACTTGAATAACAACTGATTTGATGTAACATCGATCATAACAACCATAATTCTATTGAATACATATGTGATTTGGATACCAAACGTGACACAATTGAACTTTTTTGTTTAGATTATTAATTCTGATAACTTATATCTATTTATGATCCTATTTGATACATTGTTTTGATCCTTCGCATTATTTCGATTATGACTATTCCAGGTTTTGTTGCATTCAACAGCAACAGCAAATTGCTTCCTTCGCTTACCGCTTCACGCATCGCTCGCGCTCTCTCTCTCTCTCTCTCTCTCTCTCTTTCCATACTCTACATACTCTCCTTCTATCTCTTCTCTCTCTCTCTCCCTCAAACACACACACACACACACACAATGCTCTTTTCTCCCAAAGCTCTGTCGATCTGTTGTCGGTCGTAATTTGCAATTTATTGCGACGACAAGCGTTTTTTTATAGTATAAATTTCGATTAAGAATTTAAACAAGCACAATCAAACGTATAATTAATTATCGCAAACAAATTTTATTCAATATGATATACAGATCATAATCCGAATGGAAAACTATTCGAAGCTCCTGATGGAGTCCGACAAGCTCCGTTCGACACAACTAGCAACCAATATGAAATGTCGCCGCCGTTCGAGTTGTTCCAAATTCTTCTATATCAAATTGCGAAACCTGATCATTGCTCATCAGGTATATATACATACTTTCGTTTTAATGCACAATCGCACAATTATTAACTCAAACTAATTTAATTCAATACCTTATAACAGGGTACCTATCGCAAGATTATGGACAACTCAATCGATGAATCCAAGGTAAGTGTAAATGAGGATCAATGTGTACGTTTCTAACTTAATTTTTAATCTACTTTTGATAGAAAATCAACTTGCGAAAGAGACTTCATCTTTTCGATTCACAAATACAAAAGTTGATGCTAGAAAAACAATCGAGATCGGAAATCGATGAATCCGATATCTTCTTATCTTCATCTGCATCTTCGTCTACATCTTCTTCCTCATATTTTCATTTTCGCAAAAATGATGTTTATGGTTGCTTGGAAGAAGATAAAACATTTTTACCAGTTATGACTTCGATGACAAATGTTGCGAAAAAGGGTAGTCAAGATAATTTTGAAGAAACCAAGTTTATTATGAAAAAGATAGTCAAATTTCCACAAACCAATAGAAATGAATTGAATTATTCACAAATCAACATGGAAATGAAAAAAGGAGTTGATTTTTGTAAGTTTATAGAAACTTGTGATGAAGAACTATTGAACGAAACTGAAGAGATAAAATCAGAGTTGATTGTAACGGAAACACCGCCAGACTCTGAACCCGAAACCTCAATTAAACAGAACGATGATGTAAACGACAATTCCGGTTGTAACGAACAATCAGTTTCAACCATAATCAACAAGAGCTATGAAGATACGAAAAAGGTTGAGTTTTTCAACGCAATCGGTAATGCCTTTATCACCGAGACTTTGTAGATGATGTTTAAAGATTATTCTTTCTTTTAATAGGTTTAATTACCAAAACTGAATTCAACGAATTGAATAACAAGAAGAATTCTCGAAAACGGCGGACCACTGCGAATCCACATTTCTCTCATGCTGCTTTGGAAGCGAAACGCCAAACAAAGTTAGAGATGAAAGCTGAACGTAAGAATCGGCGACAAGTTTCTAAGCAGTTAGAAAATCTAGGTGGAAGTAAATCGCGAAATGCGTTCAAAACAAAACGAAATGGTAGCTCATCTTTGAAGCAAAACAACGAAAATCGCATTCCTAATGCAATCAAAGTTACCCATATGGGGGAAGATCGATCAAAGAATTTTGTCAAATTAGATCCAAAACAATTATATCCCGGTATTATAAATTAGTTTATTAAAATATAACATTTTCATTTATTGTCTTATACTTTTTTTATTAGATCTATATTTGGTAAAGAAGATTACGAATGCAAAATACTTTTGCAAGAAATGCTTAGAAATATGTCAATGTACCAATGATTCCGTAATCGTTTGTAAACGATGCAAGTCATTCTTTCATTTAACTTGTGCAGTACCAAAAAAAATGTTTACCAAAATATTTCAACTATTTTGTCCAAGTTGTCATGACCAAAAAGATCAAGAGCCAAATGAAACCGATGAAACGGATGAGCGTGCTTCATTAACAAAAGAGTTGAACGAACTCAACAAAAGTATCAATTCATTAGATAATGCAAACCAAATTTTATTCATGCTTTGCAAGGTTTGTTTAAAATATTTATTATTTGTATTTAAAGTTCATATTAATATATTTCAATGTTTCAGAGAAGAGAGATACAAAAGAATGACTTGTTACAAAAGAAGAATAGACCAATGCTATATTCTGCTAATCGTTTGAAAGAGTGTTTAGCCAAATTTAATTACGAAACCGAAAATGATCAACTACCGGCGATCAAAATGGATACAGATTCAGTGGAACAAACTATCGATTCCAGTGATTATGGTTGCGCTTCATCATCAGCCTCCTCCTCAATCAATCGAAGTGAAACCAACTCATTAAATGGTGATAATAATCAATTGGATTCATTTTTTAATCCTGTTGATGATTCAACCGAACAAAATGAAACATCAAATACGACTATTAACAAATGTGATACAAAAGGAAATGGTCTGCATAGTGTTTTGGCATCATTTTATGTTTAATTTTATCATTTGTCTGAAAAAGTTATTTTCCAAACTTAAAAAAAATAAAAGATTTCAAAAAATTTACTGTACGTTTTCAAGGACACGTGACCCAAAACAACTGCAATTGTTCATGGATGATCATTGTTGCACTTTTAGGTGTTTTGATGGTGGCGCTGCTATTCACTTTGTTCTGATTGGTCAATTTGGGTTTAAAAGCCGTTGCTCTTCGTGGTTGTTGACGGTTAGACTTTGTTTTGCTTTAATCTCTTTCATCATTCTCAGTCGTTTTGACTAAACTTTTAAAGTTTTTATCTTAAAAATGGAACAAATCAATGAAAATGTGAGCGTAAATGAGAACATCTCAGAGAATGTTGAAAAGCAACCTATCCTCAAAAGCAATTTACATGCCATGTTGTTAAATCGTAACAAGAAACCATTATCGTCAAAGAACACAATTCCAAAAACAGTATCTACTCCATCCAATGTAAGTACTCTTATAAAGAGTTTTGTATTTGTTATATGAATTTGGATTAAATCTTTTATTTTAGGTGAAGCGTCTCCAAGTTAATAAATGGTTCAACTCACCGACCGACAACATGTTTAGTCCGTGTAGCAAAAAGTTGTACAAGAAATCGACAATGGCAAATCACTTTGAACAAGCCAAATCAAATTTAACTGATGAACTGAGCCTAGAAGATCCGGTGTCAAATGATTCAAAGACAAACAACATTACTAATGAATGATAAACCGGCCAACATGAAACCATTAATTTAAAGCCCTTTATTTACAACATTAACTTATTTAAATTTAAACCATACAAACATTCAAGCTCATGAATTGGAACAACAACAAAAAATATCATAAATAAACATTTAAAAGTTTAGTTGTTAAGACTTATCACATTTATTTAAAAAATTTCAAGTATGAATTTACAGCCCAAGATAACTTCGTATTACAGAATCGCAATTTTTGCTTTTAAGAATGTTGAAAACTTTGGAGCGGTCAATATATTCTTGGAATGATTCAAATGAATTTATTTTATTTTCAATTGTTTCTTTTTCAATCAATCTTATTTGTTGCCATTGCCAACGACGAATTATGGACCAAACCGACTCACAATCGGTTTGTGGGCCTTCGAAGCAGATTATACCTGATGAATGAAATTTGGACTATTAGTAAACAACAGAAACAAACTGGTTTTCAGTATTCATATGATAAATGGAAAAATCGGAAGAGACCTCTTCCGTAAAAGCAATTCATGGCAAATCGACAATGAATGATGGTGGTAACCTTGGAAAAAAATTCACCCACGAGTCGGTTTGCCTTTTATGTCGCAACCACTACCAATTTGTTAAATAGTTGATGATGGTCATGGAAGATCTTTCTATCATTCTCTTCTACTTAAATTTTTATACTTTACATTTACACTTCAAGGAACATTATTGTCACCTCGTTTCATATGATCAGTTAGTCATCAAAATCGACATTCATTCAGCGCACTCAAGTTCAAGTGAACAATTGCAACACGACAACAAACCATACCTGGCTTTCCGATCAACATGAAACCATTCAATTGAAGTTCTTCACAATGTTCAATGATTGACTTTCGTTTCGTCTTCGACTTAATATGATGCGAAATGATCCAATATCGTGACCATTTTTCTATCAATGACAAACATAATAAAAACGATGACCCGGATTCAAAATCAATTGTTTTCACTTACCATCTTCAATTTCAATAAATGGTTCATTTTTTGTTTCATTTCCATTTTCATCTTCACTTTCTTCAACATTGAACGATTGCCATAATTTGAGTATTGTTTGAATAATCTCTATTAAACTTTCTTCTGAATCCAATTGTGAAATAATCTGTTCGTTCAATTGTTTTTGCTTCAATCTCAATCTGTTATTGTTAATTGAATCGTCCACGATTCGACAAGAAACATTTGGTAAACTTGCACGTACACCCTCAAATAAGGTGAATTGTATCTCTAAATTAGTTGAACCATTTCCCTTTTCTTGCTGAAATATGCCTGAAATACTATCTTCATATTTACGCGAAACATCCTCACATTCGATCGATTGTTGAAGACTCGAATTGTGAAGTATCAATTGATTGGGATACATTGAATTGAGAAGAATTAGTTCAGTAATACGGCGATCAAAGTATTCTATTTCCTGTTCTGTGGACATGATCTGGTTTCTCTATTTTGTTGTAATAACATTTAATACTTTTTTTTCTCTTTCACTTCAAATTCGCCGATAGAAAACAATGTGTTCAGTGTTGCGTTGTATATAACGGAACGAGCCTGAACGTAATATTGTATTGTTTACGAACGTGTTGTGACTCTTTTCGTTTTTTCTTGCATTGTGCTAATGCCTTGCGTCCTGTGTACACACACACAGCTGATGATGGTTGCAATGTGAGTCGATGTGCGTGTGTGTGTGTTTTGCAAAAAGCAGTTGGGAGTGAACCAATGCGCGCTTTCCCTCGACAATCTCGAATGATGATGATGTGAGATGACCTCGACTTCAACATCAACGCCAATGTGAGACCTGGAACACCTTAAAATCTTTAAATGAACCATAAACCAAACCACGACAATCATCATCATCATCATCTTCATTATCATATATCACAGCAATCATGTCGAAAAATAATCGTCCACAAACAAATTATTCCACCATCGTACGACAATTGGATTCGTCGCCATCTCAGTCGCGCCGTTATCATACCATAACGGCCCAATCGAGATCGACAAATGGAACGGGACACAAATCACAAAACTATAATCGGATTAAATCGCCCGATAGTTTACACGATAATACATTTGAATCAAGCAATAAGTCTGAATATAGTAGTAGCAATCAATCATATTATCAAACGATGACGAATATTCCGAGAACGAGATCACCGATTCATGTTCATGAACATCAAATTGTGGAACCGTTAAAGACGGCATCTGCTACAAATACGATTCAACGTTTTGATACAAGGTTTGTAATTCGAATGAAAACCAATATTTGAACCGTTAGTTTCTTCCCCCGTAGACGTACTTATCAGGATCAAGTAGATTCGCCGACCAAAACAACCTCATTCCATAATTCACACCTTCAAGATCCATCAATGACATCACGTAATATGAACAATTATATTTCGCTATCCGATGTCGCGTTGGGTGAGGTGCAAAGTGAATGTAATTCCGTTTTGGATTCATCAATTCGCACCATTGATAAACCATGTGACAAATATGGATTCTTTCTCGATTCAGACGAAGATGACGATGATCAAGTTTATGAGTCCAAAACGTAAGTTGTTTTCACCTTATGAACGTATCTAAGAGTTTTTTTTCAAATAGACCAACACCACAACAAATGAAAAGTCTTAGAGAGCGAGAAAAGAAGTGGCTACAAATGTTAAACAATTGGAAATATTACATTAACTTCAAATGGGAAAAGATAAGAGATCGTTGCCGTAAGGGAATACCACACTCTCTACGGTCTCAAGCATGGTTCTATCTATGTGGTGGACAAATACAGAAACGACGTCGACCAAAATTTTATCAGGAACTGTTAAATCGTGACATTCCAGAAGATATTCGTAGCGACATAACCAAAGATCTTCATCGACAATTTCCCATGCATGAACTATTTGCCGATCGTAACGGAACGGGTCAAGTCGATCTATTCAATGTTTTAAAGGCATTCGCCGTTTACAAGCCTAAAATTGGATACTGTCAGGCACAAGGTCCAATTGCAGCTGTACTCTTGATGCATATGCCTGCTGAACATGCATTCTGGTCGTTGGTTGCATTGAACGATTATTATATTAGCGGTTATTTTGTACACAATCTAGAAGAGATTGAAATTCACGGACATATGCTGTTTGCATTCATCAAAAAGTATTCACCTAGTGCTTACAGTTTATTGGTAAGACGTTATCATTTATGCGTACAAATTGTTTCAATAAAAACTTGTGTTACTTGTAGAAAAAACAAAACATTGAACCCGTTCTCTATATGACGGAATGGTTCATGTGCATCTACTCAAGAAATCTTCCATGGTCTTCGGTTTTACGAGTATGGGATATGTTCCTATGTGAAGGTAAACATTTCTATAATCTATATTCTATATCTTATTGTTTTGTTTGTTCAATCATATTTCAGGCGTAACGATATTATTCAAAGTTGGTATCTATCTCGTGGACGTTTCACTACGAAACGAAAGCACCAAAACATGTCCATCGATGTATGAGACGTGTCAAAAATTACGAAACATTCCTAAGAAATTGTTAGAAGAGGAACAATTGATCAAAGGAATTCGGCATATCGAGTTAAAGGATTCAGATCTATTACGTGAACATAAAATTCAAGTTAAAAAGTATCGCAAGACAAGAAGTAAATTAGATTTGAAATAGTAATAATATAAACAAAAATCATGACAAAAAGCCGTTCATATGCGCGGGTAAAAACTGCTAAAGTTTTTGCTTTGACGTGAATATGTTTGGCTACGTATTCAGGAAAAATGACTTGAATGGGTTTTAAGCAAACAGACTTTTACAACATTTTATCAGATTTTACTATCTTTTCGTTCATTACCTGTGTGAATCAGTGCAATTCTAAAATTCCAAATGCAATAAACTTTATAATAGAAATCGAATTTTATGATCTAAATATAAATTGATTCGTTTGAATATCTATTGACGTTTGTAAATTTTGACTACTGAATAATGAGTGACTCCAAGAATCGCGATCTACAACTGTTCGATGTCGGTAGTAATGATATCGGATTAAAAGTATCGAAATCTTCCATCAGCCATGGTGGAACATCTGTTCAATCGTTACGGTCCAATCCATCGTCGATATCGGCAATGATCACCACCGGTTCTAGTAATAATGTTCAATATCCATTTGGTGAATCAAAATATGATTGCATCGCATTCGTGATCCATTGTACTAAACATTCAAAGGTAGCAGTTTTCAGTACGCCACGCAAGGAACAATGGTTACCATTTACACCACTTCCACCAAATAAGTAAGTTCACATTCGATGTCTTGTTTGCGTTAGACTAAATCGATTTCAATTTTAATAAAAGAACTTGGAACGAATGTGCCGCAATTGGAACCATTATTATCTTATCAGGAGGAGAAAAAGACAAATTTCTTTCATTGAAATCTCATCCACCATTTTCTCGAGTCGAATTAATGAACGTATTCCGTCTTCAACTTCCACACACTCAACGTTTCCTAACTCGATTGATCTATTATATTCCATTGAATCAAACGGCTGTATCGGAGAAAAGTTTCAAATGTTGTCAGAGTACAAAGTCGACCGAATGGGAATCGATTGAAAGTGTTGCACGTGGTGAAATGAAACATCCATTAGGACCGGAGTTGGCTAAATTTTCTAAATTGGCACTCAAACAGTTTAGTCAACATTTTAGTGAATATCGATTAAGTCAAGCTTTCAAATTTGTTCCACGTGATCCGCCACAAAATTCTGAGGAAACAATCTTAAAATCGGTGGGAATCACCGTTACCGATGTGGAACGTCTTTATGTCGACTACTTGAATCATTGCTTTCCCAGTTCCTATTGTTCGTTCGATTCATTTCAACATTATATGGAAAAGTATGGTTTCGAGACTGATCGTACGCGAATGGCTGGCTTATTTCGTTCATTTCAACGACAAAATCATTCATTTTTAACGTATCACGAATTTTTGATCGGTTTAGCATTGATGGAACCTAGTATTAAGCACATTGATTTACGAACCCGATTCATCTTTCGTTACTATGACGAAAATGGTGATGGAACATTGAATAAGGAAGAATTGTCAAACATGATTCGTGATATGTATCCAAAGGAAACAAAATCAGGCCTTGAATTGAAAGAGCAAGAGGCCCAGCGAATATTAAGAGGCAGTGGTACATCAAAAGAATTTTCAGTTAATTTTGAACGATTTCAAACGATGGTAAACGAGAAAAAGTTTCGCGGAACGGGAACTTTATGCCGTTCATCAAAACCTATCTTTAGTCAAATATTGTATCAAATTGCTAGTCGAACATTGGATGAATCAAACACAACCTCATTTGACAATGTGATGATCAATCGAATGTACAATAACACTTGTGCGTCGTGTTCAAATATCAAATATGAGTTAGCAATTCATAAGGTACGATGCAATGAAGCTGGTAACGTAGTTAATTGCAATAAGTTATTCGATCAAAATGATAATTCATCAAAAAAATCTACATCTACAAACGGGTCAACGATTGCGATGAATCATTCAATTGAATGTACATTCAATTCCGGTCATATTGCCAATAAGATTATAGAAAAGATTCGAAAATTTAACAAACATAAAGGAACAAATATTAATCCAAAAGGGTTAATGAGTTCCGAACCAGAATTATTTTGTACGATGGTAAAGACATTATGTGATTTGATGGTTCAACGTTTGAAGAAGGAGTCGAGGTGTTATCGTCTTCGGGCGCCATGTTTCGTAATGGGTGATATTCACGGCAATCTCGAAGATTTACTCTCTTTGGAACGTGCAATATGGCGCCGTATTCCATGTATTGCATCCAACTATCTATTCTTAGGCGATTATGTGGATCGTGGTCGATGGGGATTAGAATGTTCACTTTATTTGATGGCATTCAAAATTCTATGTCCCGATAATGTGATAATGCTTCGTGGAAATCATGAGGTTCGCGATCTACAGATTCGATACTCATATCTTGATGAATGTTTACAAAAATATGGAAAGGATTATGGACAAAAAATATGGGAAATGACCAATTCAGTATTTGATCGATTGCCAGTTTGTGCCATCGTAAATGGATCGATCTATGGCGCCCATGGTGGAATACCGAAATGTATTACCAATCTAAATCATATGGAAGAAAAGGTATTACCCGAATTGTCTGATCCACAAGTGCAATCAAATGTTGCATGGGAAATTCTATGGTCTGATCCATGCCATCTATCACAATTTAACGATCTAGCCGACATTACGCCTAACAGTTTGGAAGAAATCGATCTTGGCTATATTGATAATGTTAAACGTGGAACCGCTCATTTATTCAATGAATTTGCAGCGACCACCTTTCTACAGACGAATGGTCTGTCCCATATTATGCGAGGACATGAAGTTCCGCCATTAGGCTATACGTTCCATTTTGGTACAAAATGTGTAACTATATTCTCATGTTCACATTATTGTGGTAATAATAATCAATGTGCCACCATATTGATCGATGGACAAGTGTTACGAATTGCAAATCTGGATACGGTTAATAATGCACCAGCCACCGATTAAAACACAACCCGGTTATGATCAAGATTAAATATAATTACAGTAACGTAACAAAATTAATCACATCATTAAGTAACTGAAATCAGAATTTCATGGGGGCAATAATGATCAAAACAATGTCCCAAAAAAACTTCAATTAGCTTTAATACGAAAATCATATTGTCATGCGTAATGGCTCATATCATTGGCAAACTCCATGTTTATATACTCCAGGCGCAAATCCCGACAAGACTCAACCCAATTCTCAACTCTGATTGGCTGACCGCTTTGAAACACCAATTTCAGGTGTGCTGATTTCAAACTAGTGAACCCTTTAAAAACAAACGAATAGAAATATCACATCATACATCAGTACGCTTTTATAACTGTGAATTATACAAAATCAATTATACCATAATAAAATTTTAGTATTTATTGTTATAACAAATTCATGATCACACTTTATAGTTTGTCGTATACATATTTATAAGGGATGAAGGGATTGGCGAAATTTTAATCGCGATAACTTTTTTTGAAGGCACTGAATAATGAGTCGCTTTCAAATATACACATTTTAAATACATTTATAATAGAAATTATACAAGATTTTATGTTGAACATTTGAATAATCACATTAATTTTTGTTGCAAATGTTTTATCGACCAGTGTTGTTGACCAGAAATGATTTTCATTAAAGAATTTTCATACCATCAGTTGCTGCCGGTGGTGGTAAGGTTATGCCAACAGAAAACACTGAACCAGGATAACGTTTCAATTGTTCATTGCGAATGAAATTGGTTACCGACAATTCAGAATTGGTCATGAACTTGCAAACTGGACTATATCGTTTAACATTGACAAATCGTATCACTTGACTATTGTTCTTGGTGACCGATTCACGAACACAATAGTTGTAATAAAACTTTACTTTCTGTTTCAAACGTTGTACGTCATGTTGCATTCTTCTTCGACCATATTGTTCCACTTGACGATCGAATTTGGCCACAAAATGATCATACAACTGTTGATCGGCATTGTTCAATTCGGAGAGTCGTTTTCGTGTAAGATCGTTCATCTCATGCTTATACGATACATTTCGTGCGTTCAACTATTAAATCAAATGATTAATTATAACTAACAATAATCAATGTAATAAAAATTTACCCGAAACGCAACCACATCTTCATAATCCCAACATAGTAAATCTTTTAACAGAATCAATGATTCATCCATACGTTCTGATACCATAACCAACGAAAAGATTGAATCCAATTGTTGAATATATTGTGTAATTTGTTCTTGATTATCAAAATCTTTGGAATCAAAGCCCATATCGTACATCATCTGATTGACGCCGATTCGTCTTGCAAACCGTCTCGTTTTTAAAAATTTAGGAAAGGTGAACGTCTCATTTCCAATGTCACTAAAATTGAAATTCCAATGTTTTTGTAAACGATAATATTGAAACATCGATTCAAATAGATTGGCCGGATTGCGGATAATGCTAATAAAGATGGCATCCGGTATCAGGCTACGTATTTCGTCATAATCCAAACGAGTATGATGGGTTAGAATGCTAAAGTTGGCGCCAAACTTTTCCGGATCTGGTACCATATTTCGATTGAACTTTTCCGGATGTCCCAAATAGTTGCCTTTTCTCGGCAAAATGAATAATCGTTCATTGAAATAACCATATCGCATAAAGATGTTTTGAATGGTTGACGAGGCACATTTGTGTGCCTTGATGAAGGCAATCTTTGATTTTGGTTGACACTCGCCCAATAACGATGCCGACTCTGTATATATTAAATCGATTATTATTTTTTATTAGTTTAATGCAACATTGATTATTGTATATGATCTTATACCTTGAGCATCATTTTGATAGATTTGTCGCGGTACTCTGAACAATGGTGTAAACACAATAGATAATAGTATAATCGATTGATCAACCGACCGATCGATCGATCAATCAATCAATTTATGAAAGGTGTTGATGTTTGGTAAACACTTACAGATAACTCTTTTGAACATAGATGCAACCCATCAGTGTGATGCACACAATGGCAACAATCTGTTTCGGGAAACGATTCACGGCTAACCATTTGAGTGAGGGACGAACCATCCTGAGATTATGCTGATAGAACTAGAAAATTTTCTTATTATTATTGATCATACAAAGTAACAATAGAAATAGATTTTATGGATCGATGAACGAAAAAAAAGTACATGTTCAATTATAATATATGTTATATATACCTTTGAAAAAATTTGATATCGATTTGATTCTTTATGTTCCGTTAAAAGGCAACATTTAAATTTGGATCACATTTCTTTGCCAATGACGACGACGACGACGACGGCGACGACCGCGGCGACGTGGGCCACGTTGATGAGAATGGGGCGTTGAGGAACGATTTTCCACCGTTTGATTCGATTCGAATGGAAGACCGACTACGGCAACGGACATACCTGTTTATTTATTGTTATTATTATTACATTTATATTTTGGTTAGATTTCATTGTTTTGTACAAAAAAAGATGATTAACATTGTTCTCTTCTCTCCTCTATTTGCCATTGTTTCTATATACAATTCAATATTGCTGTAATAATATGCATTTCCCTACTAACATACTATCACTCTTCGAGACATAATTTTTTTGTTGTTGTTACATAATTTGTGTATATAATATACACATTAATAGCCATTGAAGAACACACACACACACACACACACATAGAGAAATATTTCGATTGGTGCCGGCCCATTGTTATTGAGATCGGATCAAAGAATGAATTGGCTAATAAAAATGACAATGTCATGCCTAGATAGATGAAATGGCCATTATTAATAATATTGCCATCACAACCTATCTCATACATGTTGCAATATTCGTATAGATAGATAGATCTACCTATGTGACGATGACATTTATTAGTTGAACATGTCACAGCAATTAAAGACAATCATAAAGGGAACACACAAAAAAGCATTACTGTAAATTCAAAGGAAAAAGTAAAATGAATGTTTGACAACCAGAGAAACTAAATTCATGTCTTCTATTATTTTATTTAGTACAAAATCAATGATACGGAAAAAAAGGGGGAAAAGAAAATAAATGTCATCAAAAGTTTATCGTTCGCAACTATATATATATATTTGAATTAACAATCTATGATAGTTGTATCAATTATAATGTAGTAAATAATATAAAGTGTCTATCAAACTTTAGTTCAACATATGTTATGGAAAAAATAATGGAATAAAATTGCTACAATTGGGTTGATTACCATATTGATTTGAACGAATAAAATCTTTTTTTTATTTTTTTGAATTTTGAACGCAAAAAAACTTTAATGTTTAATTAGTTTTCCTAATTGAACGGTGACACGATAGAACAATTTTACCATTTCCATGAATGTTGCACGATTGACAATCGCACTATTTGCCAACATGAAGGCGGGAATAAACAAAAAAAAATTAGGAATTCAAAGAAGAAGAAGAAGAAGAAAAAGAAAATAAATAGATACGAGTTTTCCTAATTAAACATTGTACAACACTATACCAACACACACACAAAGTGTTCGACAGCAGCTGTATGAAAAGAATGTAGTCTTTGTTCAAGTTTGTTTAACTTTCGATTTTCATTCTTGGTCAAATGAAAGCAAACGAACCGAACCATTTTGCCGGGTAAATGTTTCACTCACTCACTCACTGACTCACACACACACACACACACTCATTCATTCATTCACTTTTTTTTCTATTCTTCACTTCCATACTGGTAGGATAGGATCTGTTTATATCTAAATGGTTAACTACCCAAATATTGATTGAGAGAAAGCAAAAAAAAGACCACAAAAAAAGGATGGATGACAGAAAAAGCACGAAATAGCGACTTCGACGGCTGTCGTTGTCGTCGAGAACTTTTGAGGCAAAACGGAAACAATGCCGTAACAATTGCCAAGTAGAGCACACACACACACACACATATACACACATATACAGCCATACATGCACAATTTTGGCACTCGAGTTAATGGGTTTTATTTATGGGTTCGTGTTTGAAACACGACCGAAAAAAAAGCAAAATTAAGTCAACATACATTGAAACGTGAACGGTTCATTCACGATCGACATCTACATTGAACGTTCATCTGACGGTTAAGTGGTCAAGAATTCGATTGACACGACACCAGATGAGCGTGAGGGTGAGTGAGAGCGCTACTCAACCATATAAGTGTGTGTGTGTTTGCGTAGCCATAGAATATAAGAATTATATCCATGGTTTAAGAACAATTTCACCCAATATGGCATGAGGTGGGTCAATTCTACTAGAATATGTAGAAATAAAAGAAAATAAATCTATGAGAGGGGGAAAAAGAGGTTGCAATGCAATAACATTTGGGCTCTATTATATGCAAGTGGATAGTGAAGCCATTTAAGCCATTCGGAAATCGATTCTCCAACATTAATACGACATTGGACCTATTGGCGGGAAGCGATAGAGCGTAAACATGCCCACTTCAATTGGAACGATGAGGAATGAAATGAAGAGAGAGAGAGAGAGAGAGAGAGAGAGAGAGAGAGAGAGAGAGAGAGAACGAAGGAATCTATATTGACAGATAGAATGAATTGCACCGAAAATCCAAATGGCATCCACCATCAAACAATATTCCTCACGGATAGGATACCCAATCCAAAAAAAAAATATAAAAGTATCATATTGATGATGCATTCATGCACAGTTGTCCAATCCATATTGTACGGATGTATGTTGCAGTATATATTTACAAAAAAAAACTAGAAATATACTTGGCAAACCCTGACACATACACACACACACGAGCAGGGTTGCATTTGCACTTATTGAATTAAGTGATTCCCGAATGAGAATGGGTCGAATTATGGGAGTCGACACACAAGTAACACAACCAAAACCAAAGAAACAAATAGAGGCAAACGCCAACGGAGACAGCAAATGACATCTTTTTTTTACTCTTCCTTTTGTTGTCGGTAATGGAGACGAGATGTGAACGGTTTCGGCATTCGCCTAGGCTCTCATGACAACTTTGAGAACCAATGGAACCCAAATATAAAAAAGAAAAAAAAAGGGGAAATAAATATATAGTTTTTGGATCGGACTTTCGAGTTTCTAAGATTGTGTGTGTGTGTGTGTTCGTCCTAGTGAACATATCACCAGAACAAATGTAATTACCGTTTAATTCAATCTAGCCCATTTTTTTTATGGGAAGGGGATGAATGAATGTTCGGAAACGATCAACCCAAATATTCTTTAGTTTAGGAGAAATGAGGCAGAAGAGCGGAAAATAAAACTGAGCGGGAGAGATACAAATGTGAAAGTGAAAGGGAAAGGGAACAAACCTTAAACGACCCATTTTGACCATTTTGGTGACAATATGGTTGGTGCCATTTTTACACTGTTCATATCTATATATGTTTATATCGTTTATCGTATTGGTCGTTCTCAATATTGAGAATATAAGTGTTGTTTGTCTTATTTTATGATATAGTAAGAAAATGGGAAACTCGTAAAATATTAACGAAAAATAAAACTTTTGCCAATAAAATGACAAGATGAATTGTTGCGAATCGCAAATGGCCGATGCCGACAAATCGACAATTACGGCCCAATGAGACCGACATGTCAAAATTGTATGGATCGACCATAGATTGGTCGAATAGAAAAGTTTTTTTTGTCAATTTTCGCTTATATGTAACTGTGGAAAATATTTTCCAACGATACGATAGAGTCAAGAATTAACATGCACGAAAAAGCTTTTTTTATAGAAACTAATAATAAAAAAATTCCTTAACATACCTTTTAATTCATAAGGTAAAGGTGAATGTGTTAATTGTGAAATCACATATATAATTCTAATTCATTATAAATTATTCAATATTTTTTTTGCTGCTGTTGTTGTTGTTGTTTGTTGATTTTTTTAGACGAAGATGTTAATTCCGTTTTATTTGGAAAGACATTAGCATTAGCACATTGAGGTTTAATGCTATAATACTTTACACGCGGTTGCCGGCATGCCGCCTTATGCGAAACATACAAGAATCTGACGGTGTAAAAAGTATATATTCTAAATATATGATACACGAATAGGGAAAAGTGGTTTCCAATTGTGCGAACGAACGGAAAATAAGTATAAAGACGTCGGCCGTTAATTCTGATGCAGACGTATGTATCGTATGTGTGATCGCGGCAACGATGCAAATTTGATTGCAGAGAATGTTGGAAAAGTGTTGGATTGTCTACTTTTCTCTCCTATGTTTCTGTCTTTCTCTCTCTCTCTCTCTCTCTCTCTCTCTCTCATTCAACTTCTTCATATGGTTGGAGCTTATAACCAGAAAGACACACACACAAACGTGTAGACTGTTCCCTTGGGTTTGCTCGTTGCCAGTTCAAATCGTAAAGAGAGTTTGCGCGTGATTCTTCACATTTCACATACAATTTTTCGTTTTTCTGGTTTCCTCATTCGACGACAAGAATATCCTTCACCACCACAATATAAATGTTATTGCTCACTTGGACTTGACTTCCAATTGATGCATTCACGATATAATGATTAAGAAACGTTTGTTCTAGATGTATAAACGATATGAAACCAAGGAACGGAAACAAGACCACGTTATCATGTGACGATCAAACTAAACTAGATTTTTTTTTGTTGTTGTCGTAAAATTATTAATATTTTTATACCATTACCACATAATGGAGTCACTACACATAAAAGTATAAAACAACTTATTACCCAATTGTGCCTAAATGATGTACAAGTTTACAAGACGAAAATGACACACAAATGATAATGCGATGTATATGATATGAAACGATCTATAACAAAAAAAAGTCTATAAAACAACAACTGAACAAGAAATGCAAACATAAAAGAGAAACTTTGATATCTTTTCATTATATTCCAATATAAAATATATTAAAAAACGTAAAAATATACCATTCGACTCGATAATAAAAACTGTGTACTGTGCAACCACTATAAATCAACACTCGAGAAAGACAATTTTGGAAAAAGGTTCCATATATATCTTAGAAATTTAAATTGTATCATTTTTTCCATTAAGTTATAATTACATTAACCATTAATGTTGCTCCATTATAATGTACAACATACATTCGATTGATGATGATAAATTATACTGATTTTGATGTAAATTCAAAGGTTACCAAATAGACTAGAACGTCCTGTAGGAATGGAAAGTTAATGGAAAAAAGTTTTAATTGAGTTAAAAGATTTTCTATCCACCGGCTCTATTGATAGAATAATTTTCGGTACATATTTGCATTAAAACTTTTTACTTTAGTCTCCCACCCAGAAATAGTCACTAAATAAATTAGCATTCAATGGAAACATCATCATGACCATTGTCCCATCAATCTAAACAGGACAATAAAATTGAACAGATGTTGGACAATGGCGTCATATCGGTATTGGTTACGGTTGATAGCACATTTCAAGACCATTGTAGACATTTGTATTCTTGCTAATGTGATGAAATGGTAATGGCAAAATGCTAAACAAAGTTTGGTGCCATTTGGTTCGTGGATTAATTATTGCCATCATCATACATAATTAAAGTTGAAATCAAACTAAAATTATTGTGTACAATAGACGGTCATATTATGTGTTTATATATATGTGGATTTGTTTGTCTGAAGATAATAAATTCCATTCATTTCCTCTTTCGAAATGAATAGAAGATATTTAGTTTATATACACAAGGACACAAATATGAAAAAAATTACACGGTCTAGGTCACATACCGTTATGGATCATTTGCCTAAAACATGGTCAATCATCTTCATTGGTTTAGGTCCATGTAACTCCCTGAAAAAAACAAATAATATTATAAGCGTTAGAAAAGTGAAAACTAGCAAACCGAATAACAATAAACAATTGTTTTGATAAAAATGTCAAAAAGAATCAATTAATTTATGGAGAAATGCGTTTCTTTTATTTCATTGGAATAATTTTTTCTCATTAAGAAAACAAATTTAAAACATTTGGCCAGAAGTTGTGTGTCTTCCAAATGTAACATGATTCATTGTTTATTTTAAAAATTTGTTTATTTATTTGAATTAAGAATGAATAATGAAATGAAAAAAACTTACAGAATGGTATTATACGAAACATGATCAAAATCGATTCATCGATCACCATTTTTTTTATTTACAAAAAATTGAAAAGTTTTTCGATTAAATTAACAATTTGACAAGTGTTTTCGTGTTTGCCGAAAACATAATGGAGATCCACTTGAGCGGAATATCGAATAATAAGAAATGGAATATAGAGAGAATGTCAATTCTCATTTCAATGGTTAATTCAATTGTGTTGATCGTTGTCGGAACCTTCCTTGTAGAAAGATACGTGGAACTGTCAAACCCTCTTTCATGTTGACAGTCTCCCTCGCAACATATTCAAGATTGATTGCTTCCAATCCAGAATCGTTAGCGAGCTCCTCCATTGTTTCTGTAAATAATATAATAAAACCGTCAAAAGTTTACATTGGCAAATTAAATTCGCATTTGAATGATTCGGAATAGATAGAAAATAACCTTACATTCCATTACCTTTTGAAAAATAGTAAGCTCGAGTACCATCTTGTCGAACGTAAAAGTTTTCTTCTAACTTATGCCCTGGCGCAAATCGTAACATTGCATAATCATATAAACCATAATCGCGAAATATTAATATTCCATTTGGATGTAATATCTAAGAATAAAAAATCTATATAGTAAAATGTATTTCAAAATATTCTTAAATATTGTAATTTCAAATAAAACACTTACTTTGCTTATATTTTTTAGTGCTATCGACATCTTTTCTGGATTGATTGCTGATAACACAAAGATCATCGAAACAACATGAAATTTCAAATCAGGTGGTTCTAAACGATCACACCAACAATCTGTTTTGGTTAGGTCCGCTTCAAATACTGTACATTGCCGTTCATCGTAAAGTTCATTTTTCTTAAATATTTCCAACGCAATTGGCGAAAAATCACATGCATAATAACGGAATCTTAAACCCATTTTGATTAAAGGCCACACAAAGTTGCCGACTCCGCAACCAACTTCTAATAAATTATGATCATCACCCTCTAGTTGATCGGTGGCAGTTTGAAGTTGAAGCAATTCTTCAAATTCTCTTGTTGTCCAATTTCGGTCGCGAAAAAACTTATCCAAATTACGTTTGTAGAAAAGATCCCAATTTTTCTTTGCATCTTTCTCCAATTTTTGCCGACGGAACGCAGGGACCAAATTGTTTTGATCGGCCTCCAATTTAGCAATTTCTTCATTGTTCAATTGTCGTGCTTCGTGACCAAACTTTGAATTATTGGATAAATTAACTAAAGTTTGCTCATCTGATAGATTGGATCCACTGTTTGTGTTGTTCATGGCCAAACTCAATAGGGAACATCTGGTCAACGGTCAATATCCCAGGGTAAAAAGCACACAAATGTAACACGTGAATAATCGACTATATATACCTTAAAGTGTCTCGAGTTAATATAGGTAAATTGTGTAATCTTTGAAAAATAAAAAAATACATTTTAATAAATTTTCTTTTTAAAATTAATAATAAAAAAATGCGTTATGTTGAATATTATGAGGAAGATTCCACAGGTAACAGATTGACAAAAGTATTGCTATTTTCTGCGAGATCACTGATGGAGACTCGTCCCCGTTGTCGAATAAACTTGGCGACCGATTGCAACTCTTCATTTGTGATATAAATAAACTTTCCACGATCATCAATTACACCAACCAACAATTCTTGTTGAAGAAGGTCCTGAATTCGTTGAACTACATCTTGTGTTCGAAGATTAAAGTGTCCAGCTAATTCATCCATATGAACCACTTTTTGTTGTTTAATATAATCAATAAATACTTGTAATCGATTTTGACTTTCTTCTTCATCTGCATCACCATCAAAACCTTCCTCTTCTAATTCAAAACATTGTTTCAATTTTAAATATTCCTCATGTTCTTCACGCTCCTTTCGTTCCTTTTCTAATCGTTCAGCTTCTTCCTATCAATTGGAAACAAATTGTTACATTTGTTATTAATTTAAAACAAATAAAAGGATAATTACTTTAGCTTTCTCTTCTTCTTCCAATTTTTTCTCCTCTATCTGTCGTTTCTTTTCCAACTCTTCCATTCGCTGTTTTCGTTCCTCGCGTTCTATTAATTCACGTTCACGTGCGGCTTTCTTTTCAGCTTTCATTTCCAATTTTCGTTGTTTCTTTGCACCAATTTTCTTAAATGATTCATCGGGAAATTCCTGAGACATATCATCAACATCTGGATCAATCTCATCACCAAAATCATCATCTTCTTCATCATCGATACGTTCAACACGTGTACGATTGGCCCGTCTTCTCACTGGACCAGAAGAAGATGAAATCGGTACAGGCCTTGCCCTTCGATTACCGGACCTCGGTTGATCATCATCGTCATCGTCGTCGGAAGAATTTTTAAATCCACGAATAACTAACAAAACCAAAAATGCGACTACTAATACCGAACCACCAAACATAAATGTGAGAACCAAATCCATGGTTGGTGTAATCCGAATCTGTTGTGTTTGGCATGCAAGCGGTCTAATGTTTACGTTGTACACGTCGGCAATTTTGCCGGAAAGTTTCCCGACATTGATGTTTTTTGGCACATGTCAAAAACAAATTTGTTGGAAATTAATTGGAAAATATTGGTTCTTAGAAATATTATCATTGATTAATAAAAACTGAAAAATATCAAAAATAAATATCGGACACGATTGATGTGAATAGTGAGTTGTGAGACCAAATTGATGTTACCATTCATTTTAAATCATCAAACAACCAATTGTAAACAATTGGACCAGCCAACACCCAAACTCGATTGCTGAGTGATCAGTGACCATAATTCCGATGAATGTGAACGCGAATGAAACCCACTCAAACAATATTTTCATCCTATCGTTGGATAGAAATCAAAAATTATCGCTAGTCAACCAACAAGAATGCAAACGGATTCCAAAATTGGAATTGATACCTCGGTACAAAATAAATAAATAAAAAGATCAATGAAAAAAGTTATATTAAACTTTGTTTTCTCAATAATACAATAGGCAATGGATTGCGGAATCGGTTAACAGACTTGGTGAAGAGTCAGCAAAAGCACAAGAACTTCTTCAACCAATAACAACGTGGGTGAAGTTTACTTCGCTAGCCTCGACAAATGATACAATTCTGATTGTATTCAATCATGATGTGAATAATAGTCAAATGAAAGCAATAGGTTTAATTCGATATGGTTTACGTAATCTTTATGTTGCTGATGGACCCAATTTGAAGCATCTTCCTGATTGCCCCGCAATATTAGGTGCGTATCTCGAAAACCAGACACTATAAATGAGCTTATCATTTATGAATGCAGATTTTTATACTGAACCGAAACGGCAAGGCTATGGGAAAATATTGTTTGATTCAATGTTAAAGCAGATTACCACACATGAATCTAATCATATTGGGCCTCATTCTTTGGCTTATGATCGGCCATCGAAATCGATGATCTCATTCCTTCAAAAGCATTATTCATTAAAGGATCCATTGTGGCAACATAATCATTTCGTAATTTTCAATGGAATATTTAATTAATTTACCAAGTGAACGAAAATGATGCTCATGTTTACAAAAGGAAGTAAATCACTTTGATAAACAAACTAATGGACTTTCAACAGACCTAGAAGCAATTGTCGTTTATACGGGCTATACCTTTTGACATTTATTCTATTGGCGTGGGAAGAAATGATGTCAAGGCAAAAAAAATATCAAGAAAGGGAAAATGGGAACATTGAAAGAATTTTGTAAATATATAGAATAGAATATTGAACTCTTGAGTATGAGATTCATTGAATAGAAAAATGCATTACAATGAAGCCAACATTTTTTCTTTAAAATGAGTAAGATATTAACTTTACATAATTAGAAAATGTTCTATTCATATTGAGCTCTCATTATTTTATTTATAATATAATTTATGAAAAAAAATTAAATTCTTTGTTTTGTTTAAATACTTGTACGAGATAAGGAATATATTAAACACCAGCAAATTGTGCAAACATTATGTGTTTTCTAAGAATATGTTAACTTAAAATTTCTTATCTATGTGTCTTTAAGAGTGAATGTGAAACGCAACAATAGTGTTCTATTCTGTACAGTAGACTACGGCTACCACCTAGCGTGCCTGCCTACGAAAGGGAACAGAAAGCCTTAACATTACGCGCAACATCCGTTTTTGAAAACACACAAAATATTGTCTTAAAATAGGGTCATTCGTAAAACTTATTTTTCGATGCGATCCTTCCCGAAAGTATTTCTCGTTACCGAAAAATTCTCAAAATTTGTCTAATTTTACCAATATGAAAAATGATATCAAACTATATTAAAGTTAAAAAGTTTTGCAATAGAAAATCAGCATTAAAATAAATGCGTCATGACCTTTAACCAAACTTAAAACAATGTTAATCTATGCTATTTTTTTTAACGTTAATAGTTAATTGCATTTGAAATGATTTTACACACTAAACAAACCTACATGTTTCCGTTTCTGACGTGAACTCAAAAATCGACGGCAAAAAAGATTAGTGTTTGATATGCGTGGGCTCAGAATGTAAGGTTACAAGATTAAACAATTTATTTTATTTTTCTATAGTTTTAATGAATGAAAGGAATCATTCTATATAAAGAAAGGAATCAGCAACACCACGAAACGCTATAACGATCAATATACAGGCGGGGTATAAGCATTGTACAACTGTACAATAGTATACGTCTATACGGTATAGATGGACACTTGAACCAGAATGAGGACAAGAGAATGAAAGTATATGTGCGCGTACGAGAGAAAATGAAAGAGAAAGAGAGTATACCAACTCTTGGTAATAGAATTTGGTTCAGTCGGAAATAGAGATAAATGTCAACAACATTGGTAGCCGTCGACGTTATCGATTAAGAAATTCTTACAATAATAGTGTATTTGTTTTTCCATTTTTGGTAATTTGGGTTGTCGAAAGTCCAGTGGCACATATTCAGTGTCACTGGTTCATTAATTTTTTTGTTTCTCTATCTCTTCCCATCTTGTAAAAACATGGAGTCATCGCCTGTAAAGAACAAGGTATGATTCAAACCGAAAAAAATACATTATATTGTATTTCATACCTAATAGGAGACGAATCCTAATGAAACGATCGTTGGTGGTATTGATGAGGAAATAGACGATTTTGACGAACATCCAACGAAAGCAAAATATTTTGGCATTAAATCATATTTGCACAATTTTTATGAAAACGTTTCATCACGCGGCGGTGGTGGGTTTGACGAATTTGACGACGATGGAATGGTTGTCAACCATATTACAATGAAAGATGCCAATCGACGAAGACGTTCAACTTTGTGGTTGACAACCATTATTGCAGGTTTGCCAAACCATTATTTCTCCAAAAAATATAGCTTTGTTTCAATACATTTTATTTTCTAATAATAAGGTGCGTTATCATTATTTTGTGGAGCAATACTTTTGGTGGCTGGCTTCACATTTCCAAAGATGAAGATCGATATTGGCTATCAGGAGGAGATGCGAATCATTGACAAGTCGGCATTCGAATTCAACGAACATCTGGATCAATTTAAGATTATTGGTTTAGCAATGTTCGCCATTGGCGGAACATTGGTGGCATCGGCGTTTTGCTTCCGAGTCTATTATCAACGTCCAATTATGATGATGGAGATGAGGATGAACGCTCACCGTTCAAGTTACGTATCAATGAGAACGATGCTGGTCTAATTTCCGATAACAAAAATTTAATTCCAATTACGGAACAAGTAAAGACGGTTCAACCAAAACAGGAGAAGCAGGCATCGATTATAACCAATGCAGGATTGAAACAATTCGCGGTTGATTAAAAATCAATAAACGAGATGTTGTAATATCATCGAAAGTATTTTGTGGGATTTCGCATTTTCATAAAAATATCATTGCTATGCACAAATCAAACAAAAACGTTATTAAATTTTCTTTTTTTCTTGTTTATACTATTTTTGTGAATAATCTATAGGGTAAATTTTTTCAAGTTGATAATTGGAATGCGGGAAAACGAGCTTCTAATGGTCGTTGAAGATCGAGAAGAAAATAGATAGTTCCAGCCAAACCTTCAAATAGTGAGTATGGACGATCTGCAATACGACATCCATGGGTGCCATATTGTTCGCCACTCCATTCGGCAAACTTGATGGCTCGATAAAGATATTGTTGCTCATTGGTAAGTTGAAACATTCGAATGAACGCATAGGCATTACCAGCCGATCCATGACATAGACCATATCCTGTAAAAATAAAAATCACATTGTTAATACTCCAAAATGAATCAACTTAATTTGAAGCATACCCTTTTTCAATAGGCCACGATTCCAAATATCATCAACCGCTTTGCGAGCCATATCTAAATACCTTGACTCTTCAAATGTTTTAAATGCCAACACTAGAAGATGAATTACACCGGGTGATCCATGACACCAATGAACTAAACGATCATCGTTTTCTCCAATACATGGTGGAAAATTACCGGTATCAGAAAATTGTAATTGACAAACAAAATCAATCATCGGTTTTACAAGGGTTCTCAATTCATTTTCTGACATATAAGCCCGTGCTTCTAACAATATGTATGCAATACCGGCATAACCATGAGCAGCACCAAGGTATGATGATTTGTGCCAAAAGTAAGCCAACGGTTTTGGATAAGATGCCGATTTTGATGAAGTCTGAATTCCTGATTGAAAAATGGCTTGTACTACTGATCGAATCAATTGTTCAGTAATAATAGTTCCAGATTCTTCGATCTCTGATCGTATCAAAAGAAGTGAATATAAATAACCAGCACGACCATAAAGTATTTCATCTGGTATATTGGTTCGTTCTACGAGTGAATTTCCGAATAATGCCACTCGTTTAAGATAATTTTCACATAAATCTTTTTGGCCAATTTTATTACATAACAACGCTGCTACCGTTAGCATACCAATATCACCACACATGAATGTTGGAACATCTTTATCTCTTAGACGGGCAATTGTACTCTGAGTTAATTTATAAGAATAAGCCAAATATTCTTCTAATTCATGTTGCTGAAATAGTTTTGAGTCTTGTAACTTCAGATATAACATAATTGCACCGGCAATTCCAGTATAAACTGAAGTATCGTTACATTTGTTTGAGCTAAGAACTTGCCCAAAATTTTTCTCCCAATATTGGAACAGTTGTTTGATATGTTGTGACATTGCTTCATTTTGAAAGATTGTAATCGACCCATCTGGTAATTTGCGTAAACAATCTTCTCCATTATAATTTGGAAATGGATTCTGGAAATGACGTTCAGACATGTTGCTAGGAAAATATTGTTTTGAAAAAATCACTAATGGACTTTTAAAGACTATTTCATTATAACGACTTTATGAGTTGAAATAGATGTGAGAAACTTTTCATAAAATTCAAGCTACATTGGTTTCCGGAAAAACTTCTAATGTCGTAAAACAAAAGAGTTAATTATAATTATTGTTCATTCCGTAAAATTTTGTTCATATTTAATTTTTCAATATTTGCGGTAATCATCTGGCTGAAAGCCATCAAAATGTAACCAATATAAAGTAATAATGCCTAGATATAATAAAAATAGAAATTAACTTATAATATTTTGCAAATTACAATACCTCCAGCGAACTTCTATAGGTAACAGTTTGGACGGGACCAATTGCAACTCCTATCTTTGGTCCATCATCAACCAATCTAAGGTACAAGTCTTCGTATTTGATTTTGTACCATAACCAATTTCGTGATCCTTTCAACATTGGTTGGAGTATAGGTATAAACTTAGAAGGCTTATGATAAACTGCCGTAGACCATGCAAGAAGTGTCAAAACAACAAACGCTGCATTTAACTGAAGAAATATAACCATCCAAGCTAATGATTTTTCGAACATTGTTTGAGTTTCAAATACGTTTCGTCGAAGTAATAAAACATTGATTGGAATGTTTGTCATTAAGAAACTGTACAAAATTATTCCAAATAGACCGCGACTACCATCAAGAACAAGTGATGTAATTCGTTTATAATCGTGAAGTTGATCATCAACAATCTTGCGACGTTGAATTGGAACAAACGGTCTTGAATGTTGACAATCGAGACGACACTCATAAATTAAATTCCATATTGATTTGATTCCATCGAGTGTATGCCCCGTGTAGGTAAGCATGGCAAAATATGTTAGCATTGTAAAGAAAACTGAGTTTTGAACTAATTCAAATGTTATATATACAAAGATATTGGCTTCAATATTAACATGTATATAAGCATACCAAGCTTGTTGACTAGTGTCTAGTTGTATGGCAGCAATTAAATAGAAAATAAGCATAAATGATAAGAAGAGAAGTTGCATCCAAAATGTGATCTGATCTCCAATAATCAAAACATTTACTAATCGTACTCTTATTTTATTTGGTAAGTTTGGTAAATAAGTCAATTTCTTAGCAAAAAATCTATCACGATCAATATGTTCAAAGTTTGATTGTATTTTCCAACTTGCATAGAAGTGTGCCAAACCATTAATTATAAAGTATGGAATTAATGCCGATATTCGATATTGACGAATATTATGACTAATTTTATTTGCTTTTGCCATTTTAATCAAATGATGATCATGTAATCTGAAACGATAATAATCATCTTGATTTGTAACCAATAACTCATACCACGATTTCCAAACACTTTTCTCAGCATTAAACATGTATAAATGGTATTGACAAATGAAATTGAAAGCTCCCATTGCCAAAATCATGAGCGGCATCGATTCATTATAAATGTGAGAGTTTTGCTTAAAATAATGTGTAACTGGATCATCGCGTTCAATTTTATATAAAAATTTTGGATTTGTTTCAAAATTGATTTTTATCATAAAGGCGGTAAAACCTAAACGAATTATAGCATAGAAACATATGAAACATTCGATGATGAAATGCTTTCTGGCCAATGGTGTACCATGCAATTCGACCGATTGTTTCATTTTTTGATATGTACATTGTCTAATAATGGTGTTGTCGAATATTCGAAACAGTTTCATCTTCAATTTACACAAGTAAGACAATTGGACACTTTGAGACTTTTGTTAAGAATGCTAGACTGTAAAATTTAAAAAGTACATATCATATTGTTATATGCAAATAATAATTTATGAAACTTATATTACAACACAATTTTTTAGGAAAAGTCGTTATTTAAAAATTATAAAATTTGTTAAAAGCAATTTTGTCCCATTTATTAGCAACACAAAATGGTAATAAACTAATAAATGGTTCATTAATAAGAAAATAAAAATTTAAAAAAATCAATGATGGACTAAATATATTTTTATTTTGCGGAAAAAAATGCTAACGTAATTCGTAAACAAATTCATTATTGTTCATTTCCATAAATATGTTTTGTATTTAATTGTTCAATATTTTTGGTGATAATTTGACTGAAAGCCATCAAGATATAACCAACGTAAAGATATAATGCCTAGTAATTAATAAAAAAACAAGAAATTAGTTAATAAACTTTTGACAATTTTATACAATACCTCCAATGAACTTCTATAAGTAACAGTTTGTACGGGACCAATTGCAATTCCTATCTTTGGTCCATCATCAACCAATCTCATATATAAATCTTCAAATTTGATTTTATACCATAACCACTTTCGTGGATCTTTCAACATCGGTTGAAGTACGGGAATAAACTTTGATGGTTTATGACAAACTGCACATGACCATGAAAGAAATGATAGGACAACAACCATTGCAAATAGTTGAAGAAGGATAACCATCCAAGCTAATGATTTTTCAAACATTGTTTGATTTTCGAATATGTTACGTCGAAGTAGTAAAATATTGATTGGTATATTTGTCATTAAGAAACTATACAAAACTATACCAAATAGACCACGACTTCCACGAAGAATAATCGATGTAACTCGAATATAATTGTGAAGTTTATCATCGACAATCTTTCGATATCGAAATGGAATAAATGGCCTTAAATGTTTACAATTGCGACGACACTTGTAAATTAAATTCCATATTGATTTAATGCCATCAAATATGTGTCCAGTATAGAAGAGTGTTCCAATATACGTTAACATTGTAAAGAAAGCTGCATTTTGTATCAATTCTAATGTTATATATACAAAGAATTGGGCATCAATATTAATATGTATGTACGCATACCAAGCTTGTCGACTAGTGTCTAGTTGAATACCACAAACAATATAAAAAATATCGATAGATAACGCAATTAGAAGTTGAGCCCAAAAGGTGATATAATCTCCAATAATAATGACATTTACTATTTTTATTCTTATTTTATTTGGTAAATTTGGTAGATGAGTCAATTTTTTAGCAAAAAATTGTTTACGATCAATATGTTCAAAAGTTGTTTGAATTTTCCAGCGTGCATAGAAGTGGGCTAAACCATTAATTATAAAATATGGAATTAATGAGGATATTCTATATCGACGAATTTGATTTCCAATTTGATTAGCTTTTTCCATTATAATTAAATTATGATCTTTCAATTTAAAACGGTAATAATCGTCTCGATTTGTAACCAATAATTCATACCACGCTTTCCAAACCATTTTTTTAGCATCCATTTTATACAAATAGTATAGACAAATATAACTGAAAGTTATCATTGCCAACATCATGGTTGGTATCGATTCATTATAAATGTGAGAATTTTGCTTAAAATAATGTGTAAATGGATCATCACGTTCAACTTCATATGGAATGTTTGGATTCGTTTCGAACTGGTTTCTTATCATAAAGGCGGTAAACGCCAAGCGAAATGAAGCATAGTAAAATATGATACTCTCAATGATGATTTTTTTTCTGGCCAATGGTGTATCATTCAATTCGAATGCTCGTTTCATTTTCTGATATGTACATTCTCTAATAAAGGTATTGTCAAATATGCGAAACAGTTTCATCTTCAATTCACAAGTAAGACAACTAGAATACTTTTGATACGAATGCGACTGTAAATTTGAAAATTACATTTTAAATGCAAATAATACTCGTTTCATGGAAAAAAATCATTTTGACATTCAAAGTTACAACTTTGTACAAATCTATAGTTACGCGAAACGGAAATGAAGCAAAAAAATGGTTCATTAATGAAAACGAAAATATGATCAAAAATGCAATGTAGTTTTTTTTTTAAATTTGAGTTCAAAACGATTTGTTCTTTATTCAACCATTTAAATGTTAAATGTTTTAATGAAATAATAGTTTTTAATTTTGTTTTTTACAGTATACTGTTGACAGTGATTGTATGGATGTGCAATGTGCAATGCAAGTGTGAATCATATACTATGTGACATGACTCTGGTTATGTTACATATGTGTAGTGCATTATTTCCCAGGAAGATTTCTAACATAATTTAATTATTAATCTCCATATATTTGATTCGTATTTAATTGTTCAATATTTTCGGTAATCATTTGACTGAAAGCCATCAAGATGTAACCAATGTAAAGAAGTAATGCCTAGTTGTTATTAAAAAGATATAGATATTAGCTAATAATAAACTTTTGACAACCTTATATAATACCTCCAATGAACTTCTATAAGTAACAGTTTGTACGGGACCAATTGCGATTCCTATCTTTGGTCCATCATCAACCAATCTCATATACAAATCTTCATACTTTATTTTATACCATAACCACTTTCGTGGATCTTTCAACATCGGTTGAAGTATAGGAATAAACTTTGATGGTTTATGACAAACTGCACAAGACCATGAAAGAAATGTTAAGACAATAAACATTGCAATAAGTTGAAGAAATATAACCATCCAAGCTAATGATTTTTCGAACATTGTTTGATTTTCGAATACGTTACGTCGAAGTAGTAAAATATTGATCGGTATATTTGTCATTAAGAAACTATATAAAATTGTACCAAATAGACCACTACTTCCACGAATAACAAGTGATGTAACTCGATTATAATCGTGGAGTTGATCATCAACGATTTTTCGATAACGAAATGGAATAAAAGGTTTTGAATGTTTACTGTTGCGACGACATTTGTAAATTAAATTCCATATTGATTTAATGCCATCGAATATGTGTCCCGTGTAGATAATCGTTCCAATATATGTTAACATTGTAAAGAAAGCTGAATTTTGAACCAATTCTATTGCTATATATACAAAGAATTGGGCATCAATATTAATATGTATGTACGCATACCAAGCTTGCCGACTAGTGTCCATTTGAAAACCACAATAAGTATAGAAAATATTGATAGATGCTGCAATTAGGAGTTGCGTCCAAAAAGCCGCATAATCTCCAATAATCAAAACATTTACTATTCTTATTCTTATTTTGTGTGGTAAATTTGGAAGATGAGTCAATTTTTTAGCAAAGAATTGTTCACGATCAATATGTTCAAAAGTTGTTTGAACCTTCCAACGTGCATAGAAATGGGCAAGACCATTAATTATAAAATATGGAACTAATGAAGATATTTTATATTTTCGAATTTGATTTCCAATTTGATTTGCTTTTGCCATTATAATTAAATTATGATCTTTCAACTTAAATCGGTAATAATCGTCTCGATTTGTAACCAATAACTGATACCACGATTCCCAAACTCTTTTTTTAGCATCAAATCTATATAAATGGTATAGACAAATATAGTTGAAAAATCCCATTACCAACAACATGAGAGGCATCGATTCATCATAAATATGAGAATTTTCCTTGAAATAATGTGTAAATGGATCATCACGTTCAACTTCATATGGAATGTTAGGATCTGTTTCGAACTGGTTTCTTATCATAAAGGCGGTAAACACCAAACGAAGTGAAGCATAGAGAAATATGATACTCTCAATGATGAATCTCTTTCTAGCCTGTGGTGTACCATTCAATTCGACCGATTGTTTCATTTTTTGATATGTACATTCTTTAATAAAGGTATTGTCGAATATGCGAAACAGTTTCATCTTCAATTCACAATTAAGACAACCAGACACTCAAAGACTTTTGCAACGAATGTGACTATAAATTTGATAAGTACATTTTTATGCAAATACTATAGTATACTTTAATATTACAGCTCAATTTTTTTAAAAATTGTAATTTGGTACAGTTATATAGTTACGCAAAATCGAAATAAAGTAATCAATGGTTCATTAATGAAAACAAAAATTTGAGTCAAAATTCAATATATTTTATTTTTATTTGAACCTAAAATGCAAAGTTCTTTTTTTAACCATTTCCGGCCAATGAAAATTTAAATGTTTGAATGAAGTAATAATTTTCTTTATTTACAATCACATAATGCATTTTGAAACTTTTTTTTAGTCATTTAGGGTATATCATTATAATGGTGAGAACAATAACGATTAATTAAAAAATACTTGTGTTGTCATTTGTTCATTTAATGAGCATTTCCGATGTGAATTGTGCATTCAGTTTGATGAGCCAATGATACTACATAAATGTGTTTTTGTGAGTGTGTGTTTGTGTGTGTGGTAGGAAAAAAATAAAATAATAAAACAATCATCAAGACAATGAATATAGGAGATAATATATTTATTATCAATAATAATAATAATAAGAGGTAATAAAGAGAAATGAGAAGAATAATACTGAGCTTAGAGAATAATTAAATGGATACTGAGGATATAATTGGTTCATCAAAGACAGGTTTAAATTGTTTTTAAGTGTGTGGATCATTTGTATTTCCATCATTACGCTTCTCTTTCATAGTTATAATCATCAACATATTTGATCGTACTCTGTACGATATCGGGTGTCATCATAAATGGATTCGTTATCGAACGATGTTGACTCAATTCGTCCAATCCATCGGTCAATATTGTAGCCTATCAAATAGTTTCAAGTTAGTTTGGTTTTGGGTGTTGTGAAATAATGGTTAGTACAAACTAACCTGACTATTATCGATTGAATTCCCTATTCCATACGATGATGGCGTCGTCGTTGAAGTCGACGATGGTGACGATATATTTAATTCATCAAATTGATTCAACAATGGTAAACCAATTGAATCCGATAGATTTGTTGACGTTATCTCTTGTGAATCACCATTATAATAATGATTCGATAAAAGATAGAATGATTGTTGTTGTTGTTGGTTTAAACTTCGAAGTTGTTGCTGTTGTTGTAATAGTTTTTGTTGTTGATACTTTCGTCGTTCGGATTCTCGTTTCACCTCACGAACCGTTTTCGGTATTTCGGACGTTGCCTTCAATGCCAATTGTTGTTGTTGATAATTATATATTTGTTTAATTTGTTGATCCACAATACTATCACCATAGGTCATCATCATTTGCTGAAGATCTTTGGTTGGATCGAACTCACACATTGAATTGGTGGAACTCGTTGAGTTAAGATTAAAATTATTCGAATCATTATTGTTGATCTCTGAACAATCGATTCCATTCAATTCAGTTGTTGTCGTATTTGTATTCGGTTGTTTCATCTGATATTTTGCTTTGTTTAAATTGATATTTAATGTAAAGAATTCATCATTCTCATTATCGTTATCTTTACGATTGTTGTTGTTGTTGTTAACTTGATCAAACAATTGAACACGACTCCCGTTCGATGACGATTCATCTTGGTCTTCATTGTACGATCGTGTTGATAGGTTTTCATACAATGGCGGAGGTGGTACAATGTTTGAACTAGATAAGATTGCTTCACGATATTGTTGAATTGACGATTTCGTTTGTGTCGATCTGTACGAATCGGAATAACCATTACTATCATTGGAATTATTTTTCAAATTTTCAATTGCCGTATTCAACTCCTTACGACGACTATGAAGGTCATCGATCACTCGGTTGATGTGTGCTAATTCTGATTCTAATTTTGAAGAACGACTTATTTCCATTGCTTCTTGTTCGGTTTCAAGAACCTGTTTCAACTTATTTCTTGCCACCAACATCTCCTGTTCCATTTGAGCATTCTCCACCGCCTTTTCCTCCAATTTCTTTGTGGAATGTGTCAATAGGCCACGAACACGATCCAACTCGTTTGCCAATGCTTTTTGTTGATGTTTTAAATTTTCAATATTATCCGACGGTGTACTAATACTTTGATCCGATGGACTTGATATTACTTTGATCATATCAATTCCTGTATCAATTGATTTGGTTGGTGATGAAATTGGTAAATGCTTAGGAGATTCGTTCGATGATGAGATCAACGATGTTATACCATTCGGTTGATGTAATCCACCACTCTTGATCTTAATCATACTATCAATAGAATTTATCATCGGTAATTGACATTCATATTCTTGTTCAACTTTTGACAATTTTTGTTTTAATTCTTTTACACGATAGTTGTATTCATCCTTTTTATGTGGTTCAAATTCCATCATCTTTGCTTCCGATTCCATTTGAATTCGAAGTTGTTCACACGATTTCGATAATTCTGATTGTCTACGACGAAGTTTGATTAACATTAGAATTAATTCTTCATGTGATTTTCCAATATAATCGGCTGCTGAGAAACACATTCGTTTTGAATATTTGATTGAACGTGATTTCCGGTTTCGTTCAGTTTTTGTTCGGTGAATTTCTGAATCGGAAACATTGTTGTTACTCTTGGAAATGTCATCCTTTGAACGGCGTTTAACTCGACGCTTTCGTAACGATGCTTTTGAATTAAATTCTTCCAATGAATCTATAGAAAATAAATAAAAAAATTAATTATTAGTTTTTTGTTACTTCAACAAATTCCAACCATATAAAATAGTACAATATTCTAGCTATTTCAGAGAACATTTTAGTGTTTGACTTTGAAATAAGTGTTGTCGATCCATTGTTTTGTTACCTATACAATCGGATGATGATGATGAATGATCATCATTTTGACTACTACAAAAATAATCATCAAAACACTTTTTTCCAATCTTATTCTCGTTTTTATCATGCAATTTTTGATTGTTGGAATTTGTCGGAATGTCACCAGAAGTTGATGGTGAAGAATCATAATTTTGATATATAGGATTCGGTTCTAATGATGTAGACGAAGATAATGTATTGTTGCTAAAAACTATTGTTTTATTATTGACTAGTTGTTCTTCAGATTTGGTTTTAAGATTTTTATTATTTGATGAAACTTTATCTTGATCTTTATTTTGGCACATTTCTTTCATTTCATTTAATCCATTTTCTACTTTTTCAATCAAACAATCGGAATTTACAGCTCCATTTGTTGACGTTTTTGTTTGCGTTATTGATTCACATGTTTTATTGGTCGATTTTAAACTTGGCAGTTTTGTCATTCGACTATGACTTGATGTCATACAACGAGACGATAACGGTGGCGGTGAGGCAAAGTTTCCCAATTTCTTTTGTAAAGCAATCTTTTGCTCTTCAGTCAACAGATCGGAAACATAGTATGGTGCTGACGATATATTACTCCCTGATGTTTTAGCTGTTTGTTCCGAATTTATGGTTGGAATTGAGCTCATCATTGCCGATGAACAAGTTGAGGAGTTGTCACTTGTCATATCGGTCGAAGAGTAACGATCTTTATCACGATTTTTAGGTTTCTTATAAGTTCTTACTTGTCCACCAAGTTTAAAACGAACTTCATTGTCAGTTGAATTCATATTTGCCATTTGAACAGAATTTGTTTCGGTCACCTTGTTCAATGCAAAAGCTAGATTTGCTTCTGCTTTATTTTTAAAAAGTTTCGATTTTAACGGATATGTTGACCCATCGATCGTTTTCACTGGCGATTGTTGTTGTTGTTGTTGGGACGGTGAATTGTTTGGAATTGGTAAACCAACATTATTCCAATCGCCTGAATTGAGAGATCGAAGTGTGGACGAATCCATTGAAAGATCACTGTTTGAATTGTTAAATGTAGATCCTGTGGTTGAATGTTGCCGTTGATAAAACATTTGTGATGCCTTAAAATATTCCTCTTTACTGATCTCTACCAAATCAGTTTGTTGTGGCAATGTTGAAGAGAATGTAGTTTCATATGAATTCGTTTGAAACGATGGTTCATCCAACAACTTGACGTGTCCATTCTTGTTCGATCCATCTTTGAACATAATTTTCGATTAGTTAGAATTATGAACTTTATAGTATGAGCTTAGAGATGAATTTATTAAAAGGAAACATTAAATGACCAAAGAATAGATTAGTTGAAATGTTGAAAAAAAGTTTTACTGTTGAATAACTTTTGTTAGTAGGATAATTGCCATTAGTTAGATATGTTAGAGTCAGATTAGTTAAAGCAGAAAGATACAGATTGATCCGATAAGTTATAGAATAAATTAAAAACTTACTTTCATCATCCGATGTGTAGGAAGCTTCATGGCCGTTCAATTTATTCATTAATTTGTCATGATTACTTGAATTTCCGTTCACCACTTTCGGTTCATTTCCGTTGTACTTGTACTCATTTGGCAATGGAGGCCGAACGGGAACTGGATCGGTTTCAGTTTTATTCGAACAATAATTGGAAAGAATTTGTGACCCCATATTATTGGAAATGATTGGTTCATTATCATAGACTAAAAATTGTGATAGATTGGTGGCTCCCTTCATTGATGTCGTAACGATCGGTTGTGAATCACGCATAAAGACCGATGGATTATATCTGGCAATACTTGACTTTGGTCGCGTTGGCATTATATTTGGCGCTATGTTGTTATTGTTGCCACCATTTGTGGTGAACAACGATTTTGCATTACGATTATTCATATTAGAATCTTTATCGAATGCATTTTGGCACTCTTCATCCAAATCTTCACCGGTCAAAGCTTCACCATCCTCATCATCATATTCGTCCTGATTTCGTTCAAGAAAATCGGCCGAATGTGGTCTTGGCGGTAAGCGTGAATAAAAGTTTAGATCGACATTTGGATTTAAAAATTCATTCGGATCAATAAAATCTGGATATTGCATTTGATGATTTCGAATCATTTGCTGTTGTTGATGATGATGATGGTATGGATCATACGGATTGGTAAAATAAAATGGATTATTTGTTGACGCCGCTTGTAAAAGATCGGGTCGATTGAATGATTGCGAATTTGGTATTGCAGTAATTGGATTTGATGCCGGCAAATCATAGGTCAATGGATCATATTGTCGAAGCGGTTTCGGTGGTGCCGTCGTATAACTACTATACGGTATTGATTGGGTTTGATGATGTGGATGTGGATGATGATAGACCGATGGAAGACCAACCGAATTGTACAAATTTAATGATTGTTGTTGTTGTTGTTGTTGACTCGAAGCAATATAGTTTGCATTGTAATAATCGGTCGCCGTTGCCGCTTCTCGTGAACCGTACATTATTGCACTAGAATTATCGATCCGTTTTGCTTGATACTCCAAGAAGCCTGATTCATCTTCACCATTATTCGTATTGCCGATCATCTCCTTATTATTCGATGACAATGGTTGATTACCATTTGTCGTCTTTCCATTTTTACCAATATTGGGACATATGATCGACAATTGCATGATCGATGCCAACGATAGTGCATTCATCCATTGTTGTTGAATCTCTTTACTATCGCCCGCAAAATAGTATGTCTTCATATTGGAATGTTCAGCTTTAAATGAATATTTACGCGATATTCCATCGCTACTGAAACATGGACTGATACGATAGCTTGGTAACAAGAGTGAGCCAAGCATCTTCTCCTCGCCCATATCTATGGTGATAGAATGTTTTAGTTTAGTGAGAATACGATGAAAAAAAGAGAGGTTAAAGGTTGAGGACAAAGTTTACCTTTGTAATAGAAAAGGCAATAATCGGCGAGTACACACCAACGTCGTTTCCATTGTTTAAGTGCGGCGCCCTCCAACCGATACAACCAACCACGTAATGAGACGGTAAATTCTTCCGACCGATTTACATTTGGTGAACGTTTCGATCGACCAGATTGATTCTTCAATTGAACCCGTAGACCGTCCATTATAGCCAACACTTGTGGTACACCAGAATCGGCTGCCGAATTGGTTATGGTCGGACCAGTTCGTCGTCGTCGTCGTCGTGGCGGATAGCCTAAATCGCCATAATAATATGGTGCAAAACTGGTCGATCGTGGCGGATAATAGAACGATGACGAATCGAAACAATCTACATTGGGAACGTTTGATGACGATAGATTGTTAAACTGAAATTGATGATGATGATGTTGACCATTCTGAAGGTGCCGATTGGTAATATATTTGTCGATCAGACTTGAGCAATAGAGTTCACCACTTTCGAAATGGCTGCAATGACATGAACATTAAAATCTATTATTGAATGATCAAATAAATCCTTTCTTTTCTATTTATTAATAAATTTAATGACAATAGGTAATGGATTAATAAAGCCTGATCGTATAATAAAAAGAAAACCTTGGATGGCAGCAGAAGAAGCGGCTAAGATAATTTAGGTTAAAGTTGAATGTATTCATTGTGACCCGTTTTTTGTGTTGATACCGTAATGAAACAATTTAATCATTTAAAATGATTTACAAATGTATATTTTGACTAAAGAAACAAGGTCACAATGATGTTATGATGATGTTCAATGAGCATTTTTGAGAATCGATAATGAAAGACTTTTTAAATGTCGACCGATCGAGAGAATAATGTGAGGCCGTAGTCGATGATGCATGGTGTTGAAATAATATATTTTATTATTATAGCAGAAATGGCATTTAGAGGTACAAAATGGAAATGAATGTGGAATATATAAAACACGACTACGACACTTTGGTATTGGTAACCCTGAATTGTGCACAGTGGTGAAGCAACCCGTTTCCTTTCTTTCCTTCTTTTTTTTTGCTGTTTTCCCTTGGCAAAAGTCCATTCAGGGGACAATCAAAACAATTGCGAACCTATTTTTTTTCCTATTCTTTCGGTAGTGGTCCCGGATAACATCACCGAGCATTCTCCGAAAAATTTATCGAAAGAGAGTTCCAAAAGAGGGAAAGTAAGGTGTCCAGCTGCACATTGGTGTCCGGATCGAACCAGAAGAAGAAGAAGAATGTTTGGGTTGGAAGCCCAAAGAGGAGAATGGAATACTGGCTCAATACTAAAGGAGTAGTAGTGAAGCGTATATGTAATGTGTATGATGCTAAAAGTGGCGTAGTAGCGGCGTTCAAAAAATAATAAAAACAGAACCAATATCGTCATAGCGCAAGACCAGAATTCGGGTTAAAGTTAAAAGTGGCGGCATAGATACACAACAACCACAATACAACAATTCAAATTGAACATATAAATAAATACACTTACCTATTAGTTACGATTTCAGATTAACGACTTCTATTTTTGAACAATTGTTTTCGTCTTTTACTTTTTTTTATTATTATTATATTTGATGTGTGAATTCAATCTAAAATGAGAATGATGATGGTGCCGATTTGATAGTTTGAGCCGATATAAACATAGAACTATGTTTGAAACTGAAAAAAAAGAAAGAAAGAGACGAAATACAATTGGCACGATTGTTGTATGTTTTTTAGGATGTGATGCTACTATGGATGGCCGAAATAATGATGGCGATGGTGATGAGCATCTACTATAATATAAGTTAAAAGTCGTCTTCGTCGTTGTTATCGGCTTGGTTTTTATTATTTCGTATTTGTCTGTCCGTTTTTTTCACTCTGTGTGTGTGTGTGTGTGTGGGAAACTCAATGGAGAAGCGAGAGTGCGGCATCAAGTTTCGTCGGAAAAAAAAGAAGCAGCATCAGAGAGAGGAAGAGGGAAACGAGACGAGAAATGTCTTTGAAACAAGTGCATGTACACACAAATGTTTGCTGCATCCAATGGTTGGATGGGATGAGTTCAAGTGCATTGGGCGAATACCATCGGCCAATGAGAGTAGACACCGACAATGCTTCAACGCTTGCCCGAGATGAACTGATGAACTGTGGCCACAAGACTAGAGTCGTTGCACACACACGATATGTTGAGAATTGTAGCCAACAATACATCGAGAGAGTAAGAGTATGTATATGTATAGAGTTGTGATGAGGGAGAGAGAGAGAGAGAGAGAGAGAGAGAAACAGTGGGACCTGTTGTATTCATTTAGCTTCGACACGAATGGCCATTGGCCAAGAAGACGGCAAAACAAGTTTCACATCGATGAAGCCGGGCAGAGAAGTGGCCGCTTCACCCGAATACACCACACACACAGACATCCTGTTGTATCTTCTAGGCAAAAATAAATTCCCTCATCTCCACCCGTGGAGTCCAAGGCCGATTGAATCTTGACCCGAGTGAGCGGTTGTGGTGGTGGCGGTGGTGGGGTCACAAACATTGGTTGGTTGATTCGTGTGGGACGATCAAACAAGTGCAAATCTATGCCAAATGTGATCACAAACATCATATTGGGGCATCGAGTCCGCACCCAAAATTGTTTCCATCACTTTCGATTCTTTGGAAAAAAACGACGAGTTTTTGAACATATTCGAAACGTGTATCTATGAAACAATATATAAAATAAATTAAATAATTATAAATATAAAAAAAATTTAATTATAGAGTGTGATTAATTTTGTTACGAATGATTGAATCATTCGAAGGCTGGCTGCATAGTTACGCTAGTATCGATGGACCTGCAAGTGCCGCCAATCATTATTCAAATTAAAATTACCAAAAAAATTGTGGTGACACCTACTGATGATAATTCAAAGTTCTGGACTTCGTGGTCCTTGTGTTATTTACCTGCTGACCCACGTGTGCCCCATGGGGTTAAAATTATTAACTAAGCATTGTTTACATGTCTTTGTTTACATTGATTTTCATTTGCTTCTTGCTTGTGTAAATATTGTCAGTTTTTGATTTTGTGATCTCCAATTCCAAACTTACTCATTAAACATGAAGTATACGTGTACACAAGAATCTTGTAATTATTCTTCTGACCGGAAATCAAACTTTAGTCGTCATCTAAAATCACATGGCCTCGATCCTTTGGAGCCTGACTTTAAACTTTTTTGTGCGGTTGACAACTGTTCCTTGAATTTCCCTTCATCTCGAGCTTATGAAACGCATCTATTAGATACTCATCAAATTAAATTAGAGAGAACAACGCTTGAGTTAGCGGATATAAATGCAATTGATTCTTTTTTAGAAAACATCATTGAAACAGAGAAAGTTTTTTTTAGGAAACAAGGAAACTTGCATTGGATTTGTAACAGAAATTCTTATGATAAGCCTAAGATAGATGAGAAAACATCTTGTACCAAAAAGAAGGCAGAAAAGTATTTTGGTATTGGTAAAAGATGTCCAGCTTATATTTCAGGCAAAAAGAACGAGAATGGATCTATTACTATTAACTACTGCAAAACACATATTGGTCATATAAACCATATACAATGGATGAAACTTCCAAGGAATCAATCGAAGATTTTGATCCAAGATTTGAAAGACGGATGGGATCGAGAAGCAATACAACGAAAGTATCATAAAAAAGCAGACGAACTAAAAAATATAAAAATGACTCACATCACAACCAAACAATTGTACAGCCTTGAAAGATATCATGTAACGAACAAAAGAATTGAAAAGAATTGCAATGATAAAAAACATAAAACTTCATGCTAAAACTTTTCATAATTTTCTTTAAATAATTGTAAATAAATGTAATTTTTTTTGTTAATTTTTTGATAAAAAGCGATGAGTTTTTGAACATATTTGAAACGTGTATCTATGAAACAATATAAAATAAGTTAAATAATTATAAATATATAAAAAATTTAATTATAGGTTGCGATTAATTTTGTTACGAATGATTGAATCATCGATCATGATCGAAGGATGGCTGCATAGTTAACAATTCGTTACGCTAGTATCGATGGACCTACAAGTGCCGCCAATCATTATTCAAATTAAAATTACCAAAAAAATTGTGGGGACACCTATTGAGTTGTAAGCAAGATGATAATTCAAAGTTTTGTACTTAGTGGTCCATGCGTTATTTACCTGCTGACCCATGTGGACTCCATGTGGAGTTAAAGTTTTTATCTAAGCATTGTCTGTTATTGTTTTTGCCTGTCTTTGTTTACATTGATTTTTATATGCTTCTTGCTTGTGTAAATATTGTCAGTTTTTGATTTTGTGGTCTCCAATTTCAAACTTTTATTCATTAAACATGAAGCATACGTGCACACAAGAATCTTGTAATTATTCTTCTGACCGAAAATCAAACTTTAGTCGTCATCTAAAATCGCATGGCCTCGATCCTTTGGAACCTGACTTTAAACATTTTTGTGCGGTTGAAAATTGTCTCTTGAATTTCCCTTCATTTAAAGCTTATGAGAATCATCTATTAAATGCTCATCAAATTGAATTAAAGAAAACAACCATTGAGTTAGCCGATGCTAACGCAATTGAACCTTTCCTACAAAGCATCATTGAAACAGAAAAAGTTTTTTTCAAAAAACGAGGGACCTTGTATTGGACTTGTAACAGAAACTCAAATTATCAGCCTAAGACATCCTGTACAAAAAAGAAGGCAGAAGAGTATTTTGGTATTGGTAAAAGATGTCCAGCTTATATTTCAGGCAAAAAGAACAAGAATGGGACTATTACTATAAACTATTGCAAAACACATATTGGTCATATAAACAATATACAATGGATGAAACTTCCAAGGAATCAATCGAAGATTTTGATTCAAGATTTGAAAGACGGATGGGATCGAGAAGCAATTCAACGAAAGTATCATAGAAAAGCAGACGAACTAAAAAATATAAAAATGACTCACATCACAACCAAACAACTATACAGCCTTGAAAGGTATCATGTAACAAACAAAAGGAAGAGAACTGAAGAAGAGAATTGCAACGATAAAAAACATAAAACTTCATGTTAAAACTTTTTATGATTTTCTTTAAATAATTGTAAATAAATGTAATTTTTTTTGTTAATAAAATCAATCTTTATATTTGTGTTTCTCGTATCAATTAGATTTTAATTTCAAACATCAATTTTAAACATTTGAAACAGAATTGACAAATTCTAGATATCAGCCGTGGCACGTGGCCTGACAGAAATTGTTCACTGACGTTATGCAATGTTCAATGAATCCATGAATCGGTCGGTGGTTGGGCTCAATGGTTAGACCAAAGTGTGATGAGTGTTGATGGCAAAACCTGTCAAAACGATTTTCCGCTCAAATTACTCGGTCACAATGGGCCATACTCAATTCAATGAGCCGATGAGTTCGGTTGAGTGGGTGCGAAAGAGTGTCTCGGCCCTCATAATCCTCCCATGGTTCGGTGGATAGAGTACAAATTGAAAGGTTCAATTAAGTTTCGTATCAAAACGAGAGAACCTTGTTATCACATATCGAATGAAATGGATCGCACCATAAGGTTAGTGGTTGTCAGCCGCCAAACACACTTGAAAAGGAACGATATGAAACAGGCGACAAATCGTTCGTCAACTGAACCGTTACTATCGCACCAAACCAGAATCCTAGCCAAGAGAAAAAAAATTGGTTGGCCAAACCAAGAAATTTACTGCATCGATTCATTGCATTCACCCATTGTTCGTTTCACGTCCATTTGTATGATATGTTGACACTCGAAACTGAAACTGATAAGCTCAATCTGAAGGTTTGGAAGAATCAACTATCCAGATCGAGTGAATAAGCGGACTACAACAAAAAGAACAAATTACCAAACACACAAACATTGTGTGGGTAAATGAGAGAGATCGTTTGTCAACGCAATTCAAGAGAGTCGATGAATTGGGAACAAATTTTCATTTAGTCGAATGATTAATTCGTTTGTGGTTTGGTGTATCCGTGATAATAGTTAGATCGACAATCGACAATTGACTTGTTAATTAAATGACACCTCTGAAATGTAATAAACGGTGGTGACAAACGGACCATGGACAGATGTTGTCCAATGTTCAATGTGTCAAACGAGCTAGTTAGACGATCTCTTTCGCTCTCTTTCTCTCTCTCTCAATTTCTATCCCCGCGTCTCTAGTCGATCACTCGCCAATTAGGTCCATTGTTGTTTCGCTCTTCTCCCTAAAATGAACAATTGTCCGAATAAGGCTGACTTTTTGATTCACACCAACGTTTCGTACGCGTGCCATTCATTCATTCATTCATTCGAATCAAAGTATTCGAACATGAAAACACAATATAACTCAATCATTGAAATGCAACAACACTCGACACACCATCGACCAATCAACCAACCAACCAAAACCGTTTAGTCAATTGAACTCAAATTGACGTTGACACTTACATTACACCCGAAAAAAAAACATAGGAATATTAAGTGGATATCACTTCGTCCATTTTTATTATGTTTCGTCGTGCATTTAAGTTATGGATTTTATTTTTTGGGTACCGAATCAATTAATAATGCAAGAAGCAATAATGCTTACACATTTTGTCGTTTGCACGCAATTTGACTTGATTGAAATTGCCTACCAAATCAAATGAAACAAAGAAAAAAAGGTTGCCGCCAATCGATTCAGTTACTTCGGTCATCGCTTTTTTTCTGAGGCAGATGTTACCAATCTTCTTTTATTTTTTTTGTTGAACATTTGCGTGCAATATGCGATTCATATGTTTATGTTTTTGGAAACCAGAAAAAGTCCTAAACAAAAACACATTGATTCATCAATGTTTCATAAGTATTCATGATCTGGCCAAATGACACGAATTTTCTTGGTCTGCAAAAAAAAAAAAATATGGCGTGGCACCGACAATTAAGGGCTAATCAAACTTTGTAGGAAATGTAAAAGAATTCAATGAATCTGAATTGATTCATTGTGATTTCCAATATATGTGAAATATACTAATTAAACGTTAAACGTTCTTTAGTTGTTTCGATTGGTTGGGAAGAGCAGATGTTTTTTGGATCGTCATGATAATCGAGAAGGTGTTAATTGAGTCATCATAGTGATCCCTCACTTTTTGGTCGATGAGTCGAGAGGTTCGTGACCGACAGGCGGCAAAAAGTCTTTCTCTTCTCTTCTTCGTTTTTTTTTTTTTTTTTTTTTGATTGACTCCGATTGGCGCATCCATTTGTGAACGGCTATGTTCCGCAATCGGTCTTGCTTTGGTCGTGCCACACTCTTGATGACAGTGTGGATCCAAAAGTCAACTGAATCCAAATGTTTCGAGACACGCCTTTGTACTCCCTCTTTCTCTCATACACATTTTTCCTTTGCACATTTTCTGGAATCATTGGATCCGTACGGGTTTTTGCTCGGTTTCAATTCGACTCGTTCCATTATTACCGTCCAATATATACGGGCTGGCGAAACCGATAAGGCTCCGCCTTATGATGAACGGCAAAATCCAATCGGCAAACGGGAATCCATTCGTTCGTCACACTCTCGTAACCATTTCCGACCATATACCATTTATAGGTCCGAACGAAATAGAAGAATGAGAGAAGAATCAACTTCAGATTGAATCATTTTGAATTGTTCTATTCAGTCATTCATTCGATTCGAATGTGAGCGTTCACCGTCAATTCAAACCGTCAGCTTGAATCAACGAAAAAGGTGCAATTAAAATCAATTTATTTATTCATTAGAATTGGTGATAAAAACGAAGATATTTTAAACGGAAACGATGCCGCATACGGGACAAGCTGGAATCAATCAACTTGGTGGTGTATTTGTAAATGGACGACCACTTCCGTTACATGTTCGCCATCGAATCATCGAGTTGGCATTACTCGGCGTTCGTCCATGTGACATCTCTCGACAATTGTTGGTTTCACACGGTTGTGTGTCAAAGATTTTGACACGATTCTATGAAACGGGATCGATTAAACCGGGAACGAATCATCTTCGAGGTGCAAAGAATAAGGCCAACTCCGCAACGTCTAATTCTTCGTCATCGTCGACCACGGCAACGACACCTAATATTGTAAAACGAATTCTACGGTTGCGTCACGAGAATCCGGCGCTATTTGCTTGGGAGATTCGAGAACTACTTCGACGTGAACTAAGTCAAACTGAGACGTCATCAAATTCGACTTCAATTGATTCTTTAGCCGACTATTCTCATCTATTTGCATCAACATCGAATCAATCTAATGTTGGTTCAATCGGGTTTGATAATCAAACTGCAAATTCGTTTCTCAATCATAATCAACATTTGACTCATCACCATCACCAACAACAACAATCACACCAATCAACGGCAGTGCAATCGTACAATTATCAACCAAATCATCGATGGAATAACAGCAGCAACAATACCAACAATGAAAACTCTAATTTTCAACAATCAACATCGTCTTCTACCTCACATAACAATAATGGAATAATAGAATCGATTGGTAAGTTTGGAAATCGGAACGAAACACAAATTAAATCAACAAAAAATTCCGTAATAAAAACACAATCTTCAAATGGAACGAAAAGAAAATTCAAAACTTATCTAATTGATGAAATATTGAAAAAAGATGAAGATCAAGGAGAGGAACTTCATATTGATGTTGAACATTCTGATGAAAGTAGTAAAAGTCCAAAAGTAGAAATTAAACCTATTTCTAAAGTTCAACGAAATTCGACAACAACAACAACAGCACAATTGTCGAACTCAAATGAAACGGGATCAAATCTTTATAACCAAATGATTGGATCATTAGCCACCGGTTTTGAACGGCATCAAGCATCACAGCAATTTTATTACAATTACTTTTATCAAGCATTGATATCGGGACAAACGGGAAATGATTTCAACAAAGCAATTCAACCTACGTCAACATCGACGATGAAGCCATCCACGTCGAAGAATCAACATTATTCTAATGGAACCCATAATAAGAAGTTGTAATATTTAATCTTGTAATACATTCAATATTCTAGTCAGTTATTAGTACAAACAATGATTATGATAATTAAATTTTAATTTGAGGTAAAATATCACCAATTTTAACATTTAATCGTTCAACATTAGATAAACTATCGGCTCGAGTTGAACCAATATTTGCAATCAGAATCGATTTATCACATTTATGAGCATGAAGTACAAAACGATAACTAGAATATACTTGTAACGATGAACCAAGTACAAGTATTGAATTTGAATGTTCAACTAAATCATAGATTCGGTTTACTAGATTTAATGGAACATTATCTCCAAAGAAGGTAACGTCAGGTTTAAGGATTCCGTTCTGGTCTGGACACGTATCACAATAAGGAATTTGAAATTGTTCAACCAATCTTCCATCGATATCGATATCACCATCAGGTCTAATTAATTTATTATCGGTAGTATAATTTGATCGATCAATATCGGACAAGAGATTACGATTCATTTCAAACAAAAGATGTTGAAATTCAATTCTAGAAATTCGACGATCGCATTTTAAACATTTAACTGTAAACAGATTACCGTGTAATTCAATGACCGAACGTGAACCAGCTTTATGATGTAATCGATCGACATTTTGTGTGACAATACCATTTCGAATCATACCGACCGATTCCCAGTTTGCCAACACCTGATGACCGATATTTGGTTTAACATTGATAATATTAGACCAATTTATATAGGAACGAGCCCAATAACGGCGACGAGCCGAATGTTTGGATAAAAATTCTGAATAGTTGATCGGACGATATCCATTTCGAGCGTACAGTCCAACATCAGCCGAACGATAATCTGGTATTCCACTTTCGGTTGATATACCAGCACCAGTAATCACCATCAACGAGCCATACGATTCGTCCACGAATCGTTGAAGACGATCGACATCAATCCTCTTGGCCGGTTGATATGATGGAACGAACGAAGATCGACGACAATTTACTATAAATCGTCATAATAAAAAACGATCATATAAATCAATTTAAAACTCGAGAAATTGAAATAACCTTGAAATGGACGAATATAGTGATTGAGAACAATCTTGTCGTTGGCTAGACGAAACATTCGGACAATTACATAAAATAGGTTGGGAGTTGGCGTTCACATGTAGAATGATCCAAGGTGATCCACATGGTGATCTCATTCCCGAGGAGGGGGGAAGGAAGAATTAATAGTTCGAGTTAGCGAAGCGACTGACAAAAAACAAGTAAATAATGTAAAGGACAATTAACTTGAGATTGTTGAGAGAGTGTAGGTGAGGGAGAGAGAGAGAGAGAGAGAGAGAGAGTAAGATACAATGCTGGAAAGCAAGCTAGCCGTCATCTCATTCCTATTCGGGCGTCATGTGGTACTCCATCTATAGAGTTGCTCTCAGCTGACACAATATACACTGGACGGAGAACAGCACAACTTGTCTTGAAGTTCACGATTGCGCATCAAATCGAATCGAATATAATCAAAACACATCACACCACACCACATCACATCATTTCATATCATGTTCTGGTTTCTATGTTTAACCACATTAACTGCCATGGCGTCAGTACCATTCTATCGTTTTCTAAGTCCCATCATTCGTTCCAAATCGTTACATCTACTCTATCAATACCGACTTCTATCATTCACTGCCGTAAATCATTCGGCCAATAAACAAAAGAATATAATCTATACACGAACCGGTGATAATGGTTCATCCGGATTGTTCAGCGGTGAACGACGTCCAAAAGATGATACAATCTTTGAAGCATTGGGAACGACCGATGAGTTAACCTCGGCCATCGGTTTGGCACGTGAATTTATCAACAACACCACAATACGTGACGAATTGGAACAGATTCAATGTATCCTACAAGATCTACAAGCAACGATTGCAACACCGAAAACTTCGGCTAGTGAATTTCAACTTCGTCGTACGAAATGGAATATAAATCATTTGGTCGATCTTGAAACGTGGATCGATTCACATTCCGAATCATTGCCGCCGTTGAAGAATTTTATCCTACCTTCCGGTGGTAAGGCGGCAAGTTGTCTTCAATTGTCACGTGCAATATGTCGTCGCGCTGAACGGCGTCTAGTTCCATTATTAGATGAAGGTTTAGAACTACCGGTTTTGCAATATCTAAACCGATTAAGTTCATACCTATTTACCGTGGCGCGAGTATGTACCAAGATAGATGGATTCCAGGAAACGATCTATCGACGACCTAGACCAATGGATGATGAGGAAAATGATGAGCAAGATTAATTTAGAATTGCTCATCATCATATTTGGTACTCATGTACTATACCAAACATTTCGTTTGTACTCATACTTGGCTATAATAAGAAGTATAGCTTACTGAAAAAATTTCAATTAACATTTACTATCTTTAATATTACCTGTACATAGTACAAATTTTATACCAGTACTTTTTTATAATGTTTCTATCTATCTATTTCAATCTTTTTCAATTGAAAGTTGTGTAAGCTTTATCTTCAATTTATGTTTCGGTTTCAACACAATATTGTAGCTAGTCTCGCCATCATACAAGTTGGAATCGATTCTAAATTTGTTCAATAATTTAATCAATAAAATTTTGATTAAACTCGATGCAAAACGTTTTCCAATACAATTTCGTGGTCCAGCCGAAAATGGCATATATGATTGATTGGATGAAATTGATTGAAAACGTTCGGGAATAAATTTCATCGGTTGTGGAAATTGTTCAGGGTTCATTTGCACTTCATCGATCAAGATGTAAAGCATTATACCTTTTGGAATTGTATATTCTTTAATATAAAATTCTTCTGTAATTTCACGTCCAATCAATGGAACTGGTGGATGAAGACGCAAACATTCACGAATAAATTGATCTAATAATGGTAATTGGTCGAGATCTTTAATTTCGATTGATTCCAAATTTTGAAGTTTAGTTTTAATTTCATCGCGAATTTCAATTTGTTTATTTAGATTTGTTCCCAATCTATAAAGAATCCAATTGATAGCTAATGCAGTTGTGTCATGTCCAGCAAACAGAAAAGTATCAATTTCATTTGTAATTATTTTTATCATGCTTTTAGATGGTGAACGACGAAGTAAAATTTCTAGTAAATTTGGTTGCTTTTTCAAATTATTTTTTGGTGTTGCGCCTTTATGTTTTGAAATTAATCTTTTTGTTATAGATTTAAGTTTTTTCAAATTCTTTCGATAAATTTTTCCAATATTTGTTAAATTGAAAACAGTTTTGTTCCAAATCAATGGATTACAAGCTCGCTTTGTAAATGAGCTTGTCATATGGCGAATACAATCAAGATAATTGATACAATCTTGTTGGGATGAGAATTTTCTTCCAAGCAATGTTTGGGAAATTGTATCTAAGGTAAATTGAAACGTACGGTTAGTGTCCATATACTTGTCGATTTGGAGATTTGTGTCCATTTTATCAATATCTTGAATAAAGTCATCAACATTTTTATTCATTGTTTTTGAATAATCTTGTAAGGCTTCAAAATGAAAAGCTTTCGATAATAATGATCGTTTTCTATCCCAATTCTCATTAGAAGCAAGTAGCAAACCATGTCCAAGCCATTGATCTAGAAAATTGTATTCAATCGACTTGGAAATGTTTGTGCGTGATGAAGTAATTCCCTTGTAAGAAAACAAAAAAGGTTAAGATAAGATGAATGATATTAGTTAATTTGATATACTTGGGTATGCTTTGATGAACAAAGACAGACAATAAACTTATCGCCAAATCTAAGTTTAAACAATCCTTCATCGCGATAAATTTGAGACAATGCTTTCAGTGTGTCATAAAATTCTAAATACGTGGTAAAGCAAAAACTAATTTAACATATTGTAGAATATTACTGTAACTTACTATCGGAAGGAAGTTTCTTCGATTGTTGGTTGATAATTTTTAAATCTCCCAACAATCCGTCATAGCCAGGTCCAGGAATAGAAAGTAATTTGGATCGTATTATTAGAAAATTACGAATAAATTCATAAGTTTTCAATGTTGTAAAAAGGAGGAAGAAAATTAAAATTAAATATAGTGCGATCATTGTTATTGTAACTGAAAAACAATTCTGCAAAACAGATATGTTCTTGTCTTATATTTAAAGACCAGTATAAGGAAGTTATGCTAATTTTGAAATTGAAATAATTTATTGTCATTTCCTGTCAAAATTATTACTATGTCTATGAACGATTTATATAATTTGGCCCATCGTTTTGAAAAACATAAAATAATATATTACAGCTTTTATGAACAGTTCATTTTGGTTGTTGACGTTCATATAAATATAAGTGTAAATATTCTGAACACGGAAATCCTGTTAGATTCATTTCTGTTTAGTCATTTGTTTCACCACATTTTGTTGACTGTTGTTTGTGTCAAGTTAAGCTTTTATGCATTTTAAAATAATTTGCAATAATTGTGAACCATTTTCCTTCGATACAAATTAATTGCATACAATGAGTTACGATCGTGCTATTACCGTTTTCTCTCCGGATGGACATTTATTCCAAGTTGAATATGCTCAAGAAGCTGTCAAGAAGGGATCAACTGCTGTAAGTTCATTATTTAAAGCAAATAAACAAAATTCTTCAAAAGTTACAATCGGTTTATAATTTAATTTTTACATTAATTTATAGGTTGGAGTTCGTGGTAAAGATATTGTCGTGTTAGCAGTTGAAAAGAAATCAGTTGGCAAACTTCAAGAAGACCGAACTGTTCGGAAAATATGTTTATTGGATGAACACGTGATGATGGCATTTGCCGGTTTGACCGCTGATGCTCGAATCTTGATAGATCGTGCTCGTGTTGAATGTCAAAGTCATCGATTGACGGTTGAGGACAAGGCTTCAATCGAATACATCACACGGTATATTGCACAATTGAAACAAAAATACACCCAATCGAATGGTCGTCGTCCGTTTGGTATTGCAATCTTGATTGCCGGTTTCGATGATGACGGAACTCCACGTTTGTATCAAACCGATCCTTCAGGTTAGTTTATCAGGATTGAATGTTTCCAGTTTGTTTATATTTCTCTTTTATCTAGGTGTTTACCATAGTTGGAAGGCAAACGCAACTGGACGCAATAATAAATCGGTTTTGGAATTTTTAGAAAAGAATTATACCGATGCTAGTGTTGAGTCCAATGAATCGACAATTAAATTGGCAATTAAAGCATTGTTGGAAGTAGTACAAGGAAAAAATTTGGAAGTTACGGTTATGGAACGAGGAAAACGGATGCGTGTGCTGTCACATGAAGAAATTGATAAATTTGTAACATTGATCGAAAAGGAAAAGGAGGAAGAATTGGAGAAAAAGAAGGCAAAAAAATAATTAGAATAATGAACTAAAATATTCGACGGGAAAATTTTGTATTATTTGATGAAAATTCAACTAATAAATTTGATGGCCTTTCAATAACGTCAATATAGTTTGGATATGTTGATGTTAACACAAATTGGTTGTTATAATTTGCTGTTGACCTTGATGAATATGTTAATTCGTTTTTGATGACGAATTTTTGAAGTCGTTTGACATTTAATTTTAAGCCCATTTCCTGTAAATTGGATAAAAATAGAATTTGTAAGTTTATTTTCCTTAAAAAATTAGATGAAAAATTACTAGTTCAATATTATGATTAATTGTCAGAGAAGCAATAGCTAGGATCATAGATAACAAGTTCATGTTTCATATAATTTGAAAAAACTAAATGGATTTTTGAGTCTAACCAAAACATTTCTTTATAACTAGCCATTTGATTTTGGTGATCCACATTTGATTTGCAAAATGCGGGTTTGCCGCTCTAATTTCATGCCCGATGCTGGTTGCTGTAATTGCTAATTGAACTTTGGAATATAGTGAGGACAAGTCTTGCAGTTCCAATCATCCTATATTGTACGCACTTATCTTGATGCTATCTCGATATTGCAATCATTTGCAACGTAGTTCGGTGGCTTAATTTGTACTTCATGCTCTTTTAGATGTGTTGTTGCTCATAAAAACAAACCACTTTGTGTTGGACGAAAAAACACTTAAAAATGTATTTTTCCTCAATTTTGTGTATAATATTGGTTCTTGGTTTGGAGACCAATGGGTTTGTCATACGTCGTGAGTGTTTTAATCAAATTGAGATCAGGAAATATAAATCCAATTAATTTTTACACTCAATTATATAGGCGAGTTTACTCAACTTTGTGATCATAATATAACTTTAAGCGAACCAAACGAATCGTTGATGATCGATTTTAACGTTAAACCAGACAAAAAATTCTTCAAACGACTAAACTGTACTGCTTTTATCACTTGGAATGGACCGGCAGAATTCAAGTTGTTACCATACACAGCAAAATCACAACCAAGTGAAATTGAAGTTGAGAGTCACGAAAAGAAAGATGAGATCGTGTTAAGCATTCATGATGTTCTCGGTCAGATGATACATTTGGACATGTTCGGCTCAAAACCATTCTACTTAAGCATAACTCCTATGTTGAGTAAGATCGATCTGAATCTTTTACCCACATTAATTGTAATATCTTTTAATTTTTAATTATTATAGAGAATCACAATAAAACGAATGGATGTCCAAAGCCATATCGACAATGTGGTCATCAGATTTGTGTTCATAGCCAATTCTTTTGTGACGGAGTAATGCAATGTGCATTGGATGAAGTTATTAACTGTTATGAAAGTATGTCATGTTCTATAAAAAGTTACAAAGTATTCATAATTTTATGATTTTTGTACAGTGCCAAGCGAAGCATTCTTGATTTTGACATTTTTGGGAATCATGTTTTTCTTTATGCTAATCTCTTTCCTGTTGGGCATTTACATCTATTACAAATTTTATCGGAATAAGGTTTTTATGCTAACAGCAGATTATAAACCGTTAAATTATGGAACTGTAAATGGAAGTTTTTCAAGTTCATCAAACGACTCTGTTCCTTCATTTCTTCATGGACCCGAAGGAAAATTGATTCATCAAGCAAAAGAATCTTCATTCTTTCACAACAACATTCAAACGCATTATAAAAATGATTCTAAATTGAATCGAGTAAAATAATTGTTATAATTTCAAAGTCCACTTTTACTGATTTGACAAAAAAATACATTAAATGTTAAGTTTATGACGATTTATATCAGGGTTCAAAAGTTCAGAAAAACCCAATATTTAACATCCACAAACTACGTTATAGGTTTTGTGGTGGATCCCTCAAAATATTGAAAAACCAAAACAAACAATTACCATTTTCTCTCAAGATTAAAGAGTCAGCCTTTTGTAGTTTGACTACAAATTTAAATTTAAATTACCTAAAATAATTTTCTAGTGTCATGGTTTGTAACTATCATACATATGAGGACGATATCTAATTTTTATATTTTTATAAAAGAAATTCAAGTTTTGTGGTGATAACGATTGCCAAGATTGGCTATTGGCACAAATTAATTTACTTTCTAAATTGGTAACTCACTTTTGATAACAAGTCAAATTTAATTGAAAATTGGTTTCATTTTGTTTGTAGACATCAATTAAAATTAAAGTTGTCTTAAATGAAGTAATCAAACATATTTTAACCGGTCAACTTGATGTAGGTGTCATTTCAATTTTTATAAATAATATGCATGTATAAATAAATTATTTTGTGATTTATTAGTTTGATAAAGTAATTCGCTTAACATCTGATGCCAAACTTAATGAAGATGAAACGAAAGCTGTAGTAGCAGCGTTGAATTTTATAGTGACTAGTTCTTCGCGTTATGATACAGAAAGTGAAGTGCTTTCCAATGAACTTCAACAACTTGGTTTACCAAAAGGTTTTTTATTTTTTACTGTATTTTTATACTTTAATCAACATAGATTTTCTATTAATTGTAAACAGAACATTCCACTTCGTTATGTAAAGTCTATTCAGATAATTTCGACCAATTAAAAGAAGCACTTCAAAAACAAAGCATGAAATGTATGTTTTAACATTTGACATTTTTAAATTTTTATTTAATTACTAAATTAAAAATAGTTTTTGGTCTTAAATCTGGGTCATACGAAATCAAATCAAACTTTTCCACCGATACATACGTACTGGATTTCCCAGCTGTATTCTTAAACCTAAAAAATCAAGAAACAAAAATTGATAATTGCCAACCACCCCCATTTTATATAGAAATTGACAAATTGGATTGTTTGATCCGGGGTAATATTTAAATTGATTCAATCTAATCACGTATTTACTACTTTTATCATTCTCTTTATAGACCTTAAAGATGCACATCAAGCAATGGAAAATATGAATATTATTTAATATTAATAGAATTAAAAATAATTTAAGAATGGTAAAATAAATAAAAGATATTTGTTATCTATAAATCTATGCTGTTTAAATTCTATAATGAATTGTCGCACCGTATTTCATGTTTTGTTAAACTCTCCACCTCTAAAGAGTATTGGTGGTTTTCGCTGCACTGGATCACCACATCAATGAATAGTCCCTGTTGGTCGTTAGCCAATGGCTTTGTTGCACCACAATATTGTTGTCCTCCGATTGGACCGATTCGAGCGTTCTCCCTTGCTTCTTATGAGAGCACATTCAACCGCGATTCAAAACATACACTTATGTTCGCCCAAAATGCTAAAAACTAACTAATATCCTCCTCAGTTAGTCTGTAAACACACGAAGTATGACGGTAAAGGATTATCACCATTTTCGCGTCATTCTAAATAATTGCTTTGCTACCTATAAATACTTTTTACTTTTCAACATCAAACGCAATTGTTAATGTTCAATACCACATACAAATCCAACCATTCAATCACAAGGGACGAATGGTCAGAATGGTTATCAACAATTGTTAATGTCAGGTCAACCGATAATATTACAAACCAATGCTGCTGCTGCAGCTGGTACTGCTGGTGGAAGTGGCGGTCAACTGTTACAAACTGCTGATGGACAAACGATTCTATGTCCAACGATCGGTATAACCACAACACAAAATGGTAATAGTATGACAAATACTCAATTGTTACAAACGCCACAAGGTTTGATACAATTGCCACCGAATACGATCATTAATACTGGCGGACAAACGGCAACAACAGCTCTACAGCAACAACAGCAAACGACGTCACAACCAGCAAACAACTATTTCGTTTTGATGCCCGGTACGAATGGTACCGTACCATCGATTCAACGTTACCCGATTACGGGCTCGTCCGATTGTGAAGAAGAACCATTGTATGTAAATGCAAAACAATATAATCGTATCATAAAACGTCGCCTGGCTCGAGCCAAATTGGAACAGGAAGGAAGAATACCCAAGGTTAGACGAAAATATTTACATGAATCACGACATAGACATGCAATGAATAGAGTTCGCGGCGAAGGTGGAAGATTCCATTCATTGGGACAGGAGGGCGAAAGTGGCGATACCGATTCGAGTAGTATCATGAGTAATGATTCCCATTCCAATTCGACTTCGTTGAGATAACACATAATAATTATAATTAGTATAAAGTCAATATAATATTGTCTTGTTCAAAACAAACGCATGAACACACATTTGTTATTCTTGAAAACGATTAAATTTAGGTTCTTAGGTACACATTTATATTCAATCCAACTCTTTGTGTCATATCAATTCAAAGCTTGAATACGAAACTACATAATTATTTAAACAATAATAACAATACTAAATAGAAAGTTTCAAACTTATAACAATTGATATTTGTATTGCTGATCGTTTTTGTCACCGATCCATGGATCTTGTGGCTCAATTGTCGGATTGCTCGGCCGATGATTTAAAATCTGATCTACCTCCGATGAAGTGAGACGTGAAGATCCGGCAAATGTTGATATATTATCATGCGAATAGATTTCTTCGATCGATTGATTTTGATCTTCATGATTCAAATAGACCACATATTCGGTAAGGATTACATCTGGAGTATTACCCGAATGATGATGATGATGGTTATTGATGTTTCCTGATTCCAATGGAATCGAATGAAGACGAAAGTGTTCAATCAATTCAAATATTGATTGAAACCATAAATGTTCTACACGACACTGGCCATCAGGATTGATGTTCATGCGCAAATGTTTTGCTTTACCTTGGTAATTGAATGTCAAAACATATTCTCTGGCACGAGTTTCACTTTGACGTACCAAGAAGACACCATTCCATGATATTCCTAGAATTGTGATTTTATTAATTCATTACTTTATTTTATTAAACGTAATTTGTACCTTCTTTAAGAACCAATTGTGCGGCCAACGATCGGCTTAAGGTTCGATGAAACCAAGAATAATTCTTGATAGAAGCATATATTTGCCCATCGATTGCATCCTCATCTTTATCACCTTCATTTAATTTACTTTGACCATCATATGGAATATAGTTACGAATTAATCGTAACCAATCGATCATATCATTATGACTTTGTGTTTCGATAATATATTCCATAAGATTAGATGTCTTTAACACAAACGTAAACTCGTGATCAGGCATCTCTAGTGAATTTGTCGGTCTAGCATCATTGATCAAAAAACAAAATAAACCACATTTAGGTTTAGTTGGTGAAGATTTTAGTGGTGAATAAAACTCCAAACTTGTGGTTTCAGCCGATTTCACCAACATTAGACGACATTTTTCCCACTTTTGTTTCGTTTCAAACGTTGAACTATCGATTGAAATATAGTTAACGATCCCTTCTTTTAAGATCTCTCGCACAAAACTAGATCGATTCGCTTTTGACGATTCACGTACATAAGATCTGAGAAATCGAGATTCGTTTCCTAATCTTAGTTTAAGATTAGTATGGTCATCGGTTGAGGAGGAAGACGATTGCATGGTTGATGAGTTTGGAAGACTAGATTGTTTTGCTTGATCTACAATTTGTTGTTGATCCAATGTTGTCGACTTTGATCTAAATAATTGTTTGTCTAAATTTTAAATAAAATTTAACACGTTAGCATTTATTTCAGTCAAAAGGAAATTAAGTGAAGCAGAATGCCACATTTCCCGGACGTATGTTCATGTCGCACACATTCGACATAATATTTTACAATCGTTTGACAAAAACAAACCTTTTGGCACTTGTTTTGACGTAAATCTACTAAATAGTTTGTGCGAAAACAGCTGCCGCTGATGCGACGGTTGTTGAACCATTGCTATTTCTTGATCCACATTCTCTAAACCATAATTTGAATATGTGTTCTTTGATTCCATCTTATCAATATTATCAAAATTAGTCGGTTCAGAAATCGTTTCTTCATCGTCATCGTCAATCATTTTTCTTTCCAATTGTCCATCATTGAAAAAGATTCGATCCAATTCGGTTAGAAGATTATGTTTCAACTGTTTTATCGTAATCACATATATTTGTTTCAAACATAAATCGGCAATGGTTAGGTTGTTTCGTGAACAATATTGCTTAAAATTAAAAGCAAACTCTTTGGCTAACATTGAACATATTTGATGTAGATAATCAATACAATGTGATGACATTGGCGGTGATGTATCATGGATATTATGGAAAGACGATGATGATGAAGTTGAGATCGGAGTCAATGGTGGGGAAGACATTTTTTTTATAGAGCCAAAAGTTTGGATTTTTGTTTTATACCTGATTATACAATGTGCGAATCATCTTTGATTTGTCGTTCATTGGAGAATCCGATTTCATGGATCCGAAATCAAAACATAATAGAAGAAGCAAGAAACTCGATCCATCTCATGAGATCGCGAGATGAACTTGGTACGTCTAATCTTGGCATAGGACAGAATTGAACGTTTGCAATGTTTTAATATAGAATTCCTAAAACAATTATAAATTAATGTTTTTTTTTATTTTTTAAATATTTATTAACAGAATTCATAATTTCCACTTATCGTGTGGAATATATATTTTTTAATATAATTTAACAATGAATAGTAATGCTTTAAATTTAAGGTTTTGCTTTCCATTAAGTTCCTATACCAAATCTTTCACAATTTTCAAATGGATTGATTTGGATAACACATTAAGTCAAGGGGTTTGAGGATAGATTTTTTTGCTTGTTTGTAATAGGAAAATATAGTAGGTTTTCGAGGCGATAAAAGGAGAGATTTCTTTCCGAGATCAATGTTTCTTGTCTATGATGATGATGAAAATATAGTTATGACATAAATCGTGTTTGATGGATATTATTTACATATCAATAGATTATTTTAAGTTAAATGGATAGTGAGAAATGAGGGAACATGGGGGAGGGAAAAGGATTGGCACATTGTGTCGTGTTGGTGCAAAAAAAAAAAAGATATTGGAGATCTTTGAATGGTCCATGTAAATTGGGATGGTGAATGATTGTGAAAATCGTTCTTTGCAAAAGTGGGCACTTAGAATGTGCAACAAGAATAACGACGACAACAATAAAATGGTGACAACAATAATTCAGATCAGAGGTTTGTACTTTTGACATCGCGATTTACACATATTATATATATATAACAAAATAACAAAACAAAACGTTTGAGATTTTGGTGTATTTGGTTAATTAAAACGTAGGCAGAGTTTAGGTTTGAGATAAAAAAGGACCAATCATGAGGTGGGCAAGGTGGTGAAAGGGAAAAACGGAAAAAGGCACTAGAAGGTGTGGAAAAAACGAGGAACGATAACAAACAAAAAAAACAATTTTTTTTTTTTTTGAAAATAGGTGCTGAGCTGTTTCTGTGTTTCAATGGAAAAAATGGTTTCAATGATACTTTCGAATGTATTCTGTTGTCAGACCACAAGCGACCTCTGGTTTGTTATCGTTGACGAGCTAGAGGACGCTGGTGCGTCGAACAAGGCATAAAGCAAGGTAGGTTCATACACATTTGCAAATTTCATTGTTGTCATTCACGTCAAAGTCCTTCATGTTCAGCATTGTCCATCGTATGGTACTGGTAAGTAGTTTTTATTTTATATCTTTGAGCTTTTTCACCAATGCTTGTATTATTTGTTTTTGATTTTAAAATTGTCATTGTATTCAAACATCTTCGAGGTGACCCAAGATGTTTTGTTTAATTTTTTCATTGACTATGAAACTTCTGTTTCATCGTTATTGAGTTCAAACTTAATAACAGTAGTCATTGTTTACTTCTTTTTTTAAAAATTATTCGTTTCCATGTATTTTCATATGTGCCGAACGTGAGCGTAACTTTTTAAATGTTTTACCACATTTTGGACATGGATAAGCGTTTGTAGTATTCGACGAACCGGTTGTCGTTCGAACCGATCTACCACGAGAATTTGAATGATGATCAATATTATCTATCATATCAATATTATAATTGACTAAATCACAATTGGAAGATCGTCTTGATTCATCGACGATTCCATTCTTATTCATTTCCGATGTTTGTTGTTGTTGTTGTTGAATATTGTAGAATACTGATTCACGTTTACGTCTCAAAAATCGTAATCGTTTAATTACATCGGGAAAATTTTTCTTCCATATATAGTAGAATTCAATACACTGTTTTACTGATTTCGTTTTTACCTACAAAACAAAAGAAGATATTTCAAACATAAGAAACAATATTAATGAACATGAAAAATTACCTCGTGAGCTATGAGAAAGAAATCTTTATCATTCTTCAGGAGAGATTCTTGAAATAAGTTGATTTCTTCTGTTGTCCAACTTTGATTATCTTTTATCGAAAAAAATGTAATTATTTCTAAATTAATATTACCGGTGAAACTACTTACTCGCATAATGATAATCGGATAATGGATTATCACGATTGGTCACCGGTTCTGAATTGACTAGTTTCTTCAATGCTTCATTTAGTTTTCCATCTGATTGATGTAGTTGATGTATAGCATATTCAAGATTATTTCCTTTTCCGGGTAAACACATCGAACATGATAGTTTAGTATAGAGATCCAATTGTTCATCATCGATAAAATACAAATCACGTGGATGCCAAACCAAATCAGCTTTATCCGTTTTCAATATAGCATTTCGTCGATTTGTATTGAATGCAGGAATGCGTGCCTGATAGTTTGGTCCAATGTTTACATGTGGTTGAACATCAGTTTGTGGAATTTCGTATTCATAGATCAATGGTTCATATGCGGTTGTAGGTGTTTTTGGTTCGTTTAAATCCGGTTCACTAGATGATTTCAACTTATTATTGTTCAATTTCCAAAAAAGACCAGGACCAGAACGTATCGGCGATAACATTGGCGGTGGAGTGTAAGGCGGTGGAGAGATTTTAAATGTTTTTGCCGGTTCAATTGGTAAAAAGTTTGATGTGACACCAATCGATGTATTCGATGATGGCCAAAATCGAGGTGACCGAAGTCGTGAATGGTACATAAATGTATTGACGTGTGGTGGAATGTACAATGGTGCCGGACGATGTTTCTTCTTCACCAACGATGGTTGATTGATGGATGAATTGGTGGAATTTGTGTTCGAATTTGTAGCCAATGTTTTATGGTGCTTACCAAGTAAATGTTGCTTCAATGGCGTTGCACGATGAATCACTGAAGCATTGGAGATCTTTGGTGATTGTAACTTATTGTCTGATGTACGACTTGGAGCTAATGATGATTGTTTTGGAACGATTGAATGATCATGATCATTATCGGTATTGATTATATAATTTGAATTTATATCTTTAGTTATCTCAATTTGAATTGGTTTAGATAATGAATGTTCCATCATCATTTGATTGGTTTGTTGATGTTGTTGCTGATCAGATTGTTGATAATGGTGAATCAATGGTCTATTTGTTTGATTGATTTCCGATGTAACTTGATGTTGAGATTGATTATCGAAATTGGTAGAAAATGTTGGAATTATTGTATTCTCCTTATTATTCTGATCAAGACATTGATTAACATTGGAATAGGTCGATGATTGATATGTTGATGCCTCAATCGATCTTGTGTACAAATCATCTGAAAATGAAATATTTTCCGTTCCATTTGATTGATTGGTTTGTTGATTTTCATTTGTTGTCGTTTCAAAATTGATAATCGAGTCTTCATTTTCAATGAAATGAGCATCAAGATCTTGATTTTTTACAGTATTATCATAGATGAAATCATCATTCCCATATTCGGGTTCAGTGTTCAAACAAGATAGATCGAAACCATTTTCATTTTGTTGAATTGTAGTTTCATCTTCCGTCTCTGCATCAATTGGTGCAAATGTAAATTGATTCGTTTCGATCGGTGTCGACGGTAACGAACCTTGTTGTTGATGAGGATTATGATCTGGTATAATATTGAACGTAAAATGTGACGTATCGATTGGAGTTGTCGGTAACGAATGATGATGAGACATGGAATTTGTATGATAAGTGTTGTCATCAATTTGATTATTCGAATATCCATTCGAGCTCATAATCAACGGCGTCGTCGGAACCGAATATGAATGGTTCATCGAATGGCCACCAAGATTTTGACCATGATGATGATTATGATTTAAATTTGAATGATTTCGTTCATAGTTTTGACCAAACGATTGTAAACTAGCAGCAATCTGTTTTATTTGTAACTCTCGAACTTTGTTTGGATCATTCGATAAACCTTCCGATAGGTGTTTACGAATCATTCGACGATTATAAAGATCACTGGTCAACTTTCCCGATGGTAGATCAAATTGATCAAACGGCCCATTTGAAACACCATTCTCATCTTGATCCATCTTTTCATTGAGTTCAATCGTTTCCGTTTTCACCGGATCATTGATTACCTCATCTACGACGGGGTTTGCAATATCATCGAAATTATCCCCCGTAATATGTTCCATTGTGAGATCATTTTTCTCGATCATATCTTTAGGTGGATTATCATCGAATGTCATATATGGATCAGGTTGAGGTTGATAATGTTGTGATTGGTCATTCAATGCTTTCGGCGTTGTCGGTTCATCTTTCGGAAGTTTTGTCTGATTATTTACCGATTGTTGTTGCGGAGTTGTCGTTACCGTTGGTTGACTAAAATCAAAGGTAAATTGTGTTGGAGTTTTATTGTTAAGCGGTGTGACTGGAGTAATTGGAGAGAACATCATTTCGTTGATTTGGTGACAATTGTTGATCACCTGTGGTTTCGGTGGTTCAATCTGACTTGTTTCATAATGTAACGATGGCGTTTTGAATGGTGTACTTTCTATTGATGTTTGTTGTGATTGCATCAATGATCTTGATGAATTATTTCCACTCATCATATGATGTGAATGTGCTTGATGATGAGATGGTTGATGCTGATGAACAAGCTGCTGCTGCTGCTGTTGTTGTTGTTGTTGTTGTTGTTGTTGTTGTTGTTGTTGTTGTTGTTGTTGTTGTTGTTGTTGTTGTTGATAATTTTGTATTTCTTGGTGATGGAGATCATTGAATGAATCATTACCCTTTTCATATGCCAAAGTATTGATCATATGTGAATGATTCGGTGGAGGAGGATTCAGATGTGAATATGAATCAACTGTATAAGGAAGTGAAGTGGTAGAATTCAACGATTTCGGGTGACCATGATCAATTGGAATCGTTTCCGTTTGTTGAACCGATTCATTTAGATCTGACTTGAGATTAAGTAAATAATTCATTTTAAAGTAACCTCCATGAAGTCTCATATGACCGTTCAATGCAGATGAAGTTTTGAAACGTTTCGGACATATCGTACATTCAATATCTGATTCAGTAGTTTCACTCACAAGTTGAGACATCTTTCCAGTTACATCCGTTCCATTATTTTCCAAATTTGAATCCTTTACTTGTCCATTAATCATATTGAGGTATTCATCGGTCATCTTGATTACCGTTGAACTATGGTTTGAATTTGAGGAACGGTATAGGTTCCGTTCCGAGGTAGGTGTTCCATTGTGTGGCAACGGATTGGCCACTGATGCGTTAGATGTCGTTAACAATTGATGTAGAAGTGCATTATCCGATGCATAACTACTTTGACTATTATGATATGGAGTACGACGATTCAACAACAATGACTGATCAAGATCATGATGCTCATTTGATACCGGTTTCGTTGGATACGATGAAAAGTTATTGATCCCATTCGAAGCATTATTATTTTCCGTTGCTGTCGTCGACGACGACGACGACGACGACGAAGTTGTTGCCGTCTTTTGTTGTTGCATAGCAATATATTGCAATTGTGCTGATGCATTTACCGAGAACGGTTGATAATGTGGATGATGTGAATGGTGGTTGTGTGGAAGAAGATTATTTCCAATTCCTAGATGAAAAATGTAGAATACATTGTTTATGAAAGGCAAATATGTTCGAAAAAAGTTGTTTACCTTTATGAGACGATACCGACGACGACGACGATGACGACGATAGACCCGGAAGTTTTTGTGAAACTATTTGTATACCTAGATAGATAGATGGCAACAATCAAAAAACAAATAATTGATGATCGATTGAAATATGAAACCTACCATCATTGGTGGAACATTGTATGATGCCTTCCCTATGTTTCTCCTTATGGCGACGCAATGAGCGTGCATCACAATATGATTTGTCACATCCATCGATATCACAAGCGTATGGCTTATGTTCACGATGGGTTAACATATGTCCATTTAGATGATCATGCCGTTTGAATGCCTTCGAACATTGAACGCATACAAACTTACGTTCATCACTATGGGTGATCATATGTTTGGTAAGCGTACTCTGATTGGAAAATTCCTTATGACATTCGCCACAAATAAATGGTCCTTTCTTCGATCGTTTTCGACCTCTCGTATTGGTCGGCGCCGGTGTTCGTTCATGATGAACATCGGGAAAGTTTCCCACTTGTGTTACATTTTCATTTGAAATCGATTGCGTTGAATGTGAATGTGATTGTGTGGAAGGCGGCAGAGGTTGTGGTGGTGGTGGTTGTTGTGGTGGTAAAAATGATATCTCACTTGAGGATGATTGTTGTGATTGGTTAACATGATTAACAAATAGATTAAAATAGCTATCATTTAAAGGTATATTTGATACAGATTCGTTTGGATAGGAAAAATTTGTGTATTGAGGAGTATTTTCTGTTGAGGTGGCGAATGCTTTCTTCAATTGTGGTAGATCGGTTGCAATCGATGTTGTGGTGGTCGTCGATGATGATGATGATGATGATAATGTTGATGATGATCGTGTAGTTGAAGTTGTGTTGGTGTTGGTGGTGGTAGTTAATACTGAATTGAACATTGAACCATGTTCAGAATCGTTCATCTTGTTACTAATATTGCGATTCAAATGAAATTGTTCTGGGCGTATATGCATAAAAATAATAAAAAACGACAATTATAGTATTTTAATTTGAAATAAAAAATTACTTACGGTTCGTGTTTCCGTCAATTACATTCAATTTTCCATTTGAATCGACCACATACAATGCATTCCCTTGTTGATTATTTGACAATGTTGATGCAGAAGAAGAGGATGAGGAAGACGTTCCATTTATTAATGGATCGCAAGAAATCGATTTCTCTGGTCTTGCCGAACCAGAGATCATCGATTTCAGTTTCATTAATTGAGCCATCGATTTGGCCACTGATGATTTGTGGTGGTGATGGTGATGGTGATGATGATGTTGGGATTCATATTGTGGTGAGCCAAATAACTTGGAGCGACCCTGATGATGATGAGGATGATAATGAGCTAACGTCGATTCTGAATTAAACTCTGTTTGATTGTAAAAAAATGGTTAAATAAAATAGCAAAAATAAAATAAAAAAATAAAAAAATGGCTAACCATTTAATCCATTTAATGGAAACGAATGTTTATTTGGTGTTGTTTGTTGTACTTGTTGTGACAAATGTGACCGCCCCACATTATGCATCGAACCAGATTCTGAAGTTTCATTCAATGATACCGATAGGGCTTGATTGTTTAACAATTTGGTTGATGTTTGAGACGACATTTGATGAACGAATGTTGAATCCTATTCGTAGATGTATCAGTAACAATGTTAATGACGACCATAACCACGACGAAGCCATTCACGATAATAAGCTTGTCGTAGAAGTATAGAAACAATAAACAAGTTAAACATTTAATACCAGAATTGCGTTGGTGTTTCAATTTAATGTGTGTTTACTTTGATTTCGTTATCATTGGTGAATTAGAGAGTTGAACTTTTTGTCTGGCTACAAGTTTCAACTATGAAATGGGATTTCATATGATGGTTGAACGATCATTATGAATCGTTATCGTTGTAGGCGTCGTAGGCGTCATCATATTGGTGGTAATTACATTATCACAATTGTATAGATGACATTTCGGAGGATCATGACATCTTCCTGTTGCTGTTACAATGTTTGCAACCAAAAACAATAATGATCTACATCTTAAAATTTGTACTTCAAATCTCATACCATTTCATTGAACCACAAAATGAAGGTTAATGAAGTGTTTTTTTCCAATGTGGTTCACTGCAGATCAATCACGTTATGATAATGTTTTTCTTTTTTTTTGGGTAATAATGATGATGGTGTGCTTGTTGTTGATTACAATTCTGGTAGTAGTGGTGGTGGACGTGTTCCACTTTCATACAATGAATGATCAAGTGGAGGAGTGTATTGTAATGTAGATTGAAGATAGCATCGTTTCCATTTGGGATTCTGGGTCTCCGTTCGTTCAGAACCAGTATATGTGTGTATGTGTATGTGTGTGTGTGTGTTATAATGTATATGGGTTAGCAGCAAGATAGTTAGCAGTAGGTCAGCAGGCGAATGTTGAATCGATCGATGTATGTAAACATAAAAGGGGAACAAGATTCTGGTTCAAGTGTATGGCGCAGAATCCAGGAATCCACAACTATCGACATCAGCAACAGCGGCAGCGGCGGCGGCGTCAACAGCAGCAGCAGCAGAATTGCAACCACCGAACGGATCGGAAGGTTTTTTCTTGTTCTTCTTCTTCTTTATTATTATTATTTAGCAAAACTCGCCGCCGCAGCACCAGAAATCCCGGACGCCAGTACATGCATATACACACACTATAGCGCACAGAACCAGAATTGTATTGCATGAATTGATGGCACCATTTTCATTTTCTCTTTCTCTCTATCTTTCTTTCGCTTTTTCACTTTAATTTGGCTTGATATATATACAACAAATAAATTCACCTCACCTCACTCGTTACCATATGCAAATGAATAATTCACATTGAATATCAAACGGAACGATGTCACCGTTCGGTTTTGCTTGATCGCTTGTATAACTTTGAATGATGATGACAATGCCAAAAAAGAAAACCAAACCCAAGAAAAAAAAAGATCTATTGTGTATGTGTTGGTTTGATGATGGTCAACGTTGACACATTATAATCAAGAAATAAAATTCTACTGAGTCATTCTATTTAAATAGACATTTTCCATTATTCTTCTCTCACTTTTCTTTTCATCTTGTTTCATGTGTTGAGGGAAAATGTAATTGCGCCGGTGTGTACGAAATTGCATTTGAATGGTGCCCGATTATGAATTAGAATGATGATGATGATGATGGTCGAGGGAGCAACAGTAGGGGAGAGAGTGAGAGTTAGATGAACGATTTGCGCAAATCAACTTGATGAAGGAGTCTGGACTATAGTGTTTGGTCGCATCACTTTTTGCTCCGTTTTTAGTTAGTCTTGCTTGCCAAATGAATCGACGAGAATAATCGTGTTGTGGCAGTGGGATTGTAAACCAACAATCAACAAAACAAGTGTGCTTTCGTTATTTTCATTTCGCTTGTGGCCATTTGGCAAGAGGGTGCTACTCGGCGGGATAATACTATGGAAAGGGAGAGAGAGAGAGAGAGAGAGAGAGAGCGAGGACTAGAGAGTGAATTCAAAGGTAACTCCACGGAGAGTGTCAGAGCTCGAGGGAGAAGGAACATCACTGAGAAGCAGACTTGAAGGTCATCGGGCCAAGCAATTGGCCACCGATGGCCACATTGAGTAAATGTAGCGTGACCATTGCACTCACACTCTCCCCCCAATCTCCCAGTCGCTACTCTCTCTCTCTCTCTTCTCTCTCTTTATAAATAAAAAATATAATAATAATAATAGTATGAAACGAGAAGTGAAAGTTTGCTTTTGATCACGATGTCCATCATCATCCACACGGTTTCGATCATTGCCCTCTGCACCAAATCGAAGGGAGACACTCAGTCCAACCAATTGGACGATTGATGGACAATTAGTGAGTGTATTCTCATATTATTTTACCTGTCCGAATGGATAGCAAACAACGACATTTATATAATAGAAAGAAAAGTTGATTACGATCCCATATCAATATGATGGGTTCGATCAAACTGTTGATCAATAACTCTAATTGGATCAACATTGGCATTTGTAAATCTAAACAAGGTCGATTATTTGTTGTTTTTGTTGTACAATATATAGATCAACTATATTAAAAGAACATATATATATCTTTGCGGAAAAAAAATGCTTGAACAGTAACGGAAGAGAAGAAACCTTTAGGAAGAGGGTAAAGATACAATATATCAAAAAGTCTTTCTATTTCTTGCACTCATCTAAAAAAAATGTCTCTTCATATTTTATCTCAAATAGTTGTTGGTTTTGTGTTCAATAATGGTATCCATCTTAAGGTAACACACACATAGACGATTGCCATTGGTTACCAGTTATACCAACATTATTGGTATAAGGTTTGTCATAGTTTCCCATCAAAAATTGTTGATTGATGGAGATAATGTACCGCTAATTAACAATGCCAACATACATATATATGAGGAAGAAGGAGGGAAAATGGACGCCCAATACCATCACAACCAGAATGATGCATTTTTGGTTGCTGTGAAAGACTGAGTCCAAATCAACCGCTAACTCTAAATGCAATAGGTATCACTTTAATGGCCTACACTTTTGGTATGTTGTGGGTGCACACACTTGCACATTTATATATTATATATATATACATTGATAATACCTAAAGTGAACATTAAATTCGGTCATGACGATCCGATCAGTTGTTCTCTTGTAATGAATGTAACACCATCAAAACAATCACTGCCATATAAATTATTATTTATTATAATATATATATTTTAAATACCCCCCAATCAATCAATGACTCATCAATCTAGTATTATGAAACGAAATTATGGTTTCATGTTTTCCATTGCCATCGTTGCAATAGGCTTTTTTGCGACCCTCACCCAAATCGAAGGTCGCCGTATGAATCAGATGGCGGTGAAAGGAAGTTTTTGGAATTGTAACTTTAATCAAACGTCATGCCACTTTCGGAATCAATATAATTTGGCCCGTTTTGCCCGTTATTTCAATCGGAATCGGCCAATCTTTGGAAAGACGTCATCATTGGTATTGGATTTGGCCAATCCAAATGTACGAAAGCATCCGGGTGCACGTTTGATATCACATTACTTTCCGGCCACCTATGAAAATGCATGCCTATTCATCTCCTATTTAATTACGGGCTATTCACCGCAAGCATTTTATGTGATTCAACAGGATAAAGAAAATAAGTGTATCTTCTCCGATGAGAACGATTATCCCACTGATCGATGGCGTGACATTCAATTACAATTGGATCTAACCGATGGTGATGTACGTTTCTTCTTGGAGGCTCGCTATGATCCTCGCGATGCCATCAATCCCGGCGCTCAGAAGAGAGGCTTGTTTGCCATCAATAGTTTTGCCATCTCGTATGGACAATGTCCAGCACGTGATGCAACCAACCATTGTATGGATCCATTGATCCGACCGGATAATAACAACAATGATAATGTTGTACCACCACCAGATGAAGTGTGAACTAATGAACTAATCAATTGAAATGAATAAAAGATTTGGTATGATGAAATATACATTCCGAATGATCCTAAATTATATTAAAGTAAAACGATGACGAAATGAAAACACTCACTCTCTTCTATCTCACACTCACATTACAATTTACTAACATTAATTATTATTGATTACCAATTAAATAATAATAATAATAATAATTTAATATAATAATCATAATTGAGAGGGAAGCCAATTTCCATATAAACACATTGATGCAATAATAAAAAACAAATCATTAATCAATGAAAATGAAATTGGTAATTGTTAGATTAGCCGTTAGCATAATTCGATTGATTCAAATACTTGCACCATATTTGGCAGTTGAACAAGTCAAATATCCAAAATGGCAATGACATCGATTTGGTTGGCCAAATGATTTGGTTGCTTGTTTGAACAATATATATAATGTCATTTATGATCTTGGTAGACGATAATATGTTTGTTTGGTTGGTTGTGTCACCAGGTGAATGAAAGAGAGATTGAGTGAGAAACATTGTGAGAGATCACATGAGAATATTGTCGTCAAGAAGAAGGACGTCTATTTAAATACAATTCAATTCAACATTTGTAAGATCAATGTTACATCGACTAACATATCGATTGCGATCAATTTCTCATCATTCATAATGATACGAATCGATCTCGTATCGATATGGATGGTTACAACAATTGTCGCCATCTTCACCATCATCAATCCTACATTCAACTATGTTGTAAAATCTAAATTTAACAAATTACGCTACATAACATTACGTGACGATGCTTTCTGTGAAGCCTATCAAGAGTTTAAGGATAATCAATGTGTTGCAAAATTGACCGAATGTTCACCGTTGGACGATGAACAGATACTTAAGATGAGACAATTACTTTGTGGACCAAAGTTCAATATAGAATTACAACCGCCGCCACATATTCTACCACCACCGCCTACGCCGGAAGAGTTACACAATCAAACGGGAGCACCATTCTTGATTCCGGACTTTCCGCCACCCTATTTCATGGACGTTCATCCAGCGCAACCGCATTCATTTCCATGGTTAGCTGCCATCTACAATCCTGATCGTCGTTTCATATGTACGGGCGCATTGGTTGCACCGAAAACTGTCGTAACCTCAGCTCAATGTGTTTCGGGACAAAGTCCATCGACAGGTTCAGGTGGTGGCGGCGGTGGCGCTGGTGGATCGGAATCGGGTGAACAACAAAAAGCGAAACAAACTATGGCAAATTTTTTCGTTCGTTTCGGTCGACACCATTTGAATGTATCGAATCCATACGATAAGGCATATGAATACGATGTTGAAACCATTGAGGTGGCACAACAATATGATCGAAATACATTGGAAAATGATTTCGCCATTCTAAAGTTGGTTAGTCCAGTTTGTAACATTTCACCGGTTACGTTACCGAAAAAAGACGATTGGGAGAATGGACACTTTTTCGGTAATATGGCACCGGTTATTTATGCTGGTTGGGGTTTGGGACACTTTCAAAAACCATACTTACGTTCGTTGACATCACACCTTATGACTAAAGACCTTTGTTCGGACAAATTCAATTGGCCACATGATCAATTGAGTAGCAATCATTTATGTGTGGCACCACCGATCAATGTTTGTGTTGGTGGCGTTGGAACGCCCTTGGTTGCCTATACAAAACATCGAGAAGTTCTCCTGGGTACGATGACAATGGGCGAACATTGCAATACCGCTAAATTGCCATTAGTATTCACCAAAGTATCGACATATTTGGATGAGATCGATCGATTCGTTGAGGAGGATTTCAAATCGACCAATGGTACATTGGGTGTAGAATGTTTCCAACCGAAACCGCACCTACAACAGCAACCATACCATTATTATCCAGCACATTATCCTGATCAATATGGAAATTATCAAATTCATCAACAAAATCATGAATCGTTACCAATCGGCCATGGACAACATGATCAACATGGACATGAAATTCATCATCATCATGATCATCTACAACATCATAATGTTCTTCTTGATCCGACAATTCATTTGGCCAAAGTTCCAATCTTAGCGCCACCGCCTCCGTTCAAAGCATAATTTGTTAAAAAATTCATTTGAAAAAAAAATAGTTTATGTGAGAGAAAACATACGTTTGGAACGGATTTTTCCTCATAAAATCACTCGATCGATCACCGTAATTAAATACTCATTTATTTATTTGATTAAATTATTTATTCATCGATTAAATTCCGATTATGTTGCATTGATTATTTCAACACCAACACACCCACACTTTTCCTACATTCGGTCGAATTAATTCACAAGTGTAGAATATTTTATAGAGGAGAGATAAAAACGGGCTGCTCACAAAATCTGTGAGTTGGACTGTCCACAGTGCACTGATCAATCATTTGTGACAAGTTTGACAAAATGGTAATGAAAATACCACATAAAATAATAGAGAAGTCAATATAAGATCTTAGTTACATGATTTTGAATACATATGAAAGTGTAGCATTTCTTGCACTTTGGATAATGCCGTTTTTTAACAATGTAAATGACTTTTCAGAAAGCTTTTTCACACAACTCACCATCACATTCGTCGTACTCCGATTGGCTCAACGATGCACATGGATTATCGGTCATCATCAGAAAATCGGTTTGGAAATCGAATTGGAAATAGGAGCATTGCCAACAAGGATTGAATAGGATTGAACATGTGAAAATCAGCAAAATCTTCATTAAACATCAGGAAAATGTCCAAAGTGAGGAACACATAGAAGGGTCTTGAATGATACCAATAATTGAAGTGATCATATAGCCATAAAATGTCGAGCTTGAAATCGGTCATCAAAAGCGCCACGGCAAACATTGACATTAGTGGGAACAGGGACGCCACCACCATTTGTTTCAAAGGTTCAATGAGATTGAACCAAGAACGCCATCACCATTGCCATCCAACGATATTGAAATGTGAAAATAAAAATATGAAATAAAACAAAATAATTGATGAAAAGTTAGTTGTTGGTTGTTGACTGATGAAAGGCAAGAAACGATTGATGATCTGCTTTGATTTTTTTTATCGAGTTTATATACAAATTTTACGCTACTTCAACCACACATTTGCTAGCTGTTCAATGTGGTATGTAGAGTTAAAGTTAGTCATTTCAGTTTAAACTTCGATTAAACTGTAGTACACAAAACGTTAGGCGCATCAGTTTAAACTTTAATAATTTCATATTGCCAATATACTATAGGGTAAAAATTAACTCTATGTCAAAGCATGTACAACGATAGATGAGTGGGGGAGGACCAAACATTAGTTGTACAGTGAAAGAAGGAGGCTAACAATATGAATCATTTGTGTCATGATTAGAACGATGAAATAGGTTCATCGATTCGAGTAAAATGTATCATCATGAATCATGAGTCTAGATGCTTATTGATCAATTTTGAATCATTCCTGAAAATTTCAGTTCGTAATTCCAAAGGATTCTGCCAAAAACAAGAATCAAGTTGATTTTTGACAAAATGCAAAATTGCAAAATGTCTTTGTTTTTTTACAAAAAAAAACGAATCATCTAACTATTTCATTTCTTGAACTTAAGGAATTCTATCAAATATTGTTACGAAGCGATCAATTTCAAAAAAGTTCACAGTAAATTTGACTATAAATATCACATACTACTACAAATTGTTTTAATTTGAAAAGAATCTAAAATTGTTTACATTTAATATTTTCAATCTGTCCTAATTCGTTTTTTCTTGTTTGATTCATTTGGTTCAGCAATGTTATTCTTTTTGATCGATTTCGGTTTCAATATATTCAGATCTGAATTTGAACCGTTGATCTTTCCCAATGGAACCAATCGCGAATTGTTTGAAGATTCACCCGATTCGGGAATAAATTGTACCATCTGATCTCGATTTTTTTGTATCAAAAGTTGAGCTAATTCTGTATCCGAATTGTGCCCGTCATCATCGTTTTCGTTTTCCAAATCACTGATCATTTCGACCAATTTCAACGCCAATGGTCTATGTTTCTTCTGTTCAGCATACTTGATTGCAGCTTCCATTGCAATACGATTTGGCATTAAATAAGCAATTTCTAATGCTACTGATTCACGTTTAGCACCTAATGAAAGCTAAAAATATAATTTATTAGTCTACCAGATCGAATGAAATTCCATGTAATACATACAGCAAACAATTTGACCAATGAATTGATCATAGAATTCTCCGAACCCTTTAAAACTTGATCGACTTCATAATCTTCAAGCGAAAGTTTCTTCAACAATGTTGTCAACACACGATTGCGTATATATTCTTCCTCATATAACGATTTGTTCGTATACATTTCGCACAATGGAATTTGTAATGATAATATTTGCATAATAGGTTTCGGAACAGTATTCGGATAGCGTGATACCTTGCAATAGATGCATCGTATTTGTGATTGAATTTCGCTAACACCAATGATAAAATAGTTGTCCGATTTCCCTTTAGCCTATACATTACAAAAAAATAAAAGATGTAAGTTTCTACTTGAACTCTCTTGTCCACCGTGATGAGATTCGATTGTTACCTGTTGTTTGGTGGCGCAAATGGGAAACCATCCATTACCGAAGTGGGTCTTGTAAACGCGAACGATTCCGTCAGAATCGCAGATGCAAGGAGTTCCCTCGTCGGTGAAACCAGCCCAATAGACCGTAGATTTTGGCGAGAGTGCAACCGAGATCGGCGTCGGAATAGGATGATTGCGAGACTTGCCATGATGATCTACTTTTAAAACTTGACACCCGATCGATTGTCCTTGATCGGCAACGTGACTCCTTGATGGAACAGCATCATCAAATGTCGATCTTGAGCTGTGATAGTGACGGCTGGACCGGTTAACGACATGATCGATGTCTGAATTCCTCCAATGGTCCATATACGTATGTATAGATGACTGGTGGCAGCGGCAACGAACGTTTGGCCAGCGGCAATCGTATCGATTTTTTCCCCTTCCAACAAATCGGTTTGCCATTCTTTCGTCTCGTCACACGTTTCTAACATCATACAAAAAGACGAGCCTTTAAATGGTCTAATTCGTCTTCCGCTTCGTCATCTCCATTCGATGCCAACACAAAACAAGTGTTTGATAAGTCAGCCATAGTATAATTGAACATATTGGTTAAATGTATGGAATGATGAAATGAAGAATCATGAAATTCAACATCGATTGAACGTTCTTCGTCGGTATTGTGTCCATAAATGATTCCGACATTGTTCCACATCATAAATCGTTGTTGATAATGGATTGGAGTCGAACCGGATTGAAATGATTCTTGTCTAGTGGTGGCTTTCTCTTGTAACTGTGATTGACGATGAAACGTAGAAATCAATTCCTGAACTTTGATTCGTTCACCGTTGATTACCACTTCAACATTCGATGCATTTTCGGGTTTAACCGATGTAAAGTTATCATTTTCGGAAAATATATGCGGTTCATAACGAGACTTAATTTGCCCTATATCAAATTCAACTTCGAGCTCTTGGTTCTCATCTAAATCCTCCTCAAATGTTTCCTTTGTATGATTGCTAACTTGTAATGAATCATCGTCTAAATTTTCTATTAATGAAGGTTTTGTCAGTTGATGATTGTGGGATGATTTTTTAGAATTTCTAACAATTGGATCCGATTCATTAATTTGTATACAATCAAAATCATCATCGTCAATATCTGAAAGAACGTCGTCAAAGTTTATCGATTTCCGTATCTTTTTTTCAGGTTCCGTTTTTTGTTGTTCCTTGTTGCTTTCATATGTTTCTAAACTATTAGTTAGAATGGGGGTTCCCTTTTCCGATGTTATTCGAAAGTTCCGCAATAGACCAGTCATGTCGGTACATGAAAATTTTAATGGATCGGCTGGATTAAATTTTAAAGATGAAATAATTGCCTTTTGATTGACAATAGCACTTGGAATCAAAATGTCACGTTCAATATTGGACCATTTCCAAATCATGATTATGACTTGTGTAGATGCGGCAGCAATAAACTCGGCTTGAGATGAAAAAACAACGATTGATACATCTGAAAAATTATTGTGTTTGAGCTGCTTCCACGGTTTATTCCACATTTTCCGTTTATATAGATGAACAGAATCACTTTTGGGCACTGCCAATATATCACCTTTTATCGGTTGCCAAGCCATGCGACAAAAGTTTTCCGCTTCCAAATAACTATTCACCTTAACTTTAACTTCTTCCCATCGATGAATGATGCTTTTCGATTCAATCGACCAAATGCAAATTTGTCCGTTACAAGATGATGATGCAATATATTCATTCAATGGATCCAAGGCTACAGTAAGAATATCATTACCGTGAATATCATCCACAAATTGGTTTTCTGTTTTATCCTCAATATTAACCAAAAGGATCGAACTAGAAGTACCAACGGCTAATAGTTTAGAAACAAAATTCAAATCCATATGTGTCGGCAGCGAGTCTAGTTGACAAATAGTTACAACTTGGTCTTGTTCAAATTGACCAATTGGCAACGATTTAATATCACATTCTTCAGTTGCCACTAAAATTCGATTTTCATTGTTATTGTCAACATATGATATCATATGAAAAATGGTTTGTTCAATTGAAAACGATCCTCTATTATAATATTCTTTTATATCTTTGCCCAATTCCCATATGCAGAACTCGCATTCGGCACCAACAGTAATAAGCATGTTACTATAAATAAAATTAATTTTTAAAAATATAAAAATAATCGTGCAATCATTACTCTCTACTAGGGCCATAATCCAAGATGGTATAACCATCAAAGTGAGCTGGATGGATGAACCATTCAATGTTATGATTTGCTTCAGCTTGTTTTTCATAATCTTCCAAGTTTTCCTTGTTGAAGCTAGCCGCTGCATGAGCAGGAACTACACTATTCCCACTCATGATAACAAAATGAAGTTTGTAATAATAAATAAACGCAGAAAACTACTCGATAAAATTTTAATGAATATGATGATTTTCGTCAACTGTTGGGTGTATAGTGATTGAGGAAATCGGGCGCCAAAGTGATATTACACAAACAAAACAAACCATTGAAGTAGAAATAGTCTAATTGGGTGATGATGTCAGTGTCACTGTGACATTATGAATAAGCAACGAAGTCTGACATTCTGAATACGCTATTCCGGTGTCAAGAACCTGATCTGATTATTTTTACTTTTTAGAGCAAGTTATTTATCAAAATACATTTAATATTTCAATTTTTTTTAAATTTGGTTTATTATTTAAATTCTTAATTCAGTTTACAATCTATATGCGTTTGGACAACAAATGTAGTAAACAAAAAGTAAAATAATGGTTTTGAATATGAATAAATTAAATTAATAAAAAGGCTTTAGTCGGTTTTTGTTGTCATTGTTTTTAAAATTATAGGTTTTGTACTTTGTAAACTCATTTTGTAATTTTCAGATAAATAAAATGAAAGTAGAATACTGATGACTGTAATGAAAATGATTGAGTTCATGAAATGAGTCCACAACCAAGAGTCTTAATTTTCAAATTTCTTGATGAAGGTTTGAGATGATACTTTGATTCGATGACGACCTCAGCGATAAAAAGTTAAAAAAATGAGCATAAATCTGTTATTTTCGGATTGTTTCAATGATATAATATATCTCTAAATATATAATAGTTAATGATATATAAGACATCTATTCATATAACAATAAAATTGTCTTCCAAAAATTCTATTAACCAAGTTCTTCTATGGATTTAAATATTATATAACTGTTATTGTTGAGCGTTGAAAATAAAAATTTCCTCAACTACATATGAACTTCAAATGCAGTGAACATTTGTTGATTGTTGTTCGTAACAGTTGTTGTTGCTGTTGTTGATTGTTGTTGTTGATGATGAGCCGACGATATCGATGATGTCGAAGAAAGTGGGTCGATTGAATTGAATTGGTTTCATATTGACTTAGATCAAGAAAAGGATTCGTACTTTTGTACGGTATTACTACGGATGATACAATAACGGATGATGATGGTTGATTATCATCAAAGGGTCGATCGGTGAGATCAACCCAGCCGGCATCAAATGGATCGGAAGTTGTCGATACAGTAGTAGTAGAAGTAGTAGTTGCAATGCCATTATGTTTTGGAATGCTGTTGGAAATTGTCGGTTCATTGTTCACAACCGATGGAGAAGAATTCTTTATATGTGTACTATTGCTGTTGATAAGATTTTCTTTCAATGAAGTGGTCAGATCAGAGAAAAGTGATGAATGATAATCCGTTGAATCCGGTTTAAATTGTGAGAATGTGGTTGAATAGGGTGGGGAAGACGGTGGCGGTGGAGCTGTAATTTGTGGCATCTGATCTACAATCGGTGGTGGAATTAACGGTTTCAATGGTTCTACTAACGGTTTTGAATTCGTTGATATCCATTTATCTAAAGGTAAAATTGAAAAATTAGTTCTAAACTTAAATCTTATGAAAATCAAACCAAATGCTGAGAATGATGTAGTAGTAGTTGTGTTTTTTAAGCTGCTAGTTGTGATTGTAGACGTTGTTAGATCATCCTTAATCGATGGCCAAAAATTATTATGATTATTATCGATTTCGACATCAGTTTTAGCTGATAATATTGACAATCCTTGTGAAAGTTCTTGACACATTGCGGCAATGGAAGATGATTGTTGATCGACTTTACACGTTGATTGTTGTGGCACAGAAGCCGATTCTAACAGAGGGTTGATGATTTTATGACAAGGGGGAGAAACTTCTTCTATTGGTTCAACTGTAGAAATTGATAATAAAGAAAATAAAACGAAAATCTGTTCCCATTGATAAACATACCGGATGGTGCCAAAGTTACTTTAGGGTTGATCGATGAAGAAAACAAATTATTCGGCAGTGGTCTTGATTTGTGCGTTGTAGACGACGACGACGACGATGACAACAATGATTCGGAACCATTTTCTAATGCGGCGGTAAAATCCAATGAATGAGCACGTTCACGATGATTGCCGGATGCCGAATAAGAATTGGTGAGCGGAGAGATCACGTTTGTACTCGATTGAACATTACTGCTACTACCGACCGTAATCGACGGAAGTGTATCGATTCCCAAACGTAGTGATAATTGCCTTTTAAATGGTGACGCATGATTTAGAGGACCACCACGTAACGATCCTTGTCGTTGAAGTAGACTAACAGCTGCATGTGGTCGTTCAACCGCATATGGATTATGTACGGCCTTTATTGGTGGTGGATCTATCAATGACAATATAAGATATATAAATTGATATGTAAATGAATAAAAATAAACAAAAACAAAAACAAACCTGACGTTTTAGCAACTTGTGGATCTTGCATTCGTTCGGTGATGGAACTGGCCCGAAACGAGCCAGTACGGGTAAATGTGGATGTCTTCTCGTCGAATACCGACGATACTGCTTCCTTATCTCGTCGTTGTTTACGTTCCAAACAAACGGAGAATGCACAACCGACGGCATGACTTAATCGTTCTCCAGAATCTTTGGTGGCATGAAAACCGTGACACATCCAACGGCGTGTGGTACCGTCGCGGCAAATATAGGAAAAACCGCGTTCATGACTACGATCCGGTGCACAGAACGAAACCTTTTCAATGGTTTGATCAACCAAAAGTCCCTAGAAAAGATTAACCGATACATTAAAGACAAATCGATTCAAAAACAAAATCGAAACAAACCTTGGTTTCGTCGTCCACAACCCGTAGACCATCGCCGGTAACATACAATGTTCCCTTTATCGGTCGACGTCGAGAGTTTCGTAACCTTCGAAGTGCATCCTCACATATTTGCATTCCACGCGACTCGAAAACTTCGACACAACCAAGATATTTTACAGAAAATGTACAACTACCGGCCTTAACCGCCGTCTCATCCGATTGCCATTGATGTGGTTTGATACTCTCTGGTACATGATCCTTCTTACGTCGAAAACTATTGCGAAAACTTTTGCGTATTCGATCCATCACTATAAAAGAGAAATAGAATCATTAGTTTTTAAAATAAGTTGAACATTTTTTCCATAGTTGGTTTGTTGACAAATGCGTCATATTAGTCGATTGAAATCAAGTCACAGAAAACTAAAGTGAACGAATGTATACAAGAGAGAAGCAGGGATTGAGTACATTTGAACAGAAATGACGTTTCTTTGTTGATCTCAGTTCTTCAACACAAGCTCAACATACACACACACACACACACACCTTGGTGACTCGACAAAAAAGGTAAAACTTGACTAGATCATACACTCGAAATAAAAATGAGATGAAAAGGGATTGAGACAAGATCAGACAATGATTTCCGCTATCACCGTCACCCCACCATAATCATCATGCTCATCACTACATAGCTCATCAGTGAAAGTAAAAGCAAAGATAACGTTTAGCAGAAAATGAAAGAGAATACCATTGGTATTGTGGCGACTTCCAAATGTCATTGTGAGGGTTATGATGTTATTTCGAGTTAATTGGATGAATTGGCCAATTAAACAAATGAGAAAACGGTTGGTATACACAACAATGTACGAAATAACGATCACGGTAGAACGAATGGCCTTCTATATATGTTCGGCAAATAAATGTTTGCTGAGAATCAAATTTTCAATATTCAATATTGAACTAGTATTTGTAATATAAAAAAAAGCTCGATGACTAAAAGTGATCAAGTTGGCTGTATGAGTGAGAGTCGTTTTGCTTCAACAAACATCCAATCTCTTCCCACTGTCTCACTCCCTTTTTTTCTCGTTCTCTGTGTGTATGTCTTACCAATACAAATCTGGACAAATAGTGGCAAGGACACCACAATCAGAGATGATGACAGGCATGGCATGGCATGGCATGGCATGTCACTGGTTAACGTTTACGTTTGACGATGACAACTATGGTGATTGTAGCGTTCAACATTCGCTAACAAAATCGATAGAGCAGCCTAAATGGTGATCGATGCTCATCATCATTACTAATATTGCACCTAAATCCATCATAATAATCAAATTTACAATAATCAATGTAAATGATCTCTACGAAGAACAACCGAGTAAACTATATATTAACGTTATATGTTAAACCTCCCCCAAATGGTACGCAAATGTGTCGATCGATTAATCGATAAATTGGAGAAGAATCGTGGTCGCCTTTTCGCTATTTAGTCTATAGACCCTTTGCCAATAATATGTTGTTTGCTTACCAAATTTATCACCATTTCGATTGAAATTACTATTGCTACAATTGCTAGTGCTTGCAGTTGAACGTTGTTGAGTGGGTAACGGCGTATTCGATGATACAAATTGGTCACCATTGGATGTATTGGCTGTAACCATTGTTACATTTGGCGTCAATTGTGTTGAGGTTGACGGGCCATTATTCACTGATATTGCCGTTGGATGAAGATCGTCGGTGGTTGACGAAACCCGATGATTCAATCGTGTATGTTTCTTTGACATATGAAACGATCGGCGTATACTAATGTTTCGTACGGATAATTTACGCCGGAATGTACCCTTCTTCACCTCATAATATGGCGATGTGGTCGATGAATTATGTCCATTTCCATTGACGGAGTTGACCGCCGAATCGACCGCCGTCATCAGGTCACAATTGGGAACATCCTGCTGCTTCAATTGTCGATGTAATGTCGAATGTTTACTACCCATGTTGAGTGTTTTCAACAAATTTTTTATATTGATCACTATTGATATGTTGGATGTTTTGATTTATTGTTCACATTTCAATCTTTAAATTGAATTGAATCCAATTTTGAATATTTTTCCTTTTTTCTCATTATCAAACAAAAAAATATTTTCTATATCCTTGAACAGAATTTGAAAAATATTTAAATTAAAACAAAATTAAGAAAAATAAAAGTACAATATGAAATAATGGTTAAGTGTATTATACGTGAGTTAAATATTAAAATTGAAATATAATTAAGTTGAACCAAATGAAAAGATTAGTTGATCGATGAAGTATAAGTTTTCATTATTCAATTAAAATGGTTTTTATAATTAGTACATACTATAATCATTCCATATTAATGTATATATTAAAGTGGATGGCGTTTTTTTGTTATTTATATAAAACAAGGAAATGAGCCATGTTTGTGGACATGAATGTTGTTGTTAGCATGATTTAGTTTTAGTTATGGTTAAATTTGTTTATATTCAAAGAATCACTTGAAATAGTTGGCAATTCGGCATCATTCAAACAATATAATAATAATAATAATAGAAAAATAATTTATAATCAATTGGTGATGATAGTCAATGATGGCGGTGATGGTGACAATAGAATAACAATTTTGTTTGCGTTGGTGTTAACAGAACAGGGCGAGCATCAATGAATACCATCATTAGAATGATGGATAGATATTTCATAACCATCATCCTCATCATCATCATCAGTTTGGTAATACTGAACAAAGTATGTTGCAATATTGAGGTAAATATGAAATTAAAATAAAAAAAGAAGAACAAATTTACTTCCTTCTCCTTCTTTTCTTTCTTGATTGAATATGATAGTTTAATTGAAAGATGAGATTGAAGGGAGAGAGAAAGTTAACACGCACACGTACGCACAAAATATCCTAATATTGTTTGATAGGATAGGACACAAAATATCTCATATAAAAAGTTGGTATTTCACTACCAACGCAAACCCTTTTCCTTATTTTACATATAAATTATTTTATTATACACATATTGAAATTAGAGTTTGTCAGTATGTAAATTTATATATTTAACAATTTGCTTAACAAAAATCATTGTCAAGTATGAATGTGTCAAATTAGTATTCAATGAAAAGCTAATATATCGATCACACAAGCTGCAGATCTCGGTTGACCTAACATGAACTTTTGGAATTTTGATAATAAATTACATGTTCATAATCGTCATATTATTATGCAAAATTATTGATGGAGGGTGAGAGAGTCTATTGATGAGAGGGAGAGAGAGAGAGAGAGAGAGAAGAGAGAGACAGATGGTTTAATCCTATTATTATCCCGATTGATCATAACGTCCACAATATTATGGGTGGAACTGAATTAAATTGGTAAAAAGGCTAAATAGTATTATCACAATTTTTATATAAACACATAGGGTTAAGCTCTAGAGAATCATAATAATACTTGAGATTATGAATGTGGTAACAATAACAATAAAATATAAAATAAAAGATTAAAATATTCCTAACTTAACAGTAAAAGAATTTTCAATTTAAATTTAAATTAATCATTATTATATTTTGCTATTATAGTTCGGGAAAGTCGTTTAGTTCATGCTTGCATGCATATGTGTAGGATTTCAACCTACAAACCGCTGAAATCGTCCTCATGGGTGTTTGCATGGAAAACAAACACAACGACGGGCAAAAAAAACAAAACAAAGTAGGTGTATAGAAAAAGCCACAGACGATTTGATGAACATTCAAAAAATGAGGAAATTGTAATAAAAAGTTGAACGAATAATTGCAAACAAATAATCAAGTGTTTTGTTAGTAATAGGTTATTGATGTATCATCAATTTTGAATTGGTTAAACTAATCAACAATATAGATAATAAAAGTGAAATAAGAAAGAGAATAGAGTAATGTTAACGGATTTATATTTACCTTTAATGAAATTGCTGATTGATTTACTTGGTAGAAACTGTTCCCATACACAATTGCACTCACAGACACAGTTTGTTTTTTGGTTAAATTTTAGTGCACTAATTCATGTTATAAAAAATTGATTTTTGTTGCAGTTCTATGAACTAAAGCGATATATTCGTAATAAATATACCAAGGCACGAAAACTTCAATTATTCTTTCGTGAGATTGATATGCAGCTGTCGTTTTTGTTGATAATGATGTACAGTGTTTGCACATTGATTGTTGCAGTTAAAAAGATCAAAATTCCGTTTTTAAAATGTGCTATATGATAAAGGCAAAAAGACTAAGAATGAGAAAAGTACATAATATAATAAATATATTTGAATAAAGCAAAACAATAATACTCACATTATCGTTTGGTTGATTGAAAATCTCAAATAATAAAAAGCAGAAAGCTCGTTTTTCGGGTCGTTCATGAAGTCGCTCAATGAAAGTAGAATTTATCGATTAATTATTAATAATTTTGCTTTCAAATTTAAGTTGAATTAAATTTGATGAAGACGGTATTTTATAAAATCACAACCATAAATTTAAACTATAATTCTACAATTTCGATAGATAAAGATGATTTCCTTTCAATATCAAGTTGAGAATTTGATGGAAAAGTAAACAACAATGTTAAAAATCCAAATCAGGATAACATTTACCAAAACATGTGACAAAAGTAAAATCAAGTCATGATGAGTGATTTGAACTTCCGTTTTGATAAGAAAAGTAAATCGGTGGGATGCTGAAAATGGTATCGGACGATGATGATGATGTCACATGGTCTAGTTTAGTTCAATTTATTTATTGATAGCCACAGATGCTTGAATTACGATGATTCATCGATGGTCAACAACAGAAGAAAAGGAGAAGATGAAGGAGATTCAATAATAATTATCGTGTACGAAAGAACGAGTCTATAAATGTTGGGTTTACTTGTTTGAAGCCGCTGGTGAATGTATAATCAGGTACGTTTGTGTGCATAGTATGTGGTTACTACCAAACGAAGAAATATTTTCACTACTGGATACAAACAAACATAGATTGATTTTGGATGACGACGAGTGGCGAAGAGAGGGAGAGGAATCAACTTGAAATGATGTGGTGATGCTTCGAGGCGAGGCAAGTCTCGATCAGACAAGAAGTGACGGAGAGGTTAGACACTAAGGTGAACAAGACGACAAGGCTTGAACGAAATCAAGTTTCCATCCATCCACAACCGATGTTGATGATGTTGAGCTCGAATATATTGGTGAGTATGTGTTCATTTGATGTAAAGTGTCAGACGACGGCGACGACTATCGAGATGGTCACATCATTGAGAGGGAGGCTTCATATCGTTCTTTTTTTTTAGTTGCAATTGAAGAAAACATTTTCAATTGGTAATTCAATTCAATCATTCATTTTCTCTCTATCTTTTTTTGAACATTAAACATTCCGCATCAAACGGACATGTGAATGTAAGTTTGCATTCAATTGATGACGGAGGTTTTGATTATGTGGACGATAGTGGTGGTTATGTTCGTTTGAGCCCTTTACAGTGAGAGTGAAACAGAAAAGGGAGAGTTAGTGGACAGCAAAAAAACATAAACGAGGAGACAGATGTATGAAGTTGGATATTCAGTTTGGATGCGGCGACGACATCTCCAATCGACATCTATCGGACATCTTATGAAGGTTTTTAGCATCAATCTTATCGAAAAATTTATGTCACGCGCGCTTTTTCCAATGTATCTAACTTGAAATGAAACAAGCCAAAGATGTTTTAAATATTTACCAATAATTAAAACCAAATTTTTATCGGTATATCATACAAAAGTATTACAAACATAAATTGTTGTCGAAGATAAAATCGTAAACAATGTGAACAAGAATTTTTAGTTCGTTGACCAAACGTTGAGCGCGGAGCATAACACGAATTCCATTTCGACCCATATTGGATTCTGAAGGATTCCAATTGGCGTCTATTTACACCCAACAAACAAACTAAAATTGGATGCCTTGCTAACTTTTATTATTGCATTATCTGACGTAATCAGTTTTATGGCGCGATAGATTTGGGCGTGGTAGACGTTTCGACGGTGACTAACAACTTTTTGAATCCAATAAATGAGTTGGATTCCATTCTATCATAGTGACAACTATTATATTTATGTACATGGTTTGTAGGTCGTATTTGATCATTATCGTTTTAGATACGCATCAATAAGCATTATCAAAATGGATTACCCTGTTCACGTTCGGAAACAAACGCCCTTCGTTTTAGATTTGATGAAAAAGTTGTACCAAGGCGATGGATCGAATTTAGTGGTTTCTCCATATTCATTGGTTTCAGCTCTAGTGATGTTGATTCCTGGAGCCGGTGGAAAAACTCGTTTTGAATTGTTGAAAACAATTCTGGATCGTAAAGCTACCGATTCATCGAAAGCTAATGAGTTGATTCAAGTTTTTAGCAAAATGTTGGATTCGGTTTGTAAAGCAAATTCCGATTCACTTCATGTTGCTAATATGTTGTATGCTCAACAAAACTTTGAACTACGGCCTGAATATGTATCAACATTGGCTAATCAATTTAAAGCTATTGGAAAACAATTGGATTTTGTTGGTTCAAACGCAATGGCATTGAAAACTATAAATGATGATGTAGAAAAAGCGACCAAAGGATTAATCAAACAATTGTTATCTCAGATCGATCAATCCACAAGAGTCGTATTAGTGAATGCTATCTATTTCAAAGGTACTTGGAAGAAACAGTTCAGTAAGGAGCAGACCAATGAGAATGGAGAATTCAAAAAGTCCAACGGAAGCATTGTAAAGGCAGCCATGATGTTTAAGAGTTCAAAATTGCCATTCTTTCATGATGAAAAAAAATTAAAGGCCAAATTTGTTCAATTGGATTATAAATCGGAAGGCAATATTTCGATGGTGTTGGTGTTGCCTGACGAAGGCAATTCACTTAAACAATTAATCAATTCAGAATGGTTCCAAACGGACCATCTTCATTCGGTTATGGATAAAATGGATAGATTCAATGACATTATTCTCACAATTCCACGATTTAAGATTTCATGTACCCATTATTTGGTAGACCATTTGAAACCACTTGGAATCAAAGAGGTATTTGGGGGAAATGCTGATTTGAAGGGAATCGCTAATTGTTCCGAACCAATGTGTGTTGGAGATGTAATTCAAAAAGCAGTCATCGAAGTTAACGAAGAAGGAACGGAAGCTGCTGCGGCAACTGCAATCATGATCAGATGTATGATGGCATCACCAGAGGTACATTTTAATGCAAACCGTCCATTTTTGTACATGTTGGTTGCAAATCATGGCGGATTGGGATACGATGGAAAAGCATCAGCTCGACAAGTGCTCTTTGCTGGTGTTGTTGAAGACCCAAGTGCTTCTAAGTAATAAACTGATTTGAAAAATTGAAATTTTCTGTTAAACATTACTTTTTGTTGAATTTTTAAGTTTAATAAAATGTTGATTTTGCAAAAAAATTTGATAATTTTGTTAAAGAAACGTTACACCAAAAATGGCATTCGTTCTTGAGTTTGGCAACTTGTAATTCGCGATACATGGTAGACCATAGGGAAATATATAAAACAATCATTTATTCATTTTATTTGTTAGGTTTCTGGTAAGTCAATTAACTTAGGAGCATTCCAAGAAACCATTTTTCATGATATGATCGAAACTCTTTTGCTGAATGAGAAAAGGTTGGTTCACGGTATCCAAATACTGTATTATCTGTTAGGCGATAGTGCCTCCTGATTGAGCAAATGGTTTATCAAGCCATATTCAGCTTCAAATGAACAGGTCAAATGCACATTTTGACGGTTGAAAGGACAGTGAAGAAAACTGTGATATTGCTTACACATGAACATCGACAAGGTGTCGTCCGTAGTTAATGCGGCGTTCACGATTAACAACATATGGGAACAATATATGTGAAGACTTTTCTGAATAAATCGATAATAATTTAATTAACCAAGCATTTGATATCGAAAATGGATTGGGTTCAGGGTCGAATGTAAACAACCCATTAAAGGAAGAGAACCAGAACCTGACGGAAACAGAATTTGGGACGCGCTTTAAAATTTTATTGTTTTTCAAAATCAACAGGTTTAACAGTATCATAAATAGTTGATATTGAAATCCTAAGTTGGAGTTAGGAAAACGCTGTTGCTGCTAAAATATGAGTCCAAACTTAGATTTAGGACGAAAGGGAAAACAGAACCTAACTTATTTTTTGCACGATCTGACGTAATCAGTATTATGGTTCGATAGGTTTGGGTGTGGTAAACGTTTCGACGGTGACTAACAACTTTTTGAATTCAATAAATGAGTTGAATTCCATTCATTCTATTATAGTGACAACTATTATATTTATGTACATGGTTTGTAGCTCGTATTTGATCATTTCAGTTTTTGGTCGGTTTCAGATACGCATCAATAAGCATTATCAAAATGGATTACCATGTGCACGCTCGGAAACAAACGCCCTTCGTTTTAGATTTGATGAAAAAGTTGTACCAAGGAGATGGATCGAATTTAGTGGTTTCACCATATTCATTGGTTTCAGCTTTAGTGATATTGATTCCTGGAGCTGGCGGAAAAACTCGTTTTGAATTATTGAAAACAATTCTGGATCGTGAAGCTACCGATTCATCGAAAGCTAATGAGTTGATTCAAGTTTTTAGCTATATGTTGGATTCGGTTTGTAAGGCAAATTCCGATTCACTTCATGTTGCTAATATGTTGTATGTTCAACAAAACTTTGAACTACGGCCTGAATATGTATCAACATTGACTAATCAATTTAATGCTATTGGAAAACAGTTGGATTTTGCTGGTTCAAACGCAATGGCATTGAAAACTATAAATGATGATGTAGAAAAAGCGACCAAAGGATTAATCAAACAATTGTTATCTCAGATCGATAAATCTACACGAATCGTATTAGTGAATGCTATCTATTTCAAAGGTACTTGGAAGAATCAGTTCAGTAAGGGGCAGACCAATGAAAACGGAGAATTCAAAAAGTCCAACGGAAGCATTGTTAAGGCAGCCATGATGTTCAAGAAATCAAAATTGCCATTCTTTCATGATGAAACAAAATTAAAAGCCAAATTTGTTCAATTGGATTATAAATCGGAAGGCAATATTTCGATGGTGTTGGTGTTGCCTGACGAAGGCAATTCCCTTAAACAATTTATCAATTCAGAATGGTTTGAAACCGATCATCTTCATTCGGTTATGGATAAAATGAATAGCTCCATAGATGTTATCCTCACAATTCCACGATTTAAGATATCATGTACCCATTATTTGGTAGACCATTTGAAACCACTTGGAATCAACGAGGTATTCGGGGACAATGCTGATTTGAAGGGAATCACTAATTGTTCCGAACCAATGTGTGTTGGAGATGTAATTCAAAAAGCAGTCATTGAAGTTAACGAAGAAGGAACGGAAGCTGCTGCCGCAACTCGAATCAGGTGCGTACTTTGTTGTGCATCATCAAATGTATATTTCGATGCAAACCGACCATTTTTGTACATGTTGGTAGCAAATCATGGCGGATCGGGATGCGTTGGAAATTTCAATCGCTTTAAAGCATCAGCTCGACAAGTGCTCTTTGCTGGTGTTGTTGAAGACCCAAATGTTTCTAAGTAATAAATTGATTTGAAAAATTAAAATTTTCTGCTAAACTTTACTTTTTGTTGAACTTTTAAGTTTAATAAAATGTTGATTTTGCAAAAAAAAATTAATTTGATAATTTTGCTAAAGAAACTTTACACCAAAAGAATTATCCAATTTCATCACAGTAGCTTTGCCATCACGTTCTAAAAGTTGGCATGATTTTAGCAATATTCGTTGATCTAATCCTGATAGTGATTCATCAGAATTATCATCATCAACTATCTCGTAAAATGTACAAACTGTATTTGAGTAACCTTTGGAAACAGCCCAATTATGTATTATTTCTGCCCATTCTTCTGGCTTGTTCCAGTATACCAGACAACTCGTTCCAACCGGTTCTGAATCTTTCTTCTTCTTTTCCGTTGATTCATTATTGTGAATCCATTCAATGCGACCACGTTTCATCATATCATTTAATATGGTAATAAGAGATTCTTCAGTTAATGCTCTATCGATGGAATTATTTCGAAAGGGCGGTGTCGTTAAAGATTCGCCAATGTTGAGTACAAATTGACGATTACGGCGACAATGATCCAAAATTATTTCACACCAAGCATCCATTTGAAGACGACGAGTTTCATCATTTGGTTGTATTGTAAAGAATGGCGGAAATTCATATTGCCAATAATTAGACATATTCAAACCTAAAATAAAATCAAAATAAATTTTGCAGCAATAATTAACTTTGATTTGAGTCTGTTATTGACAAACACTCGTAACGTCGTTTATGAACATCAATACTAAAGTATTCTGGGACTCTCAAGGCACAAACTAAGCCAAAACAAAACCAAAATGGATCTAGATCAAGATGAGAATCCAGAATTGAAAAATTTGTTCAAATTGGCAAATAGTAAAACGAAAATTGCTTTTAAGCATTTAGATGCAATTGTAAGTAATCTAAATTATTATTTTCATTTTTTGTCATACTAAACCTTGAATTCTTGAATTTATCCAAAATTTAGAAGTCATTTCATATTACGAATGAAAGAGAATATTATGCCGTTATGTTTTTAATGAATCAATTGACGATACAGATGGCAAAGTATCGTTTAAATGAAACACCACAAGAGTTGTTGAGTTGGCTAGAAGGTCCAAATAAGAATGAGAAACCTCAAGAGTAAGGAATCAAAATTACGGTTGAAGAAAAAAAATTCGATAAATCATTAGAACGCCATTATTAGAGAGTAAATTATTCTCATGAAAGCAATCCAATGTCCACTATCCTATTCAATATTCATTTTTCAAAAAATAAATTCATTTGTTTTTCTACTTATTATTATTACTTATTGAAACATCTTGAGAGAATTCAAAATCGTTAGAAATGCGGCAAATATAGATCGGCTATATCTCAAAAGAAGCATGATGGGCCGAGGACTTTTGAGTCTAGTTGATAAGGCTGAAATTATGTTGCTGAATCTTCATAATCACCTGGTGATGAACCAAGAAACAACCACTATTTTAGACCAGGAAAAAGAGCAAGCAACACAATTAAGTTCGATCCGTGACTACCTACAAATCAAATACGAACTTGAGATGGTTAATATTACTCCGAGCGAAGTAGTCAAAAGTCAATTAAAAGTAAGACTCGATCGAATAGCTTCTAAAAGGATGCACAATGTACTTTACACCAATGAGGAGGAAAATATTGATTTTATTCGATCGTCTTTCTGGTTGCTGAAGGGGAATACATCTCCACAGACGGAGGGTTTATTGACTAAATTCCAAGATAGAAATATTTATTTTGGAACTGGATCTAAATGCCAACATTGTCGTACTGGGCCTAAGAGTGTTGATCATTTAGCCACCAATTGTGGTCGGTTATTGAATTTTGAATATAAAAAGAAGGCATGATGAAGTGGCCCGCTGCCTCCATTCAATGTTCGCCAAACGATATGGAATTACTAAGAAGCGAAAGATGAAAAATTATAAGATCCAGAGTGTTTTGTCAAATGAACACGTTAAGATCAAATTTGATACCCCCATCATTACTGAATTACGATTGGATCACAACAAGCCCGATATCATGGTCCACGATAAAAAGGCACAGAAGATCTGGCTAATTGAGGTGGGAATCCCCCATAACAACATCTTGTCAACAACCGAAACAACGAAGGCAAGAAAGTACGAATCATTAGCCAATGAACTCAAATGCCTTAATCCCGGGACGGATGTGGTCCATGAGTCCCATGGTCTGTGAGTTTAACAACACATTAGGTATAAATACACAACACACGACAGGCACACGACACTTGCTCTATTCTTACCAACCTGTATACACGTGCTCCCATAGGGGAGTGGAAACCGAATAAAATAGCGCCCCCAATTTTGCGGCGCCAGGGTTGAATTAAATTTCGTAATTTGGTAATTTGCAATCATACCTCTAGGACCATTTTGGTAAGATGAAGGTAAAATAACCCTTCCTGGAGGAGCTTGGTTATTTAAATTATCAGATTTCATGTAATCTTCAAGCTATCTAATCGAATACTATCTAATCTTAATAGATATTGATTAAGTCGAACATAATTTAAACGATTTTGTTCGATTCTAACCTTTTCCAACAAATTCTATTTGAAAACGAGGAGAAACATGTTGACACCAGAAACTCATCCTTATGGCTAAAAAATGGCATAATATCCAAATATGCCCCCACTGCCACTGGATTTTTGGAAATTCAATTTAATAAATTAGACCTAAACAAATTGATTTGTTATATTTTCCATCAAGAAGATCTACAAGTCGCTTTGCTATCTATTTGGCGTCAGGTGGGATGGCCACTTCGGGTACATAGTGACAATGGGACTAACTATGTTTCAGTTCGCTCCAAATTGCTGAGTCACAAACCGCCTAGTGTCCCGGAGTTCGTGTGGACAACATCCACTCCATATGGGCCATGGATGATTGGGCTTGCCGAAAGGCTTGTCCGGATATCAAAGGAGTGCTTGGTACGATTCAACCAGGCTCCACGTTCTCACCTCCAGCTGATGCAACGGTTTCAGTTCATCGAATACATTGTGAATTCTCGCTCTATCCTTCAAAATGATGGCCGTCTACTATCGACGTTTGAATTAGCCATGGGGAAACCCATGTATATTGGCATATTAGGAAGTCTAATTGATCCATTCGAATTCCTCCAGAGAAACAGCCGAATAGAAGAATTGGGACGACTGTGGATTTCCTATTTCGTACGGCAATTACCAAGATCAACCAACACAGCGAAGACAGAAGTAAGAATGGACGATTGGGTAATGATCCCAAAGTTAATGAGCGATCGGGCGAAATGGCCGGTTGGCCAAATCATTGAAATTAATCAGGGCAGCGATGATATTTGCCGATCCGTCAACGACAAAATCACATACACAGACGTCGATTAAAAGTGATTCATCGACGATCGTATGAGAAGCAACGACAACATTCGACAAGATTCGCTCCAATATAACCTCTTATCTTCAAACAAAACTGCATATAGTATAGTTTTGGTTAAGATCGCCAAATGGTTTTTGTCACCTATCAGTAGAGGAGGCAAAGAAAGAATAAACCAGTCGATTTCAAGACTAAAAACCGTTATCATTTATTCAAAAGCTTCCTTGAATAATGGACGTATCAAAAATTGGAAATCAAACTATTACGACGATTAGAATAAAATGTATTCATACCACCGCGAAAGAAACAACAAAATTCAAAAAATTGACCAATAGAATGTCAATTTGTGCCGATATAAGTTTGTAGTTTGTAGTTTTTCAATTTTTTTAAAATTTGTATTTATTTAAATATAGAACACTATATTTTTATATATAAATTAATATATATCGTATACATACTATATTGTGTGTTGGTGTATATGCCCATTATTTTAGAATATATTTAGTATTATATATGAGAGACAACATATTTCAAATTTATGCTTGTGATGGTGCTTTTTTGGTGGATTATCGACCTATTTAAGATTAGTTTCACAAACTTTCCATTATAAGAAGAAAGGAAAGGGGTTTCAAAGGCTTTCACAATGAGTGGGTACGGAACAAATGGGGATATCAAACGATAAGGGGCTCAAATGGGTTAATCTCAATTGGTCCAGACCAATGTTCGAGGCTTCTCGAAATGTTTCGACGACTCGCATAGAATACGATTGGTATTCAGGTCAACGGTATATACGGATTCAGTTGCCGTGATCGAGAGGACTCGATTCTTGGTCGATAATGCTAATCCTCGATGATATCTAATTAAAGATTTCATGTTGATTGCAACATTTAACAATTAGAAAAGACATTTCAATTTATCAACACTTACCCTTCGGTTGGTCGTCCAATTCCGGTAATCAATTCGACATGTCCATCAGCCAATGATAGATAGAGCAAATCTTCACGATTATGGGTACCGGATGCCAATACAAGATCATAGTTGCCATTCTTCCATACGAAGACACAGTTAACGATATTCAAAGATGTTCGAACATCATACAAAAATTCAATTCCATTAGAATTGATTCGTTGAACGATGATCGTACTCGTCTTTGCTTGTTGTCCACCATTATTTCCATTGTTACTACTATTATTATCGGATGATTCATGAAGTATATTGACCAAATATCGATGATCAGGCGACAAATAGTTTTCATGTGCATTTAAATGTTGATTATGGGTTAGGATTGCATCGGTAACCTGATCTAAGATCAATTGTCCATTCAATTGATGAGTTACCGGTGTTTGACATTGAACGGCAACCAGGCCGCCAAATCGTCTGGTAATGATCGATGCCGCAATCGGCTGACAATCGGCTAACCGTATCGATTGCAAATACTCCAAACGTTGAAGCGAGATTTTAACCAATGATCGTTCTTCCCAGTGTGTAGCATAACCGAAAGATGATTCTTGCATTACTGCTCGAACACGATCATCATTCGATTCCGACTTGAAGATTGTTTCATAATGGTTCGGCATGAAGAGATCATAGACCAGATCGAAATGTCCATCCACCGGTTGAAGATGTATTACATCGGCTTGTCGACGCAATCGCCGTTGTCCTCCACTGTTCGTTTTTGTGTCCGATGGCCAACGGACAACCTGAATCGTCTTTCGATTCTTTACATATTTTTCATTTGGTAAATCATCCAATTCCGATTGTGGCCAATCAGGCGAATTGACGAATGAATCTTCAGCTCCATCGCAAATGATCCATATTTGCCTTTCCCGTCCGGCTTGTGATGGTTCAACTGCCCAAAGACGACTTGGCCGTGTGTCAGTAGCTATTACTTGAACGACCGTCAACTGTGATGCTTGAAATACGACAATTCGATTCAGATTCGGTTGAGCAATGAACACGTGATCATCAAGTACGACCACATCATCACTCCATTGACACGAGGCGACCATTCCAGATGAGTCGAGACCATTTCCGCCACAAAGTGTTACACTTTGTTGATAGATAATATCTCGACCATCGATCTCATGGATCGGTTGACCACAAATGCCTTCATAAATGGAGAGTCCCGTAGAATGAAATATCCAAAGTCGTTGTGGTCGAGTTTCGGCCGAAGCTGCCTCTACTGCTTCATCTTGTACCAACAATGAAGCTACACTTTGTCCCACAGTTCCATCATCAGCCATGGATAATGATGGTGATGACGAACCAGAAGGATGTGTCACCTTGCACATATATGCGCCGGTATCACTCTGTTCCAAGGCGGCGACCTGTAAGCGTGTACCATTGTTCATGATCGTCGTACGTATCTCATCATTGTTCAATTGTTCATCATTCTTAAACCATTGAACCATATAATCATCATCGAACGTTTCATATCGACATTCGAAGTTGGCGACACCACCAATCGGTGCCCATTGGAATCGTGGCGAAACTTCCACCAATGGATTGATCAATACCCGTACGATATGGGTCTGTTTTACCGTTGGATTGTTTACCGCCTGGCACGAATAGTTTCCAGAGAATGATTGTTGAAGATCGGTCAAGTAGAGTGATCCATCTCCGAACACCTTTATGTATGGCAGATTCAACGATGAAAGATCGACGCCGTGTCGATACCATTTTATTGCCGGACGTTGCGGTTCACCATTGATATCGCATCGAATCTCCACATTATCTCCAAGATGTGCATCGATTCGATTGATGGCCAATGATTCATCTAAGGTTACCATTGTTACACTGAACAATTTGTTGAATGCCGATTGAAATTCCGAATAATCCAACTTTTCATCGGAATTTGTGTCTTCATGTTGCATCAAATCGGTTAGGAGACATGATGAATCGGGTGACTATTGAAAGATCAAACGTAAAGATCAATGAAAAACTTTAATTAAAATAAAATTACCTTGTAAATCATTGAATGTTTCCATAATTCATTCAACGTAATTTGACCGTCATTGTTTCCGTCCAGACGGGCAAACAACAAGGAAACGTCGTTAACTTTAATAAAAAAAAATTATTATTGAACTATTTATAATAATAACACCAACAAATACTACGTGTTTTCTGAGAACAGCAGATTGCTAAAAATTAATTATGTTTGTTTTGTCTAGAAAATTATGATAGCACATGGGAAACGAAATAGACTATTTTGTTTGTTTTTGCGACAAAAGGTGGTGTGCTATTCTTTCAGTCTTGCGTTGTAAATATCATTTTAACATTTTAACAGTTTTAGATATCGATTGAAATGAAACTTACTCTTGTTGAGCACTTTCTCCTTCATTAAATCATAATCTTTGGGTCTACATTCGTCTTCCTCCGATTGAGAATCGAATGCAACGGATGAAGATGACGATGGAATGGGATCAAGGTCAGATATTTTAATCTGTGCCGATGACGACGATCCAGAATTACTTGAACTATCGAATACATCGACCGAATCTTGTTCCTCGATACTATCATCATTGTTTCCATTATTATTATTATTATTATTATTGTTATTGTTATTGTTATTATCGGTGTTGCTATTATTGTCGTCATCGTCTTCTTCATCTTCACGAAGACATTGATCAGGATGGGCTGGTCGAATGTTTACATTAGAATCACAAGCGGCCCGGCGAAGGTGACATCTCGATGAATAGAGCTTTCCATCGGAGCCACAAATCTTGTGCTTATGGACGGGACACCGATTCAACGGTGTCGAACAACTGAAACGTCGATGATGCTAAACGTTTGTGATGTAAATGGTTAAGATCAATTCAATAATAAAACTTTAAACAAACCTTTGCATCGACCGATCCGATTATGATTGAGGCTGAGATGATTATTGCAACAAGAATGACGGTCATCAATGACCAAATGTTCTGATTAAATCGACCAAACTTCATCTTCATGATCTTTTGAAGAATATTTAAATCATTATAAAATAATCGATTTATCAATGTAAATTCTTTTTGGAAAATAATGACTTATTTCAAAACAAATGCAAACGCACACTTGCACTTGAAATATATGCTCAAAAATGAGGAAAATAATGAGAAATTTTGAGAAGATTGGTAACAGAACAAAAAAAAAGACGCTAACTACCGAAGGTAAATTAGTAACCAATGGTTACCGAATAAAAATAAATCGGGCAATAGGAAAGGCAAACCAATGTGGAACAATTCATTGAAGGGAAAGACGAATGACGAAAATTTCGAGGTTACGCGGTGGGGCAAAACAAAAAGGGAAAAAAACGAAATGAAACCAACCAACTAAATTGGTTCTACTTGTACATACACAATGGTTTGAATCCTTGACCATTAAAAATCCTAACCCGATTTTAACAATCCTCATAGCATAGCATATTTATATAAATATATGAACTATATACTTCACCATATTTATTAAAAAGCATTTAACAAAGCAATTATTCAATTGTAAATATAGTACACATGTTTGTACTTACTATTATAATTACTGTTTATGATAATAAGATGCTTTGAGATGATAAAATAAATCACTGTTTTTTTAAATAAATCGTTCAAATAGAAATTAAGTTGGTATCAAGCATCAAATGTTTGTGAATAATGTTTGAAGATTTGTAGTGCATTCGGCCGAAAGATTGTACAAACATAAGTTTTACACTGTTTTTTTCTGTTTTGAAAGTGACACCCGAATTGGGCGCACCAAGTTTGAGAAATGGTGACGTTCCCGTTCACTTCGATTCAGATCGTTGTGTGTTTGAGTCTTCTTGTCCGTTTGGTTCTCTTACACTTTGGGGTTGGCTTTGACGGTGACACTCTTCGTTCCAAAAAAAAAAAAAAACAGTGGAATAGTGGAACCAAATTAGGTTGAGTGTGTGCGTTGCTACCCGAAAGAATGGGTATAGGCACTACTGCAGCAACTACGATACTTTCTTTCTTTCTTTTATATTCTTTCTTTCGTCGAGTGTGTTGGACAACTATATTGAGCCTTTCAGTGCCCATTTCTCATTCCAATATCTAACCCCTCAAACCGAAACACACACACACACACATAGGAATTGAGATTCGGGTACATGTTAAATTATCTCAATAGAAAACTATATAGATAGTACTTTTCATTAGAAGAGAAAATTCCGTTACACAATGAGACGTACACAATTTCCAATGGCGCCCATCAGTCACCAACATATATATATAATATATTGTTCTCAATGTTTGCGAATCCCTGCACTATTGTCCGGGATTCCACACTCTTCATCGATGGTAACCATTCAACGGAATCTGTCCACTTATATATATATATATATATGTGAAATGAAAGTGAGTGGAACAATTTGTCAGCACTGTTGTGTATGTTTGATCATAAGATTCAATCGGATAGAATAAACTAAAAAGAGAGTAATAGAAGATGAAGAAGAAGAAGAAGAAAATAAAACCATCATATCGATTGTCAATTGAAATTCCAATAAAATGGAAATGTTACCAATTTGAGTTCAAATAGGAAATGAAGAATAAGTGGATGATGCTGGTCTCGAATCTAAATCAATTCGTTGCTTTATAACTGAAAAAAATGTGATTAGTAATCGTTAGTTATCGATAGTAATGGTTTTCTTTCTTTCTTTCTTTGTTTTTTTTCTGTGTGTGTGTGTTAGCCCTTTTATATACCTAAAATGTGTACGATACGATATAAATCTAATTCAGTCTTTGCTGATGTCGGAGAATCTACTGGAACATTAATGGTAAATGGTGAGCATTGAACCATAACCCTAATGTGTATGTGTGTGCGTGTGTGTTGCCTATGTTGTACACTCGAATCGATGAAATGTCATGTTGATCTATAAGCCTCTCTTCACTGTTCAATGATGAGGAAAGATTCAAATTAAGGAAAGAAACAAAAAATGTAAAAAAAAGTTAAATGTCGATTTCGCCAATCTTGGAATAAATCGGTTATTTTGCATAGTTTTTCTTTTGCAAACGAATAAATCGTACAAATTCACTTTTATTTTCAAAAGAAAACCATTCGATCAATTGGTCAACAAAAACTTCATACATTCATGCAAAATCGAATGTGTTGTATTGCATTCCATTGTTCAAAAAAAGAAAATGATTCGATATCGTTCATGAAATGTATATAGGGAATCAATCAATGTATAAAGGCAACGATCACAAAACGTAACAAACAACAAATAAGAAGAATTGTAAAATAAGAAAAAGAAAAAAGAATAAATAAGAATGAAGAATGTTCGAATGTGAGGATGGGAGGAAGAGGAGGAGGAGAATGATGACAATTTGTTTGTGATTGATGATGATGATCATGAACATTTATGTGTGCTTATAATGTAGACACAAAAGCTCATCACATCAAAAAGGATGGGTCGTTGAGAGGACAATTGGTCAAATTGGCTAAAATGGTTGTTCACATATAAAATAAAACGTTACTAAAGAAAGAGTTAGGCAAATAACAGTGAGGATTGTAAATCTAAACGGTCATTGAATAAACGAGATGTGAGTGAGAATACAATTATCAACATATTTTTTTTTTTGACTAGACAAGATATCCATTTTCATCTGCTGAAGATCTGCCATCATAAATGGAGAATTGGTTTTTTTGTTTGACATAGCAAAAATGAGCAGCAGTAGCAGCAGATTATTCGGTTCATTCGGTTGTTTGTTTGGCACACATTGATTCTTCATGCTGCTATAAATCGCCATTGTTGTGACGATGAGCCGGCATTACATTGATCGGCTACGATTCCGGTTTGAATTGTGAAGCGCGAATCAAGACATAAATTACGGGACAGTAGCTTTATGTGCCGATCGAATGCCCAAACCCATTTCTATTGATAAATAGTAAACAAAACGAAAAAAAAGGAAAAGATAGAAGCATTAAAACGACAGTGTTAAATAGATCATTGCTTAAAATCATCATCATCATTAAGATCATGATCAAACGTTCACGAACCTGTGAATCGTCGGCCACACATTCGGACAAGACAACCGGTCGTGCCGGCTCAAATCCGGTTGCAGTAACACATAATCGGTCGTGTCGTATCAAACCGTCGGGTGTAAACTCCCACTCTTGATTGGCACCCTGTCCATGACATTGATACATTGAAATGTGTCCAAGATTTGAATTACCCATCGTATCAAGACATTTATCGCCGATCAATTGTTGTATGGCGCCACGTTTCGATAATGAATCGGCTAATCGGTCTAGTCCGATTAAGGCGCCGTTCGGTGGTTTCAATTCGGGATACACATTTTCCATATACCATCGAAATGGTTTACATTGAAGACGTTGACGTAGTTGAACACGTTCTGATATGTCACCAAATGGAACATATTTTGCAGGCGGATATGCATCGTAGAAGTATGCCTTATACTCGTCCATCCATACTTCGGCGGCACGGCGCGTATTACGCGCAAATACGCTTCCACTGCCTCCGGGAAAGTCGTATGGGTGCCTAGATAATTTTTTTTTCGTTATAAATAGAATTTTGTTCAATTTAACATTTTATAAATTAAATGAAGGAAGTTGTTAGAGAAAAAGGAAAAAAAAAGAAAGAATGATAACTTACTGTTTACGAAAGACATGCCCCACACGACTGCACGGCAAAATCTCAAGTCCGTCTGCACATTGCCACATTCGGAATGATATCTCCAAATTCTCGCCACCCTAAAGGGAAAACATAAATTTAAAATTTAAATTTTATGTAAGTGGTAGAATGTAAATATAAAAAAAAGTGAAAGAATCGTTTTAATACGAACCCAAATATCCATTTGTGGATCGTACCGACCATAGTGGTCGAACGTTGTCTTATTCACCGAAAACAATCCACCCGCAATCATTGGTGTTCTGTGTGAGTTGAACCAGAGTGCAAGAAACAAGAAAAAAACATTAATAAAATTAATGATATATGAATAACAAGTAGATTTACTTGATCGGAGACGTTGAATCTTCAATTCGTTCTTGATGTAAATGAACGGGTAATACTTCCCATTTAAAGACCAGATTCCAATCGAATCCACCGCGAAGATCAGCCGAGGCGGCAATATAACGGAAATCATCCAAACCGATGACATCGATCACAGGCGATACGACTAGTAATGGATTCTAACAGGGTGAAAAAAAATTAAATAAAAGAGGAAAACAACAACAACAACAACAACAAAATACCTCAGAAACGCGTTGTAACAATGGCTCTAACCATTGAACATTACATTCACAATGACTATCCAAAAATGTAAGAATCGGTCCGCGTGCAGCTTCAGCTCCACGAATTCGAGATCGAACCAAACCTTCACGTTTATCATTACGTATACATCGAACCTTTTCAATCGATTCCAATTGTTGACAATCGGTGGGATCGTCACTGAAATCATCGATCAACACGATCTCCGTAATCAAACGTTCGGGACTACGATTTAAGACCGACACGATCGTACGTAACAATGTCGATCGTGCCTCATTATGAAATGTGATGATCACTGAGGTTGGCGGCAAACGTTCGATATCGTATCGTTTCTTTGCACACAATGGATTACGGGCGTCCATGATTGGACGATCGGGCGACAACGAATCCGATGCTTGTTGATTGAACTTGTTTCGTGAATAGGCGTCGGCATTGGGTGCCAATGTCGCTGAACTTAGATAACGATTCATATCGAATTTTGACCATAAAGCAGATGATGATAGTGGCGAAATAGTAGTAGCCACCATTGTGTCAATGGATAATTTGGACGACAACCACGATTCCAGGTGTCCGAATGATGAATTACTCCTATTATTGTTGTTGTTGTCTTTGCTTTTTTCATGGTCTTTGAACATAGAATGTCGAACGTGATCCTGTCACATTTTCGGAAAAAATAATAATAAAAAAAATTGAGATAAGAATCAAGGTGAAGAACAACAACAATAATAATAAAGTACAAAGGATAAAAGGGTCAAGTCATCTGACAATGACAAACTATTTCAAACTTAATAATAATAAAAATAAAAAGAAATAAATAAAATATGGCACACGAACGACGTTTAATTAAGTAAAAGAGAGGAGGAACGTCCGACACATAACACAATAATAAATTAATTATTACTCTTAGCGTAAAGAAATTGACAATGAGATTGGTTGAATGGTAACAAAAAAAAGATGATGGATATTTTATATATATATATATCCATAGGGGACAACCAATTAATTCAATGAAAAAAACGGGGTTCACCAAAATAAAACAAAAGAAAATAAAGAAAGAGGAACGATCCCATAACATTTCAATTAGTATCAGCATCAAAAAATAAAAAAAGAAAGAAAGAAATACACTCGAGTGAAACGAAAACATGATAGTGTATGGTAGTGATACTAATTAAAATTATGATATAACATATCACATACGTATCAAATTTAAAATTAAAGGAAGAAAGAATTAAAGTATGTATGGTCATCTCAATCTAAATTGTATATATATGAAGATATGAATATCAATTTTGCATGCTATTGAACAATTTGATGATGATTGAGGTCATTCATGGCAATCGTTATAATGAACCATACTGATATGATTTAATTGATTCGAAAAAGATGTCGACTGTGACGAGAAACGTCGAAAATCTTTTTTTTTTGTTTGAAAAGACAAAACAGAAGAAACACAAATTAGGGGTTGACCACTCACTCATTCATACATTCATCCATTTATTCATTCATTCATTCATTCATTCATCCATCCATCCATTTTAGACTGTTCGCTCATTTGTCAAGAGAAGAGATGATCTGGATGCCCTTCCACTTCTTCTCTCTTTCCATTGCCTACGCACTCTAATTCCTTTACCATGATCATCATTCTGAATCCATAATGAAGTTGAAGGGCGAACAATCATTCGGTTCCGTCATTTGGGAGAAGTATCTAATCAACAAAACGGGAAACGTGTTTGCTTACACAACCAATCATAACGTTTAGAAGTTGGAAACCGTCTTTAATAACAAAAAATAAGAATGGTAAAAGCCTGCTCAAGACTACTTAATAATAAAAGTGCTTACTACTGTCGTAAGATAATTTATGGAAAGTTGACCAATAGAAACACACCAAAGCGGCTGATTCTTTTACTTTTTTTTTGGATACGAGATTAGATGACACAGAACAGTAAGTATAGTGGCAAAGGGCAAGATAACGAATGATAAAAGATCAAGGGAGCTTAGGTTTGATGCGTAAAATTGACTTCTATTGAAGAATTAATTTCAAGACCTCTATTTTTGACCGTTCGTTTAAACCTGTTCCATATTCTATTCGAGCGCACAATAAAAATGGAAAGGCAAAAAAATAAGATGAAAAAAATAATATAAACCGGGTGCGGTTCGAGACAACAATCATATAAAAGGATACAATAATTTTTTTTCTGGTATATCAAAGTTTGTGCTATACTTTAGACATGCTTACTATCTTTGAATGTCAATTATTTTTGTGTGTAGCATGATGTACTATATCATTATTATTATTATATAAAATGGTGATGAATAAAAGAAAGATCGTATAGATGAGGACCATATTTATATAGCTTCTTCAATTAAATTGGTTAATTATTGGTTCAACTATAGTTACAATGGCCTTGATTGAATGATGCTTGATGAATGAATGAAGGAGAAGACATCAAAACAGTAAAATGATCTTTTTTTCTTATTCTTGTTGTTTGGACGGTCAGTTGTCAGGCCTGATCGACCGATTGAACTAACTTTCAACTAACTCTCAATCATAATGATGTATTCGCTCTTGATCTCAAACAATCAAAACAACGATCGATTGGATTTGATCGAGACAACATTCACAGAGAACACAGAAGCAACATCTCTCAATAATAAGATGAACATCAATCAAATATGGAATGTTGAATGCCACCCAACCATCCAACCAACCAATCTCTGTTTTATGTAACAACTACGTTTTGTTAATCATTCAATCAAACAAAACAAAAAAATGAACAAATCAAAATATGAACTCAATTCGCGTGTTTCCAATAAATGAAAAACAATTAAAATTAATCTAATTTAAAAATGTTAATTAACTTTTCTATAAAAGAATCCAAAATAAAAATCTAAATTCCGTTTGGTTGCCAAGTTTATATGCATTTTTATGAAAGAGTAAATTAACTTTAGTTTCAATTCAAAATCATATAGCAGCAAATTGAAGTATAACAAAAATTCTGAAGCCATAAATGGTTTAGATGATCGGATCGAAACACTATGGTGTGCGAATCAAATGGCGATGTAATCAACCATGTGAATGTTTGGAAGCCGATCGAGTTGTGACGAGAGATGTTCCCACCACCAATTTCGATTATATATTTTATATATGTATGGAAAAAGATTTACCATTTTTCATAGCTATAACAATTTGTGTAAGCACAATTTCCCAATTGAATACAACAATCAGTTAAATTGAATCATTCATATATGAATAGAATAGAGGAGACAAAAAAATATGAAGAGAATGATCAATTGATAAAATGGACAAAAAAAGACGAGAAGCAAAAGGGTACGTGAGAATTACAAGTACCGAACAATAATACAAATACCGTGCATGCATGAATGACGAAAGTGGGATAATAAATATGTATTCAAGTTTATATTGTTCAAATCTCAAGTGAAATCGTTCATCAGTAAATCAGTTGAACCAGACAATCTAATCTAAGCGTGTGTGTGTGTGTGTGTGTGTTAACTCATTCGAAACAAGAACATAGAAAAAAGTGTTCACAAACAACGTACCGAAAATTTGAGCCATGGATTGGATCCATCGATCGGTTCGAAAAGGTTGCCTGATCTGACAATATTGGACGACGATGTCGTTGATAATGTTGAGCCAGGATTTAGTGAATAAAGTAATGAAAAGATTGCCAACCATAATAGGCAAGCGATGAGTAGATAACGGAAACGAGCAAACAATTTCAACATGATGATTATGATGATGATAAATAATGTATGGTGAAGATGATTGAGCTATTTTTTATTTCGTTCTTCCGTCTTTGGTGGTCGTTGTCATCCAGTTTAGTTGCAGAAATAAGTTCTACTAATTTGAATGAATCATCATCAACCTAAACAACGATCCACATGATCGATTGACCTTTTCAAATTTTTAAATTTTTTGATATTGAAGTGTTGAAATGTGATGATAAAATGGAAGCGACCACAAAAATAAGGAAAAAACACAGGCAAAAAAAAGGAAATATATTGCAACCAATCAATTTGTTGTCGTGATCGTTAGGTTGCAAATGTTGCCAGGTCAAATGAGGCGATCGATGATAGTGTGAAAAATGTCAGAATCGCTTTCAACTTGTTGGTTGATGATCGGGTGGCAAATGGCGGATGGATGCATACATGAAATGGATGAATGGATGCATGAACAAGTGTTCGGTATCGATGATGTTATGTGCTATGTTCGAACAAGCGTATCCCATTCAACAGACAATCTCAAACGGAAGATGACCGGATCGGCCGAGCGTGAATGCGGTAAAAATCGATCGGTAATGTTAGGATTGGCTATGATGGTTGAGGAGTGTATGAAGCCCGACGACAACAACAACAACGACGACGACGACCACGGCGACGGCGGTGGCGACGACGTTGGAAACGATTATCACATTCGCATACTGCCATGAATATGCATGATTGAATCGGTAATCATTTCTGTCATGCAACAATTAAATTGGTGCTTGCGTGAAGACAAGATGATCAAGTTGTATGATGATATTGTTGCCGTTCAACGTTTTACTGATGTAGCTGTTTGTTCGTTCGTTCGTTTGCCCGTTCGTTCGTTCGGTCAAGATAAGAGATACCGTTCGTTCAACACCAAAAACATTGAATAACTGAGAAACATTGAACATAAGAATTTTCCACTCACTCAAATGGCAATTTTCGAATGATTTTCTGTATGATTAAACGCACAATAAAACAGATAAAACAAAATGATAAATTAACATGAACAGACACAGGATTTACAAGTTTTCAAAACATACCATTTGACGTTGAACAAATATCAATTAAAATCATAACTAATAGTTATGGTTGAATTGAATTTCAAATTATTAATTATGAAAACGTTGTTATGTAGGGTTGCCAAGAGGAAACGATAAGCAAGTCAATATATTTGATTGAACAATCTATAAAAACGTTAAAATGTTGTTAACAACACAAATAGGAAAAAATATATATGAGGTGTTACCTATATGGATGCCTATGGATTAATCAAAGGTATAGGTGATTTGTACAAAAAGGTTTGAAATGACGATAAACTAATTTTGGTAATAATTTTTGACGTTAAGATGGCTCATTTGGTTTAAGTTTTCCGTTTGTCTATATTAAGTATTCAAGTTTTTTTTCCTTTGGGTATATTGTATAACGTTGTTTCCCGTTGTAGTAGTAGAAGTATACGATGGAATGGAACTGCAACGATTGGACCAACAATTTGAGTAAAGCTTCAAACATAAACACACATGCCGTTGTGAGTGTGTGTGTGTGTTGGTTGGTTGTGTATAGTTATCGATCGTGAACCGTCAAACCAGAATGAAATGGGAAGATATAGCAATGAGGAGAACGAACACATGAGGTAACGATGGGATACGATGCGAGAAATGTTGAGATGTTGTCCTAATCATTTGTTTTATGTGTGACGGCGCCGGCGCCCACCAGATTTTCGATTTGTGCGAGTGCGAGTGAACGTTCAATGGCGCCGGGAGATTATGGCATAGATCATGATCTATACGTACGTTTGATTAATCTACCAAAAATCTACACTAAAAAAATATAGGAAAAGAAAAAGGAAGAAATATCGACACACACACACACACACACACATTACAATGTTCGCTTTTTGTTGTTGTTGTTGTTTGGACTGCGCCCTAAACAAATTGAACGGAAAAGAAAATTTTTTTGTTTATATAAAGATTTTATATATATATATATATAAAAACGGGAACAGATGTCATTCTATAGATACAACAATTGCGAGATCATTGCTAAATTGTACGAAATGATCTAACCTTTAAAGATACTTGACGCAAGGATAAAGAAAATTACGAATTGATGATACGGCCGGCATTCAATGATGATGTTCTATGATCGTTCTGGTGTTTGGTGTTTGGTAGTGATGTTGTAGGGATAATCATCATCAACATCTTCCACAACTACATCATCATAAACAACTACATAATCTTAAGTCGAACGGAGGTTTATAGTCTGGACGGTCATGTCCGTCAGGTTCGAGTATAACCGTCTAAATGAGCAAACGTTTCGTTCGTTTTGGTAATGAAGTTAAGTGGAGAATGGTCGGTCGGGCGCCAAGTGGATGGTCCAGTTTGGTTGTCTACTCTTTCGTTGCCACCACCGTTCTCACTGATGCTTCTTCTTCGTCTTCTTCTTCTTATTTATCTTCTTTCGGTAGTTTCGACGAGGAATGAACCATGAAAGGTTGAAGAAAGGGAGAAATCGTTAAAGAATGTTACCCTCTTTTCTCTCTCTCTTCTCTTCTCTTCTCCTTCTTTCTTTCTCTATTTTTCGAACTTCTCCCATCTGTACCTGAATCAAATAGCTAATATTTGTTAGTTCAATTTATTGCATGTTTTTTTTTATTTTCTCCCCTCTTTTAAATTGATAATAAAAATAGGATGAAACGAGAGATCATTTCATGAACTTCTAACTCGTACACTTGACGAAAGAAGATAAAGGAAAAAAGGAGAGAGAAAGGGGAGATACAATCATCATTACATATTATGGATTCGATGGTATATTACTTGAAAGATTTTCAATAATGTTTTTTGGTTAGCAATATAAAGTGTCATATATATAATAAAATAGTACAACAACAATGTAAGTTATGGCAAATAATCAACAATCATTCCAATACATTTTCGTTGTTGGTATAAAGTTTATTGTAAAATAAATAAAATATATAATGGTTTTGAAAGCTTCTTAGCTTTTTTTAGTGTACCTAGAATAAGAGTAAAGAAAAAGATGATAAGTAATGATAATAAATAAAACGGAGAAACGGGATCTAGGTGCATAGAAAAGATTTCGATCTTTATGATCTAAAAAATTTTAAAATAGGCTACCTAAACATATATATTTGACCCAGAAAAATGGTTCAATAAAAAATGTCTAAAGATGAGACGCAACAATTTGAAGTATAAATTGCGAATTAGTCTACATTCATAATAATATTCCACAACTTTTTTTGTGTTTCAAGTAAGTACTATTGTTAATCGACAGGCAAGGATCAAGTTCAAGAACTTTCAACCTCAGTATAAGTAATCTGTTGAAGGTAATCTAAACGCATTCAACACCTTTACCGTCATCATTTACAGAGGTGTGGATCATATAAAGGAAGCAAATTTTCTTTCACACACACAAACACAAACCCATAAAGAATGACTGTATTTTTCTTTTTGGACGATACCTTTGGCATCGAACTGTACTAACATTTTCAGTGATTTAATGGTTGAATGCATTTTAGGAAAACGACAACGTTCTAATGTCCACTCCCCTACCTCCTCCAGAGGTGGTAGGGCAAATTAACATTTTTAGGTATATATTACATTTGTTCACACAATTAATGATAATTGTCCCATTGTGTGGAACATGAACATGCATGGATATTGCATGGAAAAGTGCAACTAATGTGTCGCACACGAAGTAAATGTGTGGGAAGACAATGTGAACAAGTTTAATAGTTTTTTTTTAAATGAAAAAACGAAGAATTTATCATTTTACATGGGGAAAAAGTTGTTTGTTTTATAAACTAATAATAAATCTTAATAATCATAATGACATTTCAACATTTATACCACTATTGTGGAAAGTTGTTGTCCAACGGAAATATCACAATTGGTAACGAGATGAAGACGATCATCGATCCATCGACACTCAAGATTAGCAACATTAGAACTTTTGTATTTCTTCTGTTCTGGTTCACGACTATTCAATGATGGCAAAATAATTTGACTGAACATAAACAATTGTTTCTTCTGTTTTTGATGGTATTGGTCAAAGTTCGATTCCAAAATGATAAAACGTTTCAAATCACGAAAGACACAAGGAATTACTTCAATCTTTGAACGTTCTCCCATCCAATTAGTTGTAACTTTTTCCGATTGTTCAGAATCAATTGAATAATTGGTTATCCGTTTCGAATCGAATTCAATTGATTTACTTTGAATATGATCGAATAGAAAAAATAAATCGATTGAACGAAGCAAGTTTTGGAAATATTGTCGCCGATCATTTCGCAACATGTTTCGTTGTTCATGTCGATCCATACATTGGCGAAAAAGGTTGAGAAAACTTTGTTTAACAAATGTTTCACTTCCAATTGAATCTAAATAATTATGTATAAAGCTGGTTTGCAATGGACAACGAGTTAACGGCGTAGAATCGGAATGAATATAAAAGTTTAGAATGGTTGCATAGAGTGGAAATGATTGAAGATATCCAACAATTCCACATTCATATTTGTGTTTTGGAAAATACTATAAAAATTATTTTTAAAAAAAATGAAATAAAGCTTAACCAAAACTTACCAACTGTTCACATTGACGACTACAGAAAACGATTTCAACACAAAATTGACAAGGCCAAAAACGTTGATCAATAATTTGTTGTTTACAATTAGGACATTTATCTAATGATGGTTCGATTAATTCCATAAATGGATCTTCAATAAAGACGGATGTTCCATTAGGAATTGCCTGTTCAGCACATAGATGAATTTGTCCATTTTCCGATGAAACACTAATGTCTACGTTCGAATGTATTTGTGTTCGTGGCAATGAAGGACCAGAAATCGTTTCGGTATCGATCAATGGTCGTCCATCTCTAGTTCTATAAACTTGATTTTGCATTTTAATGTCATAATCCTTCAGATATGATTGAACAGTATCGATTGATGCCATGGAAGCCAATTCAATATCCCTAACTGCCGAATAATGATTACTTATAAGCCTGTTATCCATTGCAATTGTGACACGCATTCGACGAAGGTAGATAATTGCCAAACGTTCATAATCGGATTCCACATTCAATGGTTGATATCGGATTGCTAGATTGAAACGTTCCAAGGCTCGCAAATAGTTTTCTTGAGCCCAAGCTAGATCGGCAAAATAAACAAGTTTACTTGTCAGTTCAGCTGATTTGCCCGAACGTAAGCGAACATCAGAAATTGTTTTCATCAAATCCGATTCAATACGTTCTAATTGAATAGAACCACATGATACAAGATGATTTACCATCATATAATCGGTGGATATTTCTCCATTCTTATCCGATTGTTCCAATGCGTCAATTAAAATTGGATCCTTGGACCATTGAATAATAGTTTTTTCATTGGTTAATGATGAGTTCATTGTTAAAAGTGAACAAGATTTGTGAAAAAAATAGAAAACTAAATGAATTTAAATTGATTAAAGTTATGGTTTATATATGCGATACCAAACAACAAATAGTTTTGTCATAATTCAAAAGTTCAACATTGTTACTATGATATAAATATTTTGTAAATATTTTTTGAAAAAGAATTTCGAATATTTCCAAAATGAATTTTAATTATCATTTATTCATATATTAAAGAAATAAATAAATATCGAATATCCCGAAGAATGGGAAGTTAGAACACAATGTAATGTATGAATTAAATGAATTTGATAAGTGATAAACTTTTGTTCAAATGCGATAACAAATCGTAAATTGATTGAATGGAAAATGTAGATGAGGTTAGTTATTTAGTAATTAAGGAAAGGTCAAATTGATGTTTTGTTAGCATCAATATTTGCACTTAATGGTAACCGGGATTTGAATTCACAAGAGATATAAAGGAAATGGAGAGAATAATTCGGATTCGGTCAAACATAATGGTTTGTTTAATGTGTAGGCGTCAGTTTTTATTTGCTTCCAAAAGAAGACAAAAAAAAGATGATTAACGAGACAGTAGATGTGAATCAATGTTTGTTCCGATAACAATAAAATAGGTAAAAGAATGAAGGAAAGTCTTGTTGATTGATGATTACTTGTTTGCTCGATTGATTGAAGTACAACCAGTAAATTACAATTCGTTTCGTCTCTTGTTCAATACAATTCGTTTTTTCGAGGTTGATTGCTCACGACTCGTAAACTAATCGTTGGTAGTGTGGCGATATCTCCCATGCAGGCGTAAGTAAACCGAATTCAAGTGCTACTAGAACGCCAAATTCGGTCTGTAATAATTCTTTACGATTTAATCGAAATAATGATTCAATTTTCTATTACGAAAAACAAACAAAATTAATTTTTTTTACTAATAGAATAAAATTTTCTTTACAAACCTCCATTAACGTTTTCAAATCGGGCCCTTTTATATCATTCAATTTGGCCGATAACAACAAACAAGCACCGGCACATAGTTTACGATTTTGCTTGTTGATCAATGATTTTAGGATAAGCTTCTCAAAATAGACATATGCTTGTGCAATAGTCAAAAAATCTAAATTACACTATTATCATAAACAAAATGTGAAAGAAAAAATTGTTAATTGAAAATAATAACTAAAAGTTTAAAACAAATTACCTCATTTCGAGCAATCTTACACATCTCTTTTTTCAACGAACGTAATTTACTCAATGTTAATTGAATATATGGAAATCGTTCACGAAATTTATCGTTCAATTCTTTCTTTAAATCTTGTGGCTTAACATAATCGATAATCGATGTCTAGATAAAAGAAAATAAATTTTAAAATTAATAATCACTTTTAAACCATTATATTTCCACTCTTACCATAAATGTTGAAAATGTAAGTAGTGTACTATGTTTGCCAGCAATCAGTTCGGGATCATCCAACAGATATGGATGATAGACAAACTCCTTAACCGTACTGGGAAAATTGGTGGCGGTTGCTGCAAAATATGGCCAATTCATGGTTAAACAATCAACCATCAATGATGAGCCAGGTGTATGGGTCGGTGTGATGGCAGCAGTTCCCGGTGTTATCGTAGCCGACGATTGATCATTGTTCAACGATTGTTTCGATCCACCTTGTTGTTGTTTGTGGGTTGGCGACAATAGTGTAGGCTGTTCAATGGTTCCATTAACGGAAGAGGATGGTGACGATGACGAAACTGAATCAATAGAAGACATGGATTCATTTTGAAAACTATTGGCACGAGACGCTGTCAATGGAATCAGATTCAAATCGACATTACTGATCAAAGAGCCCGATGATGATATTAATGGACTCATCGGCTGAATTGAACCATTTGGATTGAACGATGTAGTCGTATTCGGTGATGTTTGACCATGTTTTCCAATCTGTTCAGGACCGAGTGACATCAGATAATTTGATCGATTCATGATTATCGAATTGTTAAATGCGATCGCCTCCGAAATTGTATTCGGTCGTGTTGTTCCTTCACCATTGTTCAACAATGAGATGAACGATATCTCATGTTCATTGTCGAATCCTAATTGAGCAAGAAGATTGATCGACGATTCACCATCAGCAATGGTCGATAGTTGTCGACTTCCTGAGATGTATCGTGTTTGTCGTTTGTTGTTCGAACTTAGATGATGAACCGATTCTTTTGCATCAGATCTAATCGAAGTGAGTAGTTATGAAAATTATGTTAATAACGTAAATTGAAATATAATCGATTTAAGATCAAACCTGCTTCCATGATGATGATGGTGATGGTGTGCATCACGTTGTGAGGCACGTTTTACATGGTTCATCGATAATGAGGAAAAGATTCCGATTGGACCACGCGTTTTACTTGTTACAAATATAATTCGTTCATCCTTGATTGGTTTATTCTTTACCAAGCAACATGTTTGATCATGATAGTTTCGACCACATCGAACCGGTGCTGAATTTGTAGGAAAATTAATCGAACTGTGATGCGAATTGGCCGAAGATGACCGATACGAACTGAACGATGTCGCTCGGAAACGATAACCACTGCTTACGGCTGTGGTCGAGCCTCCACCACATCCGGAAAGTTTTCCAACCGAATTTGAGTATCCTAAATTTTCTAAACTACCAAACGGACCAATCTTTGGTGAATCAGAATCGCCTCCAGTGGTGGTAGTAGATGTTGTCAAGTGACCATTCGAAATTGTCACCATTGATGAATCACATTGTTCAAGTTGTGACTCATTGTACAGACTACTGTTCGTACTGTTTGCAATTGAAGTAGATAAACTGTTGATTAAAACCCACCAAAAAAATATAAAATAAATAAATAACATTGATTTGTTATCAAATTGGGTGACATACCCATTGGGCTTCAGTAGATTATGATCCACTTGTAATTGATTTCGTTCGCCAATTGAACAATGTTGACATTCATAACATAACGAACTGGAATCCGAATGTTGTGAACTAATTGTTCGTTGTCGTTTCTTTATATCACAATCGTTTTCATCATCATAGACATCATCTTCATCGTCGTCGGGATCAATTGCCGGATCAACACAAATATGAAAATGATTTTCAGGTGGTGAACCTTCGGACGATAACGATGATGCACCAGAATAAACTGAAGAGGAAGTCTTTGGTCCATTCGTCATAATCGACATTCCAACCGCATTACAAGTATTTTGATGGTGATTATGATGACCATAATTGCTACCATCAAATGTCATCGAACGGGTTGCGGAAAAATCATCTCGTCTACGTTGAATATCCATCGCCTTTGTGGTGGTAGTGGCGAGAACCATGGTTTTCGTATTCTCTTTGTTGTCCAATCCATTATATATATGATGATCGTGATCTGCATAAATATAAATCAAATTAATTAAGGAAAAAAAATTCAAACATTTATCTACCAACCTAAATTTAGATGTGGATGATCAATCATACAATTTCCATGAATCATTTGATGATGTACAACATCGGGACTCGATGTTTGGTGAATGTTAACATTGAAAACGACACCCAAATTTGTGTCCCGATGTGAGCCATCCAATGAAATATTTGACAAAAAGGTTATAGCCGCTAAACGTCGCCGAGACTGTTGACGTTTAACGGTTGCCGCCATTTGATTGAACATATATTGGTGAGTGAACGCAAGGTTTCTCCCGTTTTGTTCTTCTGTTCTGTTCTGTTCTTGTACTTCACTGTGTCTGGTCTTGATACTATATTGTCAGTACGACAATCTCGATCAAATAGAAGGACTCGATTGATTCAGATAACAAGTGATGATACGTGTAAAGGGAAAATTTTAACCGACAACCTAGAAAATGGCAAAGGAAAACCGTAATGATGATTAAAATAAGGAATTGAGAACGGAAATGTCAATGAGTTGTAGGGGAGAGAGAGAGAGAGAGAGAGAGAAGAGAGGTATTGCCTTCACCAAAATAAGAAATCCCATGACATCAACAAGTGGTAACATGTGTGAAGGGAAACCTTGAAAATCTAACCAAAAGACAAATACAAACAACGAATACTTACACACGAATGATAAAATGTACACTTAATGTGTAAGTATTTAGTGATTTCTATTTCTATTTCGTCAATAAGAAAAAATATTTGTCGAAATCAAAAGGGCAAAAAAGCACGTTCATTTGTCAGTGGAACACTAATCGTAGTCGATTGTTGTTGATAAGATGAATGTGTTGACTTTCGCGAAGCGGCCAATTTCAATGATCTTGGTAATGATTAGCTTATTTTCTTATTATTATATTTTATCGCCAATTGCGACAATAATTATTGTAATGATGATTTTGGATATAATTTTTTTTCTCTGATCAATCACAAATCAAAAAAAAAAATAAAGTGGGAGACACAGATGGTAGATTAACATGAGAACGCACAGTGGTAGAAACGGAGAATCACAATGAACTGATTATCAGCTCAATCTGAAGTTGAAGTTTAAATTCATTTTGAAGCAGTAAAGAATATTTTCTTTTTCCATTTTTAAATTATTGACACTTTCTTATTATTAAAAATAAACTTATGAAAACTTAAAATGTTTAGTCATTAATAACATAACAAATAAAATCAGATTAATTCGATGATGATACCGAAAGGTTAATGTTTTTGCAACTTGTTCCGATCGATCACTTTCATCGTATTCGAATGATAAACATTTGCCGTTGGCTGACGGATTGAATGAAAACATTGGTTGAATCATAAAAGAGGCGTTGAAATTGTTGAAATAATAATAATAAACAATTAAAGATTGATTCACGGATGAAAGCATTGTTGAATGATAGATGTTTTTATGAGAGACTTGAAAGTAGTCGTAGTATGAAATAATGTTGATAGATTGAAGAGATGTGGTTAATATACAACTGGTAGTGAATCCAAACTAATATGATAGTTCACCGTAAACAAAAGCACGATAGTATAGATTGATCAAAAATGAATACAACGTTTTGAATTTCAATGGAAACTGGGGGGTTCGATATTCAAGTTTTATGATTTAATTGCAAACGGAAGCAAATGCAATTATCAATTAATAGATGCAACAATGTTCGAGAGAAAAACTTGAATGTGAATGTGCTGAAAAAACAATCAAACAAACACGACACGAGGCGAACCAGAGAATGGAATTCAGCTGCGACTGATTGCATTCATCAATGACTGGCTATGGTCAAAGTCGCAGCTTGCTGCTGGCATCGAATATTGTGGATCAAGCACGTCGAACGGTGTTTGCATATTTGCTTATAAATATACAATTAAGAAATATACAATAAGATTGATGATTATCAAATATCAGCCTAACCAATATTTCGTTCGGTATGTAGTGTTTAAAGCTGTTTTAAAACTGTTTTCGGTTTATATTACTGACTGATGAATCAAATCAACCTTGAAACTTCAACGCATAAAATATATCCTACAATATATATAAAAAGAATGAAAAACAAAATTAATAATCTATAACGAATGGAAAGTCACACATACCATAAACATCCGATTGAAAGAATGATGATTGTTATAAAAACAACAATATTGTTCAATCATGAGGTTGCATATGCTGCTTGCTGTAGTATGAAATATATATGTATCGAACTATGACGAAAGCTAGAGATTGAAATCAATCATTAATGATTAGTGTCAAATGTAATTCGATTAAACATAGAAATCGTACCGGTCGATTAAATGGTTCTATATTTTTGAGCCTTGTAAAATGTCAAAATGCTGGAAAACAATTTCAATTATTTCGTTAGAGGTAGTGAACGTAGAACAGGTGATCATCGATGAAATCATCAAGTTCAAACTAATCTGTTGCATTTTCAAATTTGTGTAATCAATTCATTAGCATTTGCTTCTTGCTGATGATGAAGAGCAAAGATCAAACAAGATTCTTTTATATGTTAGAGGAAACTTTGTGGACAATCAAAGAATGAATTAATACGTTGGTTTATCAGTAAATTAATGTGCGTGGTTTGAGATAATAAACTGTTTCTGTTCAATCCAGTTGATTGGTTAGTTTTTTAAACGTCATTAACAAACTATTTTGTAATAAATAAATAATCATGACTATATTAGTAAGTTGACATCTTATAAAACAATAAATACTTACTACTTTTAGTGTACGGATGTAATAATACAGCTTACGCTATCATATAAACATATATAAATTTGTGGATATAATACTGGTATATATACCAATAAAACACTTTGAAAAGGTGAATACGAATTACAATACTGTTGACAGTTTAGATCGGTAGTTTGGATGAATGGGAATGAATGTATGGATTAAATGACAATGTCATTTCACTTCATTTCAGGCCATAAAGATTGTTTAAAACTATGGGAACACCATCAGGAAAGAACAAAAAAAGTAAATGTTAATTAATATATAGTTTTATTATAAAACAAATTGGTTTGATATTTTATATAATCCAATGATGATTTAGTCCTTTTCTAATTTGGTTTCAATATATCATTCAAAAATGAGACATGCTAAGTACATATTAATCTATTTTAACGATTACCTTGAAACGATACATAAAGAGATATATAAATCATGAAAATTAGAAAAATTTTAAGTATATAGAAAAAAATGGAATGATTCTTGGGCACATTGTCGAAAGAATGTTTGTACGATATGACTGGTAAGGATACATTGGATGGCATTGACCAAGAAGCAAATATGAAATGACGAACTTAGACAAATTTATAAACTTTAGTAGTATCTACACTGGTTCTTGTATGTGGAAAAATAAACCAACAAAAAAAATAAAATAAAATAAAGCTGGCAACTCGCGCGCAATCCTATAATTAGAGACGGCAGCAACCAAACGGAGCGAATCATTTACAGCAGACAAAAAATGGTAGCGCAGCCGTGTGTTTGAAAATTGCAACAAACCAAGTTGTGTTCTCTTCCCGTTTTGTACCACTGTATTATCCCGGTTTTTGTTTGTATATGATTTCTTTAAAAAAAATGATGACGACGATGGTCGACAAATTATGTTGGAAGAGAAAAAAAGAACAAAGAAACAAAAGAACTTGGCTGACGTGTTCGTCGCAAATTTGGTCGAGTCCGACGAATATTGCAACACAATATTTTGAATGAAAGAGTGCAAATCCATATTTATACTTTGTAGTTCAAAGGAACTAAACTATAAAATAAACTATTATAATGTTTTTTAAAATCTAAATAATCTAAATAACTTGCTATACGTTGTATCAATATGTTGAATTGTGGAATGAAAGAAGATTTAACATACCCGGAAATGGTTAGTGAGAATCTTCAAAGGCAGCGACTTTGAAGGATGGGAAACCGTTCAAATAAATTTGTGGAAATTTGACAGAGAAAACCCCACAATTGCAACAAAAACCGATTGAATCCAATTTAAATCGGTTCAGTGAATTACGATTAGACACACTTCAACAGACACATATATAAATATAGATAAATTTATCAGAACGTTCAATGATATTTTGATGATTGTTATACTTTAGTGTAGTTCTGATTTACCACTCTTGTCGATTGATTGATTGTAAATTGATACTGATTGATATGGTGCTGGTTTTTTTGTACGTAAATATATTTATTCAAACTCAGATTTGATTGTTTGTTTAGGTTCAGGGGGTTTATAGGGTTGCACTAGTTGATGCGTTATGGTTTATCCCCTATTTTTTCGATGTATAGTGTAGCACGTATCATACTTCATCATTGATCGTCTTCAAGTTCCTACAGCAGCCTGATTTCTTCCGTAAAATGGAAAGCGAAAAACAATAACAAATCCGATCTCGAAGATATTTTGACGCTCAGAGAAACAGAGCGTAACGTGGTATTGAAAATAAAGTGAGAATCAGACCAACAATGAAACGAAACAAACAAAAAAATCCAGACTATACTTTGATAAGCACAAGTATAGAAATGTATAGAAGCGCAATGCTTATGGTTGATGATAGGCTTCACAAGGTGAACTTTGTTACGATTTTCACGAATCCACTCGTACAAGCATTTAATGTATAGGAATCAACCTAATGTTCCGTTGTATAGAGCACGATTCGTTCCGAACGGCACGGGGATGACTGTGTATGCAATTTTAGCACTCTATACAAAACGAGAGTAATGTTAGAGAGGGAGAGCAAATGTGGGGGGAGAGAGAGAGTTAGTTTCGTTATGTGAGTATATGTTTATATGTACAAAAAAAAGATGATCAAAATAGCGAAACATTCGACAGAGTCGGTGTACTCGCATCACGGCGCACCACTTACAGCCATCATTACATGAACATGCGCATCGTTCCATATGCATACATTTTTTTAATTCATTTATATATTGCAAATGTTTACTAATCGCCATCATCGAAAACTTGATGATGATGATGAAACAATTGCAATTTAAACATTCCAACAGTAAAGGTGAAAAGAAGAAATGGAGTCGATAGGGCTTGAAGAAAGAATTAAAATCTCAACAATTTAATAGTGATAGAAAAAACGGAAATGTTAAAAAAACAAGGTTAGATAAAAAAACTGTAATCAACCTTGAGATGTTTATTATATCAAAGGTTAGCCTAAATAATAAATAAAAAAATGAATTGATTGACACGTCATGGTCAATTTTGAAAGGTTTGAACAGAAATATTTTTTTTAAATTGCCTATCTCCTTTTTAGTAAAGATTATAAAGGTTTTTATTATATTATATAATAATGGATCATACCTAAAAGAAATAAAATATGGAATCTTTTTCTGTGTTATTGAACCACAAGTTGGGTATGTTGCAAGTGATAAGTTGAGTTTGATGAGAGAGAAAGAGAGTGCAGACGACGACGACGACGATTTTACGTATAAAGGAATGAGAATGATCAACGTGTTGCCTACACAACAAGAAAAACGCATCGATTGCGTTTGTTGACACCTGGTTTGGTGGTCGCGGATACGACCTATCTGAATGGATACTTTGATGATCATAAACACACGCACACGCTCCGTTGTATTGTTTTGACATAAACAAATAATATTTTTTTCAATTTATAAACAAAATCATTAAAATGCATCATATCGAAGTTAGTGTTGACGATGAAGACAAAAATGTAGGCCATCTAGAAGAAGCGGCCATTCGTCGCCGACAAAAGATACAAGAATTACGAAATAAACGAAAATTACCGGGTAATAACGATGATGACCCATCGATGACAATTGATCATAATTCGAAAGGAACAATTCCAACGTAAGAATTTTAAATTCAAAACAAATATATTGAATTAATACCTTTTATAAAAATTCAGACCAAAATTTCGAAGTTATGTGCCTAACGATACAAATCTACAAGAGGGCATAATGCCGGCATCAAAACCAGATAATAGTAAGTCTGATTTCGGACTACAATTTCAACTAAATAATATATTTTTAACTTTTTACTTTATATAGTCTCTGATCATATAAAAGATGTGCTCGATATTGTGCCAGATAATAATAGTAAAGCTTTAGCGGATGACATTGTATGAACTTGATTATTTAATCGATTTGTAAAAACAATCTAACAATTAATTCGGTTGTGTTTTAGGATTTAACAAAATTAGCACCGAAAAAGATTGATTGGGATTTGAAACGTAATATATCAAAAAAGCTGGATAAATTAGAACGTCGAACACAGATTGCTATTGCTGAATTAATTCGTAAGTTGTTATTGTTTTGGGATTACAATCATGTGATCGTGGTGGATTCCCAACAAAATAAAGAGAACGATGACTTAACTAAAATAAATTATTCAGGTGAACGAATCATGGGTAATAATGATAAAGTGCAGAGTTTGGATAAAGCTACCGAAGATTTGGATGCAGCTAATCGAAATATTGAAGTTGACGATGATGATGAATTTTAAAATTGTACAATAAATAAAATTAAATAAAATTTTCATAAAACAATGTATCTGTAGTCTTTAATAGTTGGTCTTGATCATTAACCAATGTCATAATTTTGTCCCAGCGATTCTTAGTAATTGAACTTAGTTGAGCTACATTTTCAGCAATTTTTAATAAGTGTTTCATTGATTTTTCAAAAACAGACGATTCTTGATTCCATTGTTGAGTTAAAAATTTTAAGTTCTGATACCATTTTTCGAAATAAGAAAACAAATTTCTCAAAGAATTAATAAGTTCTGGAAATTTTTCTTGAAATGTTTGAAAATTGGAACGTTGGCGAGATCGAAGGAGACAACGATCAAATTCATCACTTCGAATAAGAATAAAATTAATTATATTTTCTAAAAAACGTTGATAATTAATTGCACAATTTCTTAGTAATAAAACTATTGAATCACATTGGGTAATAAATGTTAAAGAAAGATCATATTCTTTTGAATTGATAGAAGTTTTTTGAAATTCAAGTTGAGAAACTAAAAACTCTTTGTTCGATTGTTGATTTTTTATGTTAACATGCAACAACTTCAAAAATAAGTCAATAATAATACTAAGTTGGTGTTTTAACTGATAAATTGTGTGATATTGACATCGATAATTAATAGTGAATGTTTGACTTATTATTTCAAAGCTTGATGATAATGTAAACTTTGGTAGCATTTTTAAATTAGTTATTTGGAGAACAGAAATCACAGAACAAATGACATATTTTCCGATAGTAGAATTTATCGAATGAAATTCAAATTGTCCATGGCTTAAACGATCACGAAATCTCAAACCTTCAGGAAATATAATCATATCCAAAAGTTGTATCATTAAAGGTTTCGGTAAAAAATGATAAAGTTTATTTTGATTCTTCAATTCAACTTTATTCAATTCAGTTCCTTTAACGATTTCTTCTTCACTTAGTGAATCAAATGACAATATTTCTGTAAATGTAACATAATATTCATGAGAAATGGCAGTTAAAAGACGATCTGATAAACCATTCAATGAGCAATAAAGAAAACGAAGATTTGATTCCAGTAGCGGCAACAACAAACAAAAAGAATAATTTTGGAATGAAGAGCATTCGGAATGAAATATCATATCGATTGCAGCCAACCATAGCGGTTTCAAAGTATGATGTATAGCCGGACATTGATTTACAAGATTCCTTAAGTTTAGTTAAAAATTAAACAATAATAAAAAATATATAAATGTTTCTTACTTAAAATAGACGTAATCAAGTTCAATAGGATCTAATAAATTTTGTATTCGGTCTGCAAACTCATCAAAGTTGTACAACTTTCTTTGAGGAATTTCATTTAATTTCAAAAGATTGCTCTTGAGATTTACTCCTATCGATACAACGATAGCAAGAAGAAAATAATAGAATTTTGAATAGTCAATTTTTGACAATGATTTTTGAGATGAATGATTAGTGCAATTGACGAACCCATGCCAAAGAATGTTTCTTAGATTGACTGTAATAGGAGGACCAACAATTGTTTTCAATAAGCGAATTAATCTAATACCAATTAAATTTTCCAATTCTGGCATTGTCAATAACACTTTCAATAACGGTGGAACAAAATGAGATTGGGTTAAAACCAAGTTACCTAATGTTTGCTCCAAACCACTAAGAAAAATGAAATTAAAAATAAAAACAATGTTCTAAAGTTAATCTAACCTGGTAATTATGTGCAACGCTAGAATATCACGAACCATTTTTTCATCAGAAAAAGTTTCGTGAAACAACCTTTGTTGATAATTACAGGCAATCGTAATTGAATCAATTAGAAATAATTTCCAATTACCAGTCCAATATAGATTTGGTTCTAAAATGTTCAACAATTGTTGACCAGTTCCATCAATTGAGACGATAGAATGAAACCGATTATAAACATGATTGATAATTGGAACAATCGATATCAAATAATCTTTCATCTCATCAATTAATTCTGCTTCATATGATACATCTTTAGTGGTTAACAAGTGGTTCAATTCAATATCTAATTGTTCATAATTGAATGATAAATCTGAATTTAATATATCAGAATTGAGGTTTTCATGAATTGGATCGAAAACAGAGGACATTAATTCGAGAACATGTGAACTGAAGAATGTTTCACTCTGGTGTTGCACATCAATCGGTTGGATTGTTGATGAATCCATGTTTACAAAATTTCCAAATAGCCCGGTATTATGGAAACATGAAACATGTGGGAAAAAGGATAAAACCAAAACAAGTTTTGAGAGAAGTTAATGGGAAAGATGTGACATCTGGTATCAAATGTGGGATACAGGAATCGGATGAAGCATGCGCTCTCGGCAGGAAAAGAGGCATGCATGTTGCCCTCACACCACACACACACACACACACTCGTTCATACTCACACTGTGGGAAGCATGCTCGTTCTGTATCAATCGTCACATTGCATCTCGGTTATCAATTTCTTTGTAAGAAATTGGAATATTCTCCTTATCATTCATTATCTTTAATTAGATTCATTAGTAAAACATAAATAATTGTATCATCGTTTTTCACAAATCGTTAAATAAATTAACCTTGAACTGTTTGAAGAAAAAAAAAATTGTGGACGAATCGTGGCAAAAGCACGCTGCCGTGCATCGACCAACTCATCATTCATAATTGTAATATAGGAAAAGCGAGCACGTGCTTATCCAAAATAAGAATTTAAGTTCAAATCGAACAATAATAAACAAAATGCAACTATCGACGATGATCAATGGGTTGGCCACCACCAAAAGTCATACGCCAGCAACAATGTCGAAAAATAGCAACCAATTACTCTGTCCGTCAGCCATTTCTCCAAATGGTTCTTACTACTCCGTTTCAACCCATGATGGACAATTACATATTTGGGATACAAAAACGTCAGCATTGGTAGCTGATTATACACCGACGGCACATCTATCGGCAACATGTGTTCGATTGGTTTGGCCATCTTCTTCCATCAATCGTTCATCAATACTATCAAATGTAAGCAATAGTTGTTCGAATAGTTTTACTTCATTTTTTTACAATTTTACCACTTTAAATAGTCGCCGAATAAACGACGAAAACGTCATAAGCAATCGAATGAACAAGATGTAACAAATGAAGTTGAAAGACTCGGTTTGATAGCTATTGGTACGGCAAATGGAAGCGTTATGTTGTTTAGTACGAAGAAGAATGAACTTCATTCACAGTTGACATCGAAAAATGGAGATGGACACTGTGCACAAGTTAACGATATTGCATGGTATCCACAAACGGATTCTATATTCACATGTTCCAATGATAAATATGTGATCGAATGGTCCATAACGAAATCGTCGATCAAAAGGTATAATATATAAATTGTGTTAAAATTTCTTATAATAAAAACAAACTTTTTAGCAAACACATGATGGATCGTTCTTTACCTATTACATCGCTTTGCATTATTAATGAACAACGTTTGGTAACGGCATCAAATTCAATCAAACTATGGAATTGGAATACAAAACAGTTGCTTATGACCTATAATGGTCATTCAAATGAGGTTCAACTGTTGCGTCCACTCTTGTTTGGTTCATTTGAAGATGGTTACGACATTCTTCTATCATCGGCATATTCCGATCGTTACATCAATGCATGGTATGTAGTTGAAACGAGAAATGTGTATCTACTACGAATAATTTACAATGGAAATTTTTATTAGGGAATTGAAAGAAACTGAACCAAACACAAACTCAATTGCAACATTTGCAATGGATGATCAACCAATCAACATGGAATTATCTTATACAACCATTAATAATGTATGTGTCTTATTTTGTATTAATCTATTGTCAAGCATTTAACAATCTTGAAATATTTTTCTATAGATTGTTTATATATTATCTATTTCACGGACCGGTTATTTATATATTTTTGAACATCAATTTAATACCAACAATGAATTTTTTGAAACATCATCAAGCCCTAGTAAATTAAATGGTACACCTAACAAGAAACGACAAACCAATCAATCAGGTTCCACGCCTATTGTGCCTAAGATTAGACTCGAAATCAATTCTTCAGCATTTAATATGAATAATAATTTTATAGAGTTTCGTAACTCTGCAGTAAAAATGCCTTCACATCAGCTTCCGTTTCTATGTGTACATTTAAACGCCAATTTATCGACGTCCAATGATAAAATGAATGGACACAATCAAGCAATGTTGATGATAGGTTACGGTAACGTAAATCGTCCGACATTTGAATCGATCACATATTCTGAATGTGAATCGTATCATAAAAATGGTGGGATTATGGAACGAGCCGATACGACTCGTGATCAGATGAAGCCAATTATGATTACTGATGATGCAATATCTAATACAAAAATACGATCGAATCATTATCGTAATAATAAGGAACTCGATTCTACCACAATCATCGGTCCCGCCGGTTTCGTTCCCACACAACCATTGTTTAACAATTTTGGCCAAGAAAAAAATGGTTCTCAATTGAATGGTGACGAGAATAGTGGTGATGACGAAGAAGAAAAACATAACCCGGAAACAAATAATAACAATTATTTTGAAGGTGATGAAATTGTCAAAACGAAGCGTACAAAATCGATAAAAAAGATGACGCTCGGTGAACGTTTGGTCGAAGTGACTGAAAAGGAACAACAACGACAAGTAGAAGCGAAACAAATGCGAAAACGTTCACGTCATTCAGAGTCGACAATGATGGAACAAGCAAACACCGACAGTTTAGTTAATGTTCTAATTCAAGGTTTATCAAGTAAAGATGTAACCATGTTGAAAACCGTTATCGAATGTAAAGATGAACAAATAATATTGAATACAATCAAAAAATTACCTGTTAACTTTGTGCCAATGTTGGTTGCTGAATTACAACGTGGCCTTTTCCGAAACGATGATCATCAAACGACTTATCTCAAATGGATTAACTTGGTATTGAAAACAAAAATTAAATACTTGATGACCGTAAGTTTATATAAAGGATATATAAATTGGATAATGATAAATTTCTTTGTTCAATAGGTTTCCGATATTTCAAAAGAATTTCTTTCCTTAAATCAGTTGTTAATGGCAAGGACTGCCATATTGGATCGTTGCTATCAACTAAAAGGGCGACTCGATATTATGATGTCACAGGTATGGTTTTGATTTCGTTCTTTTAGTAAACTTGAGTTTAACAATTGTATTTTTTAAATTTAACAAAAATCAAGATGAAACCACAAAAATATACTAGATTATTGACAAAAATCGAGCCGCAGTTGAAATACGAATCGGATTCTTCGGAATCGGATATTGAAATAGATGAAGATGAAGAGGCCGACGATGTTTCATCGGTCGACCATAAAGACCTTATGAATGATAATACCGATGATGATGATGATAATGATGAGGTCGACGAAGAAGAAGAAGGTGGTGATGAAGAAATGTACGAATCGGGTGTTGATAACTGTTCAGCTGATGCTGATGAAGAAAGTGATGGTGATTATGAAAACTTTGACGATTAATGTGATGACCATTTTTTGCCATTTCTTTTCCAAATGAAAATCAATCCAAAAATTTTACTCCATTTTTCAAGCATCTATTATATGAATAATTATATATTTTTCTTTTCGTTGACTTAAATAAATTTTTTCTAAAATTGATATTTGTTCTAAATTAAGAATTTATATTCATTTAAAATCATGAAATCATTTCATTTTGAAACATAATTATTTTATTTGTTTTGAAAATTGTATTTTGGAAATGTATCGTTTACATATCGAATTTCGTTGGTCATTTTTCTTCATATTCTTTATTTTACAGATTTGTCAATCGATGATGATTAATAATAACCAAAGTTGCTTACATGTTACTTCGTTTCTTAATTTATACAATTCAAAAATGATATTGTTCTTCGATGACAAACGATCAATGTCGATCATTTTCGATTCGAAATCAAATCAAACTGAACATTATTTTTATATTGAAAACCAAATTTATTTCAAAAACAACTCGTTGTTACCGATTTTCAATCTATGGAACTCAACAAACGTTCTCGGATTAGATCGAATCGATATCAGTGTAGTTTTTGGCAATCCAAATACTCAAATTCAGTTTCTGTTATTGATTAAGATTCAGGTAAGAAATTGTTGTCGTTGAAACGCACCTTTACATATTTTGAAGTTACGTTTTTTTTCAATTTAGTCTGACAATATTGAATACCTGATCATCAACAATGAACAAAAACAAATAATCACCTTTGGAGATGGACAACAATTGTTTGGTATAACAAATTGGCAACACAAAAATCGTTGTCTTATAAATTTGATTAGCATAATATCGATCGACATTGGAAAACATTTGATCATTTGCCAATTAATTGATAAAACAAATATGACTACCAATAGTTCATATCGATTTTATCACGCAACAATTGATTCAACAATTTATCGATATTTTAAACTAGAAATTATTCCAATGGAAGCCAACGATCATCATCTATCAATGAACGATAAAAATTGGATAATCATTGCTAAACGATTGGAACAATCTTTAACTAACTTTAATGGATCTAACTTTAATTCAATCAATCTATGGAATAATGAGATCGTCGTCTGGGGCAAGGATCAATGTGTGATTCGATCATCTGAACAAACATTTGTAATTGTCCTAGAATCATTACCAAAACCGTTTTTAAATGATCGAAAAGAATACCAATTTAAAGTAAATAGTGCCTTTTATCAATTCATATCTACCGGAATCATCTTGTTCAGTTTTCTATTCAATCTAATCATTTTGAGATTATTATGGAAAATGACAATTCAATTTGCCGATTGTTTTCACAATTCTAACTATTGCTTACAAATGGAGCCGATTTGGTTATCAAATAATGATTTGATGTAATTAAGAATTAAGAATGAAATTCGTACATACAATATTTTCAATAAATTATTAAATTTACAGAAATCAAAATCTAGTTAAGTTTAAAGTTTTTCAATTCATCTTCGATGATTGGTTTAACAATTTCTGTTACCAATTGACGAGCTTGTTTGTTGGCTACTTCAACAAAAATATCGGCAATCACATCGATCAATGGATCCAAAAGTCCCAAACCATGAACTTCGACTGTTACACCTTTAAGTTCTTCGACGTAAAACTCCTTCAAAGAAGGTTTTCCCGTTGTTGCGTCTAATGCGATCGCAAAGTTCAATTTGATCAATCCAATTTTAACATCAGCCTTCAAGTGTGGATGAATGATCTTTCCCAAATTGACCGTCAACGCTGAATGAAACTTAACATTAGAATCACCCAAATGCAACTTTGCGCCGAACGATCCATTTTCGTTGAACATAACGGCTTCACCAACTCGATGAGCTTTACTCAATCCAACCACAACTGTTTCTCGGATGTCAATGGTTCCCTTCAAATGGATAAGACCAACCTTCTTATCGAGTGGCATCGAACCATCTGGTACATGCAATGGATCGAAACCATCCTTTGTTACAATCGATTTTATGATTTGATCCACAAAATTATCTGCTGTATCATCACACGAAACTGGTGGTTGTAAAATACATGAAGCAAATTATCAATAACAATAATAAATACAATGGAAAAATCAGTCAACTTACCAGCGGCGACCAACAAAAGGGTTAATGCCAAAAATTTCATCATCTTGTATTATTTATGAAGGGTTTGATTTATGTTAGACAGCCGAACAATGATTATTAGATTTAATCCTTGCTCCATTGTCTTATATTGAAAAATTTTCAAATTTTTTTGCACTTATTTACAAAATCTAATCTATATAAATAAATACCTTTGAATTGGCATATGGCATATGCCTATTAGTGGGGTAAAACCATCTCCGGGAGAAGCACTTCAAAATTGGAAAACTTAAGAGTTTGATTGTTATCTGTGTAGTTTGGAGAAAAATGGTTAACCTTCATTAGATAATAGGTGTACCTTACAAGTGCGTATTTTAAAATTAAAATTAATATTAAACAAATAATTAAAATTTTAATGATCAATTACAAAAAAAATACAATCAAATTATTGTTTTTAAACTAATAACTTGATTACGATCGAATGTTTGAAAGTTGGCAAATTTAAGATAAAAGTAGTTCAACTAATGTTGAAATGATTTTGTAGATTTAACATCTTATATGATTGAAGGATTGTTTGTTTTGTAGATCAATTGGTAATGGACAACACTACAAAGAATGGTAGTTTCATTTCACCAATGATCACATCAAACTATTCAAACTATCAATATCAAAACATAATCGATTCTTGTGCCTTGATCGTCCACTGTGAACATCACAATCGTGTTGCATTGTATACGACAGTTGATACAAAAACCCAAAACAGATTTCAATGGTTTCCATTCGCTTATACTCAGCCAAGTCAAACTTGGTCTCAAAACTATCGTTCAATACTATCATTAATCATTGGACAACCATTAAAAGATCAAATGATCAAACAGATCAATTGTTTAAATCTATTTCGATTACAATTATCACGGAATCAACGTTTCGTAACACGTTTAATCTATTATATTCAATTGGATTCATCAAAAATTGATCTATGTAATACTGCAACGTCACCTATTTCCATCGAATGGGTTTCAATCGTCGATGCAAGCAAGGGACGAATTGGTCAATTTTGGGGCCCAGAAATTGAATACTTTTGTACGGCAATCAACCAGAAACAACCATTAATTGGTGGTGTTATCATGGAGTATAGTCTTCGTGAGGCATACAATGTACAATTTTCTAATCATGAATTTAGTTCTATTCTAAATGGATCACAAATAACACAAATTGACATTCAACGAATATATGATGATTTCATCGAACATTGCTTTCCATGCTTCCCAATGAGTAGAACATCGTTTGAACAGTATTTGATCAAACATCGAATTGAGACTAACATGGAACGTTTAAAACATTATTGGAATGCATGGAAGAATCATTCAAATTCACCTTTCATGACATTTCATGAGTTATTGATTGGTTTGGTTATCATCGATCGGTATACGAATCATGGTGAACTAAGATTGCGATACATTTTCAAGTATGTGTATATGACAATATTATGTTTGTTTTTTATATTTTGAATATAAATATATATTGTATTTATAAGATTTTATGATCGAGATAAAGACGGAAAGTTAAATAGAATAGAACTAAAAACATTAATTCAAGATTTGATGTACCCAAATGTGGTGACAACAGATAAAATCGAAGAATGTTTAAATGAAAAGTTTTTTCGAATTAAACTTTATTTAAACTCCCGAATGCCATCAAAGTTGGTTAATAGAGATTGTAAACAATCTAAAGAAGTTACCGATTTAACAACAATTGACTTTGAAACGTTTCTTGTATCGGTTTTGGAACGAATCATAACTGGAACTTCTCGTCTATGTCGTTCTTGTGTTCCCGTATTTAGTTCAATTCAACGATCGTTCGTTACACGTCGATTGGAGCAAACATTTACCAAAAAATATTCATTTAAACAAATCATAACCAATAATAATAACCAAATGACCAAATGTTCCGGTTGTATATCAAAATCGACATTTCAATTAAGTCAACATGTAATAGTATTGAACGATCAAAGGCGTATGAAGAGTGTGTTCAAGAATATTGATCAACAATCAAGAATAACGACTACTTCATTATCAAATCATTCGTTTGAAATTCAATTTAATAATCGAGCATTGGCCAATCTATATTTGAAACGAATACGTGATTTTTGTCGATCAAAATATAAAGGAACGGCACGAAAATATAATGGATTATTTGAAATGATGCCAAAAGTTGATCATCATTTATTTGAAGCAGAGATTTCAGCAATTTGTACTGACGTTCGTCAAGTATTACTTCGTAATAAAGAACATATCATTGATCTACAATCACCAATAATTGTAATAGGTGACATTCATGGCAATCTTGAAGATTTGCTTACATTGGAATCGATCCATTGGTCAACAGTTCCATTTTTTACAGGAAAACAAATACTTTTTCTTGGAGATTATGTCGATCGAGGTCGATGGTCATTTGAATGTGCAATTTATCTATTCTGTTTAAAGATATTAGCACCGGATAAGATTACATTGTTACGTGGCAATCATGAGGTTCGATCGGTTCAACTAAATTATAGTTATGTTGATGAGTTGAAATCCAAGTACGGTTCGGAACTTGGCCTACGATTATTTGAATATACCAATAAAGTATTCGATTGTCTTCCATATTGTGCCATTGTAGATCGTGTCATCTTTTGCGCTCACGGTGGTAAGAATTTTCTATAAAAAAATCGTGATTTTAAATTCTCAAACTGCTATTCATAGGTATACCATATAGCAATATTGGAATAAGAGAATTATTACAAAAATATCCAAAAATTACGTCAGATATTGAAATGGAAGGTTTTGAAATACTTTGGCAAATATTATGGTCAGATCCGGTTGATAGTAAAGAACTTCGTAATGAATATGAATTGTTGATCGATCTTGCAAACCGATCTAAATCGAAAACCAAAAGTAATCGTCACAATCAATATAGAAATATGGTTACGCCAGAAGATCAATTGATAGCATCAATGTATCAATTTGGATTTCTACCGAATCGAAAACGTTGTACGGCATATCTGTTCAATGAGCAAGCATTCAATGAATTTTGTACGATTAATCAATTCACCCATATGATTCGGGCCCATGAGGTACCAATCAATGGATATCGTTTTCACTTCAAATATCGATGTATCACCACATTTTCCTGTTCTCACTATTGTGGACATAATAATCAATGTGCTGTCATACAGATCGCCGACAATCGAATTCGTGTGCTTCAGATCAATACGATGATGAATAATCCAGCAACCACATAATCTATACGAGTAATGTATCCGGAAACTTTTCGGAATGCGTTAGAAACACAATAGTTAAGAACAAAATAAATGGTTTAAGTTATTTATTCTTTAAATGATTCTACCAATGTTGATTCGAATCGTTCAATTGCGTCTCGATTGTTTCGAAACTTTTCATTAATGATCGGCACTAATTGTATCAATTGGTCTTGGTTGATGATCAAACGACCCTGAATTATTAAAGGCATCTCAATTCGATTATTACTTCGTACTGCAACTGTAGAACGTCCTTTTGTTGATATGATCATACCGGATTCACGAAGACCAGATTGTACGGCTAAACGTACTAATTGAGATGCTGAATCGATTGATTGTGCTCGAATATGTAAAATTAATGGTTCAAATTTGAGTGTCGCCGAATCTAATTCTTTCTCTAATGCTGATTCAACGATTGTTCGTGCAAATTGTTCCCCATTTTCAATTTCTGGGCCATGCGAAACGAATAACCAATCACGACCTTCCTTTATTGTTGTAGATGACGCCATTTTTTGAGTACCAGAAACAATCACACGTCCAGAACATGAACTGGTCGTATAATAATTTCGATTGGAATTGATAAATTTCACCAATTCGACTATAGGTTCATCAATTTGGCCAGCTATACTTCGATCAACCGATGAGAGAGCTTGTTTTTTTGCATTTAAAAATTGTGGATCATGGTTTGGTTCATCTCCAGAATCATGATTGTGATGACAATCCATCGGTTTATATTGGTAATGATAACTGAGTCTAGTTTTCAAGATCACGGTCTTCACTTGGGACACGTGACACTGAGTACTCTATACAAAGTCAGCTGGTCAGCTGTTTCTTGTTTTGCCTGCATGACCTACTATAAGTAAATGTGAGAGACACATTGGAATGTGGAAAATAGTTTTCTGGTTTTGTAGGATATGTGCCAACGTCAACGACTAAATGTTGGTCAATAGTGTTCTTCATGCCCTGTTGATTTCAAATCAATTCTTTATTTACTGAAGCCAAACATTAAGAGTTATGGGAAGTTGGTTAATTTTCAGAAATATTGATTGAAGACTTTATTTTGCGTTCAAAAATGGCTTTTCTACGATTTGTAAAAAATGCTACGGTAGTTGGTGGTATCGGTTATACATCATATGTTTTGCATCAAAGTGAATTGTAAGTTTGGCAATAATAATAATAAAAAATATCGTTTATATAACTATAATTGGACTTTCGTTTGAATAGTGATGTACAAAGTATTGGCTTATTTCGTTTTGGTCGTGCAGCATGGACCGTTGGTTGTATAGCAGCCGATTATCGGTTTTCGGTAGTAAATTTAACCGATGATTCTGATTCAACAATGAAGGCGTGGTCGGAATGTCATCTTCGTTCGGCGAATCGTTTATTGAATCTATGTTCAGCAAATGGTGGCGTTTTCGTAAAAGTGGGACAACATATTGCAGCATTGGATCATCTGGTACCACGAGAATATGTCGATACGTTGAAGATACTTCACAATCGAGCACCATTAACTAGTTTGAAAGATATACGTAAAGTAATCAAAAATGAATTAGATGCCGAATTGGAGGAATTGTTTGACGATTTTGAGCCGACACCATTGGGAACGGCATCATTAGCACAGGTACATCGTGCACGATTGAAGGATGATGGACCCGTTGTTGCCGTAAAGGTTCAACATCCAAACGTACGGAAGCATAGTGTGGTCGACATAGCTACCATGGAACTATTGGTCAATTGTGTTTCAAAGTTGTTTGCAAATTTCGATTTTCGCTGGTTAGCCGAAGAGACTCGTCGAAATCTTCCATTGGAATTGGATTTTTACAATGAAGGCATCAATGGGGAACGTATGGCTGATATATTGAAAAAATTTCCATGGGTTAAGATACCGAAAGTATGTTTGATTTACATTTTCTATTTTTCCCGATTCTCATAATCATTGTTCTTCATCTTCAAGATATATTGGAAATATACGACCGAAAGGACCTTGGTGATGGAATTCGCTGAAGGTGAATTGATTTCGAATCGAGATTACTTTCTTAAACAAAAAATAGATACCGTTGAATTATCGAATCGAATCGAAAAGATGTATAATGAAATGATCTTTATCAACGGTACGGTACATTGTGATCCACATCCAGGAAATATATTGGTTAAAGTTCATGAATATGGCGGTGAATTTGATATCATTCTATTGGATCATGGACTTCATACGGTAAGTTTATTTGAATGAGTTATATTTATTATAATTTATCATTGTTTACAGAAATTGACCGAAGAATTTCGTGAAACATACAGTGGAATGTGGATTGGTGTACTCGAAGGCAATGAACCACAAATTATCGAATGTGCTAAAAAACTTGGAATCTCCATTTCGAAACATCATGCACAATTGTTAAGTTGTATGATATCATCCAAACCATGGTCAGCGGTAAAACGTGGCCTCGCCAATGTGCCAGATGCAATTACTCGTGGAAAAGAAGATGAAGAGTTGAGAAAGAATGCATCGAAATATTTTGGTGATATCAACAAAATATTAGCTACCGTCGATCGTCAATTGTTACTTATTATGAAGACTAATGATTTGATACGATCGATCGCTAAATCGCTGGGAAATGATGAACGAAAATCATTTTTGACGATGACACGTTCCTGTTTTAAAGTTGATAAGATGCGACGTCTTCGTGAATCACCGGGAATATTTTCAAGTATCCTCATCCATCTTGGGGCTTCTTGGTTCTTCTTTAAACTAAGAATCTATTCATTCTATCTTTGGTTGACATATACACGACCAAATATTCAGTTAGGCGATATCTATTTAGCTGAATTGGAGTCAGCTTAAAGTTTTATTTATGGATTTTTTCCAATTCATTTGTTTCTGCCAGATTAGAATCATTTTTCAAATTTATATTTTAATTTTACTAATTTATTGTTTTATAATGTTTATAAATATATAATGAATTGTTATCGGAATTTACATAGAACAAAAACAAGATAGAGTTTAATGAAAGTTGAATGAACATGAGCAAATACATTGGATGGAAATAGATGACGATTATATAGGAAAATAATTTGTCTGTTTTGCTTTAATGATTAAGTTTAAACGATTCTATTATGTACTTATGGTTAGGTGAGTGTGGATGAAAATCGATGAAAACATTTGGCAATTAGAATTGGTGCTTGATGTTTAATGAAAATGATGAGACGAACAGAATGAAATGTAAAATAGAGATTATTGTCATTGGAGATCGTAATCATGGCTTCAATTTGATCAATGGTATTTGTTTGGATCGCAAGCATACGTCGCAAACCCATTCGGCGTAAATTTCATTCTTCAACAGAATAAAGGCACGCTCACCAAGACCGGTACAGGCTCGATGAAACCAAAAGTTACAACCGGATTCGCACAAGATACCTTGGTCCGATTCGGTTACCTCTTTGTGACATATTCCACACGGATAGATGGGTGGTGCATTGGGATTGTTCGGATTGAAGACCATTGATTGTTCGGGTGGATAGATTCGACCGGGCATCATTGGAGGCGGTGGACCACCTCCACCAGGACCCATCGGCCCACCCATTCTTGGAGGTGGTGGACCATGTGGTCCCATACGTTGTGAACCCATCATCGGTCCGTCTGGTCCCATCATACCGGGTGGAGGTGGCGGACCACCATGTGGTGACATCATTCCATTGCCCATCATCATCATTCCATGTGGAGGCATCGGTCCATTCCCGCCACCTGGTCCCATGTTTTGTGGTGGTGGACCCATACCCGGTGGCGGAAGATGTGGCATCATCGGTGGAGTATCATCAAATGGATTCGATGCATATAATGTATCTCCATATCCTCCATGCGGTTGTGGCGGCATATTATGTACACCGTGATGATGACCGACGCCGCCAACGTGATGATACATTCCCGGTGGTGGACCATGCATTCCAATCATCGATGGGTCCATGGATCCATTCTGCATATGATGTGGCATAGGACCAACATTTGCATTGGCTGCAGCAGCAACCGCAGCCGCAGCTGCTGCTGCACGATTTGTTGCCGCTGATCCTCGACGTTTCTTCGTCGTCTTCGGTGCCGGTTCACTTCCATCATCGTTCAATGCATTGGCAGCCTTCTTCGATTTTCGCTCACGTGGCATTTTTACTTAAATGTTTTAACTACTGAAACGATGATGACGGCGATGAAGTAGGATAATTATATGAGATTATAATTTCTTAATTCATTAATTACATTACAATTGACGATATGTTGACAAACGATGATGAGAATTATTTTGAATATCTCGGAAAATCATATCATTTTACACCACCGCACAATTATTTGATTGGAAAAATTAGTCACGATTATTGATTGTTTTCTACTGTAATATCATCGATGATGATCATGGATGAAGAAGTAACAAAAGAACAAACTAGACATGTTGGACACAACCACCAGTGAAGACACAGACAGAACAAAACACACAAAATGGGTAACGTCGTTTGTGAAGCAAACGTTAGCTTCTAAGTTTAAATTCGTTGACTATTTTGGTCGTTGGCTTTTTAATCCATTTTTGGATATCACTTTTAATAACAACTTTAATCTCAAAATTTAACTAAGAATCTTTATTTCGCAATGTCAAAATCCGAAAATTCTTCAACAATGGGTCCACCGGTTTCTATTCCTACGAAAACAAAACCAAATTTTAAATTACCAGTAGGATCTGCCTTTTCAATTATTGCTCAAAACATGGGTCGGCAATTGAAACCATTGGATTCGCTACAATTTTCAAACAAAATCGCAGATTGTAAGCAGATAATCGACCAACATAATCAAGACGCATTGATGAAACATCAAGTGATAAAATTATCTGATGATAAGACTGATGCATTGAAACCAAAATTATTTACAACTCCAGTTTCAAAACGAGAAAAGTTGGCTGAGCTCCGTGCTCCTGGCACCGTCCCAAAAGGTATTAAATAAATAGTTTATTTATTTTTTTAATTATATATTTTTGTAGACTTTAAATGTGAACTTTATTCTAACATTAAATATGATCCGAATTTTGTTACCGGAATTCCAATGGTAAAACCGAAAAAGACTACTAAACCAGTACCATTTAAGTTTGCAACTTCTAAATTAGATGAAGAGAGACGTGAATTGGGAAAACCTTATTTTAAATAAATGTTTCTTTAAGGTCCATTTTTACTTTCTACAACTTTATCTAATATTCACTTAGAAAATGATTTTTATTAAAAATTTAAAGTTAACACTATGAATTTTAACGTTTGCATTGGATGGTTATATTTTAGAAACGAAATCAGATAAAGATTAATGCAGTATATTAGATTGATATAATGAAAATCCCATATATTTGAATTTGTGGGATCAAAATAATTTTTTTTTATTTTCAGGGTTGTCAAATGATATTATATTATATTCAAACTTCTGCTTCAGATGTTATCTCAAATTTGTACGTTTCCAAATTTTCGCCAGCATGTTCTTCCTCATGTTTCGCCAACGTTTCGGAATCACTGGCTACGAAAGAACAATTGGCGCCAGCACATCGATACAATACTTGAGAATCATTCATTGATTTACGTTTCTTCTGTGGTCGTTTCACTCCTTTATGCGAATGAGTAATGTGCTTGTTGAGATCGCCGTTTCTTTTGAATCCTTTTCCGCAACCCTCATACGGACAAAAAAAGTTGCGTAAATCTGAATGAGTCAACTTGTGTACGTTTAACGTATTCATGTAATAGGTAACATATTTGCATTGTGGAAAGTCGCATTTGAATACGGGCTGTTCATTTGAATGGGTCAGCACGTGAACACAGTAGGCCTTCCACGACTTATACACTGCCTCACAATTTTCGTAACGGCATCGATACAAAACATTCTTATGTATATTACGGTGACGATTATGATTTCCACTGTCTTTACTTAACTTGCCGCACACCTCGCATTTGTATTTTCCACCATGTTGATTATTCTTATGTTTGCCCAATATTGATCGAAAATGTGTTGTAAAGGTGCAACCATGAAAGTCGCAATGATACGCTTTGATCGTATATTGATGATGTCGTTCTTTAAGATGGGAAACCAGTTCTGATTCGGAATCGAATTTGATCAAACATAATTCACATTCGTCAGTTATAGGGCTATCGCCTTCGCACAATACTTCATGATTCGAATCTAAAACAAATTAATCATTTTTGGAATTAAAAAAATTATTTGAGAACTTACTCGATTCATCCATATCAACTCGTTTGTCATCTTTGTTTGTATTAAAAGAGAAAGCAGTTGATAATTAATTATAATACGAAACCTATTATTCCATATATTACCATTCTCATCCACTTCGACCACATGTTCAGCTTGAATTTGGCCAGAATTTTCATCGTCAACTTCCATACCATCACATGGAATAACATTGACAACATTTTGTCCATCATTCAACGTTTTAACATAAATTATATTTTCCTCGTTATTTTCATTTGATGATGATGCAGTTACAGATCGAGTAACCATTGAAGTTGTAGTCGCATTTGAATGAGCAAAATCAACTTGTACGATAGATTTTTTACTTTCTTCGCCTCCAAATTCTTGTTTAGCTTTCGAATCGCCAATTGTTTGATACCCAGAATTGTCATTTAAGTCATCTAAAAATAAGTAAACATTAAATTAGTTTAAATTAAAAAAATATTTGCTAAAATTACCATTGTGACACAATTCCATGTGACGAGTCAATTCTTTTTCACGATAATATCCCCGTTTACAATTTTCTACGACACATGTGAAACGTTTCCTACCAGCACCATGTTTCGTCATATGGAGATTAAGATTACGACGTCGTTTAAACGCCGAATTACATCCATCATATTCACATTTGTGTTTATAAACCAAAGATCTATCTTTATGAATTAACGAATGTGTATAATATGATGCACGATCCTTGAAAACTCGACTACATCCATCATATTCACATTTGAATTGTTTTGAAATTGCAATTCCATGAACATTCTGTTTATGTCGATCCATTCGTCCAACATAGATATCGGTATAGTCGCACATGTCACAATGAAGTTTTTCCTATTAAAAAATTTTGTTTAAACACATTTTAGAAAAGAGAATATACCGAACAAACCTTTCGTTTAATATGTAGTTTATAATGTTGAGTTAGCATCGTTTTCGACTCAAACATTTCGTTACACATTTCACATGTTAGAGTAACTTCCGGATGATAATCTTTTTCATGTTGAAACATACGGTGAATGTTGAATGGCATCTCACAACCTTCATGATTACAAACAACCAATGGATCATCAGTATGTTCCAGGATGTGAGCTTCCAACTTGAGTCGGCATCGAGCTCTATAACCGCAAGCTGGACATTCGGGCATATCTGCCGTTTTCTGTCCCGGCAACTTACGAATAGATGAATTGACAGGCGAATCCGATCCAACAGAAATTGGATTGATTCTTACACCTATTAATATGGTAATGGAATCAAATGTTTCTAAATAAAAAGAAAAAATATTAAACTTACCAATATCAGAATCGTCTCCGTCTAACAAGTGACCACCATCAATAAATTCCATTTGATCGTCCTCGGTTAACAACATGTCGATGTTGACATTATTTAACAGTGTTTGATACTTTTCTTCATCTTCTTCAATAATGGCAATCAAATCCGATTCAAGATCGTCATAAACATTTTTATATTTAAAATGTGTATCCGTTTTAAAATAATCTTCAACAACCATATCAAAAACTGATTTGAACTTGTACATTATTTCGAAACATTTGTTAACATAACTCAAATCACCCTGGAGTGATTTCATTTGAAGATCCTGTTGATTCAAGAATATTTCCAAAGATATAGGTTCACCATCTTGAAAAATCATGGGAACCGATTCTGCTGGCACCGTTGTCAATTCGATTGTTTCGTCGCTATGTAATTCTTGTTTTATATCCAAAATTTCTTGATGTGAATCAGTCTCTTGTGATATATGTTGATCTTGTTGGCCATCATTTATTGTATGGTTAGATTGAGCCAGATTGAATAATGCTTGAACCTCGCTGGCAATCTGTTCAGTGGTGCCTTGAGGTTGTTGTTGTTGCTGCCCATCTTCATTGAATTGAGCAATATTTTGTACAATGGTTCCATCCGTTATCGATTCAGAAACTGAATCAGTGACAGGAACCGTCGATGGATCATTCGTTTGTAGACCCATCCTAAGATCGAGTTAGGTAGATTTAGCTGACACACGCTTAGGTTTATTCAAATTTGGCGCGCTCTCAGTAACGAACTAAATGGGCTGGCACTGTGAATCAAATAAACAAGTTGATTATATGGTACGATTCGACACAACTCTTTTTGATTTGATAAATAATTCTTACAAAAGAATGCCGATATAAAATATAATAAAATGTAAAAAAATTTGATAAACAATTGAAAACCGATGTCATTAATGCATATGCTGTAACATCTCTACTCGATTAAGTTAAGTTTAATTCAACAAACAATACTTACCAGACGATAAAGCTAACTTTATGGTGTTTATCAACTAATATGATCTAACTGATGTAGATTTTATCGTTGATATGATGTAATGGTATTAGAATTGTCGAAATGGGTACGTACCTTGATTCAAACTTCGGTCGTGTGATCAAAATAGCCAACAACTCAAAATCAAGTTAAGCCGCGACGGCCTCTAAAACGACAACGACGGGACACACCACTGTAGAGAGAGTCGACATCAGCGAGTCGAGAGTGAAACAAATGTGGATTGCAATAGGCGAAAGAGAGAGGGTGCGTCAACGGGAAATGATGAGGGTGAGCCATACAATGCGTTGTTATGAACTCACATGTGTGCTTTAGCTATGGCGACCATTTTGACTGAGCAGGACAATAGTATCTTGTCATTGGCAACATTTATCTATTGTACAGAGGGCGCACCTAAAGTAGATGTAGTCGCCATAATACTGCCATCTGTCAAGCAAATAAGAACATAATACTTTGAATTTTTTTTTTGATTTTTAGTGATAATATCACATCCTACGGTTATGAGATTTTTTTTATTGAAATCTAAAGTGTCATGCGGTAAGGGGTTAAATTCAAACTATCATTTTTTTCTAAAAATCATTTATTGGCATAAATCATAATTATACATTGAAACATGAAACAAAATATCGTGGTACGGTTCAACATAACTCTTTTCGATTTGAAAAATGATAATCTCAAAAATATGATGGTTTAAAAAATAAGAATAAACAAATTTAATAAACAAATTGAAATATTATTATTATTATTATACGGAATTATACGTCGACTCTGATATGTACAAACTGTTACAACTAAATAAAGTAAATTGTATTATTATTATTATTATTAATTGAAACAAGCACGAAGTCGTTATGACTATTAATTTAGAATAAAGTACGTAAAGTACAAATTATTGGGTAGTTCATAACAATAGTACAATTATACATATAACTGGTGACATATTTGCAATGTGGAAATTCACATTTGAATACGGGCTGTTCATTTTGTTTGAATTAACAATTACATTAAACTCTGCTACGACCATCGGTCGTTTATATACAGCATTTCAGCACTCACACCTCATAGATGAACGATGCGGTAGCGTTGTTCAACACACCCCAACACCAACGGATTTGTTCACCCCCTTGGTTAGTAAATCAGCTCGTACAAAATTCATCCAGATAAAACAAAAACATTCAATTGACAACAAGACAAATAATTTCATGGTACGGCAAATGTTAGGTCTTGATTTTATCGCAATATATTGTAATGAACTTATCAATTCACGGATTGGTAGTTCATTGTTCTTATGTTGGTCCTCATCGTGTAATTCGAAAGAGTTCCATGAACATGTACCATAAAACTCAATATCTTATTTATTAAGTTAAGAATATAATAATAACCATTGTAAATAAACATGTAAAGTTATACGGCATTGTAAAAGTCGGAAACTTTTTTACTGATCATCGGACCGAGCCGGCGATTTGCATTTATTGCCGTATTCATTCGAAGATCAGTTAATAAATTTTGTTTTGCTTTTTCAGTCGATTGAGATTCATAGGCAGCTAATAAACGACACAAGGTAGGGTATCGTTCAACAATCGCATCGATCTTGGCCAATGATAAACCTTTGATTTGAAGCAGATGTTTAACAAACATTTCCTTGTTAGTAAATGTGTGGATCTTGCCTGCGTTAATAGCAAATTCATTAAACGTTATGTATCGGTAATCAGATGGACCAGCTCGAGCTAAATCAGACTTATTCGCACACGACATTAACATTCGGTCGGTATATTGTCGCTCTAACCAACGGGTCATGAAAGTTAAGTAACGGACCGTTTCCTCAAAGTTATCTGTTATTTTAACGTCGAAACCATCAATCTGACAATTGACAATCGCTTGATCTAATGTAGTGTATGAAAGTCCGGCATGGTCAACCTTCTTCGACCTACTTCCAATATATTCAATGAGATAAGATGGACGACGAAGTCCGCAGTTTTTCAATCGATATTTCTGTTCGTCCCATCGGCGATCCTTGATCGAACAAGCCAGATCATCGATTCGTTTACGTTCGATAATATGATCCAGGACAAGTTCCTTACGAATCGAATCAGAACGCGTCGAGTGATGATATCCATTATTCATATCAGTCGATATCGATTCAAAACGGATCATATTAGCTAATTGGCGCTTCTCTCGAGCGATCCAAATAAAATCGCCCAATGGTAATTGACGAATTTCAACCTTTACATCTTGTTTTTGAAGTGCCGAAGCAAATGCTGAACGGTTATCTGTTCCCATTGAAGTTTGAATTCGTTCACGTGTATCAATACAAAGAATTATTTCATATTGATTCGGTTCGAAGATAAACGGACGATAAGTGGGCAATTCTTCTGGGTCTTGGGGTTGTTCTATGGAATCTTTCAATTGAGTAAAATTATCGTTTGCTGGTTGATTGTTTTTTATTAAATATTTTTCGGAAAAAGCTAAATTATATTGAAAATTATTCAGTTTATTAAATTTAAAATTAAAAATTTCATATTTACCTTTGAGTGATGGACTGACTAATGCCAAATTATGAGCTAACTTTCTACCTTCGTCAGTCAAAAAATAATACGAGTTTCTGGAATCGGTTTTTGAAACCAACTCTTTATTTAAAAGTGTTTTTATTGAATTCCAACCGGAGAATGAACCAATTTGATTGGTTTGTCCCATTGATGAGCTACAATATCGTTGTGACATTTCTTGTAAATCTAATTTGTTCACTAACTTTTGTTGAAATTCAACTTCGTAGCGTAACAAAGCTACCAAAATAGAAAATCCACCAGATCCTTGAGCGGGAATATATTGTCGATTTGCTCGAACCAACTTTTTAGCTGGACTTTTTACAGTTGATGATCCCATTGCTGAATTTTTTCTAATGCTGAACATATTTGTGACTTCCGAATCTGGTTTTTCTACTTGATTTTTGTTCTTTTTCTTTTGAGTTGGCACTAAAATTGTAGGTGGATTGTAACTTGAACCAAAATGTTCGCGTAGTTTTTTATCAATTATGGAACATGTTTTGTCCCCAAAGCCTTTTAAAGGTTTCAATTCAGCTGCAGATCGTATAGGATCTTTGTGTTCTTTTAACGACTTTAGTGCCTTCATTATAAAGTTTAATATTATTATAATATAAAGCAAACTTACTGAATTGAAACAAACCTTTAAATAATTGAATTCAACTTTAGAATTTGCTTTCCTAGCAGCATCACGTAGTTCTGTAATCCATTCTAATATCAACTTATTATAACCCGTAGAATCGTTTGCCATTTTTTTTGTTAATAAAACTTAAGTAAAAACGGTAAGAATATCATTACACAGTGAGATTATACAATCATACAAAAAAAGAATCATAATACAACCGCCAACTTTGTTTACATATCATATTCACATCAAATAGTCTATATGGCACGCCATCTGACGAAAAATAAAACCGTTCTTGAAAGCTTCAAATTTATTTGAATTTTCCTATTCAAAAAGAGCTCGAAAGTAGTTGTTTTATTTAAACTACAATTTCACTCATAATTAAGTTGAATGTTTTGCAAAGTAACTTTATCATTTTAATCCGTTTTGAAATTTTTATTTTTATGGTTTATCAATTTATTTCTTGTCGTATTTGTAACATAATCTTTGAATATCCCATCTTGAAATCTAGCTTCGAGCGCATGCGTTCTGATAGTAGCTGTTGTGTTTTGTGCTTTAATTCGTTGAAGATAATGATACAAAACTAATCTACTTTTACCAACTTATATTCCAAAATTCTATTCATCATATTGTTATTGGCGAATAATTATCAATATGTTTCATCTACCAGCGTTCTAAAATATGCCCTAAAATTGAAATTTTATATGAACATTAAGTAAAAGTTTATTATCGATCAATCTTGCGTACATGTAAGTTAACGGGAAAGTTTATAATATTCATGAAAACATCATTTATCATCATCTATTATAGTAACGATTTTCCTTCTCGATAAACGATTTTTATGAAAATATTTAAAATGGTAATTCCCATTATCAAATACATCCCAATATAGTAGTGGCAATTCGCCAACAATCTATTAAAAACTCGCATAGCCGTTCAAAGATGTCGTTATCGAAAAATCAATCTTAACGAAAGTGAGAGTAGCAATCGACGAGTAGCAATGCATTCCGCGCCACACCACAACAACCACAACCCCACATGCTGTGTCTTACATTATTGTGCGTGTTTTGCTATTTTGTGTCTATGTTTGATCACCTTTTCTTGTTGTTGAGTTTACATGATGTGTTTTGTTATCGTATGGTAAAATTAGCCGTTAACAATTTCCTATTAAGTTAGGTAATTACAACTAATCAAGAATCACGAATATTCATTTAGTTTATATAAAAAATGAGATAAAAAATAGATACTATTCACGCGTTTCATCTAAAGTAACTTATCTTACTTCTGGAGTTATCATTTTAATGATCTTTTTATTAATAATTTTTGTAATAATCCAATTTTCTATTCCCGTTTGACAGTATGCTGCCATGAACCTCATTGGGAACTTAATTTAAAATATTGAACAAATCTAATACAAGTACAACTAATTAATTATGCAATTTCTTATTATAAACACGTGTTTTATATCCAACGATAAACCAAAGATGTAAGTTTGTTTTGAAAAGCTAAATTTATTTTTGATTTTTCTTTTTCAATTTTACAGGGAATATTTATAATATAATATATTATTTACCAAAATCTGTTTACTACTGTATTTTTAACCGTTGATTGAAAATTTCTTATTCAATCAAAATGCATGCCGAAGCTAAAATTGACATGACCAAGTCAGTTGGTCTTGGATGTGGCAATGTTTCGAAAATTTCAACAATTAAACCTCAAACAATGATTACTACCAAAAGAATAAATCATTACATTGCTACATCATCCAATGTGAATTCATCTTTATTAATTGTTAAACCAATATCGACAAATTCACTTATATCATCATCATCATCATCCATAACAACAAATACATCGTCTATACCTTCCGTCAAGATGACCACTCGTATATATTCGACGAAAACAGTCAATGGGGTCCCATTGAAATGTAAGGTAGCTCAAATTAGTAAGAATTCACATGAAAAAGGTCAAGTTCTACATGCTCCACCATTGTCTTGTTTTTCACGGAGACATATAAAGCCTATTCGAGTAAATGGAATAACCAATAATTCGGTAAGTGTCAAATCTTTTCTACTTTATTTTATTATCACTAGTTGCCAGTTTTTAAATTTATTAGTAAATAGTCTTATAAATCATATTATATTTTACTATTGATCTCTGTATGTGAGTGACTCTTTGACATCTGTTTACTCCATTTCCATCCACCTTATCTCGCCCTAATGTATGTTCCATATGAGAGAAAGTGAATGGGAGAGATGCCAACAACGAAACATCCAGTTTGACAGTTATCAGGCTTAGGTTTACTTTAGTTTTTTTCTATACTTCGAAGTTTAATATCAAAATTTATTATTGTTTTCAATTCAATGTTTCGTATTTTATTATTGATCCCATATATATTGATCGTGTTGAGTGAGTATATGACTGACAGGTAATTGAACATGAATGAAAGATCAAAGTTTTTTATCTTTACATACATCCAAATGTTCAGCGAACGTGTGTGTGTATTCAAGGAGCGTTTCTACCATTCACTCTCGCTCACTCACTATCTTTATGCACGTGTTCATGTTGGACATACTTGGCCATAAGACAATTGCCATTTTATACTACTTCATGATCATGACTTGTCGACGACAGCGACTTTCTCGGTCGCGATCGTCATCTAAAACGTCTCCTACGCGAACTACTTTAGTATGTTCGTTAAATGGGATCACTTAGAAACTTTGAACGTTCACACTTGTTGTAAACAATCGACAATTATCCTTGATATGTGTTCACTCTGTATATTATTATATATTTATATATGTATGTAAATTCATCATCAGTGGCTAACTGGCTCAAGCCTTTTGTGTGCCGCTTCTAGCTCGATTTGTCTATTTTATTTTATGTAGCTGATGATGATGATGATAATAATAATATCATCTTAAAGCAAGGAACACAATAGCAATCATCAAAATGTATGATGATTCTACCATTGTGGCTTGTGGTTTTCGTGCCTCCAGTTATTTAAAACCTGAAAATTTGTTACAAGATAACCATTTTAGATTTAGCCAACAATTGTGGATCATATCTGATCATTATTATACTGTGTTCCATTTGGAACTATATATTTAAATTTTAACTTTTAAACCATTTTCTCTATGACATAAGTTTAGTGGAGCCACTTTCACTTTATTGTTCTTGGACTAGTTTCAAATTTTATGTGCGTGTGCGTTCATTTCGTGCATCTAAAATGATCTTGAGAACTTGATCAATTGGTCGATTTACATGCGTTTTCCTTCAAACGTGGATTGGCATCCGTCATTTTGCTATAATTTTTTTTCTTGTGATTTAATATTTTACCAGTTGTCGACTATCGAACACTTTGATCTTTTATTTTATTTTTTGTCGTGTCTTATGGTTGTTCTTAATGTTTCTAATATAATTGGAATCTATATTAAGACCATTTTATATTCATGTTTTCCTATTTTTGTTTGTTTTTCAACATTTCCATTTCCACATTCGGTGGTAGCTATTGTCGCGATCTTCATCACATTAGTCAAGTTGCAACTTGAGACATTTGATTTGATGAAATTTTCCATGTATGAACGATTTTTGTTGTTGTTGTTGTTCATCTTCTCGTCTTTCTGACGCTTTTCATTCTCTTCCTTTTGATTCTTCTTTCTTATCTGATAATAACTGTATTTTTGAATATATAAAGCAAACATAAGAGAAGACCAACAAAAACACTATTCGACAATCATCATCCTTATAGTCGTCATCATCTCTATCATCTTCTTGACATTTTTCCTTCAAAATCTTTTTACCAATTATTTTATTTTTCTACATATCACGAAATCTATATTTTCATTTTTCTTCATTCAATTTTTTGAATGATCGAGATCATCTTATTTCTCTAGACCGTTTCATTCACCAAATTTGTCATATCATTTCCCAATTTGAACATACCTTCAAATTTTGTATTTATCTCGTAACTATCCAATTTTTAATCTAAAATACTTTGCCATTGACCTTTCATAAAATTGATTCCATTCCGATTGCTACTCCAATGTGTCTAATTCATTGATTCGTGCAATCTAATCATTTTCTTGAAACCTTGATTTAAATGTTATCAGTAGATCGAATTCTTTTCTCTTTAGGATTTTTTGATATTTATATATATATTTACACATATATCAATTTGCATCTGAATCGAGGTTATTTTTGTATTTAATTTCTATGTGTATATATGTGCAATGCATTAGATTCATTTGCAAACAATCGACCGAATTTTGAAACAGGCTTGGCGGTTTGATTGTGCTACTTCAAAGACAAGTCCTCATTTATTAACCACAAATTTGACAATCTTAGTTTGTTGTGTTGACTTTTTTCTTTTTTAGTGAATTTGTATTGGTTCTACCATTGGTTCGTTTGTCGCCATTGCCAACCAGACATGCCGTTGCGCATTATGATCCAATTTAGATCACTAACACCGATCAATTATCCAATTTTTGTGGTATGATTGACTGATTGATTGATCGATGTTGGCCTGTCTTTGCTTCTCGATCTCGATTTGGTTCAATTTTCCATCTGTTTGATGACGACCACGACTACGACGATGACGATCATCATCATCATCATCAATATGTGTTCTATTATATATAAGGATAAGGATTGCGTACTAGTTTGTTCGAACGAACGAGTCTTGCCCAATCTATCGTGTGTGTGTATGTATGTTGTGTATATATATGTTTCGAACCAATAGTCTTCGTTGTCGATGAACATCGATTGTATTGATCCACATTTATATGGCCCTCCTCCTCCAACGCACTTTTCTATTGACGCTCCTCTCTTTCTCCCTCAAAGCATCATCATCATCATCATACATATATACATCTAACCGATATTTGACAGTCAAATCTTCAATTTTTCTTTCTTATATATATAAATAATATATATATGTGATTTCTAGATCTCCCACTCTCACTTTTTTTCAATTCCTTCCCCTTCAATTACGCAGTCGCTTTCTCAACCGATCTCCTCAATCTTCAGTGATCTTCTAATCCCGTTTTCTTTCTTCTTTGTTTTGTTCCATTCAAAATCCGTTCAAATCAGTTCTGTAATGTTCTCTTGCAATCGTATCGTATCATATCATAATATGTGTACCACGTTCCATCATCTCACGCCCGAAACTGGGCGCAATTGTTGAATCCGTATATGTTATGTATATATGGTTCGGAGACAGCCCGCATTTGGCGGCATTGTATGTTTCATGAACTTGCGTCTACGACTCGTTCCTATTCAGTTGTTGATGTTTCTTGGCCGATGTAGTGGCACATCAATGGCCATTATCAGCTGTTGCTTGCTAACTGAATGTATGAATGAATGGATGGATGTCTAGCGCGCGGTGTCTTATTGTCGATCGTTGCTTTGGCGTTGCTATGATCAACGGCATGGTTCTCTTTCTCTCCCTCCTTTTTCTAATATTTCTTATGTTCAATACAGTCATTCAACTGTTGCATGTCCGTTGCCTAACATTGCCGTTCATGTGAGAGAATGATGTTCGTCGTGCTGTGATGTGATGTTCGGCATTTTCTGAATCATCACATCAAATGTGACCAAATAGATTCTCATTCATTTGTTTATGTTTGTGTTGTTATTATTATTATTATTATTATTATTCTTGTTCTAGTTTTTGTTATAACATGTGAAGTGCATTTGTGACATTTACATTCATCAGTATCATTGTATTGTATTCCACTTTGGAAATAATTAAAAATTTATGGATTAATCACACAGTCGAATTAAACATCAATTTCATTTCATTTTGGATCATCACATTTACAATATATAAATATAAATAAAAAAAGGTTTGACATTCGTTTTCTTTTTCCTTCCGATGATGATAATGATTAAAACTTTAACTTGTTGGTCATCTGTCATCTCATCGATTTTTCCCTTCTTGATATCATTCCACGTTTTTCATTATTTTAATTAATTTTTCCTCTTTATTATTATTATATTTACCGTATTTCCTCCTTTTCTACTGTTTCAACCGATTCGTGACTCAATGAATTCAAAATTATATTCCCCTACTACATTCAATTCTCTTTACATTACTATTATTATTATTTAAATTTTATCGTCTTCTCATATTTTTTTGTTTCTGTTTGATTCGTATTGTGTCATACATTTTGTTGAAATTCACATTACTTAATCTCGCTTCTGTGCCAAAAATTGAAAAATTGTCCGAATTGTAAATCATTTCTCTCTTTCCATTCTGTGTGTATGTGTAATTTATAACCGATAATTAAGATCGTTCCAATAGATCGATAGTCGTGATTTCATTCATTTTTCCCATTTTTTAAAATTGATATATGACCACAATCAACTTAATTCAGATCTGTTGATATATTCATTCGCGAATTCTTGAGTTTGTTTCAGTTATTTTACATTATTTTTTATTATCCAATATTATTATCCTTGCGTTGCCAAATCGTTCCTTGGTTAATGTTTTCATCTCATTTCTTTTGAGTTTAGTTCGTTTTACTACTCTTGTAGAAAGTAATTCAAAGGGGAATTAAACATTCATACATTTCGTTGTATATTCTTAGTGTTCTTTTTGGTAAATGTTTATATACGCATCAAATTCTTGATTTAATTTCTAATTAAATTTTTTTCGATATGTTTGTATCTCCTACTTCTATTGCTTTTGCAAATTCTTTTGTATTTGTATACCATCTTATTTATCGATTGATCGATCATTCGATACTAGATTTTTGCATCATAATTTACCACATTATAGTTATGAAAAACATATGATAGAAACCTTTTTTTAGTTGATTCTTGGAGCATTCAAACAAGATGACGATGAAACGAGACAATTTTTTGCTCGAACGCCTGATCTATGTATTGAGTCTGTCTCCCTTCACATCTGTCATGGTATGTTGAATCTTGTCGCTCTTTGGCTTGTCGTGATGACGACTACGATGATGATGATCATCGTCGTCGTTTTATTTTTCTCCTGCTTCTTGTTTTGGTGCTCGTTAACTTCAATAGACATAAATTGCATTGACAATCCCACAACTCCATCACTATCTATCGTTTTTCTACGAATGAACATTTGGTTCTTCTCGTTTCGCCTCACACTTGTTTTAGTTCGATTGTGTCATGAACCAAAAAAAACTATGGTTTACTAAATGACTAAAAAGAGGGAAGCGCGCACGCACCAGAATAAGTAAATCTTTCATTGATCTCCTATGGGATTAAGATGTTTTTTCTATCAAATTTTAATTTTAGTCCAATTTGAGCTCATATCATTGCCACAAATCTTTCCATCGGTTTCGAATGTAAATTTGGCAACCATTCAGAATGGTTCTAACCATTACTCTCTCTCTTGTTCTCTAATTCTGATTCATATCTAAGATTGTTCCATCTTCAACAAGGGGTGAATTGTTTCTCGATTGTTTGTTTGAACGAAATGTAAGTGAATGAACGTGATCGAAATTGCCAAATGTTGGGATTATAACCAGAAGGCATTAGTTAGTCGCAAATCTCGATTCTCATCTTTATACGAGCTCGATCCGATGGTTATTGATGTTTTCCCATGCTTCACTTGTTGCACTTCTGCTCGTTTCTTCATCTTGCCATTCATGCCCGATGAGCTGTCAATGAGCCAAACACATCAGTGCCGATCGAGGCATTATCCCCCGAAAATCCGGTGGAAAGATATCGTAAACTGATTTAGTTCATTCAATTCTATTGATGGCGCGTGGCGCCAAACCACCCAATAAACCGATGGATACAATTTGACGTGTGCTTCTTGTTTCCTTCATCTTTGATCTCATTCACTTCTATTCCATTCTTTCCAATCGATCAAGAGTGTTAGATGAGGGGGAAGATCACATTCTAAATTGTTTGCCTCACATCATCGGATCTATATATTCAATGTATGTGTATGTTTGGTGCATTTCCATTGTCGAATTTATCAGCCTTTTTTTTCTTGCCCCCAATCGAGAGACAAGTCATCGGTTGCAACCAGTGGTGGTGGTGGTGGTGGTGCGTGATGTGGCTGACATAGCTATTTCTGGGTATCTTTCTGGGTACCCAAAACATATAGTAATCGTCATTGCCGCTTGTAAAATCGTTTGCCTCGTCTTCCATATCGGCTTTGATGATCTTTGTGTTACTCTCCATTGCTTTTCCATCCGCTATTTTTATTTTCCGATACCAGAACCAGAGCCCGAATCTTGTTTGCCAATAGATTGATTCTCATTTTCTCTCTTTCACATTTCACTATTTGTTGTTCTTGTCGTTTTTTCGTTCGAATTTTTTTTTTTCGTTGTCGATTTGTCATTGAACCGTCATTCTTTGGTTGTCAATCGTTTCCTTTATTTTCACATTCAAACCGTATATTTATAGTTTAATGTTGGATCTTATCCAACAACATACAACAACATAATTCAAACTTCAGAATCGTTATCTTTGTATCGTTTCATTGTTTTTATTACTATTACTTCTTTTTATATTTTATCGTAAACCAAAAATAACATTATTCGTGACAAGATCGATTGGTTGATATATTTTGAGGAATATCAGGGCAAACATGTTGATAATGGAAGTCTTTTGTGTTCCTTTCATGCCATTTATTTCTTCTTCTTTTTATTATTGGTGATTCACTCGATCAACTTAAACGATCTAATCGATGCCGTTGGTTAATGTAATATAGCAATTTTACTCAAGTTGTTTTGTTCCATTCTTTTGTGAATGTTTACAAAATGAAGATTTCATTCTAAAATCTTTTCTCCTCTTTGATCCTCTTGTAGAAGGAAAGGAATTTGATGATTCCATTTCATAGATTCATCCTTTCCTCAATTTGCATTAATCTTTCATTCATTCATTCTTCTATTCCATTTCCTAATGATTCTTTGCTAGGCGTTTGAAGGGAACGGGACGAATTCCAACATTTCATTCTTAATGATCGATTTCAAACCACTTTAGTTCTTCTGTTTTACATCCTATCTATTGTCTTAAGTTTTCTAATGATCTAAAAGAAGGCATTGTCGCGTATATTTTGTATTCTTATTTTTTATATAATTTCAATTTTTCCTCTGTTGATAAGGTTAACAAAATTGCATAATCTCATCGTTGATGATGAGCCAACCAGCTAGAGTGTGTCTCCAAAATGTTTGAAACATTCGTTTAAGATGACCATATAAGACAGGGCTGAGATTGATACATTGGATCCGTTTTTTTCCGCCTACAATTCGAATCGAATTCAACATCAATTGTACAATGATGTAACGTTGTTCTCACATTCATTGATCAATTCATTCATCTTGTACACACTTGAACTCGACTTTAAAACCAATGGAACGTGTTGTGAACGTCTTTCTTTCCATTTGATCCAATTTTAATAATTTTTTTCAAAAGAAATGTTCCAAAATACTTTCCCTCTCCTTCAAACAAACAAAAAAAATGTTACGTATGTTTCAAGATGATTCACACATAGTCATCATTGTCGTCTTTTGCCTTGCCAATCGTCCTTTATCTCTTCACTCTCTTTGCCCATTCAATTGCTGGTTATGGTTTGTGTTGTGTGTGTTGTGTGTTAATATGGCTCGATTGTTTCGTTCTTAAGCGTAGGCGTCTCGATCTTTATCTTTTCTTGCAATGTAACAAAACACAAACATTGTACGTATTCAGTTGTAGCCGACGAACATCGACGTTCTCTATTGGTACAAGGTACAATTGAAGTCAAGAGTGTGTTTATGTTCATTCATTCGATGTTCGCCCTTTGAACCCGCCACATGATTCCGTCCATCTTGTAGTTGGTAAACTTTTATTGCTGTTGCATACCAAGAAAAACTTGCTCTTTTATTTGCTATGGATTGAATGTCGTTTTCTTTTTTATTTTCACAAAACTTCATAGTACATGCATGATGATGAATAATATATAAGTTGATGGGACCAACTGTTTCATTCATAATGGATCGTATCTATCTATCCTCACACATTTCCAAACACTCTATAATCGCTCTTATCCCCGTATTAGGCTTTGCCTTTTCATTCTAATGGTCCACTTATTGGCCTTGCCATACCGGCGTGTGTGTTCAATATCATTCAAAATCTGAAATGATGATTTTGGAGGACATCGAATCACTTTTATCTTCAATTAGTTTTACGCTGTTGTTGTTGTTGTTGCTGTTGTTGCGGTCACCATTGCATATAATAGTCCAACAAGAAACGAGAAATGAAGTGTCTAAGTCTATGTTGGTTTATGTTCGACGATCTATGTGTGTGTGTGTGGAGGTGTTGCGATTGACGCACCAAAAATGTTCGTACAGTTCCGTAGTAGGCTTAGATAATAGCTCCGAAAACAAAAAAAACAAAACGAATGAACGAGTCCGATTGGTCCGAACGCACGTTTGCCTATTTATAGTCACCAACGCATACAAAACATCGCAATACATCTGTAATGTGTTCTTGTCTTACGTTCGATTGCTCAACATAATGAACGGGATCATTCCAATCCATTTATGGGAGAATATTCTCTATTTGGTGATCTCCTTCACCTGATTTCACTGCCGATTTTCGAATGTCGCCTCATGTCCATTCAATTATATATATTAGACAACGTTCTTATATGTGGGGGATCACGTTGCCGTTGCTCACGTGACCAAGCGCTAATCGACAACTAAACAATTATTCAACACACATTTTTCAGACTACAATCTTTAAACACACATTTGAATGGTAGTTTTACATTGTTGTTGTCGTCGTCGTCGTTGTCTTACATTCGATCGATTTGGATACGTTGACCTTCAACCACCGTTTAGATCTGTCGAATTTTTGCTACTTCTCAAGGCAACGTACGTTGTTTACTTTGATGTGAGGCTGACGCTTAATAAAAAATCGATTGTCTTATGATTTTGCCTTCATACGATGTGCGTGTTTGAACCAAATTTTCAGTAATAGTGTCAACATCAAACTGCCCACATCGGTTTTAGGAGGAAATTATCATTGTTTTATTTACTTCTTTTTTTCGGTTGAAAACAATTGTCCACTAAAATTGTCCACATTTTTATTATTCTCTAAAATTGAAGATTTTTCTCATTACATTTTCATCATAATTATTTTAAAGTACGATACGGTTGAAAATATTGTGCGAGATGTTTGCTTTATTACGATCTTAACTTGAATTGATGATGATGATGATGAATACGGGTTGTGTGGACAATATTGTTGTCTGGTTTTTATTATTATTTTTAATTATGAGACTAGTTTTGAATGAATGATCGGTGCAATACTAATGGCAAACACTGGTTCGTCTACAACTCGTACCAGTTGATCTTAATGTGATGCCTCAACGAGTATATTTGACCTGTTCTCGCTTTCCTACTTGACATTTGACTTGACTCAGTTCTTTGCTTCTCGCCATCAAAAATAATGTAAAAAATAAGAAGGTTGTTCTCCGTTCGAGAGCAACATGCAATCAAATTAAGGATAATGACCGAATATAATATATTGCATTTTTGGTGGTCCACAAAAAAAGTATTATTTAACTATTATACTCTTATTATTATATTTATATGAGGATGATGAGGATTTTCTTATTCCGCATGTATGTATATTGTGATGAGTTTTATTAATAGCTTAACTTTCAAACATAATTTTTGTTTATATGAAATATTCAAACACAATCCAGCCACTTAACTATCAAATGTTTTATCCCAGTGAAACAATCATCTTTGGGTGCAATCTCTTCAATCTTCTAAACGAATTTTGCGGGCTCTGTTGTGTTTATCGATTCTTGTATACTTTTCATCACGAATCGTATATGTTTGGATCGTAACCGAATTGGTCCTTGACCTATTGATCGGTTTTATATAAAACCTATCACTTGGGACCACCTATTTTTAATCATTTTTCTTGTGTTTTGAAATTTTGTATTTTTTGCGCGACAAATGACATTTGTTTATTCGACATGAAGGAGGATCAATTGATTCGCCATTAGAAAGTGTGAGGAAAGCTAAAGTGGAAACCTGACCAATAATTTCACTTTCAACCATTCGATTGAATTGAATGATGAATGATTGAACGAATGAATGAATGATTGATTTTCAATAATACTATTCCCATTGTATATCATCGATGGGCAAACGACATCAATTGGGCGCGATTGGCAATCTTAGTTGTCTGGGCGTTAGCATCGATCTCACTTTTACTCTCAATCTCTTAATTCGTTTGATTCGTATATTTCATCCTTATATTATATAGATTAATTTCTTATCGACGCCCATCCATTGTCGATACTTGAATCTTTGAATGGGCTAAGACAAAGGATTCAAGTGGAAAAAAATAGAATTCATAAGGTGACGATTGTGTGGTGTTTCATTCCAATGTAACCATAGAGGTATCTTGTTTTACCATATATCGCCATCATCGAGAGAAGATGGAGTCGAAACGTTTGCAAAGTCGTCGTCGTTGTCGTTCACTCTGATGACATGAATGATTTCACTTTTGTATGACTTCGCTCGTGACACGTTCCATTCGAACATTTAGATTGTTCGTACAGTTAATGAACATACTCCATGACTTTGTTAACTAAATTGATCAGATAGTGTCGAGCCAATAAGTATACTATAGTCACAGTTCGGCCAACTTATTTGGCGAGCTTGAACGCGTCTTTGATTGTCTTGATTTGGTATATGAACGAATGAACGAACGGAGCCCACCTGGATTGTTTTGTTTGCCCATCTTGCGTCCAGAACGTAAATACTATTGATGACGTTTTAGGCGTCTTGTCCTTGTCATCATCATCATCATTGATGAATATCTCACTTTTACCTTACCTTGCTCCGTTTCTGTTGTTCATTTTTTTATTTTATATTTTAAATGCATATCTATCATACCATTCGATAATAGAGGCGGAATTTTTCCGCTGCTGCCGCTGCCGCCACCTCAAATATGACGAAATCTATGTTTCAAAGTGAATTTAATTTGATGTCTTTCGATATTGCATGTTTTAGTATCAAACTTTGTTTTAGTGTATACTCGATCTCAATTCAGACAATTTGTGGTCACCAGTTCATCCATCCGTCCGAGAGAGGGAGATTCATCTTTGACGAATTAGTGTTTTTCAAGTATGGGCAACATTGCTGCCATTCTCTCACCTGTCTTATCTTGTCTAATTTGTATTAGATAATTGTCCATAATGGACACTTACCCGTTGTTGTCTTGTCTCGTTGATGATGATGGATATTTACCTGTAAAGGACGATCGTAATCAACACTGGCAAACATTTCTAGTTGTTACCATGTGTTGATGTTGTTTCTTCTTCTTCTCCTCCTCATCATCCTCTTCTTCCTCTTTGACTTCTTTTCCTCTCTACCTTACCTTTTATTATTATTATTATATACATATGGGCTATGATGATGTTTGCGAATTTACCCATTTGCCCAGGTAACAAGACAATCGTGTGTCTCAATCAACTTTCTCGTTCGATACAATCTCTTCACGAGACTTCAATTGTCTTTTTCATTTTTGGCGTCGTCGATGCTCTCTTGATCGATCACGATGGATCAAACCATATGACCTCGCGTTCACTCGATTGATATCTATCTATGTACTTTGTTTCAAATAGATTGGGAACGAGATAAGTCGATACAACGTTTCTTGTACATGATTCTTCTTATTCCACCTTGTTCAACTTACCTTGTTTCAGGCACAATGTTTCGATACATACAATAGTCTTCATTTGATTTATGTGTTTGACTCGTTGATGTGTGTGTGTGTGTGTGTGTGTGCTTCACCGTAATATAATCTAGATAAGCTTGCAAATACGTACAGGGTGAGGCGTACATATAGATCTATTGTGCCCGATGAAAGGGAGGAGACCAATGTAAGGAAAATATGCTATGCTTGTTGTTCGTTGGCATCAGATAAAGTTCGGCATTCTTTATTTCGTTGCAAAATATTTTGTGTGTGTGTGTGAGAGAGAGAGAAAAGGATCTCTTTCGTTTCGGTTTGTTTGCTTCAAAGCTCGAACGATAATTAGATCGGATAGGAAGAATCGATGAATCATGGACTGCAGCTAATTGATTGCAGCGTTCTTTGGTCACCTGTTGTTGTTGTGTTCGTGTAAGCATTTTTTTCTTGGTTATCTGGTTGCATTAATCGTTTCCCATCAGGTATGCTCGATCAGGCAATGATCCATATCTCATTTGGTTTCCTACCGGCCGGTCTCCACATGCAAAACTTATCGATCCAATTCCACTTAAGATTATTTTTTTTTTTTGCTTTTAGACAAAAGTGTGCCTCTTTAATACCTTTTTTCCTAAAGTTAATCTGATTTTTTTTCTCTCTCTTTATGTATAAGTCATTTATGAATTGGATTCCATCTTTTTTTTTATTATATTATCTGATTCTCCGGGTTTACTGTGAGAATCATGTGTTTCAAACCATCGTTGTTTCAATTGTGCGAATTGTGGCGAACTATTATGAAATAGTTCTTTTGAATGAATGAATGAATTGAATTCAAGGAATTTTAAGCATCTTCTATCTAAAAGAAATAGTATAAATTCACTTTTACTCTTTCACTTTTCATTGACAATTGTTATTCAATTGTTATCCTATACTCAATTAAATTGTTTTGGTATCCATTAGAATCACGTAAACTCAAATGGCTATAGCTTAATTGTCATTATATGGTATGGACATTTAGGATAATCAAATGAACACTACATCGACGTGATGATGTAATGTCCATTTGTACTATTGTCACGTGATGTAGAATGTTTTTGTTGTTATTCTTTGAATCATTTTATGTTGCGACACATTCTTACAAATTGTTGTGTTCCACCATGATATGATGACCAAGTTTCGTTTGTGTTCTTAAATTGATTTTTTTTATATTCGATTTTGGTTGCGGAAGCAATTGATTTCAATTGTCTTAATTCGGTGAATCGATTTGAGATTTATAGAACATGAAAGGAAGGGAAAGAGTAGAATCTTCTATTGTTCTTTTGTGTTCTAATTCTGATTCTTGATAATTAATTTTTAATTAGAGAAAAAGGTAATGTTTTTTGAAAATCGACAAAATGGTTTCGAAAGCAACCAATTTTGTCGAACGAGGTAACGGGATTGACTTTCGCCCATGTTGTTTCAATCCACTTATATTCTTTTTCGTTTAATACATTTTGCTCATTCACTCGGACCATGTTATTAGGGCCAATCGATTCTTAATTGTTGACTCACTATATACATTGTGTGTGTGTGTTTGTGTGTAAGTGTATATTTCGACACAATCATTTACGAGCTCAATTGTTGCTATCGTCTGGTTTATTTTGTTTTGTGCATGTGTGTTCTCTTCCAATCGAACGAAAGAAAGCAAAGGATTAAGAGAGTCACCTGATTCTTCTCCCGAAACTGATCGATTTGTCGATTCGTGTCGATTGGTCGATTGTTTTTGTTGAAGAAGTGCCGCTTTTTTCGAATGATGCTCGTCTTCATTCAGTAATTAGCTTCTTCGTTTGCCTCCTTTATTTCTCTCTCAATTTCTTGCCCCTTTCTTTCTCTTTGCTAATTGTGTGTCGTCATTTGGCGGGGCATTTGAAGAAGGCACCCGTTCTCTTGCCTCTTTGATTCGCTTCTCTTGGTGTGATGATTGATGACGAAGTCAACTCCTAACACATACACACAACAGAAGTCGCATTTAGTGTGTGTGTGTGTCTTCGTGATATACCAATGGTTATGAATGTGTCCCACCTCTATATTTTTGTATTATAAGATTACCAAATTATACCAAAGAGGGAGTAAAACAAGGGAGAGAGAGAGAGAGGGAAAAGATTTTGTTGTATACACGTCCATTCGTTCCTATTTACCGTTCGGTATGTTTCATAAGTCACCGATTTAGATTGTGAATTTAGACGTTTCCAATATTATTTGGAGAGAACGGGAGAAGATGAAGAAGAGACCTTAACTTTTTAGATTTAGATCTTTGTTTTTTAATAATATATTTCTAACCGGCTACTGCCATGAACGATCCGCATATTGTTTCAGTTGCATTTCAGACTTCATACTTTGAAGTAGATCAATCGATCATCATTGTTTTTTTTTCGTTCGCCACTGTTGTCCACTTGTTGTCCCCTTTTTTGTTTTGTTTTGTTTTGCATCTCGTGTCCGAACGGAATTTATTTATTTATTGATGTATTACCATATATACTCTATTGTATATATTTGTAAAATTTGAAAATGTGATGACTCAATCTATATGACTCTCTTCCCGTTGTGGTGAATCTTTAATTTGATATATATTATCATCATCATTTTCGGTTATTATTTGCCACACTAGCAGCATTCTTATATTAAGTTGAACCGATACAGTCAAGCAAACATTGTGGCCGACCTCATACATATTCACCATTAAAGGTATGATCGATTGATTTGATTGGTTTCAATAGCTCAATTGATTGATTGACCGTTTCGATCAATCGATCGATCGATGCTGATGATGTCCAGGTGTATATTTATTTTTTTTATTTATTATTATATAATAATAATATTTATTTATGATGTTCAACGCCTATGCGTTCTAAGTGTAGTGAATTCAGATAATGTTTTAAACTTTTGGACTCCCGGTTTTGGGCTCTTTCCGATTTTCATGCTCAAATTAATCATCAATCGGAATGAATGTTATCAATTGGAGGTGGTTCAAGTCAGCAATTTGATTGTTTCAATATTGCATCTAAATTTGGCGTCAATCGAGTTATAGGGTGTTAAGAGTAGCGTTCAATCTGTCGAATCTATTCACACTTTGAATGAAACATTGGCATTGTGCCGATCCAGATTCAACAACTGTATACACATTGTATCACTTGGTTGTATCTTGGATTTTGTCATGAAAATTGATTTCATCTCATTCCATTCGGTTTGTACTTTTCATTTCGTTTGATTCATCCATCTCAATATTGGTCTCTCAATGTTGGTTGTTCAATCACGAACTATTTCATATGTTTGCATTCACTTACAAACCTAGATCTTTATCAATAAGTCGACACTTCGACACTCACATATTATGGCTATAATCGTTCATCATCCATCCATTATCATCACACTTTATATATAGATATTTTATTTTATTATTGCACATCAAGACGACCGGCTAGAGCCAAGTCAAACCGTTTTTTTCTCTCTATTTAGTCAGAATGGTTTTTGAACCTTTCGACTTTCGAATTAAATATCCAAATTTTATCCCATTTCGTTCATCATTATCATTCATCGTCTATAGATCTATTAGAATGATCTCTTTTACTTCTTAACATTTGATAAGAGTTCAACTGCTACTGTGACATTGTTCGGTACTCTTCCGATCATAGATCGATTTGTATTGGCCAGACCAAATTTTCGTTGTCGTTGTTTAATAGGAATAGGGAGACAATTTATCGTTATCGTGATTGAGGATGTGAGTCAAATCGGCAAAATGTGGTCGGGCGATTAAGAAACCGAAAACATGCAGTGAATATACAGTGTGATCAGACATCAGTACTTTACATACACTCAACCAATCGGATCACCCAAACGATATCTGTTTTCTCTCTTTCTCTCTCTCTCTCCCTTCATCTTCTGTTTTCTTATTTGGTTGGTCTGGATTGCGACGACGATCATTGATGTTGATGATCGCATCTTCCCACATCCAACAACGGTCCGGTTGGGTGATTGGATCCAAAGGGCGAGCCAAGTATCCCTTGTTATCTTATCGTTCATAATGCACACATGCATACCAATGGGAATTGAGTTTTTGTATTATTTATATCGACAAATGTTGTGTTATATTGTGCCAGCATACATATATATATCATCATGTATTTGAAAGATACGATTTTACTTGAGTTTTGGTTGATGCTCGTGTCGAACATTGGTCAAACACGAGTCAGAATCATAGTTCACAAATATGACAATTTTAGTTGTTTTCCAATATTTACCGGCAAATTAGTTTATTTGAAAATGTGACGTTTATAATAATGATTTCAACGGAAATCAATGTGCCTTTCTTGTCGGTATGGTCGATGTAAGATATGAATTTAAGTGTTTGTGGTGATGATGATTATTTTATATTATATCTATATATTGAAAAAATGGGATCGAATTAAATAATGAGACATCTATACCGATGAAAGCAATTCGAACTGATAAGAAGTAGAGTCGTATATACCAGTGTTCTGGTATGATCTGGTCTGGTCGATATACATTCAAACGCAGAACCATCAACTTGGTTTGAGTCTCTTATCATTGAAAAGTGTCTTTGCAAGGCACACACACACACACACACAAAGACAAAAAGACATATTTCATATAATAGAGGGGGGAGTAGGAATGGAATCAGAGATCACCATGTACTATTGAGTACATTTATCAACCAAAAAAAAATAATTATTGAGCTGAGGGTCTATTGAGATTTGTTCGAGAGACATAGAGCAAAGTGATCTGCTTTGTATGACGACCAGATAAGCTTAACTTACAGATTTGGACTTAGATTGTCCCATTCATCATCATCTTGTGTGTGTGTGTGTGTGTTTCATTAAATATTGGTTGCTGGTTTTTTTGTTATGTACCAACTTGTCTTATATGCTTGTCAACGCGTGCGAATGGTTCAACCGTCGTATTTGTGTGTGGTTTGTGTCACTTCTTTCCCCCTATATCTTTTTGTATGTTGCTTAAAGATCGATAAGATGTTGAAGTGCGATCAAGTGAGAGAGTGAGCTTTTTCAATCTATCTGTTTATCTCACTCTCTCTCTCTCTCTCTCTCTCTCTCTCTCTCTCTCTCTCTCTCTCTCTCTCTCTCTCTCTCTCTCTCTCTCTCTCTCTCTCTCTCTCCCAATTTGATTCCTTTCCCCCACTCCACTTCTTCTTTAAGTTTAAGCTTCCAAAACTGTAAATGTTGGTTACACATAAAATGCTCATATAGTATCAGTGTCAGCGACTCTTATCAGTGAAGTGCGCGACCAACGACCACCGCTCTATTATCCATCCACCGTTGATAGATATAACATATAACACATACATACATACATACACACACACACACACACACACGTTCATATGTCTTGTTCCATGTCCTTTATCGTTCGATATCATCTAACCACTATATTATAGCGTCCGTCCGATCAAACGAAATGAGAGTTAGTAAAGAAGTGATTTCATTTTATTATATTTTGTTGGTGAGATCATTTTTATAATCGACATGCTCACATATGTGACTAGTAGTGTTCAATGTCTACCAAAGATTGATTTTCAATTGAACTTTTACTTCTTCTTTGGTGTTCGTCTCTCTTTGGGTGTGTGTGTGTGTGTGTGTCTATGGGGGTCTATGTGCTAAGAACTTGAATGCATTTTGAATAGTTTTGAACTTTCATCAATTAATCTTGTTTTACCATTACTCATCAACATTCGATTCTGTTATTTTATATTGTGTTTTTTTTATATTTTAACAGCAAATTATTAAAACAACCACATCTTCATTATCATCATTGGTTCGTCCAACGTATACTTCACCTGCAACGTCGAAATATGCCGCCATCGTTCCAGTAGTACCGAAGAGTGGTGCAGTTATTACTGGTGAAACCTTATCTTCAAATAAGTCACCGATCAAGTTGACAGTCAATTCTTCTAATATCAAAGTTTCCGGTACATCGATTATTGCACCAAAGGTTCATTCATCAAACGTCAATGATCAATCAAACAATTTAATACGAACCATTCGAAAGATTAATATAACCAAATCTTTACCGCCGGTTTTGAAAGTTTCACCTCAAAGTCAACAGCAGCAGCAACAACAACAACAACGGCAAAATACACAAAATCTACAACCCCAAGCCGAACAGCAACAAAAGACAATATTGAATCAACCAAATCCGATTAAATCTTCATTGATAACGACAAATGTGTCTCCTCCCAAAAAATCGTCACCGTGTTTCATTGTGCTCGGTCCCGATGGTAAACAACTTGTCCTTAATAGTGATGAGGTTCAACAAGTGTTAAAATCTAGAAAAGATACCAATAATCAGCAACCTTCGACAATATTGAAATCACCGCCTCAACAAACATCTATTTCACCACAAAACTCAACCAAAGTGTCAATTCTTCGGGGAAGGATAATAAAATCACCATCAACCACAATTGTTACACCAACCAAATCGATTCCAATTATCAATGGAATTGATCCAGTTAAAATCGATTTAAATAAAACTGAAATTAAATTGAAATCTGATTCGATCGATGCAACTAAAATTATATTAAAACCTAAATCGTCTATCAATAAAGGTGAATTGAAATCTGAATCGGATAATACAACTAAAAAAATTATATTGAAACCCGAATCGTTTAAAACAAAAGTTGAGTCGAAGGTTGAATTGAATGAAACTAATGTTCAATTAAAACAAGAATCAGTTAAGGTTAATGTTAAATTGAAACCTTTATCAAATATAACTAAAATCGATTTAAAACCTACAACATTTGAAACCAAAGTTGATTGTTCAGAATCACAATCTGGTCCAACGGTTGTCACAGTCGATCCATCCGATCTTGATATTGAAGAATGTTTTCCTGATTATATCGACACAGAAAAAGAGAGTTCTTTATTGGATAAACAAAATAAGGAACCATCTGAACCTGAAATTATTGATCTAGTCGATTCGTCTACATCGCAATCGGTTTATAGTTTAACTTTATCACCATCGCAATCATTATCGCCACCACCACTTGATGAATCTGAATCTGTTCAACAATTGAAACCTAATCTATTCGATTGTGACATACCTAACTTTGAATTTCTTCCAACCGAATCACTACCGCCTGTTCCCGATTTTGAAGACGATTATGAATATGAAAACTGTTGCGATTTTATCAATCCACAAGTAGTTATTCATGTCGATAAGGAAAAAGAAGACGACAATCACAGGAACGACGATTACGACGACAATAACAACAACGAACATCAACAAAAGTTTAACGACGATCAAGATTCGTCTGATTCCGTAATAGAACTTGAATATACCAAGGTTGATCAATCGCAAACATTGGATGATTTGAAGAACTGCAATGGCCAATTTATCATTGGACAAACTGTTCCACATCAACGAGTTCAAATATCGCCCAAATTATCATTGATCCTCGATTCAAACAACTCGTCACCCAACAAATTATTACCGATAAAAAGTGTATCAACTTCTGAGGTATTAACGAACCGAACTAATAACAATAGCACCAATTCTAGTGCGGTGAATGATCAAACGACCTGTGTGATCAAACTTATCAATAGTAACGGTAAGACGAAACCGATCATCGTAAAGAGTTTCGTCAAACCTAATGTTAATTCGGTCAACAATACAAATACACCAGATACGATTACAAAGGTCGAAACACATCTGGCTACAGCAGCAGCAGCAACAGCAACAGAGTCAAATCAGGCTGGATCGAAAGTGTTATCCACTACCACTCATCCCGTCATCGTTAAAGTGGATCATCAAAAAGTTTTCAACGATAGTCAAGACAAGGACAGAATGGCAACAACATTGGCATTGATGTTGAATCAAGGCCAAACAAATTCGTCTACATCGACAACGACGACGACAACGTCGACCATCATCTCTAGTGGAAGAAGTCAAACAATTACATCAGCTAGTCTCGATCAATCGAATTCAGACGCAACAACGAATTCCATATTGCAACAACATCAACAATTGTTGAAGAATATGCCGGCAAGTGGATTTAATGCAGCCATTGCACATTCGTTGAATGAATCATTTTCAAACTTTGATTCGAATAATTCGGAAATGATCGGCCGATCTATGATATCAATGATGGCTGCCGCCTCCTCTAGTGGCGACAATGAATCATCAAGTCATGATGATTCATTCGGCGAGTTGAATGATTCATTGACCAAGCTGGAACGTGAATGCGTCAACTGTGGAACGACCAATACGAGCCAATGGCGAACGAATGGTAGTGGACATTATCTATGTAATGCATGCGGCCTCTATAAGAAGTATAATGGCGAGGATCGTCCACCGGCCAGCATACAACAACCACGAAAACGGACGGTAAGTTGAAAACGATATTTTCTTTCTTTCTTTCTTTCGCTTTTTTTGTTTAGTTTAAGTTTAGTCCAATGACGATCATCATCGTCGTCGGTTTGTTTATGCCCGAAACGGAACCACCCGGTAGGAACATTTGGGTAGGGGCGTTTACGCATCGAGATCGACTAATTAATGGTTCAAGGAGGAGCGGGAAAGGAGAGATCATTGCCAATCTAGTCAATGAGAGTGAGAGTGAAAGAGAGATTAACCAAAAGCTTTGGTATAATCTATTTATAGAATCGACAATTGTGTGTGTGAGTTTTTCGGTTCTTTTGGGTTTTTGGAAAGAAACTATCTCGCTCTCTCCCTGTGTCTTGTGTTCTATGATGGCAACTACTACCACCCAACTGTTGGTTGCCTCTCCCAAGATTGTGTATATTCGTTCATCACACACACACACACACATAAACACGCATATATGAACACATCATTCCCCTTCAAATGTGTGTAATAATAAGTTCATTTGTATAAACATTCATCCTAAGTCCAGAATGAGAGATTGAGATGAACAAGAAGCTACATGTTTGATAACTAAGTACGATGCAACATTGGGTGGCAATCGAAAGAGATAGGAGCAACTTTTGGTAGGGAGATATGGAAGTGACTCTTATGGGATATTTTGCAAGACAACCAACCAAGAGTGGAAGAAAAAAAAGCGATTCTTTAGATGTCTATGTTTGATCTCATTTGTGAGGACATTGAGCATTAACGACTTTAGCGTCGACATCGAAAACGATTGCCATTTCATTTCATTTCATCCAGTGCCACAAGTTTAAATAACGCAAACAAGCATATCACATCGATTGCACCTTACATGTTTCATATGTCTAATCATCAGTTGCCTCTAAGTTTTTCTAAAGTTCTAATTTTCGATTTTAATTCATTCCTTAACCGTCATTCATTGTAACGCATCACCCAACTCAACAACCACGATTCATCAATCATACGACAATCAAAATCGCATACAACATGATGGACATGTCCAAATGGATTGGACGACAGAATCAGGCACCAAAACAATGTTCAAATTGTGGAACATTAACATCATCGATGTGGCGTCGTACGGCCAACAAACAAGTTGCATGCAATGCATGTGGCCTTTACTATAAACTTTATGGAGTTAATCGGCCAATTGAAATGCGAAAAGATATTGTTTATCCTCGAAATCGTTACTCAAAATTGAATGGTCAAAATAAAATGGACAAACCAAATCGCAACAAGTTGCTATGGAAATGAATGGCCATATTGGAACGAGAATGCAGCAGCAACAACAACAACAACAACAACAACAATCATCACATCAGCAGCAAACAAACAAAACAACAACGATCATGAACAATAAGCCAACCGTTATCGTATCAGGAAACAATTCCAATATTAATTTAAGTAATACGCGAGCCTTTTATGATGTTCGTACGTTACCACCAATTTCGTCTCGTTCATCGATAGAATCACGTATAACCAATATTGATCCAAAGAATGAATCGACCTCACCCAAATATTTTGTGATCACCGGTTCCGGTTCGACGAAAACCATCGTTCCACACAATGGATCACAATCGTCAACGTCGATACTATCACAAGGAACCACCAATAAATCGGTCAATGACACTAATCATAATAGTAATCGTCATCAAGTGATTGTTAAAAATGAGAATATTGATGATGAAGAACATATAAAATTGGAACCAGAGATTATGATGATCAAACAAGAGGACGAAGAGGACAAAGATGATGAGGATGATGCTAATCATGGAATTGCAAACGATGATAATGATTCAATTCATGTCAAACATGAAATAGATGATGATGATGATGATAATGTAAGTTTTTGATTTTTTGTTTTTAATGTTATATTAATTTTATGCATCACACAGAGTCAAGAACTTGGTTCAAATAATGTTCCAACAAGTTCGGCCACAAATGTTGGAGCGACGGGAACATCTGTTACGCCGTTTCAATCATTGTTAGAATTGTCAGCATTGAACGCTAATAATCCGGCAGCAGCACAAACACAAGCGGCACTTATATCGGCCATCCTACAATCGGGATCATTTCCAACGATACAGGATCCAACACAATTTAGCTCATTGTTGGCAAATTCAGCATTGGCCGCCGTATTCCAAGCAACAGCGAACGCTTTGACCAATGGAACGTTCAATGCGGCAGCAGCTGCTGCTGCGGCTGCCGATCAATTGACGAACGGAAAATTGTCCACCACCAATACGAATGGAATGGTTGTCGATTCGAAACTGGATTCCGCATCGACAACAACAATTTCCAATGGTCTAGACGGCAACAAGTCACATCAAACGCCACAAGTACAAGAATGTGCCAATTGTGGTGTGTTGAGTAGTACAACTCAATTGCGTCGATTCGGAAATTTGGCACATTATCTTTGTGGTAAATGTGGCAATGATACGGCGGCGTCGATGATCTTTAATCAACAACAAGTTCAACAGCAACATAGGAAAAATTCTGACACGACATCGTCGGATGATGGTACGACAACACAACAAACGACACCAACTGGACGACGTTGTCATTCCGGTCGAAAGGTATTTTCAATTAAGATGGGTCATCAATTATTATAACAAATATATTTATTATTTTATAATTCAAGGTGAAGACGCGCGATGTTCAATGTACTAATTGTGGCGTTAACAAATCGAGCGAATGGCGTCGAAACGTTCGCGGTGAAATTGTATGCAATGCTTGCGGATTATACTATAAACTTCACAATCGAGATCGACCAATTCATATGAGACGTGATTTCATTGCACATCGGAAACGAACACCAAATGTACGTAGTATTTTGTCACTTAAAATAATGTTCTTTCAACTAATTGATGTTTTAAAATAATGTTTAGACACAAAATGCTCAAAAGATGCAAGCATTAAAACGGGCACATGAAGCGGCAATGGAGAATCCAAATTTGGATGATTATGAAGGTCGAAATATGATTCGATTGATTAGTGGCGATCAAAAGAAGATTCAAATGATACCAATCGAATTGAATTCGATCGTTTCAGTGAAAACGGTACCAAAATCGCAACCAAACAACAACAATAGCATCAACAACAACCGGATGGATGAAGATTTGGAGGAGAATGATCAAAAGAGAATAAAGTTGAGTCCTCAACCGTCATCGGTTTCCAATGAACCAATACAATTTTGGTCCGCCGATTCGCCATCGGCCTCAATCTTATCGTCGGGATCATCGAATGAAACCGATGCCAATGGAAGTGGTTTCGGTTCATCGGGAAATGGTAGTGGAAAGAAACGTAAACAAAGTTGTCCGAAAAAGATTGTCGGCAACTACGATAGCACATCAGCCAATGCTGAAGTTAAAGTGGAATCGGATGATCAATCACAATCAGAAATACCAATATCAAATGAACCAGATCATGATGATAATGACATGGAAAATGTTTCCATTCAATCTGCTTAACAAAAAAACTGCACCATCAAAAATTTGAATTTTTAAAACTGCCTTCTTACAAACTATTGACTCTAACTCAAACTATGGTGGCCGAGTTCCAACAATTCAAAATACTTTCGGAAAAGTATCGGAATATGTCAAAATTACTCATATATATTTTTTAACTTGGAGGGACAATCTCATTCAACAATCGGTGGAATATGTATTCCTATGGTAGTTCCACGAAGCCTTTTTTTTCGCGAAACACAATTTCAGATCTCTATCTTCTTTCTCTCTCTCCCAATCTCTCTTCCTAATCGCATGTAATTTTTTCTAACTTTTCATCCATTATTTTTTTTATTTCGTTCATTCAATATTAGAGAAATATTCATCTTTATTCTTGTTTATTTTCTTTTCAAAAGCGATACTCTTAAAAAATATTAATCTTGTCTGTTATATTATTTACTCAATATATCATATGCGATTCCAGATTCACATTTATATTTACACATTTGATGTCAAAAATAATTATATTAATCAATCTTTATATAAGTCTTATATATATATATATATACACACACACACACACACATACAAACTCATAATTTGCATTTGTTCTTCATGTATAGTTTTGTTTTTCCTATTTTTTTATTTCTTCATTTTATTATTATTATTATTATTTAATTTCTTAACCTTGATATGATCTGTTGATCCACGAGCATTTGTAACACATGGGTCTAATAATGGTTATGTCTTTCTTTGATGAATAATAATAAATCATAGTTTTGTTGGATGTGTTGTGTTTTTTTTTAAATATTTTGTTGTTGGAAATTTTCGTTTACAAAATCAAATCTCCCACAACTTTTTCCTCAATTTGATGTCTTAATTTAGCATGTCTAATAATATAAGTTTCATCATTTTCCGTGTTTATTTTTGAGATAAGTATTTGTATATTTTAGTTTTTGATTTGGCACATACAAAATAGAAAACATTTTATATTTTATCATTATCGAACTCAATATTATTATTATTAAGATCGATGAGACCAAAATGTGTTTCAAATCGTTCCATACGTCGATTGATCGATCTTAATTGTTCAAATACTCGCTTCAATTTACGTTTTCTACTATTTCGAGATCTTCGGTTCATCTTGGAAAATCCATATGATGAAATTGGACTATCAATCGAATCATAACTACTTCCGGGCGTATTTGAACCACTACCACTTGTATTGCCACTTGAGCCTGAATTGACTAGAACAATTTTTAATATTTTTACAGCCAAATGACGATCCATCTCAATTCTTTCCGAATCGGATTGTGATTGAAGTATATCGATAAAATCGATTACATATTCATCGTCACGTTTCGGTGGTTCATTTGATGGCGTAAGGTATAAAGATGTTGGTATTGTTCTAAGTCCATTCGGTTCCATCGTTGGTAACTTTGATTCCATTGTCATCGTCGTGGTCGTGATCGTATTCGAAGTTACCTTCATTTCTTCATCGGCAACAATTATCGATTCTCTTTTATTATTACTAATTTTATTGATCAACCAATATCTTGGTATCAATTTAATTCTCCATTTAAACCATCTGTGGCTACTGATAAAACAATTTAAAATCAAAAATATCGAACAAAACACAAAATTACTTACCAATAATATATGATCAATATTGATATCATTATTGATACTAGATCGATGATCAACATCATATCGGTCGTTTAGTGTCGTCTTTCGTTCACAAATTTATGGTTATTTATTTTCCACTACACGATTACATCCTTATCCGTTGTTTTAATGTAACCAAATGTATTGTTTATTAGCAAGAGGCAAAATGCCGCTGCTGCCACACCGAATGTTGCCCGTCAATATATAAAGACGATGATGATGATGATGATGGGAAATGAGATGAAGAGAAGAGTATATAAAAAAATTATATGGAAAAAAGAGAAAGAACTTGTCTTTTCTTTTCAATTGATCAATTAGAAAAAGTCCCTTTTTAGTCGTTGTCGAGACATCAGAAAGACCACAACAACAACATCTCGATGTTGATGTTGACGTTGATGCATCAATGCCGTCACTAATCGCATCATGGATGTAGCATACATACATCATTGTACAATCAACGTTTCCAAATGTACCTGAAGACCTGTACCCCTTATGTTTGATTTCATTGTATATACACGTTCATCAATAACAGCAAACGTTACATTCAACAAGAAAAAAGTTGCTTCAAGCTAACACTCAATAATGTACATTTCGCAATCAACAACTAAGAGTAAGTGTGTGTGTGTGTCTGTGTGTTCCATTCAACCGAGACAAACCAATTTCTCCTTCAATTTTTTATACTATCCATTCAATATAATAATATCAATATATAAATGCCGCTCCTTTCTTCTTCAATCTCTTTTTCCAATCTGCTTCTATATCAAATCATTATAATTATTATCAATATATTTAATATATGATAACACTAATCAATCAATAATGAAAGGAATGGTTTTGTATATTGTATTTGCTTCCCATATTATTGTGTATGTGTATGCCATATGATGATGTATATCATATGTTGTCTAATTAACACATTTAGAATGTGATTAATTTAATTTAATTAAAGTGGAATTGGTTAATAATAGGTTTCGTGTGCTACCAAACCATTGGGATTGTGACGAATTTCATATCGACGAAACTCATCAATTGCCATCAACATTATTCCGAATGGAAGACCGAATGACCACCAACTCCATTTCAATGGATCAAGTTGAAGTGAATGGTTTAAACCGGGACAATAGCAAAGAAAGATTGTTAAAGCTGTTTCGAAGATTAAGGCAAAATTCATGACATCATTGTTACAGAATCCTTGACTTATGATCGAATTTCGACGCGTCTTTGAGATGATCAAATCGAACCATTGCGTTACGACAATTGCCACAAAGAATGCCGTTTGACATGCATTCTGTAGACGCATTCGAGCTTGATACGACCATTCTTGTCCATATCGATCGGGTAAATCGTTAATTGCACGACTATCCCATTGACGTCGAATTCCAAACAATTGACGCCAATGAAATCCGTTCTGTTCCATGATTATGAAATAAGATAAAAATCCGGCAGCAGATGATATGAAACCCACATATAGATAGGTCATCTTAATCATACGAATATTGACCAATTGATCATTATCGCCACGAGGTGGACGATTCATGATATCCGATTCTGGTGGTTCGTATGCGCATGATATTGCTGGAATGATATCGGTTCCAAGATCGATACATAAAATGGTTATCGTTCCCAAGCCTAATGGAATGCCAATTATCATGTAGAGAAGAAATGGCATCATCTCTGGAACGTTGGACGTTAACGTGTATGAGATTGATTTCTTTAGATTATCATAAATTAATCGTCCTTCTTCAATTCCAATTACGATTGATGAAAAGTTATCATCCAATAGAATCAAATCAGCCGCCTGTTTCGATACATCCGATCCGGTAATTCCCATCGCAATACCAATGTCAGCTTTCTTCAATGCTGGTGAATCATTTACGCCATCACCGGTAACGGCAACAATTTCACCTTTTCGTTGAAATGCTTCTACAATTAGCAATTTTTGCTTTGGTGTTGTTCTCGCAAAAACAATTTCATCAAATACTTCTATAATACGATCTAATCCACTTGGACCAAGTTTGGTTATCTCGGTTCCCGTTAACACCACACCTTTGAGATCTTTCGTTCGTTTACATAGCTCTTCGGTTGAATGTGATAACGATGAATCTGGCCAATGGTCATTATCAAAATTATTATTTGTTTCTGTTGATATTATTGGAGTTGATGATTGACTTTTGTCATATAATTTGGTAAACGGAGATATTATATGAGTGGAACGTGCAATCGCTTTTGCTGTAATTGGATGATCACCGGTAACCATCATCACCTTGATTCCAGCCGCTCGACATCGATCAACGGCAGTAGATACGCCCGCTCTTGGTGGATCAATCATCGATATCAATCCGACAAATTGAAATCCATCAATAGGAAAATTAGCACCATTCTCAACCTTAAACTCAAAATCGGTAGGAAATTGATTCGGCGTCAATTGAATCCATGCAAAACCAAGTATTCGTTCACCTTTTCCACCAAGTGTTCGATATGTTCCCTCAAAATCGATACGAAAACGATCATTAATGGGAAATTGTCCTTCATTATTGAGATAGGTCGTACAATGTTTAAGAACATTTTCCGGTGCACCTTTTAAACATACGATTGCTGAACAATCATTTCTCCTATCGACACGATGAACGGTTAGATGATATTTATTCGATGAATTGAATGGTATTTCAGCCACTTTTGGCCACCATTGACGTACGGTTTCAACCTTGGATTGTATCTCTAATGTTGCTTCCATAAACTTAAGTATTGCCGATTCCGATGCATCACCATAGGTTAATCGACGTCCAATTGGAATTGATTCTTGATTCGGTTGAAATGTTGCCTTACTACATAGTGTTAGAATGATAGCTGCAACTTCGAATGCATTCATTGGCGGCTCGTATCGTCGTAATTCAATGTGGGCGTGTTCAATATCGCCAGCAACGAACACTTGTTGTCCGATCCATAGATGAGAAACGGTCATTCGATTTGCGGTTAACGTTCCCGTCTTATCTGAACAAATAACCGATGTTGCACCTAATGTTTCCACAGCTTGAAGATTCTTAACTAAACAATTCTTTTTTGCCATTCGTTTTGCTGTTAACGATAGACAAACGGTAACGGTTGCTAGAAGACCTTCCGGTACTGAAGCTACTATGATTGCAATGAAGAATACGATTGCATCCATCGTACTAGTACCAATCCAAATTGAGATGATGAAAAAGATTGTTGCTAATGTTACAGCCACAATTGTTAGAAGATGAATGAAATGTTTGATCTCTTTTGATAATGGTGTTTCATTTTGTTCTAAATTGGTTGTTAGGTTTGCAATCGTTCCCATTACGGTCCTATCACCTGTATTGATCACCAATCCACGTGCATTACCTTCCACACAATTGGTGGAGAAGAATGCCATATTTCGTGATTCTAAATAGTTTGGATCGGAATCCATTGCCGAACGTGTTTGTGGCTCAGATTCACCTGTTAATGATGAATTGTCTACCTTACATCCGGTTGTAGTTGAAAGGCGTATATCAGCAGGAATACGATCACCACCTTTAAATTCGACCAAATCACCCGGAACCAATGTTTCAGCATTAACTGTCAATCGATTTCCATTACGAATTACCGTAGCTTGTTGGGGTATCAACTTATTGAACGATTCCATGATTGCATCCGATTTTGATTCTTGTAAATAGGAGAATAGACCAGAACATACGACTACAACGATTAATATGATACCAAGATAAAGATTCTCTAGATTGTTTCGTTCGATTAGAAAAGCGGTAATGCATAGTAATGCGCCTATCCATAGAAGCATTGCAAAACCTTCAAATGTATGTGAACATAGTTTAATCCATTGTGGAACAACCAATGGAGGTGTTAAACGATTTAAGCCATACTTTTTTTGTCGTTTCATTATTTGTGTATCATTCAAACCAATTTCAATGTTCGTCTTGAAACGTTTACATAATTCAGGCCACGTTATCAAATGATTATCGGTTTTTGTATCTTGTTTCATTATATTTAGATTCGATGATTTCATTGATAATGAATGCATACGCATCCATAATCGTTCCATTATTGTTCAAGTTTATTTGTTCGTGTTCGTTCACGTTATTTTGTTGCTTTTTGATTGTTTGTCAAACTCAAACACGAAAACAAATTACGGTTCATTGACTATTTGAACTAAAAGATCAATTAAATTTGTGAAATAATCGAAATTTATGAATAGTTCGATCAAACAATTGATTCGTTTTGTGCACAAATATTGTTCCATTTTCATTTGAATAGATTTAAAAATAGTTTTTAGTTTAGATTTTATTCTTGTTTTTACTTGTTAATTTTAGTGCTATACTTTTTCCCTTTCCTTTTTTATTAAACGATTAAAATGAGTAAACAAGAAACAACTTTATGGAAAACGTTCTATAATTATGTAAAGTCACATACGATGCACCATTGTCCGGAATCGCATCGTAAAGTGGTTGAAAATGAATTTCATCCTATCTTTACATTTATTTTTGGTTGTCTTCTCTTTCAAATTGCCTATTTCATGTCGCTGGTGTCACGTGGTTCATTGTCCGATTTTAACATCATTTCACGTCAATTGGCTCATGTTCATATTGCGATCATGTTGATCGGTGGTGCAATGATTCGATGCTTGATCGGTTATCTCATTGCACAAAAACATCTTACTAAAGGACAATTGTTCGATTATGCTTTGCCAAATGGTAAAAGGTCCAGTAACAGATGCAAAGTCTCCCGTTCCTACCAAACATTAAGCTCATTTAGTACCCAAACTTTATTGTAATTAAAATTTTTATGTGAACAAACTGTATTTGAAAGTTTCGATGTTTTTTAATTTTGATTTATGAATCATATTTTTTTTAATTTGTTTAGATCATCCGATTTCAATTTTGAATCTACCGATGGTATTGATATAAGTGATGAATCTATCGATCTAGGTTCGTTTTTTATTGGTATTTCGCTTAATTTCGATGAGAATATACTGGTCCAAAGTGTCCATCCATTGGTCAGTAGAGTCGGGGAGCAAGTTTTCATGCAAGATTCTTTTGAAGAATTTTTTAAATTTTTAGAAATATTATCCATTCCTTTCATTTTAATGGTGATTACCTTATCAGGTTTACTCATGTTGGTTGATTGAGTTTTCCCCTTCACCACCGAACTTGAACAATTCGATTTTGTACTATTTGACTTAGATGATTTAGATGATGACTTCCTAGACTTAGTTGAATTTCTTGACCATTGTTTGACATTTTTACTCAATTTCGATACTCCGCTATTAAAAACACTAGAATTTGCTTCTTTTGATCGTGAAATCGATTTAGCATTGATCGTTTTCATATCAAATTGCGATTTACCGGATTCCCATTTTCCATCAATCTTTCCTTTTTTAGTTGACATCGTACTTGTATCCGTCCTATTGAACGTTGAATGCTTTTTTAACACAGGATTTTTCTTTCTTTTCAGCTTATTTGATAAGTCAAATTTCAACTTTTTTACCAATTTTTTCTCTTTTTTATTTCCTTTACGTTGCTTTTTATTAGTTACATGCGTAGGTAAGAATGTTTCTGGATTTAATGGTTGTTTAAGTGAACCTTCATTGGGACCATCGGTATAGATGTTGTACAAAAAGTATAGTAGACCACATATCATGATAAATAAACCGATTGCTCCAACAAATAGCGATTGATTCTGTATACTGGGAAACTTTTCCGCTACAAAAAACTTTACTCAATAATAAAAAAACATAAATATTAGTGGTTCAAACCTATAAGTACATCATAATGGACGCTATCATTGAGCGTATTACTATTATTGGATACATTATCATCACTGGATACATTGATATTATTGGATACATTTATCATCTTTAATTCATCTTTCATAAAATTAGGCGAAATTTGTGGTGACAGAGTCATTTTTTTATTGTGTTTAATTTCAATACAGATCTATTGCCTTAAATTCAATGCTAAATAATTAGAATATTAGAATCTATCAATGACAAATCATTTCGATTTCGAACTTTAATTATGATTGTTGTTCTTTTAACTTTTCAACGTTTGATTCAATCATCTGACTGAATGCCATTAACATATATCCAATGTAAAGATATAATGCCTAATTGGATTGAAATCAAATTACAAACGTGAAATCAACATTATCAATAATTAAGTATACCTCTAACGATGTACGATAGGTGACTGTATGAACGGGACCGACTGCCACACCAATCTTAGGTCCATTAAGTAATCGGAAATGTAGGTCATCATATTTGATCTTGTACCATAACCAACATCTTGATCGTTTCATCATTAGTTGAAGTACAGGAATGAATTTGGCCGGCTTGTGATATACTGCCGAACCATAGGATAGTAGACCGAACACGATAAATGCCGAAAGTATTTGAAGATACATAATAACCCATAACATAAATCGTTCCACAGGTTCTGGATCTTCAAATAAATTTCGCCGTAGAATATAGATGTTGACTGGTATGTTGGTAATTACAAAATTGTACAGAATGATACCAAATAGATCGCGGCTACCAATAAGAGCTAAGGAAGTAATTTCAACATAATCATGAAGTTGACGGTCCACAATCTTACGGCCAGCAATTGAAATGAATGGTTTCGAATACACACAATTGCGACGACATTGATAGATTAGATTCCACATTGATTTGATACCATCAAGTGTGTTTCCAGTATATATTATCATTGCAAAATATGTAAACATGGTGAAAAAGAAGGCATTTTGAACAATTTCAACAGCAACATAAAGTGTAATGAAAACTTCAAATTTAATATATATGTAAGAATACCAAACTTGTTGGCTAGTGTCCACCTGGAAGGCACAATATGCATATTCACCAATGACCAATGACACTGTATGGAAAACAATTATGAAAGAATAATTATAGAACAATTTATTTTACTTGTGGCTTGTAACCTACTGAAGAAAAGTTGAAAGCCAAACCAAATTTGATCTGAAACGATCAAGATTCTTGCCATACGTATTTTCAATCTATCGGACAAATTTGGATGAAGAGACAATTTCTTACTAAGAAATTTTTCTCGATCAATATCTTCCAAATTGGTCTTAATCAACCATCCCGAATAGATGAATGCACAAATATTGATTATGAAATCGGGTACAAACATTGAAATTCGGTATCGACGAAAACGATTTCCTATTCGATTTGTTTTTGCCATCTTGATCAATTGATAATTATTCAATTTAAAACGATAGTAATCATCTTGATTCGTAACCAACAATTGATACCACCATTGCCAAACATTTTTACTCACATCTAGTTTATAGAAGTGAAATTGACATAGAAAATTAAAATATGTCATAAACAGAAATGTAATGGGAACTGAAACATTATGCATCTCAGAATTTTGTTTCAAATAGTGCATGAATGGATCATCGCGTTCGATTTTGTATGGAATTTCCGGACTTATTTCGAATTTATTGCCTATAACATAAGCAACTTGAAGTAGTCGAAGAATTGCATAGGTAAAGACAAACCAATCCATAAGATGATACTTTCGACCCAATGGTGTTCCATGTAATTCCACCGATTGTTTCATTGTCTGATAAACACATTGCTTAATGCGAGTATTGTCAAATATGCGAAATAAGCTCATTTTGATATGCAAATTCAACTGAATATGATTAAAACGACTTCGAACGACAAACTTTTACTGTAATACAACTTATAAATTTGAAACCCTATTTAAAGAAAACTTCTTTCAATTTTAATGAGTCTCCCCAAATTTTAATAGCCAATTTTCATTTTGAATTTGCATAGTTTTCAACATTGTTCATTTTATTCGTGAATTCATATATTTGACATTCAATGATTATTGTTTATTGACAAATTTTGTTTTAATGTAATTTATAGTAAATTGGAAAATATCTTTAATTGGTTCATTACAATATTGTACTTAACTAATACCGTCTCTAAAAATAGTTACATTTTTTATGTAGATATTCTATTCGTTAGATGGCGCTCGTTATATTTGAATTTTTTGGAGATTATTTCAATAAATGTGTGTTTAAATGGCCACGCCTACCGCTCGAAACACATTCACAACATCAGCTGTGGCGATGTGGACAAGACTAGTCCACTATAGTGTGCTTGTGTGTGTGTGTTTGGACAAGAATATACGACTTTCGATATACAACTGAACAACAGAAGAGACGAAGACGACAGAGAACGATTTCGTCACACACACACACACACACACAAAACACTCAGGGAAAAGAAAAACGCCACAAGATCGTAACACATACACACATATACACACGCACACATACGGCTCAAGTTCGCCGATTCAAAACAATGGATAATCATATTAAATGATCACCCAATTAAGATGTGAATAAGAATAGGATCACCTAGTCGATGTTTATGTAATCGAACCAAATCGATCACCCTCAAATATATCATCAAAAGCATCTTTTAAGATTTTATTATTTATATGATGATGATTATCTTTTATATATAATTGATCGACCATCAAGGAAACGGGAAAAACCCAACTACGACTCAACCAGAAACGAATTTTCCAAGATAACGGGGAAAATATTTTATATCTATTCATCATTCAATACAAACATAACATATAGATACAATTTGAAATTATTTTGTTCTCACTGTGTACTTTGTTCTCGACTATTCCCTTATCATCGATAAGAAGGTAAGTTAATACATAAGTCTAGTCATAAAATAATAAACTAAAACAATTTACCAGTTTAATTTATTCGGATTAACGATTAATAAAACGAATTTGAGAAATATCTATTTGAAAAGAATAGTTATATAGTTTTATATATTAAAGAAAAGAGAGAGAGAGAGAGAGAGAGAGAGAGAGAGACAATAACCAAAAAAATAGATCGTTGAACTCAGACAAATATAGATCTCTCACAATAAATATGACGACACATAGATTGAATGCACGTATTATCTGGTAAAGAGATGAGCGTGTATTTCCCTCGATTTCCAACATAAACTTAGATCGGTGGTACCATGTGACACCAGCAGCAAGTATGCTATCAATCGATCGCCCATGGTTTCATGATACAGCACAACTACAACACGAACAACAACAACAAAAAATCCCATTGGTTTTATATACATGTATATAATATGTTGGTATCATAATCTAAACTTGATCATATATGTAGCTCATCTTTGTCCACTTGTCTCATTCCCTACATTTGTCTCACCGTCTATTCATTCGATTCGAATGATTCAAATTTAATCGTGTGAATTACACCATTCTTGTTCATATTCACGAATCATCGCCTTCTTTATCATGATTTTGTTCATGATGAGGATGATAATCACCATCATTACAGCAACTTAACTCGTTCTCTTCCTTCCTATTTCTTTAATTCGTGTGACCTATTAAACGTAAACCAGATATAACTACAACAACAACAACAACAAAAGAAACATAAATACAGGCAATCGTGAATTGGCCAGTCCTCTATTTTATACCTATTGGTAACTAACAGTTAAATTACGGCAACATTGTTGGTTTGAAGTTATACTTGAAAAGTATCAACTGGTAACAATTCACCTCGTTTATATATCTGTTTTGATGCATATATATAATGATAATAGAGTCAAACATACGTACACACACACACACACACACACAAGTTTCTCTCTTTGGTGTTTTACATTGAAATTTTTGTTTTTTGTTTTGTTTTGTTTTGGTCACTTAGACGCAAACGCTTGAATGAAACAGTGAGTCATAATTGGTATAATCATTCATTTCATATCATATCATACGTAATGCGTAGTTGTTGAGTCATATCGAGACACGTTAAGGGGCAACCCGGATAAACAAATTGGCGAATGTTTTTCCGTAAAACCAAATATTTTGTAACTTAATAAACTTAATAAAATTTTAATAACTATATTCATGAATAGGACAAGAATCATGATGTTACATCATCAATCGGCTGCTTCTGCTGCTGGTTCCAATCGTTATCCGGCACAGGGACCAACATCAACACAACCAACATCCGGACCAGGACAACAATCGCTGCCACCGCCGCCACTTCCATCACGATATCAGCTAACGCCACCATCATCATCGGCGGCATCTGTATTGCATCAGCAAAAGCCATCATTCATCAATTCCTCAAATCAATCATTTACAAATGGCACCAATAACAACAACAAAAAAAACAAGAGTCTCCATTATCAACGACAATAATGTTAACTTCCCATACATCTCAGTCATCCGAAAGTGCCAACAATAACCATAATAGTGATCATATATTATCGAATTTGAACGGAGATACAGCGACGATACCACCAACATCGACAACGAACCAAATCAATTCATCAACTTCACCGCCGTCAAATTCGACCAATAGTCCCGTTCCTTATGGTGAATTAGTTATACTTGGGTATGTATTTGTTATTTTATCTATGATTCTTATTTAAATTTTGTTGCTATCATTTTAGATACAATGGATGCTTACCGCAAGGTGAAAAGGGTCGTCGAAAAAGTAAATATCAGTTAGTAAGGAGGTTCATTCCGAATGGAATCAAAAAGTCGATCCATTATTCTGTGAAACAACCACAAACGACGAAAGCGATACAGGACAAGGAACGCCATTCAATATCGTTTACATTATCCCGATCTCAAGCGATCATTGTCGAATATCAGCATGATGATGAGAAGGATATGTTTCAGATTGGTCGATCATCAGAGAATCCGATCGATTTTGTGGTGATCGATACTATGATGTACGATACAAAGGTACCACTCAATGGAGCGGCACCGAATCGGCATCTTAATCCGTCCCAATCGATGGTGAATCCATCGACGCAGATTGCCATTCCATATCAGACGCCACTGTCAACACCGGCAACATCACAACATTCATTGAGTGCGATCAAATTACCACAACAATCGACAATCTCACGATTTGCATGTCGAATCTTAATTGACCGCAAACCTCCATACTGTGCCAGAATCTATGCTGCCGGATTCGATTCATCGAAGAATATATTTTTAGGTGAAAAGTCGACAAAATGGCAAGTTGACGGTGAGATCGATGGCTTAACAACGAATGGAATTTTGATCATGCATCCATCGAAACCGATTATCAGTGATAAGGTGTTCAAGGAAGAACAACATCAGCATAATAATCAACAACAACCAATTGTAATCGATGAAACGTTCGGCAGTGGTGGCGTCTGGCGTGAGGTATCGGTTTGTGGTGAAATCTATTCTGTACGTGAAACACGTTCAGCATCTCAGAAAGGCGTCAAGATTGAACATGAAACAAATGTACTTCAAGATGGAACGTTAATCGATCTGTGTGGTGCAACATTGATGTGGCGTTCAGCTGCCGGTCTTGCACGTTCACCAACCAAACGACATATCGAGGAGATGATCGACCAATTGAACGCCAGTCGACCACAATGTCCCGTTGGATTGAATACGTTAGTCATTCCGAGACGGTCGGCGTCGTTGGGCGCTTCCGATGATAAGCAACCGTACGTCTACCTAAAATGTGGTCACGTTCAAGGATATCATGATTGGGGCCAATCGAAACATTCAAATGCGCGAACATGTCCCATGTGTTTCAAATCGGGACCGATCGTACGACTGAGTATGGGAACGGAACCCAGCATCTGCATTAGTAGTGGTCCACCAAATTTTGCATTCAATCCATGTGGACATATGGCTTCCGAAGCAACTGTTTCGTATGTTAATGATCATTTTTTATTACATTTGAATGTTGTATTAATTAAATATTCATTTATTCATTTGCATTATAGATATTGGTCACAAGTGCAAATACCACATGGTACCAATGGATTTCATGCAATGTGTCCGTTTTGTGCAACACCATTGCATGGCGAGTGTGGATATGTTAAGTTGATCTTTCAATGAACCGATATTCCAAATTGAAGTGTCAATCAAGTGCAGCTAACAAGTGTGATATATATACCAGAATCTGTATTATCATCCCTCTCATCGAAAAAAAACTTAAAAACAATTATAATAGGAAGTTGCCAATCGACACAAATTGAGATAAAAATGTTTTTAAATTTATATTATTTTGAACTTGTATACAAATAAAATAATTCTTTAAACGAAATAACACATCTACAATAAAAGTTAATTCAATTTAATATTGATATATGATAAGGTATTTTAAAATTAAGTAATAAATTTTCAAGAATACAATAATTTATTATACTCGTCATCTATGAACGGTTCAACAGTTTTGCGACTCATTGACGCATCGTTTGGTGAGTGTTAAGGGGCCGTCTTATAACACAATAACCATTGTGATCACCTCTTGAATGATATATTCTTAGCATCGGTTGACACCGAATTTTGGATTCACACCGTCAAAGACATCTAAAGTGATATCGTTTTACGATTGTTCAATAGGCGCACAGTCGACATTTTGCACATACACAACTGTGAGTGTGAATGTGTGAAAGAGTCCGAACGACGACGACAACGACCAAACACCACCACCACTACTCCACCACCAGTGTTGTGTCTTGTGTGTCAGCTGCATTGAGCATCGAGTCGGTCGGTTGGTCCCGTTTGCATCTCATCTTGTCGTCCTACTTTACCTCGCGCCTATCTCCTCGATCTACTGCTTGCTGGTCTATGTCTATGTGCGTGTGTTTTGTTCCCTTCGTTCCCTCTCTCTCCTTCTCTCTCTCTCTCTCTCCCTTCATCATGTCTCGTGTAAAGTGTGCAACTATGGTGTAAGTGTTGAAGCGCGCGCGCGTTTTGACATCGAAACCGACCGATCCAAGCACATGAACCTTCAAGTGGCAATCAGATGATCAATTGAACCAATTGTCTTATACTGTGTATTGAATAACATCATCATCGGGCGACCTTGTCGACGTCAAGAAGCCACGTTAACTATTTATTTTTATAATATTCATACATATCGTTAATTTATCGTGTTTATCCAACATTCTGCATCAGTATCGATCGAATTGAAACAGCCATTCAATTTAGTTAAATATATTTCATAACGACTACATATTATCTCAACAATAATCGATTCTCTCCAACAATACAATTGTGTTACAATTATACCAACACCTTTCTGTTGTGTGTGCTATGTGGTGTGGCATCCCAGTCACGACCAGTGGAACCCTCTATTAAGCAACGAGTGAAACTCTTTATTGTGGATTTGTCACGTGATCTCTTTGTTTTGGTTCATGTTCACCTCATCTGCGGTTTTTTATATTCTTCAACCAATCCTCACGATCGTATGAACGTTTGTCTGAACGCGTCGTTTGAACACATTTCGTTGGTTTGGCGCTTTCAAATTGAAGGCTAACATCATCGTCCACCTACCATAGGTGCCACCACCAGCCAACCCAAACCCACAACAAACAAACCGCCACCTCTGCCATCACAATATTGGGATACGATCCGCGAACAGACCAATGGGCCTTCGATTGTAAACCGCACTGCTTGTACAGGCTGCTTTGTTTGGTTAGCCGTCATATACAAAAAAAACAAATATACCGGAAAATACATATACCAAGACTGATTGTAGATCGCGCTGTTGCGCTCATGTCATCATAGCAATCGAATTATTTTATTATATTAATGCATCTTGTTCCATTAATCAATATTACAAAGTAAGAATCATTTTATGATCCTCATAAACATTTGAGATTAAAAATTTCTTTCTTACTATATAGAATTAATATTTTGTCACCCAGAACCGAAAAATTGAGCTATATTAGATCATCATCATGACTGAACGTTTCAGTAGTACACGGAAACATAAGAAACATAAAGCGAATCATAAAACGATTACAACGAATAATAGCACCATATCGTCACACGAATCAAATCTCAATAATGAATCTGTAGATGATTCGAATGGTTTAACCGCAAACGAATATCAATCTTCGGTCAGTGGGTCGACCTCATCCACATCGATGTCGGTGAACAACTTTGTGACACCGATTTCAGGGGCGAACAATACTCCAAATAAGCAACCACTTCGATTGGTGTTGAAAGTGGCACAATCGGGAGCATATTCGCCGGCTCAAGCCACATGTAGTGGCGATCATGAATCGACGAATAATGATTCAATGGTCGGAAATAATCAACCACCACAACTATTGCCATTGAACGTTGATTCGTTTCAAAGTGCCCATATCTACACGACAGCTAATGGGACATTTAAAAGGTCGAAAAAGAAAAAAAAGAAACATCACCATCATCATCATCATCACCACCATCATCAACATCATCATTCATCATCATCTTCATCAGTAAAAGTAAATTCACAACAAGATGGAACCACCTCGTTAGAAGTTGAACAAGTAAATCATATGCCGACATCGTTTCAATTCGATACCAATGGTACAGTATCACCATCATCGGTTGTCAAAGATGTGAAACAACAAACCTCATCGGTGACAACCGTACCGATGGATGAAGAAGCGAACATGGTTCCCGTGATAGATCTAGATCTTGATGCTCGATCCACCGCCAGCGGGAGTGGTACCTCAAGTAATGCTGCCTCCAATTGTTATCGTCCTGCAAATAAGACTATTATGAATCTGATAGAGTCTGAGTTAGCAAACAGCCGGGATTCGATTAATTCAGTCGATTTAATCGATGTTGACAGTTGTAATTTGGACATATCGTGCCTGCAGCCGACCGGATCGGCTGGTGCATCTCCACCAGACGATGACGATGAGCATGAAGACGCGGCCGTTGACATACCGATTGCCACGACATCCAATAATAATAACCACAACCAGTTGAAAAATAGTTTTGAAAATGTAAATGATGATCAAATAGTAGATGAGATGAATGACGGTACCACGAGAAGAAAAAATCATAGAGGAGATCGCATTAATAGACAGTGGACGTCCACGACCATTGCCGATCAAAATGGAGCTCGATTGAAACAAAGCCTATATCGTCGAATGTTGCAAAGTGGTCATCTTCGATGTGATTCGAACAATATTCTTACACAAATACATTTGAGTAATGGTGCTCATGCAAAACAAGCCAAATTGGACGCAATTTTGGTGCATGGGTCGATGTCGAAGGCACGTGCATTTAAGCGCTGTTTGAAGAGTCTTCTCGATCAATTACGAGAGAAAGATCCGAATAATTATTTTGCATGGCCTGTTACCGATTTGATCAAGCCAGGCTATTCATGTGCCATCGATAATCCAATGGACTTTTCCACCATTGCCAAAAAAATTCAATTCAATCTATATCGGTAAGTCAATAGAATTATTTAAAAAATTGAACTGAAAATTGATAGAAACTTTTTATTTATAATTTCATGTATTAAATTTATATATTTACAGGTCAGTCTATGAGATGAAATTAGATGTAAGAATATTATGTGAAAATGCGTTGAAATATTATCGTCAATCTGGTTCACAATATCGTGACGCGGCACGTCTTTGGTATCATGCAAAGACAAAGATATTCACACGAGATACATTTGCTGAATTGGTAAAACAATTTCCTCCGTTAACGGTTGATGATCTTGGTTTAGAACAATTGCTACCGCTACCTGTGTCAAATACTAATGGTTTAACAAAGGTATCGTGCAATTTGTTCAATGAAGAAAATGAAGACGACGACGATGAAGACGATGATATTGGTGCAGATGAGAAGGAGAAACCAACATCAGAACAAATGTTGAAAGAGGCCTACAAGAATTTGGGACAAGATCAATCATCATGCGACGATCAAGGAAATCACAACTGCCTACATTGTCGTTAACCAAACCGCGAACTCAATTGGTTCGAATGCTTCGACAACGTATGGATGGTTCGACATCGTTGTCATTTGTCAATCCGATAATGGTTGCCGATAATGGCTCGGAACCAGAACATTATACAATTGGTTCAATAATCGGCAGACTTACCGAAGGAAGCGCTACATTAAATACATCTTATAAGGAACCGGAAATGAATCGAGTCAAGGTGATGCAATTTGTCAACGATGCTTATTCCAATCCATATTCTTCACACTTGCCCGCTTTCGATGCTAAAGGCTATGGGCAATGTTTGGATTTAGCTGATTCCAGTTTTGTATTAGGAACATTTGACAAATGTGAAGAATTTCATCGGGAATCGATACAAAAGTAAGTTTTTGTTCAATATTTGTCAATTTCAGTTTATACTTTAATCAAATGTTTTTTATCGTGTTTGATTGTAGAGTGATTGATTCCGGAGACGATTATTTGGTGGATTATGTCGATTCAGTTTTGTCTATCATAACTAGTGGAGAATATGTTAAAGATCATCGAAACTTGGAGGAAACATCCAATTCAGAGGGAATATCGAATGTTGATACCTCTGAAATAACAACAGAAAATAAGGAGAATTCAGATTTAGTTGCAGATAAGACAACCATTGTTAAAGATGAGTTGGTTGATGAGGATGATCCAATACAATCTAAATTGGATGAAACGAAAACATTGATCGACAAATTGAAATCTGCTCAATATCGTCGTTTAACCAATGGAACCGTACCAAAACAACCGGATGAAGATGAATCGAAGTTAGCAGAAAAGGTTACAAGCAAATTAGTGGATATAATTTCACATTGTGCTCGGCCACGTGATGTAATCAGTGTCCAAACGATTCATAAAGCAATGGGAATCACAGTAGATGGATCCGATGATCTCGACGGTGTAATAGAATCAGAAACAAGGATATTAGAAGAACAAGAACCACCATCATCTACATTATTGATGGATGATGAAGTTCAACCAATGGAATCCGTTCAATTGGAAACAGTATTAGTAGATAATAGCAAAAATCAAATTATATCAAATGAGGTAATGATAACAAGCTCAGCGGACGTTTCTAGTCTACAAGAAGAACAACAACTACCGATGGAAACTTCATTGAATGGTTTGGAAGAAACTGCCATTGAAACAACAACGACAAATGCTGAACAACCTATGATGGTTGAAGAAGTGACCATCGTTCAACAACAAACCGGAACGACTTCAACTTCAAGTCAACAGCAAACAATGATGGTGCCCATTTAATCATTCTCATTGAAATTTGTTTTTATTATATTCATCTATTCATTCATTTATTACAATTTCGTTTATAGCCGAAGTCGGATTCGGGTGAAAACACCGTAATATTGACACCGGTTACGAAAATATGTTTATTATATTGCACTTTTTTTGAAAATGCTTTTCACAAACCAATCAACCACTTCAACTAGTAAATTGTACCATTGTTTCATCCTCCCCTTTCATATTGTGAATCATAAACATTTTAAATATTGATTCAAACTTCATCTTTCCAATATACATATATATATTCACAACTGAAAGTACTGTCTTTAAACATTTCTATTTTGTCAAATATTTATTCGTTAACCATCACTGATCAATATAAATTATCATTCAATTTTATCATTATTAATGAATTATTTATTACAATCTTCTATATGCATATTTAGGTGTAATAATCACAACAATCAATGCAATTTTATTGTTTTGTAAATGGATTGGTATTGAATCTTAATAATATAAAAATATTTTTAAAATTATCCAAGATTTCATAAAGAAAAATCCTAATCGTAAATAATATATCATGCTAATTATATCTCATAAGGATCGCGCCCAACAGCACAAAAATAAATGGCAACGTGTTCAGAAAACAAGAAAACTGTTGTCATGAATGTTGTATATCTGAGACTCATCGTCCAGTAAACTTCATTCATTTATCGTCACTGTCTTCGTTTATGTAGGTGCGATGACCAAAATTGGATTGTTTCGTCCAATCAGCTGTCGACAATAAATTAATTTTTCTTTTCATATTGAAAACATAGTAACAAAATACTAAATTTTGAGAATGATTTAACCGATCATAAATAAATCGATGGCCTGACTAATGATTAAATATTCCGATTTGAGTAAAACTTTTGTGTGTATGTTTTGATTCGTCAACCAGAAGGCTAAAACTAAAATCCTATTATATCGAATACTTTTAAGACGGTCCATTGGACCATTTTGATTGCGTATGAATATATATCATCATGTATAGTCAATCATCAACAGTTCCGGAGGACGACACCGCCACTACTAAAACATTGTCATACAATAACAATGAATCTCATTTATTGGTACACCGTTGAACCACCCATTTATTAATTTTATTTAATTAATTTAAATATTTTTTCGTTAAACAGATTAACAATGGTGATGTTGGTGTTAATCGAACTGAAAGTCCTGATCCATTTGATTTTCAACTAGATCGACTTCATCGACGTTCGGCATCATTCGATTGTGAAAGTGTCGACTCCAATCGATCAAATCATTCATCGGCATCGATACGTGCTACTACTTCGCCATGTGGTTCACCACCGCCACCGGCTCCTCCGTTATCGGGAATGCCGTTGGAATCATCATCATCCGAACCGATGATTATTCCACACTCCGATTCGCGAATACAAGAGATGGTTCATGCGTCGCAATATGGTCAATTGGAATTGATACAAAAACTAGTCGAAATCGATCATCTCGATGTAAATGTACGCGACCCAGAAAACGTTACCATGTTACATTGGGTAGCAATAAATAATCGTTTGGATGTTGCCAAATATTTGATCGCAAAAGGTGCCATAATCGATGCCATCGGTGGTGATCTTCGTTCTACGCCGCTACATTGGGCAACACGGCAAGGTCAATTAACCATGATAGTTCTTTTATTGCAACATCGAGCCGATCCGTTAATATTGGATGGCGATGGATATAATTGTCTTCATTTGGCAGCGCAATGTGGTCATACATCAATTATCGCCTATTTGGTCGCTAAAGGATTCGACATCAATTCCGGTGATATAAACGGAATGACTCCATTAATGTGGTCTGCACTACGACGGGTAACGTATGTGATCTTATTAATACTTTGATTTATTGCTATTAGTATTTACCTATTGTTATAACCATTTATTAGAATGGATCCAACTCAAACCTTGATCACATTAGGTGCCAATCTTTCCATTTCCGATCGTAATCGTAATACGGCATTGCATTGTGCTGTACTTGGAAAGAATTCAATTGCCGTAACATTGTTGCTTCGAAATGGTGCGAATGCAAATTTTAAGAACATTGCAGGCGATACGCCGATCGATATGGCATTAAAGTTTAACATTCAATGGATTCATTCAATTTTTGTTGAACATCAAAAACGTTCAGAAACGAAACAACCTTTATGTAGGTTGAAGCTATCGTCAAAACATGAGATCAAGATTCCGACTTGGCGTGATCCAAAATTTCGTTACTATTCAATGTCGGCTACTCCAATGATCTTCTATTATTTGATCGGGATGTTGATGTATTGTGACATTCAGGTCGGAACCAAAACGTTGGCATTTGTTGCAACGATGGGCACACTATACCTTGTAATTCAATACATATTTGATAAACACTATTTGAATGTATTGGCAATATCACTCTATTTATCGACCAAATTTTGGCTATATATCACCTTTTTTCAATATTTTTTGTTTGGTAAGTATTATTGTTTTTGTTTATTATCATTGTAAATATTTTTCTGTATTTTATTTTTTGAAAATTAGTTTTATCACCATTCAACCTATTACTCTTTTTATTGGCATCGACATGGCTATTCTACAGTTTTGCTAAAGCATGGTGCTCTGATCCCGGTTATGTTCCAAGAACTCGTGATGAACAGATAAAAGTTTGCATTCACACGTTAATGATAGGCAATTTTAATTCAAAAAAACATTTTTTCTATGTTAGACCATTATCGATTTGGCCGAGTTAAATGAAGGTTTTGATTCTCGATGGTTTTGTAGCACATGTTTGGTGAAGAAGCCTATCAGATCTAAACATTGTGCTATTTGTGAACGATGTGTGGCACGATTTGATCATCACTGTCCGTGGATTTCCAATTGTGTCGGCTCACGAAATCATAAATACTTTATATGGTATCTGATTTCATTATCGATCGTATTAGTCTATTACCTTGTCGCTACTGTTCAATGTAAGTGTTTTCTTGTTATGATTTTAAGGAATATGTTTTTATTAATTTATTATTATTTACCAGATTGGAATCTGTTTGATTCAATAAAAACCAGTTTAGGAGATAGTAATAAAAGTTCAACATCATTCCATAACAATCGTGATCAAAGTGAAACAGATTCTTCTTTTTTTGAATTTTTTTCTCGTTCTGTTCTACTTAACGGTTGGATTACGTGGTGTTTTGCAAATGCATTCGTTCATATAACCTGGATCATTTGTTTACTTGCTTGTCAACTTTATCAGGTAAAAATTTAGCTAAACAAACTGTTATTGATAATTGTTCTTTAAATAATTCAGATCATCTCGTTGGGCATGACCACAAATGAACGGATCAACTGTGATCGATATAAACATTTCAAACGTAACAAAAGAACTGGCAACTATAGGAACCCTTTTGAGTAAGTTTACAATTTCACCAAAATTATTTTCAACATTTTTTTGTTTCTATTATACTATTATAGTTTGGGGTTCCTCCGAAACATATTAGACTTTTGTGAATGTAAGCAGCTCAATTCGATGATCTATTCCAATGGTAATATACGTGATTGGCGTTACGAGTTTGAACAACTAGACGTTCGATATCAATCTGATACCGATACCGATCATTCCGATTCTGAAGATGAACTTGGACGATTTTCTTCAACAAATAGAACAAAACGTGCTGATATCGTACCTGTATAAGAAAAAATAAAAAAGTGTTTCAAAAATTTGCTGAACTAATTTTGTATGACAAATTCGGTTCATTTTCAATCCAAACTGGTAAAAGTAACTTATGTCGAAATAGGTGACAACAGCATGTTTTCATGTTTTGATCTTTTTCTTGTATCAGGATTGAATCAACTAAATATTTTGGATAACACTTAAATCTGTTTTTGTTTAGTTTTATGTGGTTCTGTTTTATTGAAGGTTTATCATTATGAAAATACGTGAATTAATCAAATACAGTTTGAATCCGAGAATCGTTGAAGATGCATCTTTACCTGTGGGATACATTCGTAATGCATACTATAATGGCGTTGGACGGTAATTCAGTAATTTGGTTTTTATATTTTGCTAAATTTATTCTTAAATTTTAAATATAGTTATGTCTGCCAATTGCAACGTTTAACTATTAAATTTTGCAAAAGTAGTCACACTTCAAGTGGTGTTCGAGATTATATCGAAAATGGATTACTTAATTTTTCACGACAAAACCCGGGTGTAGCTATTTACATGAAGCCCCGTTTGCATCGTACACCAGTAATTGTAACAGAATACTTAAATGGCCATTACCAGTGGATGAGTGTTCGTAATTTCACTAAAACCGAATTAGAAATGTGGATGGAGACGTTACGATCTAGGTAAATTATCAGAATATCAGCGAAAGAAAAATGTAAAATTAAATATTTCTATTTTTTAGATCTGGATATGAGATATCACAATTGATTTCAAATAATAACGTTTTGACACCCAGTGTACAAGGGATTTGGAATCCATTTTTAAATCGTCCTACTCATCTTAATGGAAAAACATTTCCTATTGAAGAACAATCTAAATTCATACCGGAATTAGATTCTGCAACAAAACAACTATTGGATATGATCAAACAAAACAATCTTACTGATATGGATGAACTGAATAAGAGAGACACTCAGAAACAGGAATGAATGTATCGTTAAAAATAAAATAAATAGATGTAATTTTATAGAATTTGTAAAGTTTAATATCAATAATAAATATTAATGAAATGAAAATCATTGAATGTCTTGATGGAAGTTATTTTCAATTTTTTAATTACATTGTTCATCCTCCCACAACCACTAATGATTAGCTCCCCCCACTCATCTATCGTTTTACATGATTTGACATAGAGTTCATGTTTACCCTATAGTGTATTGGCAACATGAAATTATCAAAGTTTAAACTCGTGCGCCTAACGTTTCGTGTTCTACTGTTCAATCGAAGTTTAAACTGAAATGACTAACTTTAGCCCTACATACCACATTGAACACTAGCAAATGTGTGGCTGAAGTAGCGTAAAATTTGTATATAAGCTAAATCAAAAAACCAAGCAGTTCATCAATTGGCTTCTTGGCTTTCACTTGTGATGATCAACCACTTTCTATCATGCAACTCTCTTTGTTTTGGCTGAAGGTGATGGTCCTGTTATTTCGCCGACGTTGATCTTGTTCGTTACAACTGAAGATGCTTCTATTTGGCTTTTATTTTGGTGGTTGGTCGTTTATGCTGATGACCATATTTCGGATGGTCTATTTTAATGATAATCTAGTTAACTTCTGGTAACTTCCTCGTAGCCGTGGACTACGAATAGCGGTGGCGAATTTCTTCCTGTTGCTGTGTGACTTCTGATGATCATCAATATAACATCAATACATCAATTGATATTGATGCTTTACCATCTATTCCTGTTTCTGCCGATGTTCAAATTCCGTTTTTTTTTCGTTGAATATTCATTCAAGTTAAGTATTTTTTAAAACTAATTGCATTGATCATTCACTAACATTTTTTTTTTATTTTCATAATTCAATATCTTTGGATGGCAGTGGTGGTGATGGCTACCGATCATTGTGGCGACACTCTGGAACATCAACTTGGCTGCCGATCATTGGGACGACACTCTGGAACATCAACTTGGCCGCCGATTATTGTCCCGACACTCTCCAACATCGACTTGGCTGCCGATCATTGTGACGACACTCTGGAACATCAACTTGGCTGCCGATCATTGGTACGACACTCTCGAACATCAACTTTGCCGCCGATCATTGGAACGACACCCTCGAACATCGACTTGGCAGCCAATCATTGTGACGACACTCTCCAACAGCGATTTGGCAGCCGATCATTGAGACGACACTCTGGAACATCAACTTGGCTGCCGATCATTGAGACGACAATCTCGAACATCAACTTGGCTGCCGATCATTGGAACGACACTCTCGAACATCAACTTTGCCGCCGATCATTGGAACGACACCCTCGAACATCGACTTGGCAGCCAATCATTGTGACGACACTCTGGAACATCGACTTGGCCGCTGATCCCTTGACCCAACTTTATTTTAAATTGTATTAATTTATTGATAAATAAATATGTTTAAACCCATGTTGTTTATTCTTAACTTTTTTACCTCAAAATCTACCAATACCCTATTATCCAACCTATTTTTGGGTAGAACCCTTTGGGTTTACAAACGAAAATTTTCAGGAATGTTTTATTGAACAATTCTAAATCATTCCTGAAAATTTTGTTCTAATCCAAGCCATTTTAATTTATACTTCATTTTTACAAAAACCCATGGACCGTTTTGCGTTTTTTCGATTTTTGATTAACCAATTTGAATCCTGTTTTTGGGTAGAATCCTTTGGATTTTTGACATGAAATTTTCAGAAATGATTTATTGAACAATTCTAAATCATTCCTAAAAATTTCGTTCCAATTCAAGCAATTTTTAGTTTTGCTTTATTTTTACAAAAACCCATGAACAAAAACCTTTTTGCGTTTTTTTGATTGATTGGTGGTGATAGCTGCCGATTATTGGGACGAAACTCTGGAACATCAACTTAAAACGATATTTTTGAAATGATTTATTGATAACAAATCATTACTAAAAATTTCAGTTTGTAAATCCTGTCCAAAAATTGAATGTATAATAGGGTATAATAATTTTATTGGTGTATAGTAAAGCTTGAGGGAAAAAGTAAAGAATAAACAACACCGGTTTAATAAATTTTTTTCAATAAATTAATATAATTTAACATAAAGTTTAGTTAAAAGATCGGGGGCCAAGTTAATGTTCGTTAATGTCGTCCCAACGATCGGCGGGCAAGTTGATGTTCACGAGTGTCGTATTAATGATGGGCGCCCAAGTTGATATTCGTTAGTGTCGTCCAAATCATCGGCATGCAAGTTGATATTCCAGAGTGTCGTCCCAATGATCGGCGGCCAAGTTGATGTTCCAGAGTGTCGTCCCAATGATCGGCGGCCAAGTTGATGTTCCAGAATGTCGTCCCAAGTTACCAGAAGTTAACCAGATCATTATCAAAATAGACCAACCGAAATATCGTCATCAGAATAAACGATCTTCAGTTGTAACGAATAAGATCATCGTCGGCAAAAGCACAAGACCATCAGCTTCGGCCAAAACGAAGAGAGTTGCTTGATAGAAAGGTGGTTGATCATCACAAGTGAAAGCCAAGAAACGATTGATGAACTGCTTGGTGTTTGCTTGAGCTTATATACAAATTTTACGCTACTTCAGCCACACATTTGCTAGCTGTTCAATGTGGTATGTAGGGTTAAAGTTAGTCATTTCAGTTTAAACATTGATTGAACAGTAGTACACGAAACGCTAGGCGTACGAGTTTAAACTTTGATAATTTCATATTGCCAATACACCATAGGGTGAACATGAACTCCATGTCCAATAAACTTGAATCCAATACTACTATCTATTGAAATAAATCACGATTAGTACAAAAGCTAAATACTAAATAGTTATGGTCATGAATGCTATAGCTGATTGACTTTTTTGGGTGGATACACGGACATCGTTGTCTATTTTCATTGACTTGTATCATCCAATAAATGTATTATGACCCAATAAAAATAAATTTTTATTGTATTTATAATTAAAAATAAATATTTATTAATTATTATATCAATTATAAAATATAATATAAGTTGCAATTATTGCTGTTCGGTTGGTATGAATGTTTATTGTAAATCTTGATGATTAAGTATTTCAATAGATTGAAAGTTAAATATAAATATGGGGAAAAGTATGGAAGAAATCATCATCACCACATGTTCGGTAAATGTAGGTTCATAGAAAAAATAATCTAGAAATTTGAATCTCATATTTGTAGAATGTTGAAATCGATAATAAAAATTGGACAAGTCGATAGCTGCTTGAAACATAACAGTACAATACATTTTCGATCGATTAAATATAATTTTTTTTGTTTCTTTGGCTTGATATAAAAAAATATGAAAACAGAAGCCCAGTTTCATTAATGATTTGAGTTGGTAAATGATTGAGAAAGAGAAATATAGTTGTCTGTTTGTTTCGGGCTCATAAGTACGTGTCTTTGAAGTTGAGTATCATTGAAGTTGAATGAAAGTAATGCAAATGATAATTAAAAAAAGATTGTGAAAGAAAGTAAGAGAAAACAAAAAACCAAAAATTAATAATAAAAACAAATAAACGAATTGATAGAACTAACAACGATAGTAAAGTAAAAACAGTTGAAAAACAAGTTTTAAACTTGTGTTGCACATATTACTAAAAAAATGAACACAAAATAATTTCAGAATCAATTGAAAAAAAGAGTAACAAAATAATTGGTATCTCTTTTGCAGTCCAAAGTAAAATGGGTGATAAGAAATGCCGACAAAATATGACTATTCACTATTGGCTATTTTGTAAATGTTTTAACAATTGTATTGAAGACGATTAGACGTAGAGGATGGGTCATATTAGATTATAATTAGTTTAGATATGTTTAAAATACTTGAGTTTCATTGGCTTGAATTGATTTTTGATGGGATAAAGTAAAGATTATAGATGAATCCAATTATACCATAGCTAACTCTTCGCAAACTTGACTCCAATTTGTCAATGTAGCGCCACCAACTCCATTTTCGGTGATTTGGTCAGTTATTAGATCATTAGTTTCATTATTATTTGTAGAATGATGATGATCAATGACACCAATCGAATTCGATGGATTGATTGATGAATTCAATGAGCCACCCAATAACTTTCCATTGGTAAAGTCGGACGATGTTAACTGAATAATATCGGATAAATTACCTGAAAAGTCGGCTAAATCATTTGCTGAAAATGTGGTACAATTTTGGGGAACGGTACAAGCTGTGCAACGTTATATATTAATTAAGGTTTTATAAAAAATGCATCAATTTATAATTAATACAAACCTAAAATGGTAATGATATTGTTTGAGATCGTCCCGGTATTAGAAGAACTGGAATTTAGTATTATATTTTGACTCGGTTCTTCAACTATCGTAATGTTCAATAGATCATCTAATGGATCGGTAGAATCGATGAATTGATTCGATTGTAAATGATTTCCATTGTTACTCAAAAATGAACTTTGATTCTTCATACTTGATTGATGGTGTTGAACAAAATGATGATCGGACAATTCGAATGTATCGATAAAAGATTCATGAAGCGAATTTCCCATAGTATTGGTCAGAAATGGATCCAACTTGTTTGATTGATCATTCTTATAAATGCTAACCGTAACCGATTCATCATGTTCTATTTTTACTTCCGGATTTGTTGAGTTATCAATCGAATCGACAATCGAAAGTTGCTGATGATTGTTGTTAGCGGTTGCATCAACATTATGCGATACTGGATCGTCTAACATTGATGATTGTGAACTAGTAGATGTTGAATTGAAACTTAAATCAGACGATTTTTCCATTTTCACCGAGGATGATAATGACGAAGACGAAGAGTTTTGTATTCGATCTGGATGTTTCTTACGTTGATGTTGCATCAATTTTGCCTTACTTGCATACTGTTTATGGCACCATTCACAAAAATGTGGATTTATCATTATGCTGCCTACGGTGGCCGAAAATGTAGGATTGCCTGCACCTGATATTGGAATGGTCTTGTTTCTATTTGATGGTGGTAAGGTTTTCCCTATTAAATTTAACCAAAAATAAGGAAAAATTTTTAACGAATAAAAATTTTAAAAAAGTTACCAGGATGATTTTTTATAATATGGGCTTTACGCTTTGAACTGGATTTGTAAACTTTTTCGCAATATTGGCAGTAATAATCTTTGGAAGTCTGAAATGTTTGATTGAAGTTAATTTTAACCTAGTTAATAATGTCATGGTAATAACATACCTTTACAATCGGCATTGTCAATTCTGGAACGGTATTGTATGGAACATCAGGATGACGTTTAGCAAGATGATTAACTAACATTCCTCGCCGTTTGAATCCTAACAAACATTGATGGCATTTATAAACGAATTCATGATAATTTGGTTGACTAGGCTTCGTTGCAATCTTCTTCGTACGTTGAGATTTTATCCGTTGCATACGGGCAGCAAGTTTAGCTTAATAAATTAAACACACATCATTAGCAAAAAGAAATGACACATTCAATAAACGATCAACTTACCAGCAATTCGTACATCACGATCTGGTGCGTGCATTCGTTGGGTATGTTCCTTCAACTTGTCCTTTCGTTTAAATTGTTTTTCGCAAAAGTTGCATTGAAATTCCCATCGGTCACTGTGACATAACATGTGAAGTCGAAGCTTATCTTGTCGTGGAAATACCTTTAAAAGTGAATGAAACATATGAATTGACATAAATTTAAAAGAATTTCATGATAAAAACTCTTACTTTGTCACACTCGGAACAAGGAAATATTTCATCTGAATGAAATGACTTGATATGTTTACGAATAGGTGAAAAGTCGTCAAATGTCTATTGTTTCAAATATTGGTCAACAAAAATTCTTTGTATAATAACAGGTATGAACGACAAACCTTTGAACATTTGGAACAATGGTAAAGACCAGTATTAGGATTTTTGTGAACCGTTACATGATCACGCCTCGATTGTATCGAATCAAAAAGTTCTCCACATAAAGTACAATCGTATTTTCGAGGTTCATTACTTGTTAAACTATAACGGAAAAAATGTTTAAATTAAAGATTTTTGCTTTTTAATGTAATTACTGTGATTACCTGTGAGATTTCATATGACAAGTAAGTGCTGAATTGGTCAAAAATTTTCGCTTACAAACTCCACATGAAAGATGTTTGGCTGATTCGTCATGTACCTTGCCATGCTTCTCTAAACGTTCCATAGATGAAAAACGTTTATAACATAAAGTACATCGATACATTTTTTGTGACGATGATGGTTGTTCCAATTGTTGTTGTTGATAAGCTGATTCTAACGACAATTGTTGTGGCTGTGGATTATGCTCAATGATTGGCTGATCCAATAATTTTGCAAGAATTGAAGATGAGGTCCCATTTTCAGTATCTACTTCTTCCTTTATGAGTTGATTTTGCTTTGCTTCAATAATAAAATTATTATTATTATCATTTGTAACAGTCGTTTTGGACGAAATATTCGATCCATTCGAAATAGTTTTAACAAAAACCGTCTGCTGCTGTTGACCATTGGTGTTTGGAGCAATTGGAGCCGATTTACTTGCAACACAAATTGTTGATTCTTTTTTGTTAGCAGCATTGTTACCATTAGTTGCCGTTTCTCGGTTATGTTTCTTTACATGACGATTACGATTGTAGACGTGGTTGAATGCCATGTCACAAATTGGACATTTGTATCTCTTTACACCTAAATATAAAATTATCGTTATTTGATAATTCAATCCAGTTTTGGAAAAAACTTACCAGAATGCATAACCAAATGACGACGTAAGCTGTAATGTCGTGGAAATATACGTTGACATATGGGACATTGATATTGATTGGTTTTAGTGGCTGTTCCCGTTCCATTGTTAGAAACTGTTGTCGCCACCATCGACGGAGCTGATTCATTGATTTTGATCAATACTTGTTGAGACCCAACTGAGGCAGTGTGATCGTTGGCTTCTACCAATTGATATGTTTCAGATGAGTTCATCAATTCATGTTGTTGAGGGTTTTCTGATTCGCCATCTTTATCCGATTGAATTTGTTGCAATTGTGTAAGTTGCGATTTAGCAATCTTGTTTCGTAATTTATGTCCACCAGCATTGAGGTTGTTTGACAATTCTGAATCTGATTGTGACAACAGATCTTGCTCGTGCTGTTCATGTGAATGAAGATCGTCCACCACTGTCATCCCATCTTGATCAAGCAATAGGTTGGGAATCTTAAACTTTTGCCGATATTCCTTTGAATACCAAACTTTTAATTCTTCGTTTGGCATAATATCACGTGTCGTGTAATAGAAAAATTTAATCTCATTTATGTGTGCATATTCGCGTTGAATCAATTCTAAATTTTGCTCCATTACATTGGTTGCTGGACGTACGAAACGTGTCCAATTAGAATTGTTTTCATCACTTTGACTCAACAAAGTCGAATCGGACACAAAAATCATCAAATTGTTTTTTGAAGTTTGTACCAATTCCGGTATGGATAGTTCATTCTCAGAAAAATGATACAACATTCCTTCGATTGGACCAAATTGTGATCGTTTCGGAATCGGCTTACGAGCAAATGTTCCAACGCCACCCGATGCCGTGTCCTGAAGACATAGATAATCGATCGGCATCGATGCGCGGGCTCTTGTCAATACTGGCAAATCATTTATTATTACATTTTCGTGATTAATAGAATTTTGAGTTATTTCATTTTCATCGTTGCCAAAAGATGATGGTTCAGTCGGTAACTCCTGTAAAAAACTATCAGTCAAACTATCTCCCAACAATGCCATATGACCATTTGAAGGATCGACAAATTGTTGATGATGATTATTCTGTTGGTGATGATTATCCAACATTGACGATCCATTGAGTAATTCGTCTCGTTTACCATTGTTGATAATTGTGTTGTTGAAATATTGATCAATATGATGAATAGAATTGGGCGATGATAACGAAGGTGGTAGTTGCAAATGTGATTGCTGCTCTAATTGTTGCAACAATGTTGACGAAAATGTAGGTGATATACTATAGGTGACAATATGTTGATTGGATTGTTGATGGTTGTTGTTATTGGCCGATATGATATCAATCGTTGGCGGAAAGTTATTAAAGACATAATTTGCCGAGTTGAGATTAGTAGACGTCGATATGCTAACAGTGGTTGTCGAATCTACATCATCATTATTTGAGATAATAGAATTATCAGCGAAAAGATTTGCGTTCGAATTTGTCAATTCGATTCCACATAATTGTTGACTGGGTCGAGTAGAACTAGATGTTACACCAGAATTCATATTTGCAGTTGAATTCTGTTGTTGCTGTTGTTTGATAAAAGAATCGATGTCATTGATTGTAGCGGTCGTAGCTGCCGTTCCATCAGTAAATATAGTTTGAGCTTGATGATGGACAACGACCGAAGATGGCGATGACGTATGACCAGAATTATTTGTACTTGTAGATTCAACTTGTAAGGAATCAATCGACGACGATGATTCGAGTACAATACCAGTATTATCCTTCGTGGCGAGTTGTATCGTTTGAGAATTCGTATTATTATTGTGCTCTAAATGTGAATTACTACTGGAAGAAACCAATGGAGAGAATGGATAATGGAAACTTGAGATCGATGGAAATGTATTTCGCTGTGACGATTTTGGTTGCTGTTGTTGTGGTGATTGGGATGTTTGGTGCGATTCACAATCACCATCTGACGTAGATTCGGCAGCATATTTTTGCGCTAGAAAATGTTTGTAGGTCTACCAATTGAAATGAATTATTATTTATAATATGTTGTAAAACTTCATTTCATACCTGAGATTGATGAGTGGAAGAAACCATTTGACTTAAGGCTTCACCTTGAGTTGTTATCACCGATGATGTCGTCGCTAAATGGTTCAAATTGTACGAGGTAGTTGGTTGCACAAATTTGTCCTATGAAAAAAATAATTTTAATTGAAATCCCAATAAATAGAGATTATGAAGGGATAACTTACATTCTCATCCCCGACAAACAATGGATCATCGGAAACAACATGACGATGAATGGTGGCCGATGAACACGGCGAATTCGACATCATTGATCATAAATTATGGTTCTTTTCGATAATTTCAAAAAATTAGCCAAAGTTTAGATAAAATGGTAGTGATAATAAAAAGGTGAATGACTAACCTGGAGATCATTTAATGAATCGAGAAGACAATGTTCAATGTCATTCCATTTCAATGATTGTACAACAATCATCATATAATGGATAATGACAATGCGTCAGGTGTTGTCAAACGGTCGGACTATATCAATGGGTCATCGTCATTGATTGGTAAACAAATAGGCCAAAACATTGGACATTGTAAACACTGGACTTGTGTCAAGTGGTAAAAGGTGTAAATGACAGTAAAAACGGTAATGAAATTAAAAAAATATATATGTTGATGATAAAAATATGGAACACTGAAGACGAATTGAGAATCGATCACATTGGGGATGCTGCATCAATTCCGTCCTCCAATTTGGAGATTCTTTGTTTCGCCTCACAGTTGACTGGTGGGGAAGCAGAGCATCATTGAATGATGAAGGGGCGCATGCGTACGGTCATAGTTCGTTTAAAAGAACCACTGTGTGACTGTGTATTTTACTATTTGACCCAATGTTACACGAAAGGGACAAAGGCAATAGGCAACGGGCGGCGGCTGCTGTTGCTGTCGAATCAGTGAATCAATGAGAGAGAATGAGAAAATGGGAACGTAATCGTGAACGTGCGAGTCATATTGAATGACGCGAGTGAACGCGGGCGGGTCATGATCGTCGCTTTTGGATCGTTTTTGGGTGCACAAAATCCACCACCCGATGCCACACTTTTGACGCGATGAGGAGGGAGTGATTCATCGCCGACCGATCAACTGAATGCTGATTTTAACCGACATGAACCTGACACGACTGACCAACATTTTTTATTCGGGCAGTGATTCAACCAACTGTACACTTTCCATTTTTAATGAATCATTCTTTCAAAATTTGGGCATTTTTTATTAAATAAAAAAATAAATTAATGATAATTACTTTCATATAAAATTACGTTGATCTAAAAAAACAAATAAAAAATAATACTAATTCAATTTTTGAATTTGATACACAATTAGTTACGTTCTTTATGAACATAATCGTGCCATGTGTCAGCAATAAATGTAAACACACATATCACTGTTGTTTTCATCTTGTCAAACATTAATTTGCTTACCTCGATTTAATCTAATTGTTGATTAATTAAAGAATAAGGAAGAATGTCATCTAAAAACGAAATACAGGATGATCGTACTCCATTACACTATGCTTGTTCCAACGGGCAAATGGGACTTATACGAATGTTGATCGAGAAAGGTGCAGAAATTGATGCACGTGATGATCTCGGTTGGACGCCGTTAATCATCTCATCATCAGCCGGACGTAAGGATGCTGTAGAGTATTTAATCGAAAAAGGTGCCGATGTTAATGGACACACCAACAATGGACAGACGTCGCTTCATTATGCCGCTTCAAAAGGTCATCTTCAAATCTGTCAACATTTGATTGATTGTGGCGCTGATCTGAACATTCGAGATCGTCTATTACAAACACCATTTCATCGTGTTGTTTCACGTGGTCATAAAGATATTGTAGAATATCTCCTTGGTTTAGGAAAGGTTCAAATCAATGCACAGGATACAGTCGGTAATACACCTCTCCATTTGGCGTGTGAAGGGGATCATGAAGATATCGCAATGTTGTTGATTCGTTCTGGTGCCGATGTAGACCTATTAAATAATGAAAAAATGAAACCAATTGAACTCTTTACAAATTATAAAATGCACAAATCGATGAAAGATTTCATCACTCAAAGTAAAATGGAAATTAGATCAAGTTGAGCAGTACAGTTGTTTTTGTTCAATCAGTATTGTTCTTATTCACCAGGGGGCGACATTGTAAAGTTTGCAATAATTTGTAATGATCAAATTCTCTTTTTTTATTATATTTCAATAAACATGATTGTTGACAACAAAAAAGAGGTATTCGTTTAGTTTATAATCAAGATCATCATATATGATCATTATGATCAAAGGCACTTTAGATCAAAGACATGAGATTACAAATTGATCGTTATTTGGGCGAACATTTGTGGTAAGTGCTAAATGTATTCATTGAGTAATCAAATCGTTCAAAAAAGATACTCTATTAAACCTGTGCGTTGCCCGATCAGATGGTCGGCAGTAAACTTTGAAAATCTTTTCCCAATATCTAGAATAGGAAAAGAAAAAAAATTATTTCACTGTCGCCGTTTTCATCATTTTCACCGTCTTTACTTGTTCTTTATCCCCGAGGGCGTCATTGACATCCAAGACCATCGTCATATTGCCAATGATGATATGGCAAATGAAAGTGCCTGCCGGTGCAATGTGTGGACAGAGAACGACACACACACACTCACATACACACAAACAACTAAAGATGAGAACAGGAAAGATGGAAAACTAGAGGGGGATGAAGGCAATAGGAATTGATCTCAGTTCAAACCAAACAAGGGGAAAAGAGGCAATTTCTATTGTCCCAGTTGATGGTCATCACCGTTAGGTTTTGTTTCTTCTATATACTTGATATTGGCTTTTGGTTCCATTCGACCAATGACCATTGGGTTGTAGATAGAAGGAGAGGGAGAGAGAGAGAACGACACAAAAGAGAGATTGAAGTTCAGTTGATGATGGCCATCATAGTTGGCACTGTTGCCATCGACGCATCTGAGCGAGTCAAATTAGCTCCCAAAAGGGCCAACACGAATACAATATGAATCGTCCAGTTTGTTAACCCTCCTTTCATCTCGCACAATATCCTTATCCTAACAATTGAATTATTCAACAACCAAAATCAAAATGATTCATTACCGATAAAAAAATATATTATCATTATAAAAAAAATACATTGAACATCATAAATTTCCAATTGAACAAATGTATTGTCTTTCCAATCATTCAAACGAAAAACTTAGATGAGGAAGCGAATGTGATGAATAGTCAATCGATTTGACAAATGTGTGTGTGGGGGGGGGAAGCAAGATGTCAATGTTTTGTATAAGTAACGGAAAATGAGATGAAACCTTTTCCGATGTAATGCTTAAAGTGCAAGAGAATCTGGTTTGAAGACTGAATGAGAGAGGGAATGTGAGAGAAGCACATTACACAAGCCTCTATATCGGCAATGATTATCTCCTATTGCAATATTCGCTTCTCCCTTTTCAATCATTTTGGTAGTAGTCTTCGTCAAGTCGAATTCGTCTCTCTTTCTCCCATTTACGTTGATTCAGTTGTGTATGTGTGTGTGTGTGTGTGTGTCTAAGCTTTCGACCAAGAAACAAGAGCGTACCGATCAATCAGTCAAGCTCACCATCTGACACGGGACACACATCGATCTGAGTGGTGTCCACTCTGTCCGTCAAAATAGATAGATCCACGGAATCGAGATCGAACGAGAAACGAGACGCCACTTTTCACTTTCTCTACATTTTGTGTTTGCGTGTTTTATGTGTATGTGGTATATATGAGAAACGAGAGTGTGGCGCGCTTCATCATCAGCATCTTTTTCTTCTTTTTCTTCTTCTTCTTCTTCTTCTATAGCCTCAATGTTAAGGTTGATGCCTACTTTTAGTTCCAGTAGCAAAAGTCGAACTTAGCCGCATCCATCACATCGACACATTGGGCGACAAAACCCAAGACCAGAGTAAACGAAAGCAAGGGGAGTGTGTGTGTGTGTGTTTGTATTGATGGGAAGAAGAGGGAAGGAAAGAGAAAGAGAGAAGGGGAAGAATGGTCCGGTTCGATACCATTGGTTTGCTCAATATATATTCCAAATAAAACGAATCAATTGATATAAACGTAAAGGAAGCTGCCAATCAATGTTCTATCAGTTTGACAAATGATGTGAAACGTCAACAACGACTACCAAAATACAATCACCAAAAAATTGTATGTTATGCCATTTTGAACGATTGAAAATCTACATGAAAACCAATCACAACGATAATAATAACAATAACAACAATGGTCATCTTCATGGAAACCTATCGAATATTCGTCGAAACCATTATTTCAACCTAACATCGAACGATTCGAACCGTTTCAATGATTTTGCCACGACAATACCATACGACGATCAATGCAATCTATATAGATTGGATGAGATTGGGTAAGCTATAGCAAAATTCTTCTTTTTTTTCTTCTTTCATTTGGTTTGATTTGAATCAGTCGATCACAACATTGTTTGACCAAGTATACCATTTATACTGTTTTAACAATTCAAATCACATCTACAAAAATTGGACACTGATGTTGTGTCTCTATGCAACATCAATGATCAGTTGGTCGCCGCTGTTGCCATCGCCCCTTTCCCACCCCCATACACACACACACACACACACACACACACACACGGTCATTGAGACAAGATGGTGATCAAACGGCCATGCCGCACTCGGCACATTTACCCGAAACAACCAAAAAAAAAAAAAACAAAACTGAACCGCCATTGCCGACATAGTTAAAGCATCGTGTGTTGGAAATAGAGGATGAGAGAAAGAGAAGAATCGTGCCTTGAGAGTGGTGAATGGAAGCACACACACACACACACACACACACACACACATCAAATCTAAACTAAATTAACCATTAAGGCCAGATGTTTGTTTGCTTTGAACCATTCAAAATGATGGGGGTACTCCGATTGTAGTATGAACAAGACACAACACAACACAGAAAAAGAATAAGAAAAAGAAGAAGACAATTTTGACCGGCTGCGGCCTCAATCGGACAACAATTCCAAATATGATTATGATACCACACAAAACCACTTGGTATACAAATTTGAAGCTGTTCTGCAAACCAAAACACTTTTTGATTTTCGACCACAAGAATGGACAGGAAACCTTTCATCTTTGTCCGCAATTCGGTTTGAATGAGACGTTTCGAACGAGATCGAAGAGCGAAAGTGGGCCAACTCAAACCGAATAGAAGTGTAGAATGATTTTTTTTCATTCGTCTCTAATCATCATGAACCGATGACAATCCATCATCATCATCATCATAGAATTGATGAATGTCACGTTCATCTCAATTCGTTTACGTTAATCAACAAATCACGTCTCGTGATGGAATCATTGGTTTAGATTGATTTAGATTGCCTATTCCCGTTCCTGTCATATACAGATGCTTCCCATCTTATTTGTGGTCGTAAGTGAAAGGGTTCCATCCATTCTAGATGACTCTATTTAATTAATCTTGATCTAAAACATTCAAATTAATTTGAACTACATCTGGTTCATCTTGTGGCGCTTGAATTCTCTCTCTTTTGAATTTCTCGCTTAATTGAATGACTAATTTGCATAACAAAAATTTAAGAAAAGTGAATCGGGAATGGAACCGTGATCCCGGTATGATTGACAAAGACATTGACTCTACATTTTATTAAACATTTGGAAAGTGAAACTAAATTTACTTATTTGAAACATGTAGTAAATGTCAGGTTCAAGTGAATTCTAGGAAAAAAGGGATTTGAGAATAATTTTCAAAAGCAACGAGCCGATACGACATCAAATCCATTAAACTATTAGTTAAAAATGAAAGCAATTTGTCGGTTTAAAGTCAAGGCAAGACATCTTTTCTTATATATGTTGTTTTCAAACTATTGACAATTTTTACCAAGAATCTATAAAGCAAGAAAATTGAAAGGTAAAATAAAAAATAGAATCAAACATGATTAAATGTAAAAGTTGTTGAATAATGGCAAACGTGCATTGAGATTCATTGTTGAATTCCTAATCGAATCATATCGTTCCATATATGCAAATGTCAAATTAAATTGGTTATCAAAGCATGCGAATGAAAAAAGAAACCAAAAATAAAAAAAAAGTTTGTCTTCTACAATCATAATCGAACAAACTTTATGTGGTACACTCACACACACACACACACACACACAAACTATATCCAACATTTCGGTCTCAATACTTATCATGCGAATGTGTCACCGAATTGCCGATTGATACCACTGGTTTGTACTTGTTCAATTAAGTTTGGCAAACAGAAATGTGAAGCCACTTGGGTCATGGTAAAAGGCCTTACAACACTTGCCTATATTGTGGTGCCTGACTTGAATTTGAATGAGACGCCCAAATGAGTAGATCGGCAAATGGATCATCATCCATCGTCGTGATCGTCGCTCATCATCATTGATGCATCATCTCGGGCGAGTCGCCCTTTTCTTTCTTATCGGTTCGTTGGCTTTCACTCTCTCTTTTCGTTCAAATCTCCTGACATTTGACACAGCTAATTAGATCGCAACCAGACCAGGCCGTTCGAGACCAACAGTCAAACAGGCAGAACACACCAAGCCCAGAAGCCAACAACAACAACAACAACTCAATTGATCTTTTCCGACAATAATATTAAACAATATACATCAATGGAAATCGAAATAAAGTATAAAAATTCGATCCAGAGTCAACACACACACACACAAGTCTCGGACTCTCGGAAAGATACATTTTCCCATTAGTATGATAAACACAGACCAAACAAATTTAGGATTGAACAAACACAAACAAAACTAAAATTGATATCATTATCTTGATAACCCTTTAGGTAACATCATCAGTTTATATTTATGCTAAAAAGTAATAAAAACTGGAGAGTAAAAAAATAAAACCAATTGTAGAAAGAATAAAAAAAATGTAAACCGATCGATTTCGATCAAATAGGAAATGGGTAATTGTTTGGAATATATTGCTTTATAGCTTCCTATTGCAATAATCTAATGTAAGCGGATGGAATAATAGATAAATGTTTGGGGCGCGTTTCTGGTTTGCGAACGTGATCCATAATTCCATTTTTTGTTGTTGCTGTTGCTGTTGTTGCTTTCGCTAAGTTCCAGTCTGAAGCATATAAAAACTGCAATTTGATAACCTCAAAAAAATAGAATGAATGCGACAATTTCTAGTAACGAGTTTACTAAATTTTCTTATCCTAAATTTTTTTTATTGTCCAACCATCATCACATAACATCCGGTTGATTGGTAATGGTTTGGTCTTAATTAAAATTGTTCAAACGATACTCATGAGAGTTTGAAACCGATCGTCGTCGTCGCCTCACAAAAGTGAGAGAATGAGGAAAAAATGGAAAAGACCAAAATGATATAGTATGGATTCTGGTCCATAATCAAACTTTTCATCGAAACGAACACTTTAATTGATCACAGTCAGTAGATAATTTCGTGTCGGCTTAGTATATGTCCAATCTAGTGTAACCTCTCAAGAGTCTCTCGCTCATTCCAATCCCATGTGAATCACTTTTAGAAATTTATGGTTTTGAAACATTATTTTTGTTCCAAACAAATAAGTAAACATAGAATGTATATATTTATATATATACTTTTGTAACAAAAAGTCAAACATAGGTTCAAATATAGGAAAAAAAGAATAGATTTAATTAGATTATATCAAGTGGACCATTCAAGAAAAGGGGGGAGATAAAATGATGGCAACTGACATTTACGATGAACAATACAAAGAGAGAGAGAGAGACAATGGAAAATGGTCTCATCGATTTGGGTTTAACAATTTTCCCGGACTAATGGTTCAATTGGGATACAAACAAAACGTTTCTAATCATTAACGACCGACATATTGTCAATTGCATCTCGTAATGAGATGATGAAGGATTCGATTCATCTGCATCTCAAAAAAGAGTAAATAGTTTAGAACCAAACCTAGGACCCGCATTCATCAACAACAGAATCAAGATTCCATTTCGCATAGTAGAACATGCAATGTTCCATGGTGATCATTCACTCATTCTCATTATTCTTCTAATTTATATTCTCTACGTTCCATCAATAACACTAAGCAGTCATAGCAACTGGCTCGGTTCCAAGGAATCTTGCTTTGCTTTCTTTCCTTTTTTTTGTGTTTTGTGGCAAATTTCATTACAAATGAAACGGAAGAAACAAATGAAACTAATTTGGATACCACCAGTTATGAAAGGATGAGACACTGAAACTATTATCATCATCATCATCATCATCATCGGTTGGAGGCAATATTCTTGCACAAAGTGACCTATTTTATATGAACGAAGACCTATTGTTCTAATATAAAATAGAAAAGAAAGTATTGAATATTGTCTCCTAATCGTCATTGCTGCTATAGGAATGCTGATTCTTTGCTTTTAGAAAAAGTTTTTTTTTCATAAATATATATTAGAAGAAAAAAAAGAGGGAATATTATATTATATGGTGGCACGGTTTTGAGGTTCCATAATGGGTGACACTGGCAGTGAAGGCAAATGGCTTGGTCACAATGACAAATGATGACACGATTGGCATCGAATGTGAGCGAGAAAATCGGTTCCATTGCCTCAAATCGATCGTTTAGACCAGAAAAAAGGAACGATTGAACGAACAGTGGAAAGAGATAGCCCGGAAATAAGGGTGAATTTGTCACAAAAATGTTTCATGTTTCAATTAACAATGGTTGAATCTAGTGAATCACTGTCCCACAAAAAAAAATCTTGGCTATTATACTATTTTCAAAACGATAATTTGTTTGTTTAACGTTTTGTTGAGTTGATTTGTTTTCGTGTATATGCGTATGTTATGTCCAAATGTTAGAGATGTTCCAAAATGTGTTATAAGTGTATATACAGTGAACAACAAAAAATACGAATGATGGTGTCGATCATTATTCGACGATATATTTACACGCTAACGCATCCATATTATACATCTATATTGAAATGTTAGATGAAGTTTGATGCTGTGTGTGTGTGTGTGTGTGTGTGTGTGTGTGTGTGTGTCAATGAAATGGTAAAATGTCGCCGACACATGGAGATGCAATAAGTATAGAAAGGAGAGAGAGAGAATTTCTTTCTATTTGTGAATCATTAGTATGACGCGCCCGCCGTTTTTTCGTTGTCGTCGCCCATTTGTGTGTGTGTTTGTGTATTAATGATATATGAAAGCTTACATCAACATCAGCAATCGAACAGAACACTAAACAAAAAAAAAAATAAGAAGAAAGGAGAGCAAAGAATAAAATGCAAACGACCATTTAGTATGTCATCGGTCTAATTGCTGCGGTGAAATCGAACGAACCGAAAAAAAGAAACATAAAAAAAATGGTTCTATTGCATTGAGATTCTATTGCCACAAGTACCACTTGATACCATTTTCGGGTTCGCCGTGTCATTAAGTCACTTCTCATATCTTGTTGCTACTTTTTTTTCTATTAGTAAAGTTTTGAAAAATAAAACGAACGAGGGAGAGGGAGAAAGATGTGTATGTGTGTGTGTAGATCAATTCACATTTGAATTCACACTATAGTTTGTTTGTAAAGTCTCATTACGTTCCAATGTCTCAAATGCAAATGGTTTGTTGTTGTTGTTGTTGCTGCCGATGATGATGATGATGTTCATGTGCCCAGTTTGTGTAGAGATTGAGACGCTTGGTACGCTTCATCTAAGAGTTGCACATCATTAGCAAACAAGAGAGTCAAAGAAGAAGAGAGAGAGAGAGAGAGAGAGAGAGAGAGAGAGAGAGAGAGAGAGCGAACACCAATTACAAGCACCAGAGTGTAAGTGGTTATTAGACCAAACATACAAGTGAGACGAACCGATTTGGACGGCCTCTCCGCCGGGGCCTAGCCAATCGGCCTCGTTGTTTCGTTTTGGTGGTGACCCTAACATTTTTTTTCAGTGGGTCATTCTTGGTTGAAACTTGCTTCGGTAAGCACGTTCAATGCACATCAAAACCCTCAATCACAGCCACAACCTCAATGTTGGTGTTTGATTCTTGTAACCCAATTCTTTTATTTTAATATTAAATTATATTACAACCAAATGTTATTCACATCATTATTTGCCGTTCCATCCTATCATCAACCTTCACATCATCGTTTGTCATCGTAAGTCTCTACTTTGTTTTCTATCATTGTGTTATATATTTATTTGTATACATGAATTTTTTATGAATTCATCATATATATCATAAAGATCGGTTGCAGTTCAATTCAATGCGATTGATCCAAAGATCTAACTATAGGGTGGGATCGAACAAAACTTTTTTGTTTCCTTTGTTTTGGTGTGAATGAAAAGTGTTATGTTGTCCGGTGTGTGTCCGATTGTGTTTCATATTGATCCACTCTTCATATTCTTAGTTATGAAGATCAAATCTGACATTGTGTTGACAGACAAAAAGCCTATAGTTAAGTACTGTTTCGTTCGTTCGGCGATTCAATATTGAGATCGAGAGGGAGAAAGGGAGAGAGAGAGAGAGGCCAACGATAAAACCTAGAACGGACGCGAGCAAGCTAGTGAACTCACGCGCGCGTACCAATATCTTGACAACACAATTTGGTTGTCTGGCGAAATGTAATTCCAGTAACCAAATAGTGGTAAATGTCGGCAAGACCAAAGAACCAAAACAAAACAAAAATGGTCTATTGCCGACACGAGTCCCGTGTTGATGATTGTAAAGGGAAACGGCGAGACATTGAGAGAAAATGGACATGACGCGTCGTCTTCGAGGTCGGTCCTAGTTCTTTCCCTCAATTTGTCATTGAGAGCACCACATCAACATTGATTGGTTACGGCTTTTCTCTCTATGTGTGTGTGTGTGTGTGTGTGTGTCGGCCAGTTGGTTTTTGGTCGGTTCGGTACTTTAGGTGCACCATTATTACCCCAAGAGGGGCTTGTGTCCACAACTGAATGTGAAGTGCTTTATGACCATTGGTCGAATGGATCCCAATCGGGTTCTACTCAATGTGTTTGCTCACACACAAACACTAGACCATGTCACCGTTTTATGGCATCGTTATCGCATCAAGAGCGAACAGTAAAACGACATAACTTGCTCTCCATTGCAAATCAAGAAATATAAAGTGAACGTGAGAAAGAGTGGGAAAGATGAAATCGGAGATTGGCAATATATTTATCCAATATATATATATATTCGGATGGGTCGCCATCGTCCAAAAATGTTTGTTTTCCCCGCCATTCGGCAAACATATCGCAATGAACCAAATATGAGTACACTTGAAATGAATGATATGAAGCACAAAACATATACACACACACACACACAATTTAGATGGCAAACTCTGTAGATCGGTATATACCGAACTTTGTACATTCTCGTTTATAATTGATCCACAAGCAAAACAAACTGGAAAGGTTTAATAGGTTTGTAACACACGAACACTAATTACCCCTTCAATTAGAAATGGAGTGAACGAGAGTGTGTGAGAGAGAGAGAGAGAGAGAGAGAGAGAGAGAGAGAGAGAGAGAGAGAGAGAGATAAACTTTGGAGTTCACCATTTGTTGGCAATGAGATCGACATTTACATGTGTACCACTTAGCGCCGACCGATTGCACTCATAGACAAATTGAACAAATGATTCAAACATTTTGAGCTTTGAACCATTTGCATAACAATCGGCTCTAGTGTGTAATCGGTGCAAATGATCGGTTGGCATTACAATGTGTTATTCGCCGTGCAAAGGGTACCGAGATTGGCCAAAGTATATATATGCCGCCCATATTAAGCTAAAGCCAAACACCAATCGGTATATGTTTTGATCATATTTCGTGTTTTAATACTAGGGGCCATTGCACTAATCTTTGTTTCCATTCCTTTTACTACCATTTTTTTTCAGACAATTATCGTCCTAGAGAATGTATGAGTGAGTGAGAGAGAGAGAGTGAAAGGCCGAGTTCATACAATAGAGGGATAACAAAAAAAAAATATATGGAACAAATGTTCACTTCTGTTTTTTTGTCGATATGATTATGATATGTGTCGCGACATGTGTCATCCAATGGTCTTTTGGATTAAATATATATAATGTCAATATATGAATGTGGTAGTGTTGAATGGTTCGAGATCGACTCTGGAACAGTGGATCACAATCATCAATATACATATACATACATATAGTTGCACCTTCCTTCCTTCAGGCAGAATAGAAGAGAATGCACAATGTTAACAATAGAAATGATAACATAGAATAGATAGATGATAACAACCAAAAAAAAAATATATTCAGCAACATTCTCAATAAAACAAAGAGTACATTTACTAAACACTAATTAGTATAATCATTTCGCATTGTCACGTGCCATTGATATGTTGAAAAGAGCAAAGAGCAAAAAAAAACAAATTTTGAACTAATTAATGAACTTCTTTTTTAATCTTTTGTTAGAACGCAATTTTAAGGATGAAAGAACGATTTTCAAATTAATAGTTAAGAGTAGAGTGAACTCTCAATTTTCGTTTTATGAGAAAAGGACACTTTAAGATGTGAAGATGTCAATTATTGAAAACACTTTTCGGACAACAGCAAGTGGACACTATTCTATGTAAAGTGGACAATAGCTGTTTCATGAAAAAAATGTATGATAAAAGTAGGACTTTTATTATTGTCCAACTTTATAAAATTATAAATTTAAATGATTTTCCAAAGAATATAAAGCAAGCGTGTGTGTGTGTGTGTGCGTGTGTGACAGAAATTTGGTTTTCCCTTCAATTGATTTTCCACTCAATTCTCTAGACGATATTGTTCTCATAGTTCGTAGTATATACATACATAATTCAATAAATGAAAGTGTCGTTTCCGTTTTTATTCTGTGTTCGATACAAAATACGCGAACAAACACTCGACAATTTAATTTTAATCTCAAGTCTCATATACTTGAAAGATGGTCGATTCTTCAATGGATTCTTTTTTCGTTCTTGTCTCTCTCTCTCTCTCTCTCTCTCTCTCTCTCTCTCTCTCTCTCTCTCTCTCTCTCTCTCTCTCTCTCTCTCTCTCTCTCTTCTCTCTCTCTCTTCATTATCTTTTTTTTCTCTCACTCAATGTAACAATGAACCATGAAATGATGATGTTTGCATTACACAAAAGTATACTCTAAAAAAGTGTGTTTAATAAAGAACGAAGACATTTGCCCATTTTTTTGCTAACTTTTCTCGTGAATCGGCAATCTAAAACGTAAAAATTTACAATTGGCTTTACACAATTCTTCTTCGTGTATTATTCAAAAACATGACAGAATAACGAACACAAAGCAAGGTTTCAAAAAACAAATCAAACTAACTGAGCTTTTAAGAATAATAACAAAAAAATCAATTTCAATTTGTTTATTATTGTTGGCGAAATAATAAAAAAAATTTAAACAAATTGAAAGTTGAAATGGTTAACAGCAGCAGCAACAACGACAACAACAACATAAAGGAACTGGTAATCAATTTGATCAATTCAACTTTCTTGTCGATCGATCGTCATTTTTTCTAAAGTATTCAAACCCATCGCCCATTGACACATTTGGAATAAATTGAGAAAGACCCTTTCCATTAAAAAAAATGGCTAATTTATCATTGAAAAAAAAATAAACGCATATATTTATTTTTTTCAATTTTGGTCCTTTCCAATGTGTTGTTATGGTTGCAAATGACCACAAGACAAACGGAAAAGAGTGATAGGAAGAGAGTTCAAAAAAATAAAAATAAAAAAAACGATTTCAATTTTACAGAATGTTTGTGGAATCGATCGATTATGCGTGTTTATGTGTCTGTCTGTGTGTGTGTGGTTAAAAAAGCCACAAAGATCCTATTTGGTTGGTTCATAATCGACGGCCATTATTGGCGACACCATTTCAATGTGTGTGTGTGTCTTGAGTCTGGTGTCTCGTACACATTGGTGCGTGTGTTTCGGTCGTTTGCAATCCTTATCTAAATTGAAACTTTTAGCACATTCATATTCACATTCTATTTGTGACTTTGAATTGAATATTAATATATGTTGGGTGTTTGAGCTATTTAATGGGGGGAAAATATAACCAAAAAAAATGAGTGAGCTCTCATTTCTGGTATCCTACACACACACAAACTTTGCTTCTCCACCCTCGTTTCCCCATTCATTCTATACTATGAACTAAACCCTAATAGTAATAGTTCGATGAGTTTCCCGTTTTCAATGCATTCTATTATTATTATTATTATCTTTATAAACGATAAGATTATATTCTCTTTGGTAATTATTCTCTGTGACCAATAGAGACTAATTTTAGACTTTACAACAATCGAAGTAAAAGAGAGAAAAGGATTCCATTTTACTGAATATGGTTGTCACCGACATTTTGATAGATCAATTTTATGAAATAAATTTTAATCGAAATCAAAATTTATCGTCATCGATTTTTTTTTCCGATCCTTTCAAATGTAATGTTTTTTTTGCTGTTGTGGTTGTTGTCGGTAAACCAATGGGAGATTACTATAAACTTTTTTTAGTTCATTTTTTCACTTTTTTATTTTGGTAATAAATATACGAAAGATTGTCAAAGCATTGTTGCCAAGTTTATAATGATAAGTTTTATTTTGTGATTTACCATTCATTTGTTTTAGTCTTTTTTGTTTTATTTAGTGTCAGTCTCCAAGGAACCATTAACTATTTTTTTTGTTGTTGAGATATATAAATTATTATTATTAGAACAACTATGGACCTTAATTAATTAGTTTAGGTACAAAAAGTGTAAGTGAAAGGCGAATGGATCGATATTCGATTCAGGTATCCGTAATGCATGTAGTTGGTGTAAATCTGAGGCGCCGCTTATAAGCCGATCGATGAGTTGGGGATGACATTTCCCAAATAGTGAACACAACACAACATATTGTTTCGATGAATTACACAATCTGTGCTATTTGTAACCAAACCATTTTGCTATTTTGCTGTCTCATCTAATCAAAATAATTCATTGATGAACCATTAGTGGGAATTCATGCTCGACTGAATAGGCTATTATGATGGCGCCCATTGATAACCACCACACATAGTTAGATGTGATCACTTTTAATTATATAAACATTTAGATTAGAACAACTGGCGTCATCGATCAACATCAAACGAATGGAGAGAGAGAGAGAGAGAGAGAGAGAAAAGAGGAAAATAGGAAAAAAATTTTGGTTGAAACTAGCAACCAATTTGATAATAAATTCAAATTTGATTCCGATTATCTCACCGAATAAAAATCTATAACCATTTTTTATAAACCTTTCTTATCAATTAAGTAATAGAATGGAAAAAAATTATTATAAAAGGAAAAGGGTAATTTTGTTTACGGCATTTTCAAGACAAAAAAATCCTTGTAGATTTTTTTTAGACGACTGGCTACCGTTTTTTATCCTATTCGGCATTTTTCCTCTGGTTTAGGTTGCTACGAGTGACACTTTTTTTTCTGCCGATTGATTATTGTGTATATGTTTGATATGACCCGTCCCGAAGACGAATTATGGGAGAGAGAGAGTGAGTAAAGAGAGTCCCGATAAGGATAAGGTCGATTGCAATCGAAATACATTTTATTTTTTCAGGCCAATATATAAAAAATATTTATTTTTATTAATTGGCAATCTAAATAGATGCGGCCGCCTCTGTTTAATGAGTGAGTGAATAAGAGAGAGAGAGAGAGAGAGAGAGAGAGAGAGAGAGAGAGAGAGAGAGAGAGAGAGGGAGAGAGAATTGTGGTTGTGAAAGTCACAGTCAGGTTCGTTCGACCAAGAGAATGAACATGGAGGAGACGAGCCACATCGCATTATTAGTTCCATCCCACTTTTAATGTATCATTCGATGATTGAATAACGAGACGAGAAGCATCCAGTAGCTGCTACTAGTCAGTCATTCAGTCAGTCAATCATAGTCCTCGATGGATGATGTCAAACATTGGTTAAACTTTATCAACAGAGACAGAGAAAAAAACCGGCAAACAACATAGACATCATCAACATCAAACACTCATCGTCGGTCGTCGTCCAATTGACTATATTTCATCCCATTTCATCCGAGTGCGGGGGAAACCACTAACATTTTCCACAACCTTAAGCATTAATTGATTTAAAAGTGATATAAACGATCGAAAACGACCAAACGAATGAATTAGTTACCTAATATTAATATATCTATCTCTATATTAAAGTAGATACAGTTTGTTTAATTTAATTAAAATCAATCTAAATGAATCGAAGATAAAGAGAGCGAGCAATATAGAAACTAATCATTTTTTTTGTTATTTTAAAACATTCGTCTAGATTGATCGATACGGAACGGCGAATGAATCAAACGTTGATGGATCATCATTCAAGTACGAATACGACGACGACAACTACTACAACGATGACGACGACGACAACGATGGCGGCGGCATCCACTATTGATGGAATGACACGATCATTGAGTGATAAGTCTGATGAAGAGGAGGAAGAAATCATCAAAGATGATCATGATCGACCAAGACCATTATCACTAAATGATGACGAGGAGGAGGAAGAGGAGGTGGAAAACGAGAATAATCTACAAATTAAAATAGAAGAAGACGCCGATTCCGGAAATGAAGAAACGATCGGAGAAGTGGAAAGATTACATTCAACAAAGATTAAACCAATTTCATCATCATCAGCACACATATCATTGGATTTATTAGCAAATCTCGGCTCAAGCCCAATCACAAGCGGCAGTAACAATACTCAACCACTTGATCATATCGATTTAAAACAATTGGAAATGGACAAGAAAGCAGTCTATTCGCATCCATTATTTCCGCTTCTTGGTTCGTTTTACAATCATTTCCCTTATTATTTATTTGTAAATATTCTTTTCATTCAACTTTGTAGCCTTAATATTTGAAAAATGTGAAATTGCAACACGTTCGATCAATGCATTCGATACCGATCCAAGTCTCCAATCATCAACATTCAACAATGAAATTGAAGAATTCATTGAACATCAACAAAAGATGGGTAAACCATTTCTTACGAATAATTCTGAAGTCGATACTTTGGTAAGTTGACAATAAATAATTCAAGAATTTCAATTAACAAATTAAAACACTAGATGATTCGATCGATACAAGTGTTTCGAATACACCTACTCGAATTGGAAAAAGTATCCGATTTATGTAAAGATTTTTGTCAACGTTATACATGTAAGTTTTATAGAAAAAAAATTTTAACTTGAATAATTCAAAAATGATTCAATGATTCAATTTTTTAGCTTGTCTCCGTTCAAAGATGCGATCGGACATTTTATTACGTGGATCCAATCCCGATGGATCCGATCCAACCGATCAATCAGTCAAATCTGGTGGTAGTGATATGGAGAATTCGAATGAAGCCACTGATTCCGTTAATCATCATTCTAATCCACTTTATCGTCATCCCCTATTTGGTCATACGGAACTACATAATCCATTTTTAACTTCATCCATATCCTCAATGTCTTCACGAGCCTCGTCATCCTCCTCATCAGAACCGTCATCATCATCATCATCATCATTGATGTCCTGTTCATCGCCTCGTAGTGCCAATTGCAGTCCAACGCCAACAACTACAATCGCAACAGCGATAACGTTGCCGACGACGACGACAACCCAAACAGTCCAAATTATAAAACAAACGTCGGCATCGAACTCTCCGAACAATAAATATCAAAGCCAACTCAATCATCATAACACAACACCGTCACCGGATACAATCAGTTTTGAGCAAATGATTAAACCATATCTTCGATTAGCGTCATCAACGACAACGATGACAGCGGCAAACATGAAATCAACGAATGAAGTCAACAGTGAAAATCAGATTAATGAAGACAACGACGACGATGATGATGATGAGAGTGAAGAACATGAATGTAACAATGAAGAGAATGATAATAGTTTCGATAATGAGGACATTGACGATAATGATGATAATATGATTGCGCATGATCTTAGTGTAAAGAAGAAACCGTTGAAGAATGAAAATAAAACTAATGTAAAACTAAATGCTAATTCAGAACCATTGAGAACGTTCGTTGCGAACGAATCGAGAATGGTAAATAAAGGGAAATCGATGACGGGAAAAGTGCGACGACAAATGGCTAATTCAAATGATAAACAGAAAACAATGCCGTCTGGTATCATTAATGATAATAGTCAACATGGATCATCACACCATTCGAAACGAGGCGTCCTGCCAAAACAGGCGACATCAATCATGAGATCATGGTTGTTTCAACATATCGTGGTAAGAATTGATCTATTATTCATGTAAATTTCTCATATATTCTAATAATTAAATTATATAATTCAATTTTGATATAGCATCCATATCCAACGGAGGATGAGAAACGTGCTATTGCATCACAAACCAATCTTACATTGTTGCAAGTAAACAATTGGTTCATCAATGCACGACGACGTATACTTCAGCCAATGTTGGATTCCGCCAACACGATACATCATGAATTAGTAGCCAATAATAACAATAATAATAATAATAATAATCATCATGAATTTCAAGAATTAGATCTCTCAGCATCAAAGGTAACGAATAATAAATCGAATAATAAGCACAATAGTAAAACAAGCTCAAAACGATTAAAAACGTCCACGACATCGTCGATTAATAATCAAACGCACACGATCAATCGATTTTGGCCTCAATCGTTAGCAAACATATTACAAAATAATGATTTAAATCGAAAATGATTGTTTGATTTTATCGAATTGTAAATAGGACACATTATCATTAAAAAACACTATTATTCATTCATAACGATTCAAATTCTTCAATTATTATTATCGACTTTAATTAAATCTAAACCGTTTTTTTTAATTCAAACAAAAAAAAAAAACACAAAAAGCAAAAATCCAGAGTCAATTTGCTCAACATGAAAAACAAAAACCTATTCGCTCAACCGAGAATAATTCCATATATTCATTTCCATTAATGTTTTTAATCATTGTGTAAATATACCGCCTCCTCTTACATTTTTTCCTTCTTCTTTTCGTTGTGATAATAAATTGAATTTTCAATTTTCGCATTGAATAAATTTCAATTCCAAATGTGAATAATCCATTTTCTAATTTGAAGTTTCCAACTTAACAATAAGCAAACCATTATGGGAAAGTATATGACCAAGGATGCAAATAATCGGTAACGTTTCGGTTTCCACAAGCTCAAATCAGCGATACGACTCAAAAAGAATAGACAATTTAATGTTGGAACCATTTTTGCCAATAGTTGAGACAATTTGGGATCGAATACAAAGCCAAGTTGACAGACAAGTATTAGAACGAGTTGAGATAATGAACGAATGTGTGATTGTACTGAACTCTTCATTTTTGAATTAATAATCATTTGATCTGTAAGAGAAATTTCATCATGAAACATGGAACGATTTTCGTTAACAATTCGTAGATACTCTTTATATAGTTCGGAGAATAAAACCCATAATAATGGGAAACAACAATTTTCGAATACGAATGCGAGACGCTGATTTAATGGCCAATCTTGCATGAAATGATTTTGATTATTTTCTGAGTTTACCAAACTTTGGTCCTCATTGAACAAATGAAATGGTTCAAACATATAACAATATGCCAATATATTGATCACCATTGCGGCTATTGTTTGCATCTGAATTGAAACCATATATTGAGAAAAACTTTCCTGCTGTACTAAAGTTCCATTTTCAACCAAAGGTTCAAGTTGAGATTGTATGGGAAAGCATGAATTAAGTGACACTCCTGCTCCTGGTTTCGTGTTTAAACTTTCATTACTGATTGTTGCTGAAGAAATAATCGGCGATGACGAAGAACTTGAGTCTAGTGAATTTTGATAATAAAAATTTTCGGTGTTCTTTGCTTTGATTGAACGATGAAATTTTTTTATTGTGACTTTTTCCTTCATCGTATTACAAGTTTAGTGTTTATTACAATAAGTAATGATTTGAAAATAAGTTTGAATGCTCATAAAAGCTTTTTTTAAATAATAATATAAAAATAAAATGTACTTAGATTTGGGTATTCGATATATCCTCATCTAAATTATCGAATTAAATAAATCATTCAATTCGATTTTTCTTTTTGTTTATCATTTCGTTCTGCTTTTGAAATCGTTTGATAGCAAGTGTACAAAAAGTGAAGTGCAAATATTCGGAAGATTCCCATGGTAAAAATCTCGACAAAAATTTTAATAAACGAACGAGTTGGTGCCATTCCGGCACATAAGCTTGTTAACATGAATCCATTTATTCCATTTGAGGAAAGAAATTCGCCCTTCAATGTATCGTTCAATGACTGGCGTGCAACTTCATCCGGTGACATGAGACCGCCATCTTCCGAAATTAAGCGTGTAATCTCCGGTTTAGACAAATTTTCTTCTGCAAATCCAGGCGTGTCAGTGTCCGGCGGAAGAGAGATCGTAACCGATATTTTATGTGAATGCAATTCCATTGATAAACATTGGCCCAATCCAACCAGTGCAAATTTTGATCCAGAATAAGCAGAATATCCATAGAGACCAAAAACGCCAGCAATTGAAGAGAATATTAGAATGTGACCACCTTTAGTGTTTTTTGCTGATCGTTTCAATGAATCCATGCTTGCTTTGATCGTATTGATTGTTCCAAAATAATTAATATCCATCATTCGTTGATACTCTTTTGTTGATGTATCATCGAAAGTCTTTGAAATTGAAGTTCCAGCACAACATGCCAAAAGGTGTACTGGTCCTGACATTTGTTCAGCTTCAGATAATGCTCGTTCAATGTTGAATACGTTCTCGGATATGTCGGCCGAAAATGTTTGAATGTTTTGTTTGGATAAATTTGCCAATTTAATCAATTCCAATTTGGTTCGATCTAAATCTGACCGATTTCGTGCAATCACGGTAACATGTGCACCAGCTTTTACACATTGTTGAGCCAAAGCGTAACCGATACCTTTGGAACCACCAGTAATCACCACATGTTTCGATCTAAGTTCAGCATATTTGGATTTTAATTTAAAATGATCGTATATGAGACCAGCAAAAATGAATATGATAACTGAAAAGACGATAGTTCCAATAATAATATAAATCATTATCGCTGTGTTATTAGAGACGATGATGGTTGTTGAAAGTAGTGACGGTACATGACATATCAATGTCTACAAAACAGCTGATGTTTTGTAGTTTTCAATTTAAACATTAGGTGGCGATTGATTTCCGAATTCGTTTTCATTTGACACTTCCTATATGATACAAAATTATTCAACCATTTCCACACAAGTGATATCGAAAATTGTACACAGCTCTTCTGGTATTGTATTGAAATAGATGGCAAATATTTCCAAGTTATAGGAGTATATACGCAACCTTACTCTTTACGCTCGTTTTCACTTCGGGCGGAATGTTGTCAATCCACTTTCCTTCATCGTCATCATCAACTTTGACTTGTTTATTTGTTTCGTTTCGTTCGGTTTATTGTTGCAAAACATACGGCGAAGAATGAACGAAAGAAAGGGAGGGATACAAATCTCAGTATGTGAGTTCAAACAAATTTAGATTTTGTGGGATTTACAATCACACGCCTCTTGAGTTTCCATCGTCTTCGTCGTTTTGGAGCAGTACGCGTTACTTCGTGTACTTTCACTTTCGTTTTTATATTATTAGTTTTCTATTCGTCAATCATTTGTTTATCATCAGCTTCGGTTTAGATATTGCCAAAGTTAGACTTCCAATAAGTCGCAACATATGTGATCGTTTTAAATTCCTCCTTTTTTGGTTTTGATTTTGTGCTTGTGATCATTGAAGGTGAACAAAAATCCACACCTGATTCCATTAAATTAACTTTGGATTCTGCATTCCTAACAAGGAATTTTCTTCTTGCTTATTATTTATCAAATAAATTTGGTTTCTTGATTTAGATCTTGAAACCAAGAAACAATCAATCAATAATTCAGTACATGTAGTCTGAATCAATACCATTTGAAAAGGTAAGATTCTTATTTAAATTTTTTAATTTAAAAAAATGTTTTTGTTTTGAACATAACCAATATCTAATTATGACAGATGATAAGCAACGACTACTACAATAAAACGACATTAACAACAAATAGAGAACATTTAAAGAAGGAAAAGATGAAATTTAATGCAACTAAAAAGTTTCCTTGATGACTTTAACCTATTTTTTGACGGAGACGGCGAGGATTTGAGCTTCAAAAGAAACCTTATTTAACCATTATAGAAGCTCTTGACGAATTCACTTCTTGTGAATTAATTTACGTCGATCAAATCCCGGCGGAAGAGAATTATTAATTTTTGTTAAATTATAAATATAAATATTAACTAAAAAGAAGAAAGAGGTAGTTGCTAACAGCAACGACAAGTGTTTTTTGCCCAAAGTGGCGTCGGCGTTTGGGTCGTTATGTAAGCGTCTCCAATACAGACCGAAATCTCAAGCCATCAAACGATATTCCACTAGACATATTTGCCGCAAAAAATTCTATTGTAATGGATCTCCAAAAGCGAATCGATTTCAATCAATTCATAAAAGAGAAAATCAATGAACGAATATTAAGACGAAAGATATTGAAAAGCAAATTACTGAAGTTGAATAGTATGCGAAACCTGATAGAACGATTGATAAGTAATCATCATCAAAGTCTATATTATGTATGTCATTTACATTGAAATATTAAGTTAATTTAAATAATATTTGCTCTTTCAATGATTAAGATGGGACTTAAACTGGACGACCCAGCTTACGACGATAAGGTGAAAGAGCTCAACGATTCCAAGAAGAAGGAACAAGCAGAATTCTATCGTGATCAGATCATTGGTTTGTTTATCTTTAAAATATTCTATGTACAGCGAAAATAATTGAAGTTTATATTTTCAAATTATTCTAGATCTACGAAAACAACGTGATAATCTATTGGCAGAAATTAAAACAACATTTATGGAATATAATAAACTTTAAAATTGATCGTGATTAAGAAGCAAACCAGTGATGCTAAATCATTAAAATTATTGGATCGATTAGATTCGAATCCAATTCCGCCAATACAAAAAGACGACGGAAACCTATTTATTCCTGGTTGTGATATATAATTTACACTTTAAATGATTCCATTATTATTAGTTAGATTAGGTGTGTAACTTTGGACTTTATACTTTATTTGGGGGGTAAAACACAAATATACTACAAATGGAAATACATTTAACATATGGTCTGGTGCTTATGAAGTGTCAAATATATACATAAAACATGGTTCCTATATCTATTGTTAATCTACACAAACACGGAAATGTACACTCATCACACAAATCGGGATCCATATCTGTGCTACAATTATTATTTTGTGAACAATTTGGTCGAAAAATGAACTATAAATAAAAAAGTGAAAATATAACAAAAAGATATTTGCAAACTCTTTATGGAAGAAATATATATATATAAATAATTATTATACTATATTTGGTTAAATATATAGATAGATAAATTGATTGTAGAAAATATATATAAATATATAAGCGCAAATAGAAATAGACTTACCAATTCACTTTGTGGGTGGGACACCGACATCTGTGTCCGATGATGATCATCGAGAGCATGAAGAGAAAAATATAAATAAAAAGGACGGAAGTCGTTCGAAAAATTGGCAAATTATTAATAGTCGAGAAAGAGTGTTACCGTTTGTGTTCGGTAGTGGTCTTCAGCTTCTTCTTTTTCTTCTTTTTAGCGGTGAGTTTGAAACGCGCGTTCACACTATACTTCGAAGTCGACGCCACAGCGCGCGCCGTCACTCACTAAAAATATATAAATTGAACTAAAAATATCCTAATTACACATGAAATATAAAGAGACGACAAAGATCTTGTTCCATGGTCGATCGTTCGACGTTTTTCTTTGGTTTTCCGTTCATTCATTGTTCTTCCCGTTGAATATATATATATATATATATATGGAAGTCGATGATTGTGATGATGAAGCTAAATTTAAATTTATAAAGAAAAAAGGAAAAGGCAAACTATTATTGACAAAATGTTGCTGTTCTTACTATAAATCCCATCATTTGAACTTCCCATTCATACATGCATCAGGTGATTGGTTTTAATAATTTCTGGACAGGTGGCGCCCAAGTTCAATTTGATGCATCACATGGCCTGAGTCATGTCTAGATCAATGTTTGCTCAACGATATGGAAGATGATATTTTTGACCATAATGGAACAGATGATTGTGATCTGATTCTATCTGAACGTGAATTAAATCAAAGATTAAATTCAATCGAAACGGTTAGTATGCAACTTTTAGTTGGAACATATATATCAATTTGATAATTACAGGCTGCATTTCACGATGGATTTGAGCAATCAAGGGGAAGTTGCTTACAGAAATCATTTGAAACTGGATTAGAATTAATTAGTCCATATTTCCACACTATTTCGATGCTAGAAGGAATATATGAGTAAGTTGAGTTTTATTAAGTAAATTTTTATGTTAATTCTTTGAATATGTAGTTCATTGTTATTTTATTCATCGCAAATATCAGATCAACGAAATAATTGCAAACCTGACGACCTCAAACCGGAATTTCGTTCAATCTATTTATCTTTATATGAAAGCTTCAATAAAAAAATTAATGATCATGTAGAGACGAAGATCTGTTTGGAACATAGATATTTACCAACTTTTACAATCGTACCCGATTCGTCGTTGGTTGACAGATTCATAAATGTTAGATCAAAAGTGAAAGAACTATGTAAAAAGATGAAACTTGAAGATTTATTTCTTCTTGTTGATAAAATAAAGTTTTAAATTATAAGAAATCGATAAGACGTTGAACATTGAATTTGAATTATTTAATTATATACTTTGTTTCTTTAAATCTATACACAAATCATTGCTGTTGGTTAAAAATAAGTTTACAAGAAGTTACTAGATATTAAATCTATTTGTACGAATCAGTTCTCGACATAAGTCTTGCAAATTTTATCGTAGCACTTGAATTATTGTACAGTTTATGGAAATAGGCCCAATGAATTGTACAAATGGTTGCCATAATCGGTATAGCCAACATGGTTCCTTTTCGCGTTGCGAGAAAATTCCACTTTTCGTTGTATGTTCGAAAAGGATTCATCTTAATCTTAAGTTTCGTTTGGTATAAAACAGAAAATTCGGAACCTTGGAATAGGTGTATCTGGCTAGGGCGAAAATAAGTTTGATTTAAAATAAAGATGTAAACAAAGGTCAGCGCTGAGTGCACCTATTTCTACTGAAGTAGCTTTTTATATTTATTATTTTTATTTCGTAATTTTATTAGGAAACCAAATGTTGGGAGTAACCAAGGGTGATAAAACGATATATTGATCGTAATTTTAGATAAATCATTATGACTGATGTTGATGAGGGAAATAGGCAAAAATTGAAATATGAACCATTAATTGTTAAATTTGAAGGAAAGGTAAATAAATTAATCTTTGTTTTCAAAATTTAATGTATCGCATTTTCAGGAATATGATTTAAGTTCGTACGTCAAAATTCATCCAGGAGGTGAAGAAGTTCTTCGACGAAATAGTGGAAAAGATATCACTGAGGTTTGTTTTTATAATTAAAATATTTTGATAATAGTTTTTTTGAATTAAATTCAATGTTTAGGTACTTTTGAATCAACCTGCTCATAAACCAGTTTTTAATTTCATTCGAACCAAATTGAAAACTTTGGAATTGAAATCGTTACCAGAAGAATCTGAAAGTGCTAAAGAAGCAAAATGTCAGAAAACAATAGTATCTTCTTTGAAAGCGTTGTTCCTTTCCAACAAATAAACAATGAATTCATTCCTACGAAACCATTTTTAGAAGCATCGAAATCGATTGTTCAATTTGTTGATTTGCTTGGAACTACATTTAAACCAGTTAAGGCAGATATTGATGGGAATGTCAATAAATTAAACAATTTGTTCGAATCTGATTCGACTAAATACTTCAATTTGAATGATATTGTTAAAATCGAAAAGACAACACTTTCTGAATCAGAGTTTCATATTGGAACTGATGCATTGACTTGGTTAAATCGGGCATTGCTATACAACCAAACATTTTTAACTTTTTTCCTCAAAGAATACAAAGATTTACCTGAAGATGTAGAAAGTTTAGACGAATTGCCTGAAGATTTAAATAAACATTTTCATTTGGCATATGATTTAACTCTGAAAAAGTATCATAATTGGTTTGTTCAGAAGATTTTCGGTGTTTGTTTGATGGCTGCACCAAGTCGTACTTCATTATTAACATATCTTGGCTATCTTAATTCTGGCATTCAACAATCCAATTTGAAACAACTAATCATAGATTCAATTGAAAAATATTTATTGTTATTGAAGGCAAACACAGATGCCGTTTCAATTCTTCTTCTAAGTCATGGTATTCAACCTTAGCTGAATGATTCTATTTTAATTATTATTTATAACTAATAATTCATAAAAAAAATTATTCTAATCAACTTCAGTTTCATTCACATTTGACATTGTCTTTTGACGATAATAATCTTTTGATGCTTCCGATAAAAGAATATTGTGGAGAAGGTTCTTTCTATCAATCTTATATTCTGTAATAGGTGGATACGGATTCTCTGCAACAAAAAAAATTGAATAAAAAATAAAAATTATTATAAAGTTCACCTTTCAATTCGATGATAACTTTCTGGGTCACAGTTTGCTTTTCTTCTGGGTTAGACCAATCGATCTTCATTGATGGTAACAGATGCATCGAAGTAAATGATGTTGTATAATTGAGGTATCGTGGTACCAATACTTTGAATAATTTGTGTATCAATGTTTTATCCTTAATCATAATGAAAATAAAAAATTCAAATAATTTGTTTTAAATAAAGTAGGAACTTACATTCAAATAAAAATTCGCCAATTCCATTGTTGGTTTATGGCAATCTCCATACCGAATAGCCTCGGCGATTAACTAAATATAAAAAAGGTTAATTTATAATCAAATCACAATCATAACATACCCGTTCAGTGTAGTTGCGAACTTCATATCCACGAAAATAATTGAATTCGACACGTTCTTCATCGATTAGTTTGTTAACCGATTTAGCGATCGTACGGAGACGTTCTTGGTGAGGAAATAATCGTCGCAAATATTCAAGATTTCGACCTCCTCTGACTTTAATTGGTTTGTCTGGTATTTCATATGGCATTTGTGGAATCAACTTGTCGACTGGAGTCTAAAAAAATGTTACATTATGAAATCTTGTTCAATAAATAAAATAGAATTTACCGTTGGAAATGGCTTCCGAATCCATTTTGCTGTTTAAATAAAAATCAATTGATATCTATTAATATTTTATCACATTACAATAATATTAATATTACCAATTACAAGACGAGGCATTTTGTTTTTTATAATTTGATACAACAAATAAATTTGAAATGATAATTAAGAAAACATTGGCATCACATGTGACCAAAACAATGGCGGAAACTTTTTTATTTTCCTGAATACATTTTTATGGAAAGTTTCTTTTATTTGAAACCTCAATTTCAATCGTTACGATTGCTGTTAACCATATCTTTTATTGGTTATATCTATTATTAAACAATCAATTTTATTTGACAAAAGTAGAAAATATTAGACATTGCATCTTAGTTCAATCTATCAATAAAATTAAAACTGTTAAATAAAGTTGAAAATTAGGGAAAATGGAAATTGACAAAAGTTCATAATGGGGGGAATATAAGACATGAAATCACAACTTATCACAAGTTTATGTGATTAGCTTTATCAAGTGATACTGAATTTAGCCAAAATTGGTTAATATTGATAATCACATGAAACAAAATTATTAACCGACTAATATGGCAAATGAATTAGGACAATTGCTTGTTAAGTTTGAAGGAAAGGTATACTTAATTATTTAAATAATTTAAATAATAAGTGTTTGGTTCATATAGACGTATGATTTAACTTCGTACATCAAGACTCATCCAGGCGGCGAAGAAGTTCTTCAACGAAACCATGGAAAAGATGTAACAGAGGTTTGATATTATTGATTTGTGTTTAGCTTTTATATAACTAATATATTTTGTTTAGGTACTTTTAAATCAACCTGGCCATAAACCCGTTTTTAAATTTATTCGAAACAAATTGAAAACTTTGGAATTGGCTTCTTCATCAAATAGCAAAGTGCTAAAATGACGAAAAATCAAATTCTAGTCAGAATTTGATGCAGTATTATCAATTTTAATAGTTTGATTTCTTAATAAATTTGTATATACAAAATATATTTTTATCATTTAGATGTTGATGGGTCTATGTCGGATTCAATCTTGTTGAACATTCTTTTAATATGATTTGGAACTCGGTTTGCTCGTTTTCGACGTTTCTTTTTATCGGTTTGATCGGTTAAAACTACTTTAGAAGGTTTTGAAACAGTTTTCTTTTTTAAACATGAAAGAGGATTTGGTCCTTTTGGACCTTTTCGCTTGCGTTTTCGATCGGAACCAGTTTGTTCCCCAAATTCGATTTGTTTTAATGTTTTCAAAGTATTCATTTGATGTTTATCAATTGTTAACGTTTCTTCTTGCGATTTAACCGCATGTTCCACAGCCATATCTTGCGGTTTTTCCATCACAATAGTGTTCATTTTTAGATAGATCAACGGAACATATGCTAAGCTGCGTATTTGTACTGTCAATTCTGGATCTTGTGTTGCAAGAAAATAATGGTCCTTTGCACTTGAACGAAGTAATGACAATAAACATTCATTGGCTGAAATGGGATTCTTCTCGTGTCCACATTTATGTACAGGAAATTGTTTTACCACCAACATTGCACCGTAAAGTACTTTACCTATTTCAAGAGAAAAAGTTATATTAAAAATGAAAAGCAAAAACAACAATAAAATTACTTAGTTTTTCTGTTTCATTGACCACACATACTGTGGTTAATAGTTTAACTTGGTCATTTAAATATTTTGGCATTTGATCTGTAATGTTGACTTTATTATTCAAAGCGGCATGACAAAATGTTGCATCCAATAACACTTGATATGGAGGATGAAATTGAAAATTGTTTCGATAAAATGATAGATATCGCTGAACTCGTTTATATCTAGAAATTCTCATTTTGTTATGTGCAAGTTTTCTAAATATACACTTTAAACACTTGATAAAAAAATCAGAATAAAGAATCTAAAATTGTTGACAACCAGAGACAAACAGAATGAAAACAACGTGCACGACCACGTTGAGACGAGCAAAAACTTCCCAGAAAATGTGGTTTGGTAAGAAAGTTTTCAGAAAATTTAGAATTATTTCTTGTAAAATATTTTTTGCAAGTTGAACTAATAATAATAATTTTATTTAGTAAGATGCGTTATCTAATGATAACAAGTTGAATCAATGGGCAGGGGAAACTCGTTACAAATAGTGCCCCTAATTTTGCGGCTCATGAATGAAAATTAAACTGATCGTTGGCCATAGACACCGTGCATGGAAACATTGAAATTTACGCCATCGTTTACGAGTAGAGTTTACAAATGCAAGTATATACATATACCATAAAATTCATTCAATTTTTCATCAGATTACATGGTTACCAATATAGAATTTAATTGTCGAAATAAAACTTTACAAATGACGAGTAGATTGTTACTGAAAAGCACATGTCGTGAATCTGCCGAACATGTTCATTATAGACCGTGTCTGGCCGTAAAAACGTTCATATGAATACCTTTTCCATTGATTTTATACACCAAAAAAGTATGAACCCGAATCGGGCGCTCAAACGACACTTTTTGTGTTACCAGTGAGAGATTTAAAGCAGATCGGAACCAGTTCCGGTCAAATTGAAAACCCATTTCAATCAATAAACATAGTTCTCTTGAATTGTGAAAAGTGTGTCGTGGAATCAATGTGTTGCAATAATATCCAATGTTTGGCTGGTTGATACAATTCAAACAAATTGATGGACGTATTTCCTTTTTCATTGATCAAAGTGGTCATTGTATAAATGTACATTTTTTTGTTATTGTTGTTGGTTGGTTGGTTGGTAAGGGATCAAATTTTGAGGGGCAATAATAAATACACAAATAGTAGCAATATAAGTATTGACAACAAAACACACCGAAACAAAGATAAACGGGATGGCTTCAAATGTGAATGAAGTCAACCCAAATACAATAGGAGCCAATATACAACGATGACAGAGAGACTTTCACGGCAATCTGACGAATTGAATTAAGGTTTTCGATTTCAACAAATAAAAAACAAAAAAGATTTTCACCGAAAAGAATAAAAAATAACATAAAAACAGAAAAATAATAAGTTATTAAATGAAATTGGATCATCAACAAATAATAAAAATAATAATAATAGTAATAGAAGAAAAGAGTGCGCTGCTCAGAATAACCGGAACCGATTCGGATGAGTTCAATTTGTTTTTGTTTGGTCTTCAATTAAAAACATATAAGTCATTTTCGATAAAACGAAATGTTCCAAATGTAAACGATGAAAAAGTAAGAAAGAACCAATGGATAAATGGGAAGAATGAGAGATAGAGAAAGTTGTCAAATCCAATCGAGCTATTTCTTCAAGGCATTGGACATTAAAAATGGTCTATAGTAGAGTCCATAACAACGAGATGACGGCACAAATCCAGTTTGTCGGCAAGAAACGAACTGTAAAATAGTGTAATAATAATAATAAATAAAAAAAGGATGAGAAAGAGTGAGATCTAGTTAATTAAAGAATTTCTATTTCACTGTATAGTGTTTCATGTTGCCAAATGGAATCGAGCAAATAAATCGAATTTTGTTTTTCTCGAACCATTTTCCCATTCAATTTGTTGTGTGCTTCAACAAGCAAACAAACAAGCAAAAAGGGAAAAATGTGACAACACAAAAGAAATGGTTTAGGTACACCACTACTATTACTAACCATCGACGAGGCTGACAGCAAAATTGCCGGCCAGATGAAGACCGGAACTTTGTTTCGACGTGCCGAGATGAACTTCACTCATTTCGGTGTAGATATTTTTCTCCATCGATGCCATACATTCGATACGATATGGTCGTACATTGTCGTGCCCATTGCCGGCTGTATGTTTCGTAAGACTGGACGATTGTACATGATTGGTACGTTTCGATTGTAACAATGTGGTTGAAGTTGGCGATTCATTCGGCTCGACGGCAAATTCAAGCATCAATTTAGAGGCAAAGAGGCCATCGCTGACACGAATGACGGAGAATGGACGTATTTGAGATGCGTTCGCCTGTTAGAAATGAATAAGAGAGAGACAAAGGAAAAAGAATAAGAAGAACAATCATTATTAACGGATAGGTTAATTGACGGGCTCCGGTTTCGTTGTGATTTAGGTTTCGAAATGTTTTTTTTCCATTTTTTCTGCTTGATGTATGAGAATGGCGCGGTACAAAGTAGTGATCTCCAGGTTACAGTCCGACACACACACACACACACACACACACACACACACACACACATAAATCGGATGTGAACACTAATCGGGGACCATTAATAACCGGAGACATGAGGGCGGTAAACCGGAACTTTTTGGGACATTGGATCGTGTCCGTCCGGAGAAAGAAAGGACAATGATAATGTATAGATTGAGATTGACGGATGTCTCCTTTCTTCTATTATTGAACTGAAAGAATATAATCGATACAATATCGAGTATTTGTATGTGATCGTGTCCGATTTGTTCAACTAACACACACACACAGACAGACACAAGCATGCAAGTAAAATTATCCATCAAATGAAAAATAGATTTCTAAATTCCTTCAATTTGAAACGGCAAGAACAAAAACATGGAACATTTTGAATCTAATCTCATTCAAAAGATTTTGCCTAAAACCCGAATCGAATCATTCAATGTCGCACATTGCATCAAGTATAAATAAAAAAAATGAATGAGGAAAAAAAAGGATATGAATGTTTAGTTTGTTACCGCCATACAAACAACAACAAAAACAACCACCATGAATAAAAAAATAAAATGGAAAAAGAGAGAGAAATGCCATAGTTTGAATATTTTTCGGAAACCTAATAATTCAATTGTAAACGACAATGGAATATACAGTCAATCCTATATCCTTTTCTTTGATTTACTTTACTCATTCCTTAGTTTCATTTCATCTTGTCGTTGAATTAAACTCTATTTATTTGATGTTGTTCATGAACTAACAAAAAACTCTAATGCTTATCTAAATGACTTGTCTCATCGTGTGTTTGTGTCTGTGTGAGTTTAATAATCGAAAACCCATGCGATACCAACACTATTAGTGTCGGCAACGTATTTCGTTCCAAAATACTCTAAAGCCAAAGGGATATACTGTCGTGTGGACGACACGAACAGATACAAGGGCGACAATATCAATCCACCCTCCAATGTGTGTGTGTGTGGTCCGTAATAATAATAATGATAATAAGACGCCCGATGCGACACGATCATAGTGAACCCAGAGACCAGAAAATGAAATAGATATATTTTCCGAGTTTAGGTTACAAACAACAACACACGAACCAAATATTTGAATTGAATATATATATGGGGATCAACCATGTGGTTCATTACATCACATTTTATAACAAGAAAAAATGTTCTTAGTTGTAACTTAGTTACTATTCACTCTCTATTTACATCAAAAAATGGCTTAGTTGAATATGAAAATTGGTTTATATGTGTGTGTGTTTGGAGAAAAGAAAAAATGAAACATACCTCAACGTCATTTACGAAAAAGGTTAATCTTGGTGCCGTCTTTCCTTTGGCGACACAAGTCAAATTTAGATATTCTCCAACACGGTATGGTCCATTCTTAAAGCCACTAATATATGGCATATCTCTTTCCATTGATTCAGCTAATGATGACTGAGCTGTAAATTGTTTTGTAAATTAAAAAAATATTAAAGTTTTCATATATAATTATTTGCTTTGAACTATATTTACCTTTACCAACATTCGTTTGGTGTCCATTTGCTGATTTTGTCGGTTCACCAATTAGGATCTTATCCGTATGAACATCATATTGTTGATCAATCTTTGCAATACAATGAATCTTCAATAGACCATTGCGATAATGGCTCCGTTCCGAGTAGAATGAGATCTCTGAACGAGTACTCTGTAAACCGTCCATTTGTTTCGGACCGGGAATCGTTTTTACAAATTTAGGATTTATCATCTCTCCATTGATTAACCAGGATATCTTTGCTGCCGGCTGAAAGTATGAGGAAAGATGAACCAATATGAAAATTAATAAAATTTTATTTTTTTATATTTTGAAAATCACTATTGTAGTTCATCATTGAAATCATTGTTCCGTATCCATATATGGAATCATTTCCGCATCAATAATATGTTTACTCCAATCATCATTAATATCAATTATTAACAAAATCTTTCATTGCTATTTGTTCATCGAATAAAACCATTTTTTTGTTGTTGTTGTTTGTATGTTTTTGGTATTCTATCGAATTGACGATGTTGATACCCATTCCATAAGTTAAGTTTTGTATCATTCATTTGGCTCAATTTCATTGGAACAGTGTGTTCCAATTCCGAACAAACCAGATTAAGTTACAATGTTGGCAATGATGTTTTCGAGGTGGAAAGGAAAGGAAAGAAAAGAGGGGAAGGATGCTAGGGGTAAAAATGGAAGACCTAACCTTAATTTAGAGTGCAAGTTTGTCCGAGAGCCGAAAACATTTTCCCCTATAATGTATGTCGGGGTGAATCGTTTTAAAATTCTGCAGACATTGCCGAAATAAAATGTAGAGAAACAAGAGAAGGAGAGAGAGAGAGAGAGAGAGGGCCGAAACATAGTGGACCAAACTCTAATCTTGTGTTGAATAATGAGCAGCGGCAAACGGTTGCAAGTCAAGGGACTAATTTAAACTTGTCGGCTAACTAATTCGTGAATGTTCTCATCGCTTGCTTGGCCATCAACATTGATCTCGACACATTCCAAAGAGAGAAAGAGAGAGAGAGAGAGAGAGAGAGAGAGAGAGAGAGAGAGAGAGAGAGAGAGAGAGAGAGAGAGAGAGAGAGAGAAGCTAACATCATCATCATTATAGAGGAGAAAGCGTGAATGGAGCCAAAGAACATAACCGAACCTAGTTATACGTTTTCCATTCTCATTTTCCACCTTCAACATTGGAATCATTTTTTTTTCGGAAAGCTAATCTCAATTGATGTTCAATATAAGTTTCGAGATATAATATAGGTTTAAGGTTTTGCCATCCATTTATATGAATGGCATTGGTCCAAGAACAGATCTAATCATAACGATCATTAGGTTCTCAATGCAATGGAATAATAGATTTCAATGGAACATTTTTTTGAAAGCATCAATGTGCGTTTCCCGAATATTTCAAACCCTAAACTAATTGGTTTATCGAATTATTTTGTACGCTTAAATTAAAGCTATTTAAACGAGGTTAACGATCATAATTGTTGGTATCGTTGTCGCCGTTGTTTAGGTTGGATTTTAGTTAAAATTGAACACTTACCCGCGACGGCTTCGAATGGCATTCAACATTTACTGTAGAGGAAAAAATAAAAATAAAAATTAGTTAAAATATATAGATCAATTAGATTTTCGATTATATTGAACGAAATGAATGATTAATTAATTGAAAGTGTATTTTATGTGTTTGTACTCTAACATTTTGTATGAGATATACCAACTTATAGCTTTTCAACTACCATTTTATGCCTCCTTTTAACCAACTTTTTTTTCTTTGCTATTCGATGAAGGTGGCATTAGTTTGTATGCTCGTTTCAATGCAATGGAAAGTGTTAAATTAATTAACGTCGAGAGACGGAATAGTGAACCAACAAGAGTACTAACATGGAACAAAAAGTGGATCTATTCATGCGACGGCACGTACGAGGAGCAATGAGGTTCGGTTCGGTATTTTATTGTATTTTCTGTGTGTGTGTGTGTGTGTTCTCAAGCTTTTACATGAGTTTGGAATAAAAGTCGAAAAGTGTTCTATCCCTAAAGATTATTTTTTTTGTTGTTTGGTTGTGTCCACTAAAGCTTCAGTTTCAAATTGACCCAAACTATAATATCTAATGAGTCTAAACATATGCGAGGTGGCATCTATTATTAATCACAACTATAATTTTATTGGCCTCAGCTATTTCCCAAATTTGTCCCGAGTGACAAATTTCAAGCTTAACAGCTAATAACATATTATTAGATCGGTCAGATCTACATTGATATAATTAAAAAACCACCAAAAGATATGCATTTACATCAATTATTGTCAAATGATAATGGCACAAACACAAAACAAGACAAACAAAAATAAAAACAGGATAAAAAAGAAGACTTACTTAGATCACCTGGTCCATAGTGACTTGGATCGGGTCCCAAACCCTTGATCGTCGGCTTTCCCGATGGAAGACCTATCAAATGAAACAATAAATGGTTAGGAATAATTTTGTGAACGTGTTTCCTGATCAGAAAATGGAGAACCATTAATCTCTGGTCAAGCGTAATTGATGACAAATTCGATCAAAACAAAAAATGTGGACTTAAATGTCCGAATGTTTATGGATTTATGATCGCACCAATGAACATATGGGCGAATAGGGCAAGGTTTAATTAATTAAATGAACGGGAGAGAGAACGGAATGAGATCACCGCAATCCAATGGAGTGGTGATAAGTTGAAGGCGGATCGTTTAAAAGATTATTCTGGTTATGGTTTTGTGGGTTTTGTTTCGACCTCTTCCTCTTCCTCCTCCTCCTATTCCTCCTCCATATTCTTGTACATTTTTCTATTACACACAACCTATTGACTCGTTTGAAATCGTCATAATAATTACCATTTTAATATATATAAAAAATCTAACCTCAGGAGAATTTGCACGACCGGAAAAAAGTGGGAACCGTTATGGACAAATTGGTTGGAACGGATCGCAAAAGAAAACAACAACAACAACAAGATTTTGGTTGCACTACATTAGAGGCTAAATTGAAACGAAATATAGAATATATACAAACTAAAAAAATTATAAGAATTTTTTTTTTTGGTAATTGTACTCTGTGGCAAATAAGAGAATGATGAAAGAAGTCGGTCATCATCATCGTCATCATTCGCATCGAAAACATTAAATATTAGCTTTATTTTGTGTTGATGGCGGCAGTACGAATAAAATATAAATATTTTCTTAAAGTTCCCTTGGTTTCAACCAAATTTGTCGTTTAGTTTCTATAAAAATGGAAAATAGGACAAAGTTGGAAATTGCCCTGGAGACAAAACAAGAGAGCGACAAACCATTTTTTGGTGACACTCATTTCGTGCCGGTTTATTTCGTCGGAATAAGAATTACGTGAAAAGTTTTTTTCAAAGTACAAAAGTAAAAAAAAGGAAAACCGATTTTATATTCATTCGTTTGCGCGTTGAATTATTATGAAAATTAAACTTTCCCTCTTTTGTTTTGGGTCTCAATTGGTTTCAAATTGGAACCGATCTAAAAAGTTTTTTTTATCTCACCATTTTGATGTATTGCAGTTTCTCTATCAGTAAAGTTGACTGACAATTAAACCGGAAATTGAATTTTTTCTCAATTGTTTGAAAACCCTATGAATAGTTGTTGTTGGATCATCCATCGGTGGTTCAAAAGATATTTCACAGGAAATTAACCAAAATAGTGAAAAAAATGTATAAGAAAAAGAATATTTTAGGAAAACAGAATAGAATTAGGATTGATCACCACCAATTGCTATTCATCATCAACAGCCATAATGGAATGGATCGATTTGAAAATAGTTAGGTTCTTTTAAATGTGTATCGAGCACAAGATTGAATGTTACAATCTGGTACTTGTGCATTGATGAAGAGAGGGAGAGAGAGAGAGAGAGAGAGAGAGTGCAAGAGTGAGAGAGCTAATGAGCCTGAATGAAATTGGTTAGTAGAAGAAAAGATTTATTGCTCGACTTTATTCCCCCCTCTCCTTTAACGCTTACTGTTTCATTTGAAACGTTATGTAATTTGGTTCAGTTGTGAGCGGTAAATAGGCACAAAACACAATGAACATTATCGATTGGAAATCAGTGGATAGAGGTTGTGTGCTTGTGTGCTTGTGCTGTATGTGTGTGTATGTGTGAAGAAGAAGAAAAGAGAACCATAAAGAATTAGGTGGAACACCATTTCAAACCAATAGTTTAGGATTTGTACTTGATATGTCTACAAACAATCACCATTACCGAATGGTTTGCCAATTAGCTTTGACGAGTGAAGTGAACATTCTATACACCAAACGATCAAAATGGAACACGTAATTTTTCCATTGGTAGAACAAAGGAACATCTCCCATACGAAAGGTTAATCGGACTTGTTTGAATGTACGATCTCATATATATGAGACCAACAATACTACAATCTAGAATATAAAGTTGAATGTGGTGATAACGTATTTGCCCTTATATACTTTATACTCAATGTATAAATTGGATTGGGCCAAACATTGGAAACCATTCTCAACTTGGTCTACTGGTGGCAGCGTATCGTATTCACTAATTCGATTCACGTAGATTGGAGGGAAACAGTAGCACCCAAGAAAAAAAGAAAACATATAAATATATTTCGACAAATTCAAACTATATACTAATAATAATAGAAGAGAGAATTATCTCATTAGAAGAACTACGATCGTACTGAACTTAGAATAATCATCGAACAAATGGAAAAGAAGAAGAAGAAGAAGGCTTGATGCCGTTCAAAATTGATACAAGTGTACCCAAAATGTGTTTTGTAGCTAATCTATGAACATTGTCTGTACATAGGTCTCGTTCTGGATTTACAATGAGCAACCAAGTGTTCCATGAGGCGAGATGAGAATCTTTTTTTTTCTCTCCAAATTATTATTACTGTTGCGTGGAAATAGATGATTCAACGACGCGTAAATCACTGCAAACCAGGGGGACAATTTGTTACTCTTATACTCTTCTCTTCTTTCTCATTTTTTTTCTTCTTCTTCTTATGTTGTTGTTCAATTCTTATTGTTAGTATGAGATCCGGGGTTGGCACTTAATCAAATTAAATTGCGATTTCCATTGAGTAGTAGTCGATCGTATTCCGACATTGTCGAGTATAGTCAATTGAGTAGTCTTTCGATTTACATGCCATGAAAGGAAATGGATGTTTAGCAACATTGATGATACTGGTGGTGGTGGTGATGCGGTTTTACTACCACCACCACCACCACCACTATTACCAACGAAGAAAACGGAAATTAATTTTTAACCGTTTGAAAAAAAAATGATTCACAGTATATACTATACTAGGATTGATTGGAGAAGAAGTGGAAGAATAAAAAAAAAAATAAAATGAAATGATCAACCAACCGACCACCACCACATATTGGATGGATGAGAAGTAGAAGAAGAAAAGTATGGACAATATTAAGACTATAGTAAGTAGGGTGATAATAAATCATGACAACTATCCCATATCTAATAGGATGTAGTAATGTTGATGATGTTGTTGGTGTTGGATTGGAACTCCAAACTATTCCACTCAACCCAATAGGAAGTGACACATTTCGACCCAGAAATTGCCCAACAAAAAAAGATGGCTATAAGAATGATATGGATGAATTCTAATCACAAAGATGCAAGTTGTTCTCTCGTTGAATGCTTATGGATCATCAACTTAACCGAATAACATCATCAACCAGAAAAAAAGAGGATCTCGAAGCTGTCCATTAATTTGATCCAGTTTTTTGTTGCACTTACACACATACAAACACACACACACCTCTGACAGCGGATAAAAGAACCATTATGTATAGATCGGAATAGAGTATAACAATGGGAAATGGATGGATGGATGACATATTATGGAAAAGAGGAAACAAAAAAAGTAGGAAAAACTTTGCATAACTTACAATTTTCGCTACAATGCAAATGAACACTTTCTCACACACACACACATTAGTTACAAATATAAATTTCGGTGTGAAGAGTTATTGGTGAACATGAAGCTTATATAAAAACTGGCCGATCAATGAAGATAAATCGTAAACGATCGTTTTTCGAGGTGTCGGAGTAAATTCGACTACTTGTAATCCTTAAAGTGTTAACGTCCAATCGAAATTGGACTAATATGCTAAGATGTGGAAAATTGTGGAACTCACATTTTTTGTTTCAACTAGAGAATGGATTGGTCGATTCACATTCTTTTTTTTTGTTCCATTCATTGGTCCGCACATATCAACATCATTTTTGAGCACTCAATCCTCAAGAGTCCATTTAGGGACGAGTTTCGCGAACAAAGTCTAACCAAACTGGGAATCAGCAACAAACTTCCACATTCAACCAAAAAGAAAAACGATTCTCATCAATAAGTTTCATTTTATATATATATATATTCTAATAATATATAAACTTCGGTATAATTTTTTTTGTTGGCAATGATCTTCAAGTTTTGAGTTTTAAACCGTAAAAAAAACACTTTTACCCCATTAATGCCAATGCCGAATTGAGAGTTGACTTTTCAATGTTTTCTTAAATTCTCGACGGTGAATTGTGGTGGAATTGCATCCCATCTCTAGTGCCATATTAACGCCAAACATACAGCAAAAACAAATGAAAATATTAACTTTCTCACCAATTCACTTGAATATGAGAATAACATATGAACCAACATTAATCATCGGTTTGAATCGAATGGAGAAGAGTGAGAACAAAAATGGCAATTTGTTTGGCATAAAAATGGGTTCATTGGAGATGCTTTATCTCGGTTTAGAAACGTGGTCACGAGTTACAAAATAAAGAGTAAAAATATTATAATAAGATACAAAAAAGTTAAGACAAATTTCCTTTTTTTCCCATTTCTTTCATCCAATAAATAGAAATTAAAGGAGAAAATATTTAAATGTAAGAAAGTGGAAAGGAAGTTGAAATGAAACTGATTCAAATCCGCAAACATGTTTGTCTAATTTTATATTGAAAGGGTATAACACCTTGATATTATAACTCGAAAAAAGGTGGCGGAAAGCAAAATTTGCATTTTTAATTTAAATTCACACTTTCGGAAATTGTCGTCATCGTCGTATACGTTTTTTTTCGTTTCGGTTTGAATTTAAACTGTTAGAACTCAAATGAACACAACTGGTTATGAGAAAACATGGAAATGGGAATCAGACTCTTTTAATCATTGTGGATTTTTTACTTTGGAAAATAGTGGAACACATTGGAACAAACAGGAGTGAAACAAATCAAATCAAAAGCAACCAAAACAGTGAGGTATCCTGCCGGAATGGATCCGAACGTCTTTGCCTCCGTTTGCATTTCTTTACATTTTATTAATATATCAGAGACTATAACCAAGATTGGTTCATTCACTATGATTCACTGAGATGGCAAACACACATAGAAGCGCCAAGCAAAAGAAAAAAAATGAAAGAGAAAAAATCATGGCAAACAAACAAACATTATCGCCATTTGAATGTGTAAATGATTTTTTAATATACACAAACACAAGTGCAAGTAGTAGAAGAGTCCAAGGAGCCAAATTTTCTGGTTCTTTGAGCTAAACTTTTCCAGTACTTAGATCTATATATACATTGTGGGGAATGTAGTGCAAATACAATATAATTTATGTGAGTCAATGTGAGGCCAATCATCACCGTATATAATAATATATATAATGAAAACATAATAATATTGAAAACAATATTTTCCATTAATAATAATGTGGCCAATATTATTAAAAATAAATATTAAAGAAAATGGAATCGAGCTGATGGAATAGGTTTGACCAAAGTCAATATTCTCTATAATAATAATAATAATAATAATAATCGACAATATTATTTCATTTCATAGCTAATTTAGTTCACAAGCTTTTAACCAAATTTTGAGTCTACAAATAAAATAAATAAAAAAAACTTGAACAAAATAGATTGCAAAATATCTTCTCCTTTTTTTATGATACTTGAAAATCTAATGATAATGTTTATATGGATGAGAATGGAAAGATTTTTAAATTGATTGGTAGTAGAATATGACCAATAAATAACATTGCCAAGACAATGGGAAATGATTGAAAAGTTCCAAAAAACGTTTCTCTCTTTCTTTCTCTCAAACATCCACGTATTTGAAGAAACGATTTGTGTGAAGCATCGCACTATAGAGTTTAAACGAACAGTTTAAATCGTTTCGCACGTTTCCAAATGCATGAATGAAGATTGCTGATCTAAATTGTTGAACGACACAATGAATGTCGTGTGTGTGTGTGTAATGATTGGAACACGATTGAGGACATTGAACACACACATGAATTAAATAGAATTAAATTCAATAATAAAATATATACAATAATAATAATAATAAAAAGGGTTGCACGTTCAATTACCCCTAAAACTATTGTTTCGCTATATTTCACCCACACTTTCAAGTGGCGTTTTCGTTTTGATTTCCATTCAAATTCAAATTGCAATTTATTCATTGGACATGGCACAAAAATGGTGGAACATTGAAATGGGAGGACAAAGTGAAATCGTACTACACACGCAGTACATTACATTGAATAAATGCAAAGAAAGGGAGAGAGAGAGAGAGAGAGAGAGAGATTACCCATTACCAGAATTATGAATACAATTGAATAGGAATATGGGGGACCAAAAAGAGAGAGAATTTACACAGAATATACAAGTAAGTGAAGTAGTTGATTTTGGCAATATTAATTTGAATAATAACAATTCTAAAACTATTTTCGGCATATTTGCTTCTGATGACAAGTTTTACCACCTTTCCACAATATAAAGTAATAATAATAATAATAATGAACATAAATTAAAATCTATTCTATTTTTATTTTATAGTTTTACTATTATATTGTAATGATGATTGGTTGGTAATAATCATTATTGGACACTCTTAATCGAGAATATTAAAAGCGTAACAAAATCATCGACATATAACACAATGAAATGAGGTTAACTATATTTAATCGCACTTAAGAAGCAAACAGGTAAGATCCCATTTAAATCTAATAAAACTAATTTAAATTTAAACATAATATCCGTTTAATGTTATTTTCAATAATACAAAAATAAAATTTTGACTTAAACTTTGAATAATTATTGTTTTCTGTGTTGATTGTGATCAAATATTAAATCACACATTATATATTTGACCAATGGAATTCTAGAAGCTAATGGGTGTAATATATCAAATAGTTAGTTAGTTAGATCTATCTTTTTTTTTGTTCAAGTCCGCAAAAGACATTGAAGTCACAAATCAACTTTTGTCCACTGGTTCGGTAGCCAAAAAAAGAATTGACACGCCCGATTGCGTGCAATGGTTCCGATCTATTAGTAATCAGTAAAGGAAGAGAGGATAGGAGTGGACTGAACGTTAAATGGACACCGGAATGTACCCAAAAGAATTCTGTGTTCTCTCATAAAATACCAAACAAAAACGTTTGGTAAATGATAATTTATTAAAATTGTGCAAATTAATGGAACACCTAGGAGTAAGGTGGACAATGAACCTTTAAGAATCAAGGTTTTATGATAAAAGTCTGAAAATTCATTATATTGTTCACCTATCTATATTATGTTATAAAAAAATATATTCACAACATATTGGACAACAATAAAGAAAACAATATCATAATTGAAGCAGAAGCGAGTAATTTGATTTTTGTCTATTCAATTCTAGTTTCAATAAGTGGTAAAAATACGAAGAAAAAAAGTGAACATCAACAACAACCAAATGCAAAGCCATAATAACAACAATAATAATAGTGTTTGGCACGATCAATAAATGAATTTTATACCATTTGGTGTTGGAGACAATGTTACGAATTTAGAAGAGAATGCATAAGAATAATATAAGGAAAAAAGAGAATCTAAATTACAATCGACGACCCGTTAATGGCAATTAAACGGCGACAATACAAAACATTTAACGGCTTTGGTTTTTTTCCAAAGAAACGGGATCCAATTTCTAGTTGTTGATGAGATAGCCAAAACCGAACAGCTAGCCGAACCCAAACTCTCAATTGCATTATAATCGAATGAATGGTGAAATAGTAAACTAATTGACTTAATGAAACACTAATTAGCAATAGATTGAGGACAAGTGGGAATTTGCGATCGATTCAATGAAAGGATGAATAAAAGTAATAAAAAAAAGGTTTGACTTACTATAAACGTGTAACTCCATTTCCTTGCGAACCGTTTTAAAACTTGGTGCCTCGGCACTGACCTGCATTTATAATGAGAAAAAAGGATTAATAAATTAATATCAACAATTGTTTATATTTTCAATGTGTTTACCTCACAACGAAATGAACCATCCGTAAATATATCGCTTTTCGTAAAGTATACATGACCAAAGTTGCATCTATCCAACTGGACAACAGGATGAAATGGAAGAAAATAAAGAAAATTAATATTATGTTTACTTGAAATGTGTGTTTGTGTACAAATATGAATTGAGATTTGAAACATATTGTCAATAGTGAATCGATCTGAAAAGATTTTCCGTTCTCACCCATCATTTCATACATATATAGCAGATTTTTAATTAATTGGCAATGGAGAAGACCATTGTGTCCCATTTTTTTTTTTCGTTCAAATTTCGTTCATCGATTGGCATGGACACATTGATTGTGATTGTGACGTTCACTCCAAACGCTTTTGATTCGTTGACAGCAAATGGTCGAAGCAAATTGATTGCGATTAAAGTCTTTCGGTTGCTTACTAAAGCCACTTGCCAAAATGGAAACTCATGCACAATCTCCTTCCTCCCTCCCTCTCTTCCTCTCTCACAATCACAATTATTGTGTATTAGTTATATATGAGTCATCATTCAATATCTTTTTGTTGTTGTTGTTGTTGTTGGTTCACACTCTAATTAAGCAAATATTTTCCCACTTAAATCTGAACTTTCTGGTTCACTTTCGGTCAACAATTTTTGTCCATTTTGTTACATATACTCTTTTTCTTTTTATTGTCCATCGTCTCTTATTCTTGAATCGATTATCAAAGACAAAACAGTGAGAGACAAATAAAAATAAAATCTATCGGTTGAAGGAGAAGCCTAACAAAAACTCAAATGAACAAGAAAAAAAATAAAGATTGCTCACAGACAGAAAGCACTTGAAATCTATTTGTAGGAATCTACTTGATATAACAAATGACTTTTGACAAAGTTACGAATGCAAGACAAGATTAGGAAAAAAAGAGTAAGAAACATTGAAAGAGAAAGAAAAGGGAAAGAACGTATGGAAGCTTCTTTTCCCTGATATTCTTTTAATTGAAAACAAATTGATTTTCTACCAAAGTGATTTTTATTACTCGAAAAACTCAGGAGCAAAAAAGGCAAAAAGATCAAGAGAATAAAAAATGGAATAAAAGAGAAATGAAAGACTAGACAATATTAGATAAATACCAGTTTCAGTTTTAGAATACTGGTATCGGTGAATGGTAAAATTGATTAAAATCCTTTTCTGGTTCTGGTTTTCTATCCCTTTCCCTAACATAAATTGTGTTAAGAGACCAGATCTAGAAATATAAAAAAAAAGTAGCTGATCTCTAAACCAAATATGAAGAAATGAGCGTATATCAAAGAGAGGTGGGTAAGAATATCACAACATGGGGCTCTACTGTAATACGTACGTCGACCTTATACGAAGTCATTAATTTGCCTTTCACTCTCCCGTTACCAATTTGCCCAAAGTCTCCCACCACTATAGTTCAATCATGATCGACATAATGTTCACGTTGCAATTATATACATTTAACAATTTGTTGAACATTTTATAATGTTCATGTTACAAACTTTAATTTGAAAATGAAACGAATGAACAACAAGAAGAAAAAATTGTTTTCAATTTTCTTTTCAATGTGAAATGCGTTTCAGTGAAGCCAGCCGTCAGTGAGTCAGGAAATCAGAGCTTTGGTTGTGTGTGTGTGTCTCTCTGTGACCGGCAGCAACATTGAACAAGGCAAAATCAAAAACAGGAATGAAATAAAATTCAAACGCAGAGAAAGATATAGGCACTCACGAATCAGAAAACTATTATTATTATTACTATTTTCAGTTGATAATTATAGTTGTTCTAAACTAATAGAATAGAAAATAAAATTTGAAAACACAACTAATGGAACTTGGTACGTTTCAAGATTGATAGTTTAGCACAAAAAAATGAGAGAATCTGGTTTGTTCCAATGTCGATCACTCTTCCCTTTTTTTACTTGTGATTCACTCGAATTTTCTCGAAACGATAATTTCTTTCTATCATTGAACATAATAATAGTAAATTAGACTTACATCAAGATGTATTCCCTTCATAGGAAACATTTGTCCCGGTGGCGTATCATTCGGTAACCATCGATAGAATTCACCATTGACATTGGAATCCGGATTCCAGTGATACCATTTGATCGAATACAATCCTTGATTGTCCAATTCGTATGAACAATTGAGCCAAAATGGTTTACCCATTGGGACCATGGTCGGTACGACAACTTGTGTCAACTTCAAACATTGATGCTGATTAACAATTCCTATTTGAAGACAAAACGATAAAGAAAGATTAGTATAAAACCGTTGTAAATGAACGAAATATAAGTGTGAGAAGAAAATATAGGTAAAAAGCTTTGACAAACTAATTGGCCAATTAGTTGGGTTGAATAATCGAGTAGACCAGAAACCGACAAAAAAAAGCGTGCTAACCAGCAGCTAAAACAAAAAAAAAGGAAGAGGTGGAATAATGGGCCTGTAAATAATGTTCAAAAGAAGAGAAAGACTGAGGGAAATATACTAATTAGCCCTTAATAATCTGTTAAATAGCAGCAGCTTGGGTACAAATGGGACAATACCAACACCAAAAGGCGGAAACCAAAAATAAAAAACATAAAATGATTAATTTCTTTAATCACAACAAAACGTAACAAAATCTCTTTCACAACAACCGAAAATAATAAACTTTTAATTTTTTGTTTATCTGATAATTATTTTCTTTTCTTTATATTACTAAAAAAAATCAATGTCCAAATAGATAAAGACGATTGCAATCCTACTATCCTGGATATATATACGGTAAATGAAGCAATCTATTTTCACCCACTCAAGCCACAAAAGTAAAACGATGGGATGCGAAAAAAATGGGATAGACTAAGGCTTAAGTGTTGACATTTATAATGATAAATAAAATGAGAAAAAAAAAGAAAAAGAAGAAGATGACTGGTCGGTTACCTAACAAAATGGAAAAGAATGAAAGAGATGTGAAAGAAATACATTGATGTTTTGAAGCAATCGAGTTTGATCATTATGAAATGGTACAAAGAAGAAAAAAAGAGAAAGAGCTAACTTGTCTTATGGTTACATCTATACGGTAAGTGCTCAACATATTTCAACATCAACTTGGTAAAGTCATTTAGCTAATTCCCATTGGAGAATAGATTGAATGGACGAACGTTTTGGTTCGGTTTGGTTTAGCAAAAGAAGCCATCAATATGGTTTGAGTCTCGACCATATTGACGCCTTTATTTAACAAAAAAAAAATGAAATGGAAAACAGAAAAAAATATGCTTTAATAAAAGTTTTCTGCAAAAAGAGAATCTAGTTTTAAATTTGTTTGAAAACAAATAAATAAATTAAAGTAAATATTAGCTAAAATATTTTAAAGATCTAATCGTTGCAAAAATATATTGTTTAAATCCTGTTATTTATTAAACCAAACTTTCCAAACGTTATGAGAAAAATTGGTCTAATACTATTTTATCATTATTGTTTTCCATTATGAATATAATGAACTAAAATTCAATTGAAATTGATTGATTTCAAATTAAGGAACACAAACGCACAATGACGAATCAATCAATTCTTCATCTTCTCCTATCTACTTTTTTTGTTCGTCATTCACGTCATCCAGATTGATCAATAAATCGATCAATAACACTCAACTTCAAGTAAAAATCGGAGAAAAAGAAGTAAGAGAGAAAAACAGTGACAAACTGTATTGTTAATGTATAGCTAAATGATAATTATATTCATTAAATTATGATTAAAAGAAACAAAATAATAAACAAAATAATAATTCATTTCAATAGATATATAGTGACTAAATAAATTATCGACTTAATAATAATAATAATAATAAAAGTAAGACTAATGTAGACCAACAAACATAATTTATGAGAATTGAGTCATTGATAGATAAAGTTTAGTATAAAAATGCCGGTGGAATCGACCCAAAGTCCCAAAACTGTGATCCATTTCCAACAAACCGAATTACTCAAAAAAAAGTCAAAAGTCAGAATGCAAATTGGTTTTTATTACCAATGGAAACCTTTTTCCTACTACAAATGCCAAATAGTTTTTTAGATCAAAATAATTTCTAATCGATACAAATTGGTTCGTAATCAATTAAGGAATTGGGAACAGATGACAAGTTGAACGATATTTATTTATATATATACGAAATGTATAGTCAATATCAAACTTGAGAAAATGGAATTAGGCTCATTTGTAAACCATGAGTAGAAAAAAAGGAATCCTTAGTCTAGAGATTTTCAAATGTGGGTTTTATATGGGCCCAGAATAGTTTACGAATAGGCTTTGCCAATGAATAAATTTTTTAAGATATAAATGATTGAAATACATTACAGTGAAGCCAACATTTTCGTTTTATTACATGTGTGCCAATATTCTAAAAAAATTTGAGAACCTCTGCCTCAATCTACTGCAAACCCTTGACATTTGAAACGTGTCGACACGAATGAGCCGCCACCACAACATAAACAGAAAAAAAAGGAAAAAAAGATGGATCGCAATCGAATTATCCTAACCTCATACGAATAAATATATTGACACATCAATAATGAATGGAATTGGAAGACCTTCGTTTCTACTATCTCTCTTCTTGTTGAAAACAACAAAAAATAAATATATTAAATTAACAGATCAAATTGATGATTTTGTATTGCAAATATTCTGTAGAGTTGGATTCTCTTTATTAATTATACAAGTATATGATGATGATGATCGACACATAAAACGTCGAGGTTGTCGGTCATAACCTCTTATTCTTACATTTCATTATAATTGACATAAAACTATACAAATAAGATTTGATCAACTTGTACTGTTGATCCTTTTATGGTGATTGATGATTGTAACTATCTAACTATAACAAATCAACATTTGTGGAAGAACAAGAAAAACCTTTCAACGATTAAGGGAAAAACGGAAATTGATCCAAAACTCGTTGACATGATACATTCAGATGAAGCTACATTTCCTTTCTCAAACTAGTGAGTTTGAAATGAGGTTTCTTCTCTTGTCAAGTGTATCAATCAACCAGTAAAGAGACTGGAAACTATTATTTCTCACTATATATATTTCCTATGGTTCAAAAAAATAAAATCAACTTGATCCGAATGACACCTCAATAGAGAATATGAAGGGATTGGTTGCCATTTTTTATATAAAATTTGGGTTACCCACCAAAAAAATGGCTCATAAAAAATGTATCAACCATTGTGTATCATTTGGTTTCGTATAAATAAAACAAGATATAATGTGGATGTGTTGTGATTTGATTTTTAATAGAGAACGAATCTTCCAATGATTGGAACGAAAAACATTACACATCGAATACATTGTGAAAACCACAAGAAAATAGTTTGACATATTTTGCCGGTTCCCATGTTCCATAAATTGGATCGAGAATGAAAAAAAAATGGTGCAAGTGAACTGTGGAAACCCACGGATAGATAGATGTTTCACACTTCCCTTCCTTCTCCTCCCCTATACCGTCATAAAAGATCGGGAATCTACACTCGTTTTTTTTTGTATTTGGTGGGAGAAAGATTGCGAGAAAAGGCATTAATCTATTCTGTTTGGTAGCCGAGATGAGATTTGAGTTTTACCAACCAAAGAGAAAGATATTAAAATACAAAAAAAAGAAATGGAAAATGTTCTGAGTGTATAAATATTCTGAGCTGCTTTTGTTCTCCTCAACTTCATCCGTGTCATCTCAACGATCCTTGTCATCGTCATTGTCTCTTCATACAAACTGTCAAACAATAAGCCATAACCATTGAAAATTTATATGTAAAGAAATGTGATGCTTTATATATATTATATGTTTATTTGATGTGTTTTTGTTGTTCTATGTTGAATTGAAACGAATGGAAACAAGATGAGGTGAAAGACTCTAGTTATTTTTTGGTAAACTTTTCCCAACAAAAAAAAAAAATTGTGTTGAAAGTGACGAAATGGTACAAACATTTGGTTGAGTACAAACGGAATGAACACAAACGAACAAACTGAATGGGTAAATAAATAGATAAATAAATAATTGAAAGTGAATTTACATTTTTATTATTGAAAGAGAATGAGTATTCTTGCTTCTACTGTTTTTGTTGTGTTTGTTTGTCTCTTCCCATTTTTTTTCTTCCGTCTTCACTGGTTTAATTCAGTTCCAAAGAGTTTAGCAAAGAGAATGGAATGAAACTCAATGAGAAGTATGTTTGTGTATACCGAATCAAAGGGTAAAGACACAAACTATTTCACTTTCTTTCACTCGGTTGAAAATGTATATTCAAATGTAATACTTTCGGCTATTTGTTTGGTATTAGAGCGGAAGGTGGAGTGCTACTCTTTTATTCCCTTGAAGAGCAGCAAAATAATAAAAAGCCGTCGGCTTTCAAAGAATCAAAAGAATTCTACACTTGAAATTTGTTGTTGCCACTTGGCTACTTCTTCTTCATCTTGGTTGATGCTTTTGATTTTTTTCCCTATGTATAGTAAATGAGGGGACCAAGCGGATGTAGCTTGGAACGGGACCAGGAGTGTCGAACCAAAAGAGGAAACTTTATTCTAATTGTCATTCTGTTTGGTGGAAATGTCTCCCTTTTAGTTATGTTATAAGAACACACACACACACACACACAAACAAACCGGGGTGAAATGGATATAACCCCGGAATAAATCGGCAATGAAACATGAGAATGTAATTAGCAAGACCGATTTGTATCAGGCGAAGGCTGAAGACGAAAGAAAATAAAAATGGTGGCGAAACATTTGAAACGAGAATGGGCAAATACACATTCAACATTGAAGCATGTGAATGTTTTTGTACGTTTTACTTGTACATTGAGACAATTAGGTTCCTCTCATTTCGGACAATTCATGAATTGAGAATCTGAAACTAACGAGCTGACTACTTTCCGACCAATGTGACAAAACATGAGATAAAAAGGCGAATGTAGAAATGATCAGATAGAGATAAAGCATTCGATGAGTTTTCTTTTCCTTCATCATTGTCTTCGTTATAGATCGCATCTTTACGTACATTACATTTACAAGGGTAAAATAAAAAAGACCAAACAAAAGAGTTTCGTTTAAGGAATGAGATTCATTCATTCATTCTTAAAACAGAATTGCCATCTTTTGATAAAACTTTCTCTATATATATATACACACACATTTAGCTTATTAGAGAAGGGTTCGTTTCGTACAGAAATAAAAAAAAAACACGGGAAACAATAAAGAAGTACAAGAGTAAAACTATAAAAGAACTCAAGACTCTTCTTAGATTTGATTGATCACATTTTGGTAAAACATTCACAAACAGACCATATCTGTATGAGACGTTGAGATTCGAAAATCTGATTCAAACACAATGATAGAAAAGGCGACCAAGAAAAAAAAACAAATACCAATTTAGATTTTTATTCCCAATCCATAAAAAAGGAATTTTTTGTCTTTAATATTAAAAAAAACAAATTTTATCACAACACGAAAAGGTGTTTCCAATTCCAAATGCCTTAATGAGGACAGGTAAAGCGATGATTGAATTAAAATGCAATAGAATCGTTGTCAACAAAAGTCTGAAATGCTTAGTAATCATATAATAGTAAATAAACATTGAATGAGAATGGATGTCGATTCAACTTTGTCACGCAATGTGCGATGATGTCACGAAAATTGGCAACCCAACAACAACAACAAACAACAAATAAAAAAAATGGAAAAGATTGGGCGAGGTCAATTTGAAATATATTAACGGGACAATTGTTGATTTGATATAAAATAATTGATTCCATTAGTTATTTATTATACATTAGAATAAATGTTAAAAGAAAGAATCGTTCAAATGTGAATCCATTTCCCATTCCGATTAAATGTTGATTCGTTTATAGACCAAAATGGACAAACGAAGATGATCATTAAGAACGTTTTATGGGACATTTCATAGTTGGAGGGGTGAAAATGGGTCGGAATAAAAATGAGGGTAGAATAAGAGAAGAGAGAATAGAGTTTGCTGGTTTTGCTCGATTTCCGATTACATTCGATTGATGCGGGATTCTTCCCAAACACACAAACACCAAAGGATATAGAATAGAAATAAAAAAAAGAAGGAAAAAATACAACAAGAATAAGAGAGTAAATTGATCTAAACGACTAATTGTCGACACATGTTAATGTGACTGCTGCATTTCCAAACCAGACAACTATGATTGCACTCAAAGAATAATTCAAACCGAACGGGAAAAAAACCGACAAACTAGATCGATTCAAAAACAAAAAACAAAAAAAAATTGGCAAAGAAAAGTTTCTTGTCTATAATGGGAGTATAAAGGAATTTTGCATAATAAATACAAAAGTGGAATGGATTCAAATTTTTTGATCAAGAAATCAATCAATAATATTTATGAAACTAAATATTATAATCGATGTTATTGCAATAAACGCCAAGTTTTCACACCCCCTCCCCTTCTCTCCCCCGATTTCAATTGAATCATAATCATAAATGTCAATTTAACAGTGTCGAGACGTCGAATCAAAGTGTGCAGCTGTAAATTTTGTGGCAATTGGAGTGTGTGTGGTGTGTTGTAAACACATTGATTACATTCGCATCAGAAACCATCGATGACTAAAAGCAATCTCCCGAAAACATTGTGTAAGTTTTGGGTTGAGGTTTTTGGCGATATTTTGTTTGGGAACACATTCAAAACGTAAGATAGACGGGCGGGCGCTGGCGGCATCGGCGGCAGTGGTAGTTTGATTTGGTTTGTCCAACTAGAGCCGACATTTATGTGTGTGTGTGTGTGTGTGTGTGTGTGTGTGTGTGTGTGTGTGTCTGTTTGTTTATCCATTGAAGATTGTCGACAGAGCGTCGTCATCATAACGAAACACGAGATTCTGGGACACAAAATAGGCAAACATTGAAAATGGTAGGGGCACAAACCAGAAACAAAACTTAGGGGGAAAGAAAGGCGACCAACCTATAGCCTATGTTTGCCAAACATTAATGGTCGTTTGCAGCTGTCGTTCCACTTTGGTCCTGTTGTCTGTTGTCAATCAAAAATGGTCAAAGTTCAAATGAAAAGTGAACGGAATTAACCAATCCCATAAAATCATCATCATCATCATCGTCATGAACCAAACAAAAAAAATTAAAGAATTTTCCCTAAATTCCACTATAATCCTAAACTAATTTAAAACATGGGATTAAATTTTCAAACATAGAATGAGAAGAGAAGAAAAATTGATTAATTAATTAAGTTGAAAGAAATCGATTTAGATTTAGTGATGGATCTTTCCTCCATACTTAAATTTCACATTCCTAAATTTTGTTTTGCATTCAATCTTTGTTGTGTTGTAGACAGCAACTTTCCAACAAAATTATATATTACTAAATGGTTTAATTAAAATTTAATTTAAAAATTGGTACCAAAAGTATTTTAATTTTGTGCAAACCAATTAAAATTAAAACATTAGAAGGAAAGCGTCGAGAACGGAAAAAAAGCGAGTACAGAATAATTGGCTTCGTCTTTCTTTTCTTTTCAATTTTTTTATTTTTGAAACGTATCTTTCCTCACTTTAAACACAAAAAAAACATTAAACAAGTCAATTACAAGCAACATTGATTGTTCACTATTTGTGTGTGTGTGTGTTGATGTCAGAATACAGTTTGTTCCAGAAATAAAAACTTTTACTTTGTTATTGCTTGTATTCTTGCTTGTATGTCTATGTTATCGGCACAAAAATTTAATTTTAGATTTTTTTTTGTTTCGTTAGCCACACAAACACAAGTTAATGATCATGTCAAAGTGCCGTTTGGGAGGTGTGTTGTAGCTTGTCATCATCGGTCCAATATTCCAATATTTAACACACCCATCAAACCAAAAAAAAAAACTATGTGCATCCATTATTTAACATTGAAAAATGTAGAATGAACTTGTTAAAGAAGCTGATATTAGCTGTCAACCATTTATATATAGATAGAATAGAATAGATATTCACATACATTGAATCGGAAGAGCAAGTTTGAAGTATTCTTCTACTCCATCCCCCTTTTGGAAACCATTTTTTCCAAACCCCACTATTTTTTGGTTACCGAACTTGGTCGGTTTTCAACACTTCAACACATCACACACATTGCAAAATGGTTGTTAACACTTGAAGTGTCCGTCGACGAGATACGTCGGCGAGAATTTATGGCCATTCTCCCTATATATATATGGGTAAAGTTGAAGTAGTGGGAAAACAAATTTCATGTCGGGGATAAAAATGGGTACTAAATGGTTGCAACACTCATTCATTTATGAATTAGCAAATAATTTGGTGCGTTCGAGTGAACATTTATGCCATATGAGTGTATCTAAACCATGCACAATATTGGATCTCGCAAACGAGTATGATGCAAAAGAGTGGAAAAAAAACCTAAAAATATTCTTTGCATTGAAAATGGATGGATGTTTAGCTCATCCATTACCGATGATGATGATGATGATGATGAAAGTGTCACACCAATCGTGACCAATTGAAGAGAAAAATGTATTCACCAAGTTTGTCAGCGAACATTCTATTTCAAAATCATTTTATTTTTGTTGCTTTCAAATCTTGACATTGAAATAGATAGAACCATGAACCATCACGTTTACAATACATCTCAAAACCTAATTGATTTGCCTGACCATTTTGTTGAACAAATTTCATTTGTATCGTTCACTTGACTCCTATAAGTATCAATAGTTGTATTTGGTCATGATTTTATCGAACGATAAGGGGAAACGATAGGAAAACATAGATAAGAGTGAGAGATAGAGAGGGACCAGAAAACCAGAAGGTTCACTCAGAATTTGGGTGGTGGATGAATGCGTGCGTGATGGCAAACCAAATGATAATCTAATAAAATAGACAAAGAGCAAGAGAGAAAGAGAAAAGCAGAGAAACCAATTGAGAAATAAAGCGGCGGGAGACAAGCAAATAGGAAGGAGAGAGAGAGAGAGAGAAAAAAGAGATCGGAAATTATTTGTGATGTCCGATCGGATAGACATCCATTAGTTGTCGTTCGGAGAACGTTTCCATCTTGCTCTCTTTTCGCCCTTTCAGGGCAATGCAGATCACAACAATTAGTCATCGTAATCATTTGAAATGGACAAGACAACTAAAAAGAAGATGAAGGAGAACGAGAAGAAGAAAAGGAAGAAGAATAGATATAGTGAACAGTTACGATTGCGACAAGCGGGAACAATTGCAAATCATCGAAAATTGGTCCGGTTCAGTGTTTTGTGGATCGTCGGTTTTGACAATATGAAAGCGGTCAACATTGAAACCGAGAGTGAATGTGATGGGAAACAAATGGCCCGACTGTCCTCGGGTCCTTGGTGTGTGTGGAACGCATCGACTGCAATCGACCGTTTGGTTGCCTTTATTTTTCCGCTTAATTTCCACTGTCCATTTAATTCAATTTATTATCCCTGTATATGTTATGGCAGAATACACTATATGATGATGATGACGATCTGCTTGTTGTTATGTCTTTGTTATAGCAAAGAGCTACTATAGCTACACATTCCGGTATGGCTACACTAAGAATAAAAGGGAAGAGAATGAGCAATAGCCTACTATTCTGAAACGTGTCTCACTTCAACCCCAAAAAACAAGATGACTAATCCCGAAAAACATTACATTACAAAGGCAAACAAGAATGAACAACAAAACAAAAAAAACAAGAAGCACAGTTTCAGACTTCAATTGCGTGTTGAGTGTTGGGTATGTTTGTATGCTTAGTGAACAATAATGTTTTTTTGTTCATCATCATCGTCATCCTCGGTCTCATCATCTTTTTTTTTGTTTCTTTTTGACTTGCATTCAAATGAATGATCCATTGTTGAAACATATAGAAGCCAAACAACAAAAAGATGAAGATCGCAAAGTAATATATTTGTATAGCTAGTGTAAAAAAACATATTACATGCAAATCAATGTAATAAAAACAAAATCGCAAAGCTTTTCCCAAATGTTTATGTTTGAACAAAGAATAAATATTGAAGAAAGAAGAAGAGAATTAAATAGACAATTTCTAACATGATCAACAAGCTTAGAATTTAATTTAAACACGCCAGGCTGTCAACTGAAAAAAAAACGTTTTGTATCTCAATTCATCTAAATCTAATTTGCCTAACATATTCAGAGTAACAATTAGGATCCAAACTTGAAATGTGTGGCACGTGAGTGGTGAACACACTCTCCTCTCTTATGTTTGATTTTAGAAATAAAACAGGCCAGGTGCCATGTGGATCAAAAGGCTAAAGGTCATACAATGAGGAACATTAATCAAATGTGAAATGGAATTATACAAAAGCAAAAGAACATCAAAACAATTTGATTAGGACTTATAGAAAATTATTTCAAATATAAACTTAATTTATTTTTTTCCAATTTCAGATAAAATTTGGAACAAGTAAAACATTTTCAATAGGCAATTAAAAGATTATATGATGATAAAATCTATATAAATAAAGACCGAAACCAATTTATATTCCAATTAGTTATATAAAAAGGTATAAAACATTTTGTTCAAACTGGAATATTCCAATTAAATTGGAATTGTTTTTAACGGTAATATTTTGTTTTATACACTTTGAAATTTAACATACAATTTTCTGTTTGAGCAAGCAAATTCTATAAATAACAAAGATAAAAAAATATAATTTTTAAAATGTTTGTCTTTAGTTTCCACTAAACATTTTTGTGTTCGTTAATATTATGTTTCATTTGACTAATTAGCAATTGAACAAATAAAATGATAATAAAGCACAAAAATGTCTGAACGACGAAAGGGAGAGAGAGAGAGAGAGTTACTATCTTGTGGATCATAATTAAATGAGTAAATATTTGGCTATTTGTTATTTTAATTAAACGACAAAAAAAGAAGATAAAAAGCACTTAAATGGGCAACAGAATCATGAGGAATGGAATCGAAAACGCCAATTGACTTCTAATGGGACTTGGTAAAGCAAATAAAATAAAATAAAATGATCAAAATAAGATAAAATCGTTCACGAATCTATAGTGTCACTCTTCGGATCTTATAGTAAAATTGGACAATTTATTGCGAATAGCTCAGTTTGGGTGTTTTTGGAACGAAAAGGCGAACAATTCAACAAATCGATGTGAGTATACAACAATGAAAACAAATCGAGGGGAAGGGCAATGATATTAATTATTGAGAATGAAATTGGAATGAGACAAGCACTAGTAACAATAGTGGAATTCGATTTTGTCAATGGGATATAGAGCTTTCATCAATTCAAGTTTGACATACAAGCGCGCAAAATAAACGAAACATAAATGAACAGATTCTGATTTAAACAAACGCAACTAGATGACCAGTGATGACCGACATAGATCGATACCGATCAATTGAGCCAACAACTCATAATACAACAACAACAACATAAAATTGATCCAGAACAACAAATAAAGAAAAGGAACTTTGAAATTTGGGACAAAAGTCGACCGCTTTCATCGATTCATCTCATCATATCAATTGACAATTCGATACACACAAAAGCGGCACAATAAGATTGTCAGGTTGTGGTGGCATTGAATTGGATATAACCGCAAAACACGGCGAAAAAAAAGTTACAATTTTCATCAAATATCAGAATATTTAGAAATCTGGATCGGAAGATTCCTAGAATATTATAGAAATAGAAAAACCTTTCTATTGAGACACGTGCATCCTAGAAGAACACAAATTATCTTTCCGTTCAAAGTGAATTTGTAAGATGAAAACTTCATGCTCTCTCTCAGCATGTGGGATCAACCAAAATCATAGTGCATACAACAAGACCAAATGAAAGAGAATAATAGTGAGAAAACCTCTGACAATGTCATCAATATTACAGTAAGGTAATGACAGTTGCATCTGTGGAATACAGCAGAATCATTGGATGCTTGTTACCGGATAACCTAATATAATCGAGTGTGATCGACATAACATCATTGGTGTCGACTCTCTCACTCTCTCATTACATACACTAAGAAAGAATAAGAATTGCGACCGATCGGTATCGGGTCGGTAGATACGGTGTTCGCGTTCGATACTTTACCACCACCAACACCAAAAAAAATCTAATATATATCGAGCAAAACTGATTGAATGGAGATAGGCCAATTGGAGAACAGTTTGCACAATATGAGCTCAACTATAGAATTGCTTGCCACCAGAGGGGCAATGTCAAGCAAAATTCTAACGGGATAGAGTGAAGTGATCGTAATGGGATCGAGCCATCATCATCATTGCTGGTTTTTCGGTTTGGTTCGTTTGGTTGGCATGAAACGTGTATCCCCGAGTAACAGTCTAGAAGCTTGAAATGTCGTCTAGCTCTCGTTCTCTTACCGTCAAAATGAATGCACGAGTCAATTGACATTAGCAGACAAATAGAGTTGACTGGATGGATCGACGAAATACAACGACAACTATATTACTGCTGCTACTAATTTGACAAGATAAATGAAATGGTATGGAAGTTATGGCTGAAGACATAAATAATGCAATTCCACTCTCTCTCTCTCACTCTCTGAACATAAATACGAAAACGAGAAAGTATCAAATGGATCACTTGCCAATCGAATGGAAGCTAACCAACGCAAAACAGCGCAAAATGTTCATACCATAACAAGAAGAAAAAGAAGAAGAACAAAAACAACACACAAACAAACAGAAAACATTTCAACACCGATTGATCTCTAGAACTGAAATGGTTGGAAAAATCAAATTGGACCCAATGGACAAAATGCATTGGTTAGCTTCCGCATTTACGGGGGAATGAATTCGTAAATACAGGTTAGTCTAGAAACTGTGATTAAATAATTTATCAGATTCGAAAGTGAGTGTACAAACGATCAACGTTTCGTTTCTTCTGGTAATTTGAAGAGTAATAAATTATCGATCATGTCTTTCTTGGATTTATTCACAAATGAATTTAGTGTGTATGTGTGAGCGTGTGTGTTAGGTCAAAACAGTTTGAGATGATTTTCGATACAATTAGTTTTGACATTTAAACGAAACAAAATCAAATGAAATGTTTATAAGAAAAAAAAACAATTCAATTCGGTCTTTCCAATTATAACCTCACATAATTTTCGCTTTGGTTTTGGGTCATTTCACATAGAATAGGACGGAAATTGGCCGCTCATGAAGCTGCCACAAGAGTAAAAGTGAAGCCCTCATCGGTAATAAACAACAAATTTAGAAGCCGATTAATCATTATCTATTAGTAGCAATAGATCGAGAAAAAAAAGAATGATGATGAAAATATAAAGAGAATCTTATAGATTTGACTGATGTTCGGAACAAAATAGTGTTCAGTGAATGGGTGACACGTGCCACGTTTTCCCTCATTCTCGTAACCGTAAAATCTGAAATTTCCCGCGTTGTTTAGTTGTTAACTTATTTATTAACTAAAAGCAAAGAGCATCTTCCCCATTTTATGAAGAATATATAGTTCAATCACTTCTAGAATTACTCTTTTCAAAGTGGATTATACCAAAAAAAAAGTGAAATCATTTGGGTGTAGTCAATTTTACGTTTGCATCTTAATTAAAAATACGGCAACAAAATATGCCAAAAGCAAAACCTTGCGATGCAAATCCTACTGTGATACATCTTAAAGTTAAATATATTCAGCTCAAAAATGAAGAAATACATGTCATCTAAAAAGTTTATGGTTGATATCCGACGGTTGCCAAATGCAGAATAGTCTAAAAGATGTGGAAAACTTTACAACACAAAAAAAACAGAAATGATAAGTTTGCATCAGATCGAAATGGAAACAACGATCGACGCTAATCAATCAATCATGATCAGTCGGATTGAAACGATTTTACCATCATTTGCATCAATGTTGACCAAAGGAATATAAAGAACGAGAAACTCAATCACCTTTTTTTGTCTACAAAAAGATTAGTTCGATTGATGCTGCTGCTGTTGTTGTTGTTATATGTCACTTGACATTAGTTAGCTGGTCGATTTTGAGATGCAGAATCTTTTTTAACAAAAAAAAGTACGAACGTCACAATTAGATCGACTACAATGAACATAGAATTCAACTTCCACATGAAGAGAATAAGTTTTGTGTGGAAAAATTCGATATAAAACATGGATATTGTAACCAGACATTGACTTTAAGATTTCCGACAACGGAGATGATGACGACGACGACAACAACGACAATCGTGAGTGAATCCATCGTGGAAAACATCAAATTGTCCACAAAAAGCGAAAAGATCAATCACCATTGAAAAGTAAGCCAGTCAGCTGCAGACAAAAGTCAAACTATGGCATGCTGAATCGGATCGAATCGAATCGAATCAATCACAAAGTTTGTTGCCAAACAGATCCAAGTTGTCATTTGATTGTTTTTTTTCTCGGGGAACATGTCATCTTATGATGTGAATCAATAATATAAAAGTTAAATATTAAATATCAGAAAAAAATTGTAAATAAAATATAACAATATAGACATAAGTGATATGAAATTACACCAAACGAAATAATAAATCATTTGGTTTTGTTAATTAATTTATAATGTATTTTCATTACAACAATTCTATGTAAGTTCATTAGGTGTAAATTTAGGCTTCCACATGAATGAATGAGGAAGGTTTGTCTTTACTGCCTCAACTAGGTTAAACCAAAATTGGGCCATTTCCGAATGGAGAAGAGTTGATTGCCAATGGCAATCTATTCAATGAGATGATAGAAAAGAATGAAAAACAAAAGTATTTGAGAGAAAATTAAATTCAAAATCTTCATCAATTTAATCATCATTGCACTTCACTATAGAATATATCAAGAATATGAATCTAAACAATCATCATTGAATGATATTATTGAATTGTGAAAACGTCCATAAGGCTAATAATAGTTAAACACACACACACACACACACACACACACACACACACACATAAACCTATTGGAATATAAGAGGTATACTATTTATACAAATGATGATATGAGATAAAGGCCAAAAGCAAACACTTTGAATTGAAGAACTTGTGGAAAGATTGTATGTATTTAAGTGTCTGATTGGCAATGCCTATGCAACGAGTGCTATTGTAACAAAAAAGTGTAGCAAAATTCTTTATTCGAATGGGCAATGGTTTTTCTAGTTAAGATTTGATCATTGGAAAACTAAACATCACATAGAGGGGAAACATAAAAATTATTAAATTCAATGTGAATGAGACCTGGGGAGTCCGACCACTACACACATTACACCGAAAGCGGATGCCAATTGGCAATTGGGTTGCAAAGCAAACTTATTAGAATGAAGCCTTCATTCCACCGATTCTTAATGCTTCAAAATGGAATACAAATGCATTGAAGGATGGTTAGATGGATGGAATATAAACGGAGAGGCAACAGAGAGAGAAAAGTGGCATCGGGCTTGCGATGAAACAAACAAAAGTAAATGCTTAGAGCATTGGGTTTTTTTTCACGGGGTGAAGCAATAATGGTCTTCCCCCTCCCCCCAAACACACACACACACAATGAATTCGACATGAATGTTGGCTTGCAACAAACACACAAACGCACACCAAAAGTTGACTAGTAAATCAAAATGTGTTCCATAGAGACGAAAGGAACAAAAAATCGGCGACAAACAGCACGAGATATACTCGTGAAACGTTAAGCCCCGTAATGACAATTTATTGTCTATATGAACACATTAAAAGAGACCGAAAACTTACTTACTTATCCCCCGAACGAGCTCACCCGTCTTCGTACATTCTTACAACAAACTTAGTCTGTAGATGACAACGATTCAATGGATCGAAAAATGATGCAAGAGATTGGAACACGCGTTTGTTATCACTCGAACACACACACACACACATTCACATACTTAAATAGGGTTGACAAGTTGAACAAAAAAGACGGAGGGTGACAAAACATGACACTTTTATTCTATTGAACAAATCGATTCAAAAAACATGGCATCACAAATTAGACCTACACCCCAAAATGAACTGAGAAAGATTGAGATGAATGATTAGAATGAATACGAAGGTTAAACCAATCAAGATCTTTCTAATATGATATCGATTGAAGAATAACGAAACCATTAGTCTCTCGATGGAATAAACCAAAAGATTTTCGAAATGTGCTCTTGAACCTGTTTAGAATGGATATATTGACAATGAAGATATATTGACACAGAATTCTAGTTCAAATCAAGTAAAATCCCATGAATTGAATTCGAAAGCTATACAACGTATTCCTGCTTCAATCAATATGAGGGTAAGTGAGAAATTATGAATACAAATTCTCAATTCAATTCAATTCAATTTGTTATGGTTTGGTTGGATCAATTCTCAATCTGTTTTTGACCGGCGGCAAAGCAATTAATAGCCACCAATAATCCACATGGTAATTCATAATAGCATCCCTCGATATTTATGTGGACATGGATCCAATAATGTGAATGGAAACCCATTCATTCATTCATTCAATTCATCAGCCAAGAATACATTGGGAGATTATGTACGTAAAGGAGATTAGCAAGCAATAATATCGATAGTTCTCTGGTACTTTCACTCTCGCACCCTATTTTGTCATTATAATGGTGCTCATTCACTCAGTATTCATAGACACGACATAGGCCGAATCAAAATCTCTTGTTCGTTGGCTTTACAATGTTTTGCATTCAATGCTAACATTAGATCGATACAAATTTTGCTCTCGTTACACATAATTAGTTTATTGGAGTAAAAAAAAGCGAAAGAAAAAGTGAAAACGTTCATAAAGATACTTGACTAAATTAATAATAATGATTGTAATAAATAGTATGACGAAAATAAAGTACAAATAAAGAATGGTTCCGTTCTTTTGAAATAAAGTGGGTGCGGATAACGTTTTTTTTCAGTTATAGCAATCATCATTTATGACTTTAGGTAACAAAAACATATAGGTTTCGGCTATAAAATTAAAGCTTAGTTCGTCGCAGAAAAAAAAGAAAGGAAAACAAAAAAAACTAATTTCTGATTGTTTGTATAGAGGTAGTAAAGCCGAATTTATATATTCATTCATTTACGGTTCATATCAAAATGTCATGTCTGGTGAATATGAATACCAAAAGAGTTTTTCGGAGACACGTGCAAAAATATGTATGAATGGAAACAACCATTAGAAAGAAAATGGTAAAGAAAACTCCATTCAAATAATAATTATTAAGTGCGATGAAGAATTCAATCATTCTTTGACATTTAAATCGCAAACATTGCTTATTAATAATTGATTAGAATCAGAATCTACCAACAAGAATGTGGCTCTTGAATATAAAGAGCATATATGAACGATGACATACTGTCACATAGTTCCCTATAGTTTCTTCATTAGTTTTGAGTTTTAAAATGCCTCCCACGTTCATAAATTCTGGAATACCTTAATAATTATTTTCTTTTTGCAAAACTACAAATAAGAATACAATGTTGAAATAAATAATAAGAAGATGGAAAATTGAAAAAAATGAAAGGGAATGCACGCACTTGAAAATTGAAGGGATAGATCAATTGAAACAGAAAATAAAATATACTGGAAAAATATTAAAGTAGTATCTCAATCACAATAATAATAATAATAATAATAAAGATAAAGTTAAAATTGAAATTTGATTTTAAAATTTCAATAAAAAAATGGAACTCAAAACTACGCAATTAGCATTTGAATTAATAATGAATAAAAATGTTCAAGTGGATTTGAGTTGAATGAGGGGGAGGGAATGTGTGTGCTCAACGTTTATATTAAAAATGAATAGATTATAACGTTTTAACATACCTAATAGGAATGTGAGGAAGAAAATAATGCTGATTATTGAATACATGTTGGCCAATATAATGTGATGAGGAAGATTATTATTAGAACGATGAATGAGATGATGATATTGATGTTGATGTTGATGTTGATGAGTGAGAGGTCGATGAATTTGGCAAACTTGCACGACTTTTTCTATTTGAATCGTATTGTTTTGATGTCAATTCGTGTATTTAATCAATAAATAGTTGCTTGGTGCGATACGTTTAGATTGGAATTTGTTGTTGGTTTGTAATCACAAAAAAAAGATTGACGCGCTATGAGATGAGTGTGACTGAAGATGAATATTTACAAACATGGCGTCGACGAATATACGTATTTACGTATTCGACCCCCCGCCCACTTGTATTGTAAATGGCCTTTCACGGATTCCGTATAGTAGGGGTACAATGGCCACCACATTATTGTTTCAATCAATCAAATGTCAATATGTAAACGAATGTATCATCACTGTTGTAAACGGTTTAAAATTGAATGAAATCGTTGATTTTCTGGATCGTGTTCGAAGAATTTGTAGTTTAGGTGAATAAATTCGATGAGTAAATGAAGAATGAAGAAGTTGGTGTGTCGTCTCTAAGTTTTACAAATGGTAACACAATATCAAATGAATTTCACATTCCAACGTATATGTCAAGTGAGAATGTATGCAAGTGTTGATTAGCTTCACAAATGTAGAAAAATGCAAACCTGTATTTGCCTATGATCCATCACCAATAAATAAGTGTCAAATGGCAAAAAAAAGGATGGCAAATGAAATAAAATTGTTTCGATATAAAATTGCTAGCGAAGAATGAGAATCGAAGAGGAAAAATGTCAACCAAAACAGGGAAAAAATGTAGATGTCAATTAATTAATTTCCATTTTCGATTAAACATTGGCATTTTTGTTTCTCATCGAAGATTCTTTCTTCTTACTTGTCTTGTATGTTCCACTGTTGATTTCGATCGATGCATTATGTTCATTCATTCATTCATTTATTCACTAACTTCATTCCCATTTTTCGTCACATTCCAATAGTGTTAAGATTGTTGTTGATGATGGCAAGTGAGTGACAATGTTTATTCGATCGTATCGCATCTTTTCTTTTTTCATCTTGTTTAATTTTGTGTCATGTTCTTTAAATAAGAATGGTGGAGGTATTTCATTTTGAACAAGTGTTTTTTTCTTTCTTTATTTCTATTTTCTCTCTTTCTCACACACACACACACTTTGTTGCTTGCATTCAATAATAAGAGTCTCAAAATTGAAAATAGTTTCTCTCAATTGCAAATTGTTAATTAAAATGAATTGTTAATAATATCGGGATGTAGAAAAAAAAAGGAATTTTTTCGGTGACTGATATTTCGATTGAAGAATGTTCTTATGTTGAAAACTTGCAAACACATTGAGTGAGAGACACAACACATTGGATACATGTGATACGATCGACGACTGGTTGTAGAATGAAGGAACGAGACCAAATGCCAGACCAATTGTAACCAGACGAGGAGAGGAGGAATGAATGAGGTGGCAAGAGGAGGAGGAGGACATGAACAATGGAGATATCAGCGACGCAGTCGCATTTTATACTAAAAAAGAAAATGATGCAACAGTCCATCCAATCTAAACCGTGGGATCATAATCGATCCTAGGAACGTGTTCGATTTCCCATCGGCCCCGAGACAATCCATTCTATCATTTATTTTTTTTTCTAACCATAAAATCTACCCTATTTACCTTACTTATTTTGAACTCCAACATGTAATTTGATTCCTCATATCTCAAACCACAAAGCAAAGTTTGGGTTTTTCCAAAACCACTAACACCAATCCATTTTAACCGATCATTGACATCGACAGTAGTCAAAAATAAAGCGGAAATGGTTTCCAATTTCTGAAGCACAAATGTCAAATTTACATCATCATCATTCAACAACAAACAGTTTTACCATTAAAATAAATGGTAAAACATGAGGGTATAATTCAATGCTTTTTGTGTGTTTGTGTTGTTTGTTTGGTATTTGGTTTAAAAGTTTTTTTCCCATTTTAAACTGATTCAATTTCATTGTTTTCTAGATGTCTCACCATAAAAAGATGAAATATAAATAAAAAAAGACAATCTACATAGGGGCTGATCAATGCATAAGGTCATAATATTAATCTATTTGAGTTTTTAATAATAAAAAAAAATTATTTGAAATATCAATGAATTATCAATTTGATGATCTTATCCATTATCATTTCTTACCATTTATTTCCTTATTTCGAACACATCCTGGGAATTTAATTTAATTTTTCCTTTTCTTAATTTTCAATTTCTTCCCGTTCAAATTGTAAGCGATGGTAAGTATAGTATTATTTGACATTTAAGCAATTAATTGTTTCAGATTCTACCAAAAATAAAAAGAAGAAGAAAGAATGAATGATTCCATTAGGTTGTTGGAACCCCTTTCCTATTTCATCCTCTTTCTTGTCTTGCAATTAATTTATTTTTATATATTTATACACTTTGATAAACTCATTGTTCCGATTGAGTGCCAACTTCATCCTTTTTTTTCATCCATTCTACTATTGAATTTCATTCTCAATTAAAATATCAATCTGTATTCTATAAGAAACTGAAAATTCAGTAAAAATGACAAAAAAAGAGATGTGAGATAGTTTTGGTTCTAACAGAGTATTGAACACTGAACGCGGAAAGTGAATTATATATTTAAAATAAAAGTTAGTATAAAAAATGCAAACCAATAACATGAAAATGTCTGTGTGACAAACCAATGGAATGACAAATGAACAATTGAACTGTTTTTGTAGGATTTTGAATTTGTGATGCCAAGAAATATAAGCTTAGTGTTGTTTCATTTTTTGTTTTCATAATGTTTTGTACTACATCATCGACTTTTTTTTTACTATAATTCAACATCTTGAAACGTGGATCACAAATATAGTTTGAAAATGAACAAAACATCCTAATGAGCAAACCGAACCACAACTCTTTTTTCCCCAATAATAATACATTTGAAAATGGCAAATTTTGTTCAACGCTAAGCGGATTTTACATGTTTATAACTGTAAACTGTGAGTGTGTACTTGTATTGAGCATCTCAAAAATGCTTGACTAAAGCTTCATTTTCAATATTTTACTTCCCTTCACTAGCTTCCACTATTTGAATGGGAACGAATCCTATTTGATACTTCATTTCATTTGTTCATTCATTCATTCCAATAACTTTTCCATTGCAAACAATTAAAATTGACAATCATTGCATAGATGTAAATGTTCATTTTCAAGTGTTTTCTCATTTGAGCTACATGAATACAATTGTAATAATATTAATATATAGAAAATAAATGAAGAAGAGAAAAATACATTTCCTGAACTATTCCTAAATGGATTATATGATCATCATCATAATCGAATTGATGAAGTTCCGACATTATTTTCCTTTAGTTGATATTTTTGTTAAAATACAATTTTTAAACGTCAATTTAACTTACTCTAGCTTTACTTTTTTTTGTGTTGGAATCGGAAATAATTTTTCCGCTCATAAATGTATCAAAAGACATACATAATTTTGTGGTTAAATTCCTAGAAAGAATGGTACAATTTTATTTTTTAATTGAATGAAACAATAAACTTCTTTTTCTTCTCTCAATACATTTGAATCGTTTTTTTTCATCCCTTTATTGCCGGGGGTTTTTTGATCCAATTAATTTTCTCTCAACATCAACATACACATATTTGAGTTTAATTTATTCAAATTTATTCAAAACAATAAAGTTCATAAAGAAAATTATATTAAAAAAAAAAAAAAAACAAAAACACGACAAAGAAGATGCCATCTTCCTGGATTATACCTGCATGTGTGTGTGTTCAATTGTTTCACATTATAATTACATTGATTGTTTTACAAGTATAACGACCTAGCTCTAAAAAGTGTTCCAGAGAAAGTTTCTCCGTTCCAATAAACAATTTATCCCAATTTCCATTATATCATCATTATATCAAATCTAAGTTTGTACCACAATTTCAACTCGATTTGTTTCATAATTAATTGCACATAAAATAGCATTTTATATGACAATTCATATTCGTACTAAGATTTGTCTCCTTGTTTTTTCTTTTTACCAACTTTTTTTTTTCTATGTTTTCATATTCAAGACATGATGGAACTTTCTAATATGGTTTCAAATACAAAAGAGACTACATTAGCATCAGCAACAACATCGACAACAATTATGAAGATTGATTGACCACTTGACCATTGGGTAAGAGAAGCGTATAGAACAACTTCATCTGTTTGATTTGACATCCACATCGGTCGAGTGATCAGTCATCTCTCGGTGGTGTGTGGACCACAACAAATGCGAAGAACCACGCCGTTGACCACACAAAACAAATGGTTTCTCCACACACTCATTCAATGATCATGAACTATTTCGGCTTTGGTAATGGACTTGATGATGTGGATGAGAAACCATTTTCCAAATGTCATCACTAATCATCAAGAATGATGTTGAATGTTTTCCAACATATGAAAAATATAATAAAATGTATATAAAGGATATATATTTTTTTCTGTAACAAGAACATATATGGATCTGTTTGTTGTCAAATTAAATCATTATTTATGTTATATGGTCATTATGAACTGCGAATAATGAGCATACGAAATGGGGGCCAAATTAAGTGTGAACTTCAATGATGTCCAAATGGTCAGTCCTGTTTTTTGCCGTTTATTTTATAAATAATTCATTCATTTAATATCATTTTCATCTCCCTTATTCTTCTTCTTTTTTATATTTTCACGATCAAACGTTAACTGAAATATCTGCATTAATTAAAATTTATTATTATTCGTATTATCTTATTGCATTGTATATGTATTTCAATATATTTTATGTGTATCGATACAACAACAACAACAACTGAAACATTGAAGATATTAATGGGGTTATTTGCCTTTTCCTCTTGTTTTTTGGTCATTGTTCATCTTATTATTCCAAAATATATAAATAGTTGATCGTATTTTGCTAAAAATAAAGTCAATATGTTGTAAAAAGTCCACTTATTATTTCGTTTGTCAACCAATGAAAAAAATAAAATTAAGAAAAAGAACATTCGATTGTAATGTAAATCATGGGAAACGAAATAGGATCAGAATGAAATAAATTTTTTTTCTTGAAATGGCGAGAAAGGGTTAAACTTATGCTATTGTTATTGGGTAGACCCAAATTAAATTATTGTTTGTATTATTACTATTCTGATCTGATTACAATTAACACATTGAAATGTGTGATTCATTCATTCATTCATTCTCATCATTCATCGAGATGTTTGGGAATACAAATCTGTGCTCGAATGAGTCCAGTTTGAGTTCGACCAATTTGCCAATTACCGAAATGAGATTCGGTTTCGCCTCAATTCACTATTCTCGGTTTCTCGCTTAATGGCAATGCAAAAGCTTGATTGGGTGAACAATGTCTATGTGGAAACATTGGTTATGAACCAAAAAATTTTGAAGTACAACCATGTCCAAGCATAGATTCTTGATGATGATGATGATGATGATGATGGAATAAATGTTTGATGAACCAACAAACCTCACACTGGCATACCTCTTGAAAACAATCGATCATCACAAAGAGAAGGTTGATGGAAAGAATTGCAATCGAAATAATTGGCCTTTTCCGACGGTTCTTCTTTGGGAATCAATCTTCAAACAACACAATGGAGTATGGAGTTCAATAATTGATAGTACGAATTGCTTTATTTTAATTCCATTTCTTATTTGAACTTACATCTCGAAAATGTAATAGTTTTCAATCTATAACATAAATATATGAAAGTAAATAATATAAAGATTGAATAGATCCATTTTCGCATCGCGTTGTGCATTTGGGTTTCCATGTTATATGTGCAGTATATATTTTTTATTATATATTTTGATTGTTGAGATCCATTCAATCTGGTGCCATCTGGTTAGCGTGGATAACGACCATTTCGGTACTTTGGCACTCGTCGCCAACCAATATGACCATAACGTTTACCAATTGATCGATTCGATTTTGGCTTTGTTCTCGATCTCATTCGAACAGGTTCATTCGCCCATTTAGTGAAACGTTTCGCAACCGGAAAACTTTGTGATGGAACGGCAAAATGTTCTCGTACATCTTTCAGATTGGAACCATTCTTCATTGGACGAGCATAGATCGGTAATGTATTGAACTTTTCATCATTTACCACAAATTCACCTTCCAAACCATTTCGTTCACCTGATGGCGGTTTTCCAATGTTGATCCATTTCTTATCGTGCCAATGTTCCTCCTCTTGATGTGCATATTGACGATATTTAGAATTTTCATCATTCATCGTACGATAACGATCGCCAGGATTGACCGCCTCATTCGCTTGACCCGGCTTACCCCAACGTATTTGAATTGCATATTGATGCGGAAAATGTTTACTATCAATATTATGTGACATGACCTCATCTTCATACGACATCTTCTTCATCGTCGGTTTTGTCCTTTTTTGTGTTCTTTGTTGAGATGCCATTGAATCAAGATCCAATTGGTTACAGGAAATGTCGTTCAATACTATAGATACGATCAAGACGAAGACGACGACTGCGCTTGATTCCATTGTCGATTGTAAATTGAATCAATGATGATAGTTAACTTATTTTGTGTAATGTAATGTTGTGCTTATTGCACCAACTAAATCATTCGTTCAAAGTGTGTGTGTGCGTTCAGATCATCGAATGTCATTCAAATGGTTGTCGTTGTCGTCTCGATCGTCGTTTCGTGTATGTTGTGGTGTGAAAGCAACTTAGCAATATAACATAAGTTCCCACCATCTTGGAAATTGAGGGAGAGAGAGAGAGAGAGAACACTTGTTCGCTTTGCTTTACATTGCTTGCTTCTTTCAATTGGTTGCCGAGATGATCGAACAAGAAAGAAAGAACGCCATTTTGAAATAGAGCATAACCGGATAATGGTTTAGAACATTGTCGTTCATGTCAAAGTATTGAATCCATATATAAATAAAAATAAAATATATAATACACTTACATGGAAACGAGTCATCCAATCTTCATCCTCGTCACCTGTTTCATTTCGTTTTGGTGCGTGTTTACCATTCATTTATCTTTTCATTCCCAAATCATGGGAAATAAAATAATAGTTGACAAAATGAGACGATACAATAAAAATAAAAATTAAAAAAGAAAAAGAAAAGAATATCCCATTATCTGGTTGAGAACAATCGATACAATTGTACAGCTTTTTAATTCGCACAAGAAAACAACTGGTTCAAAAACAAAACATGAACAAAAGATTGATTAAACATCATTTTAAACCATCATTACTTATACCGTCCTCAACACTCATCGATCTAGTCATCGTATGAACTTAGGTTAATAACAATGACCTCAAAATTTAAAAAAAAATCTTTTTTCTACAACAATAATAAGGTGGCACTTTACTTTTATTCAAAATTTTCCCTTGTTATTCAGGATAAATAAAATAATAAAGATTACAATACATATTTTATAATGTGTTAAGACTATTGGAAAATTATATGTCAAATCAAATGGTTTTCAATGAGATCAATTGCAAAACAAGGAAATTATGTTCATGTTCATGTCAATCATTTAGAAATATATTCCAAAATTGGATGATAAGAGAAATTAACCTTTTTATCCAAGATTTGTTTCAATTTGTTTGTTTCTTTATTATCATCTGCCTTGACTTTCGATTCCGGTCCATTTGTTTCGTCAATCTTGATTGTTGGTGTTGGAGGCGATGCAACACTTGAATTGGTTTTCGATTGTGATTGAAGATATTTTCCATCAGTTGTAAACAAATATCGCTTATTTCCATTAACATTAATTGGTCTAAATCGAGATCTTTGTGAATGATCACGATCATCGACTGGAACATGGATTAATTGAACAACGGGTGGAGGTGAATTTGAACCACCATTTCGAGAAATACCAGATGAAACGGGAACGTTTGTTGATGTTGGACGTACATAGGACAATGTTGGTTCATTTAAATCACGATCTCTTGAGGCAGCATGAGCTAATAACAATTGTTGCAATTCATTGGTGGTTACCTTTGAAGATGATTTATGAAATGGTTGTCCACGATGATTATTCAATTTAGTTTGACCATTAGATTGAATGGTCATATCGCCATAATCATCCAACAATTGTTCCAACACATGATCAGGTGCTATCGATGATAATTGTGGAAGTAGTTTCAGCAATTCTAAGTTTGCTTTTGAATTTGATGATTCTGGAAAGATTACATAATTTTGTTGATTGATTGAAGTTGGTTTTACATTGGATCTATCATTTGTACCGGTTCCCAATAATGACCAAAGTGTTTCGCCAAGATTTGAGGTTGCAGTCGTGGCACTGGTTGTACCCAACGATTGTTGTTGCTGTTGGTGGTGGTGGTGGTGCAATGTTCGATTCGGTTTGTCACGTTTTATATTGTTGGTTGAACCTTCCGTATTCGAATCTTGATCGTATGGTTGTTTGGTTGAATGAACATGACACGTACATGCAGTTGGAACGCGGAATGTATCGATATAGAATCCTGTTTAAATTCAACAATTTATTTATAGAAATAATAGAGCTTGAAATTAGTTTACCTTTTCCTTTTTCGAACACTAACAAACGATGAATTGCATTGATCTGCGCACATCTCGAACCATACTTATGATCGGAAATGAATCGACATTCACTATTTGCTTTTGTACACTTTTCCAAACGTAACGTTTGGGTAAAGTCACCGGCATTGACAATCACACGCCATTTTCCCTTGATATTTCTTGCCAATTTTGGTTTAGCATAAAGAACCTCAGATCGACAAACGAATCCGGTAACTTTTTGATTCTTTTCCGATGATGATGTTTGTTGATTTCGATTATCATTATCATTATCCATTAAATCATTTTGATATTCGGTTCGATTGTATGGATACGATGGTTGTTCACCATCACCATAATCATCGGTATCAGGCTCATTATTATTGTAATAATAATCTTGAGAGAAACTTTCCTCTTCATCTCGTTCCATTCCATCGACCATCGGTTGATCTCCCTTAACCTCTGAATACATTAGTTGAAAGATATCCTTTCGTTTGAAGATCTCATCCAAGATTGCATTTTCCGGATATTCGAAATCATCGATACAAATTTCATCGGTAAACTTGTCACATCGTGGTGAAGAGTCATATTCGACCGGTTTTGATGATTTCAACTTACCACTATAATCGGATAATAGATCTGGTTCCGTATCATAATCATTCTCCTGATATTTGGATCCATCCGGTCGCAGTTTCATTATCTTTGGTCTCGATTTATAGCGAGAGATTGAGTGACCACGTGATCGATTTCGATTTCGATTTCCCTTTACCCGTCGATATAGGGTCGATGATTTTAAGCTATTACTATTATCGAAATTGTTCTTTGATTTTTCAATCAATGGAATCGATGGTTCATCTAAATTGGCTTGTTCAATAAATTTAAGCCAATAATCGATTCCGGATGTATCCGATAAAGTTGGAACATAAAATAAAGGATCATTTAGTTTATTACTAATTGGAAAACTAGTTGGTTGTGATTGTTGAAGTGATTGGTGCTTTTGTGTTGGAAATAGACTAAACTGTGATGGTGATCGTTGTGGAATTGGAAAACCATTTCCTTTAATGATTAGTTCAGATGGACCAGAACCAAACGGAATCTCTTGACGTTGATTCAACTTTCCTCTCAATTGTAACCATGAACTTAATGAACGTGATTCACTTGTACCATTAACATCTAAAGATGTTTGATTCATATAATTGGTTCTATTCTTATACAATGAACCATTCTTTTGCTGTTGTTGTTGTTGAATCAATTGAAGTAATTTCATCAACAACAATATTCGTGATGATAAACGTTTTGCACGTTGACCAGCATTTAAAGCGGAAACATTCGATTCCATTCGTGTTTCCGATCCATTATTTTTGATCAAATTTGCTTGATTTATCAATGAAACATTATTTGAATGATGAATCGATAGTTGACAATCGAATTGTTCAATTGGATATAAAAACAATATTATGATCCAATAGATATGGATTGATATGGCACATTTCATGGGAATTTGATTGAACATATTGTATCGAATTATAGGAAGTTTAAAGAATAGGGTGAATTATGATTACGTCACATAAAGTGGATACAAACATTGTTGCTGTTGAAGAACGATAACAATAATGAGGATGCAGAAGAAGAAGACAAAATTACAGAATGACAAATGATTGAATGACTTGGTAGCGATCGGTGTCGATGTCTCAAAGTGTGTGTGCTAATATTAGCAATGACAGACAAATTAGTTGCGTTCTAAGTTGACTGTCTTTTTTCTTTCTTTCTTGGTTGAAACACATAGAACATAGTTTTGTAGAGTATAGGCGGACAATACCCGTTCTCGACATATTTATGTGTACGAAGATTCACCTGAACTCGAGCAAAAGGTGACTTGATGAGTGGAGATGAGAGAGAAAAAAGATTGGTAGAAAAAAAATTAAAGAAAGAGAGAAAAAAGAAAGAAGCTTACCACAATAGTTTGAAGAGGAGAGATCAAATGATCCATCAACACCAGCAACGATCGTTCGTCACACAAAGTCGACGTCCATAATCGTGTTTACAACACCACCTTTTGGTAATTGCATTACCATAATCAGGAACGTGGGGCTGCAAAATGAGCAAGATGAACCCGACCTAATCTCGGTACAAGAAAGTAAGAAACAAACCGTACATGGGAAAGAGAGAATCCCTTTATATATTTTGTCATTACTTTTTTTTCTTCTAATTTTGTTCAACTCGAACGGAATCTCCCCCATTCATTTCTCTCCCTTACCTGACAATACCAATCATCATCAAAGTGTTAAGGAGAGAGAAAGAAAGAAAGAAAGAGAGGGCAATGAACATAGTAACGAACAGCTTACACACAACACAATAACCCGTCAAGTTGATGGAATGAACAGAAAGCAACGATCAACACAATCGAATCTTTTTGTGGTGGTAGACGAAAATCCTTCTTACATAAAGTATGAGAATTTCGAACAATACTAGACAGGTAAAGTCAACACAACAGGTTCAGGTTTCAGTTCAATCTTATTTTAATCCACAATAATAACGAGTACACATATACCAAAAAAAATTTATATGATACAATACAGTTTTCAACAAATGAAAAATACACTCACGAACAAATATAAATGTTAAGGATGGATCGAGGTGAACCGCGATCAATCAATTTACAATGAACAACAACAACAACAACAAGGATTGTAACAAACAAACAAAAAAAACGGATCAAATGGGTCAATGGGATATTGGTCAAGAGAGTATACTTTACCAAATAAATTTGTTTGTGTGACGCCATTAATTAAGTGTTGAACGAGATCAAAGCACACCAAATAGTATAAATGATCTTTAACAATCCAGTATCTTTGGACTTGGTCAATCCGCGACGTAGACGATCTCTCATCACCGAAACAAATTCCCGGTTACTTAGATGGCCATCATCTATTAATAGTTCATATATTTATATTATGATGATAGAAGAACAAGAAGAAGAAAAAAGTGTCATTAGAACAAAGACAAACCGAAACATTTTCACTTTCGAAATGACTTACCATTTTCGTCGAACATGGCAAACACAACATCAATCACATGATCGGTTAAATTGACATGAGCCACCATCTTGGCTACATGTTTAAACGTTGCTATGAATATGAAAGTAAAATTAGTTTTATTATTCTTGCTTATTTTATTTATATATAATTTAGCCCAATGATGTAATCGTCTTTTAATGAGTCTGACAATATATATATATGAGATAAGAAAACAAAATCTAAAAGATAAATTTGCAAATGTTACCATCAGACACTATTCGGTTGAGTGACCAACCAATTTAACATCTCAATTCTATTTATTTCTTTCTTTCTTAAAGTATCATTGAACAATGCCAAGTGTTTCGGTCTACTTTGTTCTTATCTATCTTATTTTGGTCTAAATTTATTGCTTAAACTTAAACTTGAAACCAAATTTGGTAACAATAATGATCTATGCCACAAATTTAACCACCGTTCATTTAAGCACAAAGATTGTTCGAATTGTTAGCAAATATATAAGTTAAAATGTTGCTAAAAAATGAGATTCACCGTTTAGGGTTTTTTTTTTTTTGGTTCTTAAATTAACCAATGCACCGTGCATGACCGGAACGAACAGAACTGGGGTAAGTGAGCAAATATTACACAAAACAAAACCATTGAGCTGAAAGCTATAATTTGAGGTCTATTATGAATATACGAATTGATTGTCCCCCTTTGAATAAACCCATTGACCCATAAAACCAAAGAACATTTAACCCACCTTTATCAATCGATGCTTCAGCAAGGTTATATACCGACAATGCCACATCAACGTCGGATATGTTTTGAAGAAATCGAAAGAATGAAATATATTCTTGAAGATTGATACCAATTGGATTATGTTCTTCATCGAATTTTCTTGCAACGCGTCGAAGCATACGATCACGTTTCTTTTCATTCAATTGTGCATAGACGACCAACAATTCGGCAAAGTCAATGTCTCTAATTTTACCATTTTCGTTCGGATTTTTTCGTTCAAACTAATTTTTAGAGAAATGCAAAACAAAATTAAATCTAGAATCAATTGATCGTTTGTTCAATTACCTCAAGTGACAGTAATTCCATTTGCAATTCATTTTGAAAATCAGTAAATTCACCAATCGTCAGTTTACGTTTAAGATCAGAGCCGAAAAAGTATCGTGACAATGCCGAACTGACACCTTTATAATTGACCGCTTTTCCCATCTTCTTTCCCGTACTTGTTTGTGCCAAGATTGCCGTTTGAACTTTGGCAAATTCTTCATATACAATGTTTCCATCGCCATTAAGATCGAACATTTGAAATGCTATCTCAAAGTGTCGTTGTGAAACTAATTGGAAGATAAAAAAATGTATTTATATGACCAATAATGAATAATAAATATATGTGGATTTATTTTACCCGATATGACTGTTAATAAGAATAGAAAATCGGAATAATTTATCAAGCCATATCGACTAAGTTTGTAAAAGATTGATTCAGGACGAATCTGAGAATTGTTTGGGTCGAATTCTCCTCTTTCCTGTCCGATACAGAAAAAATAAGAATTAATTTATTGTTTTCTATAAAAATGAATAAACATAATCATAATAAGGAAGCATAAATAAGGATTGAAACATAAAGTATAATAAAATTAAAAGAAGAACATTTTGCTCACAGCTAACAGATTAAGCATAGAAGTAAGATCGATGGCGATGTTTTCTGTTTCACTCTTCCAGAAAGTATTTGTCACCAAAGAAGATTAAGAGAGAAAATTATTAGAATAGAATATTTAAGTTTAGGTCGCATTCTGAATTAAGGAATAAAAGTTTAGAAATTTCGCATTTTAGTGATTCGGTGGAGCATCCATTTGAATGAAAGCAGTAGTAGTAGAATATGGTTTCGGTAAAGTTTTTGAACTTAAATTTACCTTGGACAAATCAACACGTTTGAATTGATCAAGACCTAATCCGTCTGGTTGTCTGATTCCAGGCGTCAATGAACGAAGAAAATCATCAGGGGTCATCAATATTTCTGATTCACCAGAAGAGTAAACCAATTTTATGGTGGCAAAATAACGGAAAATCTTATCCGGATTTGAATATGCACGAATTCTATTCTCATATTCAATTATCTTTCTCTCACGAAATCCACCTTCTTTGGGTTTCACATTTCGGTTAACATTAAGATAATCGACAATCTGTTTTAGGATGTTGTCAGAATTATCAGCAGTTGATTCAATATTGTTATCTTGTTTTTGACTTTCTTCATTTTCACTTGGAACCGAAAGTGAATCTGCTGTCTTGAAACCAATAAATTTTTTCAATGCCATAAATGCATCTTCAATTGGTTGTGGTACAAAACGTAGAAACCATCTCCAATTTATGAAACTATAGGAAAGAAACAAACTGGCAATAACAATAACGGTAACTTCCAAAAAATCTGCCCACGGATTTCTTTTAGAATTATGAAATGAATTTGGTGGATTTTTGAAATGCCTCAAATTTGGACTCAAAATTAACGGTGTCAAGTGGTAACGTTCCATTACATTTTTATTGAAATTGCTGGTAAAAAGGTTATTTTTTGTTGCAGTGACTAAGAAACGATTGTAATGATTTGTTGAGACTCGACTCCAGCCCAAAGTATTGGGTGATAAAATATATCTCTGAGAAAAACGAGGATCACGAATTAATTTTGATAAAGACATTTTATGAACTGATGATCAAACGAATCGTGTAACAGACAGAATACTGGTCCGTATTGAAAACAACACGAATGTAAACATAGATTTTTGGTTAAGAAAATTCCCGTAAATTCTATAAGTGTAATTTCCTAGAAATTAATTATCCCATCAATCTTATCAGAATTTGGGTAATTCAATCTGTAAATAAGACAAAATTAACAATTTTAAAAATCGTTACAATGATTGACTTTGGCCCATGTTCAAGGTCGGCCAAATTCTAGCAGTCAGATATTTAAAAGTTTATTTATCGTTTGTTTCGATTCCACCAGGTGGCAAGCTAGCTGCAATTAAATCCATCTCAATCATATGAATGTAAACACACATGTGTTTGTATCCTGTGTGTTTGGAGTTTTCAATCTCTTTTCCATAAATTGATCCTTTTTGCTTTCAAAACGATGAGTTATTATGGAAATTCGCGAAACAATAACAATTGGAAAAATAATCAACATGATGATCAAACGATTGACATCTCGTCCGGTCAACCACCAACCAATGAGTTTGAGACAGAATTTTATCGGAAAACGCCGGTAAGTTCAGCTACGGCAAATGTTGTGACGAAACAATACAACGACATCTTGGAACGACAAGGAATTCCCACAATCACACCAGAAGATTTTCAAATTTTAAGAGAATGTGGACGTGAAAGTCTTTTTTACCGATGTAAGTTATTTTTTTTTCTTATATATTGAACGTTGAACTTGAATTGCATTTCAATGACCGTATTGCTTATTCAGCAAGGTTTAAAGTTTAATTAATTGCTATGATCATAAATCAAGTATTTCACTACCTTTTTAAGAATGGTTACGATCGTCACCTAGATCCTACGTTAGTTTTCTCCGATGCGACAATACTCTTAATTGACCACATTCCCATTCTCAATTCGTCATGAAGTTCGTCAGCATTAGCCTCACCCTGTACTTTTTATGTGTATATGTGATTTGAGGGAATTTCAACTATTGGACGATAGAAAGAGAGTACTAAATTAACACTCCAATTCTTATCTCTTTTTTTGTTTGAATTGAACTCTTCTTATCTCTCACCATTTCGTTAGTTTAATTTTTTTATTATTTAAATTTTAGAAAACTGTCAATTTGGATTATCAGCATTTCACTAGATGTGGATGGTGAGCGACGAATAAAAACAAACTCGAGGGAGAGCGAGAACATTTCCATTAGCAATATATCGAGATGAGACTAATTGAATGTGACAGGTGATTTCTATAGAAAAGAAAATATTCTCTTGTCTATTTTGTATCATCTTGTTCGATCCCATTATCGTTTAATATTGAAAGAAAAAAATAGATAAATAGAGAGCGAAAGATGAAATTATGCTTTTAGGGTGAATCAATTTCAATTAGGGCCAAATGATCATGATTGGTCATGAGAAACACGATGGACAATTTTCAACTTGACTTACGAACTGTTACGAACTTCAAATCGATCGTTGATCTTGATCGTTTGGGCACACGACCTTTTTTTTCCTTCCTTCTCACGATGGAAGGAATGCTCACATATAATGGCGCCACACATATGTCACTTGATCTCGATCGTTTCTTGTCCGGGTGTCACATCGTTTGCCAAATCTTCATCTTCTTTTTCCAAATTTTATTTATTATCCACCATTTTTTCCAGACAGCCATTTGCCAGTTTTAAAGTGTATATAGATATTTGTGCGCACATCGTTGAGGCCACAACTGTCGCAACCATTTGCGGTGATTTATTCTTCAAACATTATTTTAGTTGTCTTGTTGTCTGGTCGTTAAATGTGAATGAAGTTAGGAGAGTACCAAAATTTGACACAAAATATCTTGGGCGGAACAACACTTAATTGTTTCTTAATTTCTATATCGTTTATTTCATGATTTTATTATTATTGTTATTGTCTATTTCAATCATTTCCCTCTTCTTCTTTTTTTCACCTTAAAATTTTGTAGGCTTACCATTTACTGCCGCTTTATGTACTGGAATAGTATTCACCGCTCGTACACGTCAATGGAAACCAAGTTTCTACCATTATCTTGGTGCCGTATTCGTCGGTTACTTTACCGGAAAGATAAGTTACCGTGGAATATGTGAGGAACGTTTGATTAATTCACGATCAAATTCACCATTTGTGAATGCCATCAGAAAGCGACGTGGTATTCACGTTGAAGGTATTCACCTATATTTCAAATTTTTATTGTCATTTAATTTATACTTTTTTCACAGAATTTTCTGATCCATCATCATCGGATCCGAGATTCTCTAATGATCAGTCATCCGGATTTGATTCGAGTTGGAACACTACCTCGCAATCGGGAAAATCCTATGGAATCAGTGAATTTGATCGTGATGATCGGCCACAAAATTCATTTGGTCTACAAGACGATTCGTTTGTTGATGAAAACAATGATGGAAGTGGTGGTCAACCGTTGAACCGCGGTGGAACATCATATGATGAACTTCGTATGCGAAACCGTTCGGCCTTTAAGAATGTTTAGATAATGTCACATTAAGGAAAATTGAAACCGTTTTTTTTAGAATATTTTTGATATATATTTGTGTAATATATATGTGTGTATGGCCATTATATAGATTAGACATGCCATAAAATTCTTAAAGTTGTGGACAATTAAAATATAAATTTAGCAGAAAAGCTCTTTTTTGCCTCATTTTCCTCTCTTAATCTTTATGCGACGATTTGATGTGCCAGATGACAGACCAATTAGTTTGTTTAGTTTTCTGCTTCTGTTACTTCGTAGGCGATCAGTTCTCGTATTACGGTTTGTTTATGATCTGTCATAGGTCATTGAATAGTCATTTTCGTTTGATATATGTTACTGGTATTTCCATACCATTGCTGTTGTCAGGGTTCGTTGGAAACATTTGCTTCCCGCCCGTACTAGAGTTATACTTGGTACCGGACGTACCGGAACTATTTAAAGTTGTTGCCACTTGAGTGTTTGTCGTTCCAATTGGACTCAAGTGTTAAGTGGCTCTTCTATTAGCCAATCATTTATTAATAGTTTGGTGCTTCTATCTCTCTCTCTCTCTCTCTCTCTCTCTCTCTCTCTCTCTCTCTCTCTCTCTCTCTCTCTCTCTCTCTCTCTCTCTCTCTCTCTCTCTCTCTCTCTCTCTCTCTCTCTCTCTCTATCTCTCTCTCTCTCTCTGCTATTCTTTGATGATGAAATTGTCGTTTGTCATCATTGCAATATGAATGAGAGACAAGAGAAAACAAGAGACATACACAATTTACAAAATGGGAAATGTCCATTAGTGATATTAAAGTATGTTTAGCGCATTCTCTTTCTTTTACCGCTTTTGGTTAAAAGGACCAATGAGTTTTTGATCTATACTGAAACTAGACTTTTGATCGGGCCTTGGCTTTTGTCCGAAACCCGCCTTAAATCAACGCTAAAAGGAAAGACAGAGAAAGAGGGAGAATGCCCGGGCACACTTCAATGACTTTCGACCCCGAGAGTGTGCATCATTGCCGTCCGAATCACTTGTGCACTTTGCATCCCATCTCATACTCGCTTTCGGCTCTATTCTCGTTCTCTAATCTAATTTCAAATCCATTCGTAATCAATTTCGGGACTTCTCGCTGCGTGTCAAGGGAGAGAGAGAGAGAGAGAGAGAGAGAGAGAGAGAGAGAGAGAGAGACAACTGAGACAACTGAACAACGATAGAGTGGAGAACGGTGGTCGCGAATTTTGCACACCCGAATGGACACGGGACACCCTAGCCTAAAAGCATCCACAAATTCGAGTAGTACAAACTCTAATTAGATTATCTTACACCAAAAACTATGAACATAATGAGACAAAAACATCTGAACACAAGTAGCAACAGAACAGAAAGAAAATGTTCAAATGGATCACTAGTTCAGTTTTTCAAATGTAAAACTACATTGACTTTGACCGATCGATTCTATTTCAAAGTTCAAATCAATGATTCAAGGTATATTTGCAATAATAGTAATGCATTTAAAAACAATTACAATAGGAAAAAATATATACTATCGGAAATTGTAATTGCCCCTACTGAATTACGTTATTTATTTACTTATATATTTTAACCACAATTATCTATTATCTGTTATAAAATAAATAATTTATTTGAATTAAAACATGCTGCATTAGATTGGATTGAACTGCAGTTTGTTGTCACGATTAAATTTTAACGATTGAGTACAACGTTGTCGTAAAAGAAGCTGAAGAAAAAAGGAATGAATTAATTGTTTCATTAAATTAAGAGAAAGGTTTTTCTTTTCAACTCGATGTTCATGTTTTGTTGCACATGTTGGCAAATTTATGATCGTGGGTCGCAATAATCGTCAGGTCATATTCAATGAACGAATGACATTATCATAATCGAGTCAACTTTCTTTCATTCTTTCTTGTTACTCTTGTGGTGAGATGTCATGTCATGTCTCCAGACATCATGAAGACACGAACGAAAGATGACATTCTTCTACTTTTTTGTTTTTAGTGGACAGATGTGCATTTCACAAAATGTTAAAATGTGAACCACTAAACAAACTACTAACTACTAAACTGAGACAATTGGACGAAACGATCAACATCCGTTCTTGGTTTGGGTGAGTGCCTTTTTCTCTCCTTCTTTCTCAAACCAATAAAGATGATGGCATAATGGATGAAATCGTTCTCCTACATGCTTGAAAGTTGCAAGATTTTACGTTATTTTAGCCGAAAAAAATAAACGTAAAACATCGCCCAAAATGTCGTCTCTCGTTCAATCGTTCAATCTCTCCTTCTCCTCTTGGACCAATTTGCCATTCATTTCGTCGTTGATTGATTGCCATTCACCAATGTCAGTCGCCGCTAGTCTCGCCGATTCTTATCTGACCACACAATCAAAATCGGATTGACGAATCACCGAAACATTGCATCTTGCTGATTGCACCCAACAAGCAAACGATTGACGATTGAACTCAAATAGATCATCATCAATAACTTAATATTTTTTTTTTTTTTTTGATTGTTTATGAACACACACAAAAAATTTAGATCATCATCTAAGTTTTAGAAATTGACCTTTGACATTTTTATGATAGGAGAGGAAAAGAGGCATCAGATCGGCTCTTCCGAAACCATTCAACCATCATCTTTATTTGTTTGTTTGTTTGTTTGTTTTTCTTGTTTATCACCCCTGAAATTTCACTTTAATTTTAGGGTTTATGTTAGATGAGGTTTCACTTTTCATAAATGATTACAGGGCGAACATAATAGGTAGCAATGTGAATGAATTCGTGTGTCTTATTTGAAAATGTGCGACATACAAAAGTAAGAAGTAGGAGAAAAGTTTTCAAACTTCCACCAAGACCTCATTGACAAGTGACGAGCGAAGATAGTCGATAATGATCGACTATCGCCTGTCAACATGTCGAATCCGACCGACCGTAGATTTAGTTTGTCTGTCTGTCTGTCGTTTTTATATTTCATGTGTATGTCGTGTGTTTTGTGCCAACTTATCACATACATAGATGATGATTGTGTTGACCGTTCAAAACAAAATCCGAGCCGACTTATCAAACGAATTCAATCACTAATCACTCGTTAATAGAGATGTGTTCACATATATATGGCAAAAAAAAGATTCCTTTGGGAAATTTACGTTGCTAGATTGTTAGATGGCAAGCATCAGTTGATTATTATTTATATATACGCACACACGTTTTGTTTCCCCATCGGGATTACCCATATTCCACTTTTTCAATTGTTGTTGTTCCATCTTTTGTTTGCAAAACCCGATTCAGTACATCGATAACGATGATGATCGGCGATGGTGACAGTTAAGCTCGATGACAGGTAAGGAACTTGATGTGCGTCTCTCTCTCCCTCTGGAGAACTCTGATCTTTATCGTCAATTTTAGTTGACCAAGTTTATTGGAATCTCGACCTCAACAAGCAAAGACTACCGAGAAGTGGGAGAGATAGAATCAATGAGCTATCCAAAGAAAATCTCTAGAGATTTTGTGGCTTGTCCATTTTTTTTGTCCCCTGATTCCTAATGATGATCGAAAACAAATTGCAGCTATAGTTTTGTCAGGTCAAAATAGAACAGAAAAGGACCCCAGACAATTGTCCATCTTTTTTGTTCTTCATCTCCTACCGTAAATCTTCCCATTTTGGGTGTATATGTGTGTTCATCTGCCACACGAGAGATAGAGTTACTATTGTGAATTGAGAAGACAAAAAAACGAATGTTGATGACAACGAAGCCATAACTATCGATAAATTATACTGAGGATTAGTATGAACGAACAACGAACAGAACGAATGTTCACATTCAAACGATTTACGACATTTCACTGTTCAGTTTTTTTTTAATATATATTTGGTATAGTCTACAAATTGTTTTCTGGTTGATTTCAAAAGATTTATGTACTATCTCATCGAGCATTGCTTCTCTTCCGTCTTCTATATATACAGTTTTTTTTCGGGTTCTGGTTTATGACATTATATACTGAATGAATGAATGGTCATCAATAGAAGGAAGAATTCTTTGTTTTCGGTATGATTTTCTCTGTGTTTAGCGTTGAACACGGGACTTGAGAATATTGAACCGAAAGAAAGAAAGAAAGAAAAAAAAGTCAAACAAACGACCGAAATGAACAGAACACAGAAGGCGAAGGCGGTAATCGTTTTGATCCGCCTGTCTGCACGCCTTCTCGATCCTCATCCTGAACATGTTCGCCCATTGGAATCGATGGCGCACATCCCATCTCGCATTTCGTTTTGCCACTAAGATCTAGCCTTCCATTCGGGAAAGTACTCCTCATTCACTCCAGCAAAAAAAAAATTTATATTCTAAAAGGATACTAGAAGAATACTATTGAAGGGTACTCTATGAAGCTTTAACTATTTGGAGGATCGGTATCCCATTTGTGTATGTCTTCTCATCTTCACTTTGCAACCATTCTTTTTAGTAAAATGAATGACTCTTGATTCTCGTCTCGTTTTGTGGATGTGGATGTCACACCATTCGGCGCCACATAGGAAACTAATTGAACCGAATGAGAGTAGAAGAAGAAGGAGAAGAAGTAGAGAAAGGCTCAACTTGCCACGGTTTCTTCCCCCTCTCATTCTATTCGCCCGTTTTCCACATTCGACCAATTCGTCGGTTCATTCATCTGATGTTCAAGGAGCCATATGTATGACAGGAGCATTCAAGTAAAGAGGACTCTAAAATGCTAAATGTTACCAACACTCTGGTTTATTCATTCATTTGTCCATTGGTAAAGAAACGCAAAGTATAGTGAAGAAGGAAACAACATTTTCGAACGAATACGCCGACTCAACTGAACCATGACTAGCTCAGTATTGTTGAATCATCCAAACATCATTCCATCCCATTTTCTTAGTGTTTAAATTTGTGTGTGTGTGTGTGTTATACTATTCGGCATCAACTAAATTTCTATTTGTTCATCTCATTTCGAATGATTACACGATCGACGCTATAACAAAGAATAAAAGAAAAACGTTTTTTTATTTAAAAAATATTAATCGTGTATTTGTGATTGAGTCACGTGTTTTGTGTATTTTATAAATTAAAAATGTTGGTACCGCCGGACGCTCAACTTGGTACATCGAAACTTTTGTATCATATCAACAAATTTTGCAATGATCGTGTCGTTTACAGGTATGAAATTGTTTTTTATTATTTGTTCACTACTCTACGTTCATTGGTCAATCATTTATGTGCTTCTGCTTAGCTAATTACGTAAATTGCTTTTTATTTTGGTTCTGGTCTATGTTTGGTTCGGTTCGGTTCTCACCGAATCGACAGGGAAATAAAGGCAGGTAGACAGACAGGAGACGCGTGCCACTCGACCATTTATCCAATTTTATTAACGTTCTGGTCAACCATATTTTTACATGAAAAGAAAAGTAGCTCATTTGTCAAACAAACATGTCTGCAATAGATTCTTTTCCATTTGACCCTAGTGTGTTTATGCCATGCATACTAATGCAAGTGTTTTTTACGTATGTAAACCTAATGAATATAATCATTGGTCATTCTCAATTCTACATTGGTCTATTGGTTGCTCATGGATTCAATTTTATATAAACAGTATTCTTTCAATTCTATTCATGTTTGGATAGGTTTTAATTAGCTAATTGAATATGTATTCTATAATATTATATCTAACACTTTCTTCTTTGACATAACCGACATAACAGACGAAATCAGATAGCAAAAACGATTCGTGAGATTACCAAAATTGTTCAAGATATTCTTAAGGAAGTGGAAATTCAAGAACCACGTTTCATCTCTAGTTTGAATGAATGTAATGGTCATTATGAAGGTTTGGAGGTGATCTCACCAAATGAATTCGAGGTTGTATTATACCTAAATCAGATGGGCGTCTTCAACTTTGTCGACGATGGAACATTGCCCGGTTGTGCCGTACTTAAAGTATGATTAATTATAATCATTTAAAATTGATATATCTAAATAAATGTTTATAAATATATAGTTGTCCGATGGACGAAAACGATCAATGTCATTGTGGGTCGAATTCATCACTGCAAGTGGTTATTTGAGTGCACGAAAGATTCGTTCTCGTTTTCAAACATTGGTAAATTTTTTGTTTTTGTAAATTGCTCAATTTAAGGTTAATTGTTTTGCTTATTGTCATTGTTAGGTTGCACAAGCGTGTGATAAGATTGCTTATCGTGATATGGTTAAGATGATTCCCGATACGAGTGAGGTGAAGTTACGCATTCGTGAACGATATATCGTTCAGATTACGCCAGGTATAAGTAATGGCCCATTTCCGAACGTTATGCAACCGATTCATTGAAAACATCTAACTATTTTCCCATTTATTCATTCATTCAATCAGCATTTCGTTGTTCTGGTCTATGGCCACGGTCGGCCTCACATTGGCCATTAACCACATGTTCATGGCCGACGCCAAATCTGGTGGCAGAGGTTAAAGCTGAAGGTTTCGATCTTCTTAGCAAAGAATGTGTTTCCCTACAGGTATGTCGTTTTTAATGGCTCATTTAGATTAAATTAACAAAAATGGGAAAAACTAACATTCAAATAGGGCAAACAAAGTTCAATGGAAGGTGATGCATGGGTGTTGAGCTTTTTGGAAGCGGAGAATCGACTTCTACAAGGTGGATGTCGTAAGAAATGTCTTTCCGTATTGAAAACGTTACGAGATCGGCATCTTGATCTACCGGGTTCACCAATCAATGAGTATCACATGAAAACGTTGCTGTTGTATGAGTGTGAGAAACATCCTCGAGATACCGAATGGGAAGAGGTGGCGGTTGGCGATCGTATCAATGGAATTCTCCTTCAATTGATCTCGTGTTTGCAATGTCGTCGTTGTCCACATTATTTCCTACCAAATTTGGATCTATTCCGTGGGAAATCGCACAGGTATGTCGTTTTCTTTCTTTTTTATTAAATGGGAGTGTTTCATATAAAAAAACATGAATAATCGATCTATTATACTCTATTATTCTAGTGCACTAGAGAATGCGGCAAAGATGACCTGGCGTTTAACGCGAGAGTTGCTCACCAATCCGAAATCATTGGACAAATTGTAGAAAAAATATGTTTCGGGTAAATGTTTGAAACCAGCGGCAATCTCATTCTCATCATCATCATTCATCCAGCAATACAATCAACATTGTTAGCAATCATTTGCATCTGTTCTTTCATTTTTGATTCACAAAAAAAAACAAATGAAGGATAGGGAAATGAACATTGTTCTCTTCTTCTCCTTTTATTCACAATGTTAGCATCATTCACAACGTACCGATTGAAGTTTTTTAACATCTAGCCCATTTGTATAAGAATATTGTGGGTCCAAATTGTGTATTTATCTAATTCAATATATATATATTTAAATTCAAACAATTAATTTTTATTTATTTGAGAAAACAAATGCCGTTTTTATGTTTTATTATTCATCTTGAATTGTTAGATCATTCTTGTTGTGTGTTCGTGTATCTCGTTTCATCAATTACCTCCATTTTGATCAATTGGTGTCTTGGCCACCCAACAACACGACCAAGAAGATGAAGAAGAAGAAGAAAAAGAAGTGGAAGACCCCACGCATCTATCACTTTGTGCAATGCCTCACCTTATGAACCTAATGTAAACATTTGGATTGAAGAAGTAGCCTCACCTCATGACAGGTTAGAATCTCAATGTGAAGAATGGAGGGTAAACATAAACGAATGGAAACGAAACTAGAAAAAAAAGAAGAAAGAAAACGTTCACCACCCTAATAAATAATATTGGGGGCTGCAGAAAAAAAAAGTGAACGAAACGAACTTGTAGCATCATTTGCATCATATACTAATGAACGTGTAGATCTCATCAATCGATGGCGATCTTTCGTCTCGAACGGCGACGACGATGACGGCGACCAAGACGAAGACGAAGACTAAAACGATCTAAAGTGAACCTTTCATCATTGTTTGTTCTTCCATTACTAATTGGCAATGTGTTTCACTAATTAAAACGATTAATCGTGATGTGTGTTAGACCAAACCAAAATGAATGGAAAAAAATGATGGTGAAGATGGAGAGAGATGCAGGCTTCAATGCATCGAACGATTAACAGTCGATTAATCGTTCAATCGAGATGGAAGACGATTCTAACCTTACTCGAGACCACTTTCCAACTAAACGTATTCGATAATTAATTGGTATAAGATGTGATGATGAAGGTGGCTTCAAAAAAATCTTCAGTCAAAACCCATTTTTGGACATTGATCATGAACCATTCAATCTTTAGTGCATCATCACCACCCAAGCCTCATTTTTATTTTGTATTATATATATAACAATAATTAATCAGTTGAGTGAAAATGGTAGACAACATCTTTCAGTGGACTTTGATTCTATTTCACATTCAAATATTTGATTATCTTATCGTTCCCACTCTCAGGTGTCCGTCCGGTATGTTTGTTTCATTTCATTTGTGTGTGTGTGTGTGCTTGTTCATCATCACTCAGATCATGCAATGTTATTGAACAAACAAAAAACAATCATTCAAAATATTAACATAAATGTCAAATTATGGCAAACACGCTACAATAAGTAGTGATAAATTGGTTCAATTTTTTCTTTTTCACAAAAGTGGACTTTGTTTAGATAACACTAAACACTTGCATAGGTAGCAAATGCTTTTATTTTCTTTGAAACGAATACTTAGAAGAAAAAATCAAGATGATGAAATGATGAATTTAAACATAATTAATAATTCCACTCGATGACAATATTCATGGTCACAGTTGTTGTTCTTGTTACTCGACTCTTCTCTCTTTCTTGCTTGCTTGATGAGGATGTTTACCAGGAGGTATTTGAAGAAGTTGAAGAAGACTATTAATATTTTGACAATTATTTAGTTTACATTTAAACATCGAAATGATTAATGAGCCTCTTCTTCTTCAAGATCTCCGTTTTCAATTGAGTTTTAGTTACGTAGTATCATTTCTTCTTCTTCTTTTTTCTTCATTTCAATTTTACTTGGTCTCGCATGAAGAATGATGATGATATGAGATGTGATATCACTTCAAAGTGGAGAGTGAATGAGTGATTCAGTGAGCCACTCATTGAATGAATGAGCATGGTTGGTGGTCAAAAATGGAAACTAAACACAATTACAAGGTGAAAGACAAGACATTAGGAGTTTAGGAAACGTTTCGCTTATGAATATATTTCTTTCTTCTTGTTTAAAGTCAAAGATTGAACTCTTGATGACGGATGGATTGAATAGTTGCGCCGTATGTGTGTATTATATAATAATAAGTATATAGGATCATATATATATTTGTTTTTTGTTTGATTATATATAAATGCGCTGGCGCACGACCAAAACCAAAGAAGAGAGGAGAACGGAATCTTCCATCAAGTGAAATAGAACGTTCTTCTTCGGTAATTGATTACCCATAATCTGATTATCGTTTTCTTCTTACTCTTAATCACCGATTGAAAATTCTGAAACTTTGTTTCAAACGTTTAATACATTAGAATTAGGTTTCAACGATCTAGTTCTTATTGTCTTCTTCTTCATCTCCATTTTCTTCTTTTTCTTCTTTTTCGTGTCTTCAATCTTGTAAAATAATGCAAATTGTAAACATTATTTGTTTGAACAACACCAATAAAGTTACAATGTGTAGCCTGTTTCGTGTTTGATAAGATTCGAATTGGTTCCCATATATTATTAAGCTTATATCCAAATGCCAATGGGCAAAACGAATCGGGGATGAATGAAATAGATGGAACGGGACATAGCAAGACGAATTGATTTTTGGTTAACGAGTGAAACGGATTGACTCGACCGAGCGTATGATTTTCAATTTATGGATCAAACGGACAAATCAAGTGAGAAACAATCAAGAGGAGGGAGCATAAAACGCCCACAATTACGGTTCCATTGTAAACGATTAATAAACTTGTCAATTCTAGCCAATTAAAAATTCATTCAATTCCTATTACAAACTTTAGTTTAAACCAAACCAAAATTTTTGATTTTTAATTAGTTTATATAGCTGTCGTTGCCGGGTTAATATACATTTGCAGGTGCTGCCATTGTTCGTGATTGTGCGTGATCCTGATCAATTCATCATTCTATTTGTAAGCTAACGAAAGGGAAACAGTATGGAAATTCTAAAAATAAATTCAAATCATACTGTCTCGTTAACATGTTTGATGTGTTCATTTTTTTTTTGGACAACATTTAGCTACGTGATCCAATTTAGAGTTTGTGAGTCGCAATCCATAATTAATGGGAACAGGTACCCACGAAAAAAACCGAAATATGTTTTACATAACCAAAAATGAGGAAAGGTAAGTAAATTGGTAAATGATCGCTCTATTGAATACTTTTTAGTAGAGTTTTAAAACAATTTTTGTTGGTCGATAAAGTTCCAAAAGGTTAAGGGTTTGCAAGTTTTGATGAGAAACGTAGATTGCCTGATGGAAAAGCAAAATGAGCGACTCAATTACGCACAAGTTCCATTGTGGCCGCTATAGACTGAACAAACCGACCAATGAATGAACTAGCAATGAGAGTCGGTCAAGCTTCAGTGAACACACACCCGACCCGATCCTACACTATTCTACTCTCAGGTCAGGTACCAGAATGGTTCTCAAATCCCCATTGGAGACCTAGTCCTCATTTGAACGGGACCAGACGTGAGCACAAGTCCGTAACCAATCGATCTCATTCTCATTCCTTAAACTAGTTTCGATGATGAGGAGCATGTGAATCATCCTCGATGCATCCATGTAGAACCGAATCTAAAATCCAACAAAAACGAGAACTACAATTCTAAATAAATACAATTAGAATAAAATTTTATTCAATATGATGTTGGAAAAAAAACATGATAGTGAAGAATCAATATTATATTGAGGTTTGTAATTTATCAAGTTTTGTTGTTGTTGTTATTATTATTACAAAATGGTGATCGTATGAAGAATTGATGTATCGACACTCGGGAATTTAACAATCATTTACGATTTAATCTAATGGGAATCAGAAAAAAATAAGAATCAAATGAGTCATTGTTTATGTATTGTTTATGAACAGAAAAAAATTACCTTGTAACATTTTTTCTTACATTGTCGATCACAATCGACATCCATTGTAATTTGACCATATTTCTTACATCGACGAGTCTTGAAACATTTCTCCATACATGCCATCTCAAAGGCGGCTTCTACCATCAGAAATGATTCGGCAGAGATCATGATCACCATCAGGAGAATCATGAGACGGGTTAGGTTGCGTGGACCCAACATGTTGGGTTCGATATTTGTTGATGATTTGTTTGATATCCTTTTTGGTTTGATTTGAATGGAACCAAACTTAGTTTAATACTTAGCTTACACTGAACTGGTCGGAATCGATCGACAGCAAACGACACACTGAGTTTGAGAACCTTTTGTTCGTCTTTTTTGCTCGTTTTTCATTCCTTTTTGCTTTATAATGGGCAGGTGTGTGTGTGTGTGTTGTCTCGTTCTTTGGCGCAACATGAGTGTCCACTACGGTGTCGTCCACTCTTCTGCTTCTTCTTCTTCTCTATTCTCAAGGTTCTCTGTCTTCGGACATAAACAACAAACCAGTCTTGCAAGGTCGAACTGATCAATAGTCTAAATGTGTTCATGTTTATGGCAATGTAAAGTGAATTGAAATGGCAACCTATGTTAACACCAATGTGGGACACCTCAATAACAGGCAACTGCCACAACAATGGATAAGAAAGGATTTTGTTTGATCAAATCGCATATAATAATAATAAAAAACTAAAAAAAGATTACAAATAAAATAAAATCATGTTGATATTTATTTTGTGCTCATTTTGTACAATACAATTATTGACTATTTAAATTTTTTTAAAGGCAATTAAACGCCGCACGAAATTTGCTTCTCGATACGTTCCAATACCAAACGATTGAGAAGCGATTGCCGTCGTCGAACATAGAAATTAAATACAAGGCTTATGCATATCATGAAGAATTCGAATACCCAAAAGAATGATGTTACATCACTTGGTGATTGATGTATATCACAGCTACGATATTGATCGCCATATTTTTCACAATGGACCAATTCTTTATAGCCAGTATCGATACAATACGATAGAAGACGTTCATTCGCTTGACAAGGCGAACAGCGTTTCTTGGTAACAAATGATTCATGTTCCCAACATGATGTTGTAAGAATCAACTTGGAAATAGTATCGGCACTTGAGTTTGATTGATTTATCAATTCATGAATTGTTGGCTTATTCAATGGTCGATTTTGATTCACTTTTATATTAGAATGGTTATATAGTTGTGGTAGATGATGATAGTCGAGAACTGGCGTTGGTCGATCAACATGGTCGGTAATCGTATCCTCCAAGATGACGATGATAATACATAGTACGATTAGGACGCCGATTACAATGATCATACGACGTGCATTCAACAACTCGATCATCTCATTTCGGGTGGTTGATAGCAACTTTATATCAATTGATTAGGTACGGTTGCCGATGTTAAGAATATCGGCTCGAATGGAATATTATGACGATCCAATCTCATGTGAAGAGAACAGGACAAATTGAATCATCCAAAAACAACAACAAACCGAGTCTCTCTAAATGATGACGCAATTTAATATCATAACTACAACGGTATCACCATCTAGTGGTTTGGATACTCTACACTAACATCAATTACTATTTTCTGTGGCTTGTATCTAAAAATATTTAATCATCAATTTTAAAAATTTTTGAGACGATTCTGGTAAATTTTGGAAATTTTTGCTCGATTGAGACTATTTTCGAATTCATAAAATGTACGGTTTTTGAGAATTTTGTGGTCAAATTACAATAACTATGGTAGCTCTACCTAGTGGTTTTGAATATAGAATAATTATGCACCTAGTTACGGTTGATCCAGATCTGGCATAGGAAATACAATAATATTGGTGGCTCGCGCAAAGTGAAATGATAACCAGGGAACGACGGCTGATTGGGAGCCAATAGGCATTTTTGGAAAATTTGACTTATCAAACTATGATTCGTAACTGATCATGTTCTCTTTAACAATTGTTCTCTTTGTATATAAGCGCCCTTGTTAGTATGGTCACAAGTCAATTAAACATTTCTTCTTTGTCGGTTACTTTTCCTTTTTGTATTAATAAACTTAACACGTTATCAGCACGAATGTGGAAAAAATAATTTCTATCAAATACAATGGAACGAACTATTTGGTTTTCGAATATTCTTTGGTGGTAAATATGAACCAAGCGTGGTTTACCCCTTGTAGAACTATGAAAATTGAACATAAAAGAAGATTATGTGAAGAAAAAGTCCTAAAAAGACAAAAAAAATCATATCAAAGTGATATAGAAGCTGAAAGATTTGATGGATTTTTTGGGAATGATCTTTGCAAGTTATTTTCTCTTTGTTAAATTCTGTTTATGATCCGTTGAAAAGTGGATAAATAAATTTCGAGACAATTTCGTGTGTCAAGTATTATTCGGAATCGAGTTCGGAATGTTCCAGGTTTATATGAAACTGAAACTTGAAGAGTTATTAAAGTTAATTATTTTTGTTTGATTTCAAAGTTTTCCTAATAAAATTTGTTTCTATAATAAATGCGACTAATACATATTAATTTTCAGTAGAAAACAATGTCAAAAACGATTAATCTACCGGAAAATACGGTACAACAGTATAATGAAAACTTAAACTTAGTTGAACACTAATTTGACTGTTAGATGGCGTTACAAATTATCACTATGGTACGAATTCTATATGAGATTCAAACATTCTTTTGTTTCCATTGGAAAATGTGACGGGCTTGGGAGGTCAAATAAACTACCCTGGCCTAATTCTGAATGTGTTTGTATTAGATTGACCTCCCCTACCCAAACTATGCGCGTGTATATGTTCATCAAAGAGAGAATGTGTTGTCCCATCGGAAAAAACCCGAATACCGCTCCTCGTCGCCGCCATAAAAGTAAAACTAAAGCCTCTTCAAACATTCGGCACACAAAAGCAATATGAGACCATCCCCGCCATTAATATGAATCAAAAATGATTTGTGCGCCGGAGCATATACACACACACACACATAGACATTTATAAATTGAGTCACCAAATTTCTGGTAAGATCAAATTTGACGAAGGGGTTAAAAGGATCGTGATTCACATAGAATGATGAGGGAACGAAAAAAAATGCCTAAAGCAATATAATCATTGGATTGGCCAATTTTTGTTATTGTTCATTCAGGAATCGTGAATCATAGCATCTGCCCGGCAGCGGCAAGCTCACACACACGCACATATAAAATCTACCCCACCGCAGAATGAGTGCAATACAGTGAGTCCAATACAAACACACTCACTCTTCTTTTGTGTGTATGTATTGGGAGAGAGAGAGAGAGAGAGCAATAAGAGAATAAGCAAAAGGCAAGCTTCATACACGCTTAGGAACAGTGTGCACACATCCTCATCTACATTGACCGGACAGCGCCCTACATATTACGGCCAACAGTGGTTCGTTGATGTCTTCGTCGATTGGTTTTGGTAGTCTCTTCGTCGTCGTCGTCGACGTTCATTTCGTCGTGCTCTGCTTCGAGTCTAACCTCCTCCGCACTCATCGAATGAACTTTTCGCAAGCAATAAGGCAAAGCGAACACACACTCACACACACACACACACACACACAACAAGCCATAGTAGTTTCTATAGACAGGGGAGAGAGAGAAAGGCAGACAAACAGACTAGGCATTCACTGGTGGTGGTGGTGGTGGCGGTGTTTCTGCTCCCTTCAATGTTTTTGTGTGAGTTTGTGTTATGTCTAACTGAGACTTCTGCTGCCCATCATATCCGTTTCATCGTCCCCGACAATGAACAATTCAACATCGTGAAGCAAGAAATGGAGCAAAACCAATAATTTATCAATCGATCTGCTTTCCTCCAATACTTGCCACACACATACTGAAAAGCACTAGATCTTCGTTATATCCGTGTATATGTGTGTATTAGTTCAATGAAATATCCATGCATACAACAAGAACAACAACAATAACAAAGAAAAAAATGTTGAGCGGCAAATAATGAACGATCAATCGTTGTTGACAAAGAAATATTCTTTCTCACATTCGACATCAACTTGAAATTGATCAATTGGTTGTCTCGTACGTGTAGTTGTGAGTGTCAACAACAACTACCATAAATTTATAATCATAAAACTGATTTCTATTACCACGGTCGTCTGTATTTTAATTGTCAAATGATTATGAGCACCATCATTTAATAATTAAACGTCAAGCGTTTTAACTGGTCGTCACCATCGTCGTTTTCATTATCCCTGTTTCATTGTTATTACACCAAATGGTAGTAATGGCATTAGGATAAAACATAACGTGAAGTTCAAGACACTTTTGTATAGTGCTCATTAGAAAGTGAACCATTTACCCAATTTTAACATTTAAGATCACATGCCAGTCATATTGTCATTTGTACCCGAAACAATGAGGTTTGTCATGATCACGATTTTTCTATATAATATTTTTATTATATTTATGTTTTATGATTATTCAACAGTAATCCAGAGACCTCAATTGCTTCGGCACGTGCATCAGTAATGGTATATGATGATACCAATAAAAAATGGCTACCAAGTGGATCATCGAGCGGCTTGTCACGTGTTCATATCTATCAGAATGTACAGAATAATACATTCCGTGTTGTCGGTCGTAAATTACAAGATCACGAGGTTTGTATTCATATTGAATTCCAAATTCTATAATCCATTATTGACACTGACTTTTTAAGGTGGTAATCAATTGTGCTATACTGAAAAATTTGAAATATAATCAAGCAACGCCAATCTTTCATCAATGGAGAGAGAATCGTCAAGTATATGGTCTCAATTTTAGTAGCAAAGAGGAAGCAGATGCATTTGCTCACACGATGATGAAAGTTATCGATCTATTAAATCAAAATACATATGGAACAACTACGAGTACCACCTCCAATAATGGGAATGCCAATAATGGATCGACAACGGTGTCAAACAATGTAAAGTCTTCGATGCCACAACAGCCGCAACCAGTTTACGGTCACATTGGACCACCAGAAGAGTACGTCGAATTACGGTCACAAACGAATGGATGGCATGGACAAACGCAAAATGGTCAAACAACACAACCACCACAACCAGTGAACAATACTAACAACAACAACAACAACAATAACAATCCCAACACCAATGGTCATATCAATGGTGGTATGGTGATGGTCGATTCAAACGGAACACTTCATCCAATTCATCCACATATGATGGTTGATCATCAGCATATGTTGGATCAACAACGACAACAGCAGCAAATGAATCCGAATATACCGGTATCTCAACCAACTTATATGAGTAGTAGTCATTTGATACATCGAAACGTAAGTCAACCACCGATTGGAATGCAAAATCAACAACCACCGCAACAACAATTGCCACCAATATCACAGAATCAATCGATTCCACCTCCACCACCACCGCCGCCACCATCATCATCGATAAATTCACAAATGACCAATAATAATCATCAGCAACAGCAGCAATCGAATTCAATCGTACAAAATGGTACAATGGGAATGGGTCAACAAGGTGGTGGTGGCGGTGCACCTCCGCCGCCTCCGCCACCGCCTCCACCATCAAATAATGGAGCGATGATGATGCCTAATGGTCAAATGTCACGAATGTCAATCAATAGTGGAATGATTCCAATGGCACCACCACAACCACAGCAACAAATTCAACAACCAAACCCACCAAGTGGTAATACATTAGCGGCAGCAATTGCCAATGCTAAATTGAAACGTACCACCTCAGTAAAGGAGGATGGTGCCGGTTCCGATACTGGTTCTGGCTCTTCATCATCATCATTGCGTAGTGCGGCGCCCGGTAATCTTATGGATGAGATGGCAAAAACGTTGGCACGAAGACGTGCACAAGCTGAATCTAATCAACAATCGGATTCGAATGAAAATGGTATTGGAACAGGTACCAGCAGATTTGGTCAATCACGTGAAGCCAATTCAAGTAAACCGGCACTGGTCAATGGTTGCAGTCCATCTAAAGATGATACCAATAGTCAAAGGTATGTTTTATATACACACTTTTCTGGTTTTTCTAATTTGAGTTTTTGGTTATTTAGCAGACGAAATGGTTTACAAGATGACTCCAGATCATTGAATGGAGGAAGTACTATAAGTGAAAGTGACATTGATCGATTGAAACAGGAGATCATGACCGATATTCGAAAGGAGTTACAAAAATTGAAACTTGATATTATCGATGGTTCGTTTAATGAATTTGGGTCATTTTCATTCTATTGAAAATCAAAACAAAACATTATGTTTCCTGTTTTGATGCACCCATTTCCTATTTCCCTTCATTCAATTCACTAAAATTAAAATTTGTTTTCATTTCATTTCAGCGCTCAAGGTCGAATTCAATCGACGATAATACTTGTGTATTGAAACGCAAAATTCTTCAACAATAAGTCACCGTAGCAACAAATGAACAAGCAACCAAACGATTAATCGAGCGGGCTTAAATGCATCCAATTTGAATCTCTCAAATCAATTTGAAAAAAAAACGAATGAAATGATTTTAAATTAGTTAGCTAAACAAAACAAAACTAAACTCAAATTCTAGTGATTTACACGTTTTTGCTAAGACACACACACACACACACATTTCTAATCTACATAAATTCCAACATTATTACATGATGAAAGAGATCATGATCAAGGTCTAGGGATCGATTTAGTCGCGTATTTATATACAAATATTTTATTTAATTATTATTACTTCTACACAACTTATATTACGATTATTTTATTTGTTTTTATTATTAATTATTATTGTATTGTGACGTGATATTTTATTTATTATCATCTTCAATGAGCTAGGGACCTAATTTGATTTAATCGTTACCACTGGAATAGCCAACCCACATTGAGAAAAAAACTCAATTTTAATCTGTTTGTATTAATATTACTTCCTGTATTATTTTCCCCTCCCATTTTGTACGATTTTGTATACGATTTCAGTTATTTATTTGATACCATTACATACCTTACAATGGAAGATGTTACACACAATTGAATCATCATCATCATGCATCATACATTCAGCAGCATTCAAGTACTGACCAACAAATTTGGGACAAATTGACCAAGAATGTATTGTACATATAAAACCAATACAAGAAGTGATTATATTATTAAAGAAGAATTTGAAAACGAATAAAATATTTTAAAGCGACGATAATGGAACAAATTTGCTCATCTAAACAAATAAAAAATAATTTGTCAAGCCTACAACCAATACCTTCGAACAACTACAATAATAATAATCTGGCCTGAAAATATTTTTCTGGACTAGACCTAATCCCAAAATCGACGACTCATTTCTGCCTCCGAACGATATTACGAGTATTGCGATTATATGCCAGAATTATATTATATCAACATACATAAAAACAATATTCTCATCTCACACACAAACACACTGACAGACATTTTTTATTATTATTTATTTAATAAAATATTCTCTCTATATATAAAAAAATATTGCTACAATCTATCATCATACAAGATAATCAATGAATAGATTTTGATAAATGATTGGCATCAACTGAATTATGAAACGGAATAATGGTATCAATAGTAGTCTCATCGAAACTAAGTGTAACGATAATGTTAAGATTATTAAGAGGATAGAGTTGAAATAGTTCAAAAATCGATGTCCTTTTACCAATGTACATTGAATGAGGGAGAAGAGCCAAAACAATTGAATCAATAGATCGATGATCCATTTCAAATCTCCAGCATACAGGTATGATGGTATGATGAAAAGTTTTCCATATGAGCATATGATCATACTATGAGCAAGATCCATGAAGAATACATTAAATCGAGAATAATGGTTTATGATTTTTGTTTTCGTTGAATGAATGATCCATTCAAATAAGCGGAACATGGAGAAATAGATCAAATTGAATAGAACAGCTTCGATCATCACACGAACAAAAATAAGATAGAAGCTGACTTCAAGTTGAAAATAGGTTTTCGTTGATATTAGATTGGCGTTTACCGATTGATCTGTTGCAGAGACTGCGCCATTTAACGTTGTCCACCGATTGAATGCTTCACACAAGCCGAACATGACAACCATCTTGAACGCAATCTTATTATCCGTTATTGTATTGAGTAATATATGTCGGTAAAAACGTTGCTTTTGAAGAATGGCATCCAAGAATAGTATATTGTAATCTAATTGAACATATTCATCTACCGGTTTATGACATTGTGCACATTCGGTCAAACGATGTGTCATTCCATGATTTTTCGAAGATTGTGCCATCAATTGATTCGTTCCGGCCGTAGAAGGAGATCTCGAATGATATTGAACCATATTTCCGTACATCTTGAATACCGTTGCATTATCCGCATAACCACAATTGATACAAACATACGGCCCGTTTGGCGATAAATTAAACATTTTGACGAAGAACACTTGTAAAATAATAATTGAAAAACTATAATATTTTTAATATAAAAATTCAAGGGCTAATATTCATTCAAACAACGATCGGATTCTATATTGAAAACGTTTCCATGCACCAAGTTCATGTATATAATCCATATCTTTAATGAATTCAGTTGATGTAAGACGTTTAAGTGGCTCGAGTGTTAAACCGGATGCTGATGAATAGTTGGAATTGGAGTACAATTTAAAATTCGAATTTCCGATAATACGTTCCAATGATTCCACTTCGAGGCGAACGAGATCCAGCCGCTCAGTATCCAAGGTTGTGTGCTCACCTTTGGGAAATAGTGTCGGCACACGTGCTCGAACTCGTTCGCCAAGATCACGTCCTTCCTTTGCTGGATCCAATGGCCAACGGGCAATGATCTGAATGTATCGTTGATACAAAGAACGAACAGTTGCCATTATGGCAGAATACACCTCAATATAATTTGGACCAGAAATGTGATCAAAATACATCAACAGTTTATCCAAACATACACATCTAGTTAGTACAGTGTAAGTTTCGCATGTAAAGCATGCGCAGTATGAAATAGAATCTTATTTCCCTCCAGTTTTGTTTTGTGAATTGATCAGTACTCCGTTACAATTGATATTTTAATCTTAATTAAACAAAAAACGATTCATCTTCAACATTGTAATACAAAATTTTATAAAAGAAAGGTGTCAAAGGGAACAATATACACTAGAACATTTGTTTCACAACTATCTCCTTTTCGTTGAAGCAACAGGTTGTATCTTGGAAGCAATGCAACAATACGATGATGGACAAAAGATTTTATTGTTCGAACGACACAAAACTTAATTAGGATGAATGTACTCACTTCTAAAGAAGGTTACGGTTGAATTACGTTTACCTTCAACCTCACGGTTTGTTGCCTTTCCACACGACCCCTTCGTTTGCTAATTAGTGTGTCTACGAGACAAACCACTGAAGAAGTAGAAGTGTTGCCTCAAATGTAAGAATGTCCATGCTTAGTTCTATGGTCCTACCTACTATTGATCACTCCCCATTTGTTCTTCCTTTTTTTTTCTCTAACCATCATCTATAGCTCAATGATTGAACATTCTCTAGGTGTCTGTGTGTCAGTGAATGTTGCTAGCCGATGCGAAAAGAACAAATTCGATTTGAGTGGAATTCTAGACGAAGACGAAGACGAAAAACCATAAACACCAAAAGAGATCTTGGTTGGTGGTCGCCGGCGTTCTCTTCGTGCGTCGTCTTCACATCACCTTTTGGCCAACTAATGATCAACCATTGCAATTGTACTTGTTCCTTCTTCTTATATTCGTTTCTTCCGTCCATATAACTTACACCCTCGGTGGTAAATCATATTGAATTGTGTGTATGTGTGTGTGTGTCAATAATACGATGTGTGTGTTCCACATTCGAAATCAAAAGTGAACTTCGACCTAGCAAACAAATTCAATGTTGACGACCAAATACGATGACACTAAGCCATCATCATCATCATCATCAACTAAACACAAATGACCATCAATCGGTGAAGAACAATCACTGTTAATTCTTCTTGTTCCATATTATCATTATTCTAGTGAACTTTGTGACCCAGAACAGTAGATACATTTGTACATCGATCACGATCAATCACTTTACCATTCTTTGACTATTCCATTTTCGGATCGACTTCAACTATAAACATCTCATCAATGAAGGTAAGTTCATTATTCTTTTTTTTTCGTTCTAAGATTAAGTGTTTGTACTTTACACTATTTGTAATTTACTGTTTGGTAGTATTCCGAACATTATCAGAAACATGATTTACTGGACAGATTCTCGAGTAAATTGGTTCTTTTATCCATTAACTTTAAGTATGAATCGATTATAAGTATACCAATGTAGTACACATAGAATAGAATGGAATGGGTGAAACCCGAATGATGAACGAACTCAATTGTTTAACATTATGTTCGAGTATTTAGGGATGGCAAATTGCAATCAATCGCCATTTTTCTTCTTTCTTTTATGTGGATCGCTGGTCAAGTGTTGTTCACATTTGTTGTATATCGCCATGCCGTCATCATTTTCTCTTTGATAATGATGATGATGATGATATGTTGCCAAATGTGACTTATTGTGTGCGTGTGTATGTGTTTCTATTTTGCCGGTTAAAGTGACTAACTGTCCCGACTGACAAGAGACTGTTTAGACCGAATACAAAAAAGCGTCTCGTTTCAGGTCGAGTCGTGTCATGTGTACTCGAATCAATATATGCATATATTGTATATATGGCACATCTCTTTCTCTCACTTCATTTTCAACATTGATCCTTTGAGTCACGGCACGTTCATCGTTGAATTGCCATTCATTCACTGATTCGAGTACATCAATTGCAAACAATAATCATTTGATGTTGCTTTCTTACTTCACCTTGTCGTCCTCCTCTCATTTTTTCCCCTCGATTCATTCCAGTGTTGAACCAATTACAATCATATACACAATGAAAGGGAGGTAAATTGAATTGATTCTCATTCCAATTATATCTGATGCATCGGACGTCCAATTATCATTTAACTAATCGATGGTGATGATGACCATGACCTGATCTTTCTTTCTGGTCTCTTTCCCAATCGATTCGTGTAGTTTACCATAAAAAAACTATTGTCCGGTGGTTTGTTTGCTCCCGATTCTATCCCGTTAGTTTTTTTTCAGTTGAATTATATGACATTTGAAAAAGCTAAAGTTACAGCAACACTATTTTGATTTGTTTCATTATCTCTCAATCGTTGGCTTCCATTTTTAAGGGGAGGCAGTAAGCAACACTTTCCGATTGGAATGTGTGCGTATGTTTCGATGATTAGATCATAGGTCAATCGATCGAACGATCTGCGCGGCACCTTGGTCAACATTACCTCGAGCTCATTATGATGAAGCGCCAATTAGATGATCTATCTATCTATCTCTCTCCCTCTATTTCTCAATTCGTTCAATATATGGTTTATGATTTATGATGACGTACAAATGAATCAAAATACTTGTAACACAGTAGCATATACATCATCATCATCATCATCAACATCATCGTTGACCGACCAAATTGTTTTCCAATTTTTTTAACCCGAGGGTTCAAGTTAATGTTCAACTTACTCTCTCTCTCTCTCTCTCTCTCTCTCTCTCTCTCTCTCTCTCTCTCTCTCTCTCTCTCTCTCTCTCTCTCTCTCTCTCTCTCTCTCTCTCCTTATTGCCTCATCCAATTCAAGAGTCAATCAGTCAATCTATAGTTTTGTAATTAAATGATACAGCAATTTGAAATGATGATGAAGGGAGAGAACGTGGTTTCGAACGATAATTCGAAAAGGTTCGGTCCACTATAAAAAAAATATCGATGCTTCATTGGAAAACTTTGTTCATTGTTCATGATTTTTTCTTCTGAAAGAAGAAGAAGAACAACAACACACAAATACAATAATCGAATATAAAATACAAATTAATAGGAAATCATGGCATCAATGGTATGCATCAATGAATATGTACATTGATGAACATCTGTACCATAAATTGAATCATTAAATCAATGGAACAAACAAGTTTACAGAAAACAAACGGTCAAAACCGAACGCATCACCATCGATACGGTCATCTGATCACTGTTTAGTTGGCATGGTTCTCTTGGGTGATGGAATAACAATTACAAATACTACGTTGAACAATCAATACAATGGCTAAACGTTATTGTACGTGACCTCATCGACGTGTGCCATTTTTTTTCTGAATTTTAAGTAAAGACACCCTCTCTCTGTTTCTCATCTCTATTTGTGTGTATCGACATTGACATCTGCATTGTGTTATGCAAACGGAAATCAATCTAACGACAGATGGAACCTTCATTGCGTGCTTTTGGCGTACAATGGCACGTGCTATGAATTACTTCATGACCAAATCATGATTAGGAATATATCAACGACAGTTTCACATTGTTGTCCTTCTCTTTCTTTTTCTTCTGCCCAAAAACCATTTTTTTTCATTCAAAACAACAAGTGGGTAATCACCTGCGACCTCTAATGGTGACCTCTTACTACTTTGCTATCAATTGCATCGGGGCTGACCCTTATACGAGACTACCGGTCACCACCACAATCACCACTGATTGATCCGGCACTCAATGACAACTAAATTGCCGTTGCCATTTTGGTCAGTTGTTTCATCAATGTTTCATTCATATAGCAAATATATATTGTGTGTATATATATGACCTATTGCCACCCACCCTTATGGTTTTGTCTTGTTTGGACGTCAACAACTATTACGAGAATTGCACTAGACAGGAAATGTGAAAGATTGTTTAACCATTATTCATTCTTACTCTTCTCTTTACCTTTTCCACCTTTCACGTAAGTCAATTGTAAAGAAGAAGAAAAAGAAGAAGAAGGGTAAATCAAATCAGATCCCTACTATCCGATCATCACATTTAGGACAGGTGGCAGTGTGGCGTGTTGGTGCCAATCGAATGTGGGCGCAATGTGGATCGTCATCATCAAACATTTAAAGGTGGAATGATGGTTAAATGTCTTTTAAATTGTCGTGCAAACGGGACGAAATAGAGAAAAATTGAAAAAAATGTATACTTGTGTCTTTCGTTCATCTAGTAGATATATGGCATCATTGGATACACAATAGTCATCATACATTGATATGAAATAAAACGTGCGTGGTTGGACACCTTCTGCCACTCACTCCAATTTGAATTGAAATCAAACGATTTCTATTTTTTCCCCTTCATTCTTTCATTCGATTTTTTTATATTTCATTCGACATTTCTATTGGATTTATCCGATGGGAGAGTCGTCCATGCGTGATGATGACGATCATCATCTGGTGTGATGATGGCAGGTTTGTGTTGGCCACACATTACCATCCGGCAAACAAACTAATCATTATCGATCCATTTGTTTGTTTATTTGTTTACCTAGATCTAATACAACACCATCACCACCACCATTGCCACTAACAAACAAAAAAGAAAAGAAAAGAAAACAGAATAGAATCAGGCCGGCCCCGTCTCAACCATTCATTGTTGTTATGTTTTGTAATGGTTGACACGTTCGAGTTGCATCAATAATCGATTGATGCCAAAATATGATGAAACAATGTTTCAATGTTATATTGAACACAACGATTGAGAATGTGTTCAATATCGTTTGATGAGTGAATTGTACAATTGAATCGAGATCAAGACTTAAACTCGACACATCCATTGATGTCGATCTGATGGATGATCAATCAGTTCTCAACAAAACTTATACAACATTCGTCTCTCATTGTGTTACTTTGTGTTAATTGCCATTGTCTTACCTGCAAATCGGTAACGTAACTAATTGATTACGGAACAATTGTGTGTTGTAATATTAATAATAATATGATAAAAATATATTTATATATAAATATATATATATCGATCGTTTCAATGGTATATAAGAGTTATACATAAAAGTTACGGGAGAGAAAAGGGATGAAGGAAAACCCTGCTTCATCTTTAAAGTGATTTGTCTTGATGTTAAATGATCTTTTTAGTGTTGCGGTCTTTTTTGCTTATGTAATCCACTTTTGTCTCGATTATTATAAGTGACGTCCAATGGACAGGCCAACCAATATGGGGTCGCCAATTACATGAAAGAAGAAAGGGAGAGGGAGAGATACAAATTGTGTTCTTTTACCGCGACTTTCAACTGACGGATTGAATTAATCCAAACAAATTAATTTGTGTTTCTTTCTCTTTCTTTCTCGCTCGCTCGCTTGCTCTTTCTTTATTCATACTATCAACCACAATCTTTCATTCTCCCTCACCTCCCACTTGTGTTGTATATTCCCGATCACGATAGGCTCGGCTTACACTCGAAAAACTATGATTGGGTGTAGTGTCGTTCTATTGGAAGAGATGGTCGACGCGTAAATGATCAAATTCATTTCCGTTAGTTCTTAGAGAGGGAAAGATAGAAAAGAACGAAAGGGGAGTGCTCCCGATCCATCCATCCATCCATCCAATAGATCGATCGTCTTCATTCGTAGATACTATTTGTTTCCCCCTTAAGGCAACCAATATATAATTCATCTATTTTCGTTTTATATACAATTTCAATACATCATTTTCAAATGAATTTCAATTCATAATTCCTTGTTGTTCTTTGAAATGGCCACTCCATTCAAATCTTTATCAAACTTTTACTTCTTTACAATAAGCTCTAAGCAATGGGTTTGTTCTCTTCCGTTCATCTTTTTTTATTATTGGTCATTAATGATCACGTGCCAACCCCATATAATGCCATGAACCATAATTAAGCACACTTTTTTAAATGTTTTTCATGATTCATTCTCGTGATTTGATTCTAATTAAGTTAAACATTCCATTTGCCACAGTATTGCCATATCTATTGATCTATGCAAGTGGTAATTGAGATGAAATTGACCCATTGGTGGAACATACTCATTCTTTTTCTCTCAATCAATGGTCACAAGATGGTCCCGATGTGATAAATGTTATCCTCATCTACATGAGTATTATGTTCCGTTGTCTCCAATACAAGTGAAAATAGGAACAACAACAACTATTACGACAACAATCGGTTCGATATCGATCAATTCGATTGTTGTTGTTGTATCATGTGGCTATACACTAACGTCAATGGGTTTGGAAATACAAAAGAGAGGAAACTATACATTGATCTATATTTATAAGTTTAAGATCGATTGTCTTCATTGTTGTATGTCAAAGAGAAATGTAATGAAAGAGTGAATGAAGATTATAGTGGATCGACGTATACACGATGGGAAAATCGGTCAAAATGGCACGTTATCCATGAAAATCTAATGGGCGCGACTAATATTTGTGCACTTAAATGAGATCTCATATTTCCTAAGAACCATTGCTAACAATTTCGATTCTTCGTGATATTGTGCTTTATGTATCAAATTCTGTCAATCGTTATGTGTGGTCTCAATTGTTATCCTCTCAACATTATAATAAATGGAATTAAATTCTTAGTGTATTTGAGCATCACAACCTCCTTACCCCTCATTCAAACACACACAAATTGACGTGTTCACTAATGGTTAACAATGTCTGAATTGACGATATTAGGCCAACTCTCGTCAATGTCCATTTCATACAATATGATCCATTGATTGACGTATGTCGACCTATTCTTAGCACAACTTTGTTCCACATATAAACATATGCATATATTCACTGTGATACCGCGAAAGTGATATGAAATGATCCGTTTGCTCTCTCTCTCTCTCTCTCTCTCTCTCTCTCTCTCTCTCTCTCTCTCTCTCTCTCCCTTCAAAACCATACTATGCGTATATGTTCGATGCTAATTGTTCTCGCCATCTCGTAATCGTCTCAAACAACGACAAGAAGATGGAAAAGTCGTAGAAGAAGAAGAAGAAGGTAAAAGGTGTATTCCGGTCATTCAACGCGCAAAAGGAGAGGTAAATAGATTTGGGCTAAGCGATAATGCGAACAGGCATGGCATCATATACCTTTTTTGATCGTTGACACACACACACACACACACACGCATCTATCCATATGTACTCAGGTACTTGAATATGTCTTAGACTTAAAGGGGCGCGGCTGTCTATTCTTTACTTTGAATTTTCATCATTTTTCTGACTTTTTTACTTCTTCTTCTTCTTTAGATCAGATCGGTGCGTGTATTTGTATGTCCTTGATCTTCTTCTTCTTCTTTTCCATCTTCTATGGTGATGTATTGTGTCGTGTTTCAAGCAATACATACCATTATATATCGAGTCTAGATCTATCTCCCTCTCTATTTCTCTAATTTGTCTTTCTGATCTTCATCGCCATCATCATCATCATCTACATTCGAAAATGATGATAATGATGATCATCATTCGAACAAAACTCATCTAATCCAAAGTGTATTACTAATGGTAAATTTGGATTCAAATTGGAGTCGAACGATGACATTGAATGGTCTTGTAATTGAATCGACGAGTGAGAGATGATTAACCCAATGTTTGAAATAAGCAATAGAGTTAGTAAAAGAAAGAGGTTCCTATTCAAGTGTCATTCAATGTTTGAATTGTGTATGTACTTTATGTTGAAGATTTCCTTAGCGCTTATTATTATCTAACTTTCAGCCAATTCATGGCCTTTCAAACAAATCTTTTTTCATTTTCTTTCTCTTTCTCTATCTCAATCAATCTATCTATCTTTCGTACTTATTTTCCGCACATTACTCCATATGATCGTCATATGAACACTGATTGCAACCATTCTTATGGCAATTTTATGGCAACTACCAACAACATTCTAGATGATGAACGAACCGACCGGACGGAATGTCTAGTGATTGCCAATCGATTCGCGTCGCAGCATTTTTCCCTCGATGTGTCGCCACGCGAATCGTGAATCATCATCTGATTCTAGTTCCTTCCATTTTCATCTACCATCGAATGCCATATGTCAACAATGGTATCCTAAGCTTCTACCCCCTCTCCTCTTCCAGTAGTTTAATTATCATCTAATTAGGGAAACGTGCGACCCAGACACTTTCCAACAACAAGTAGTAGAGTGGGGAGAAAAATAACGAAAAAAAAAGTTCAAACTCTACTCGCATGCTTGATCTCGTTAATTATGACCTTTTTCGGCGTTGTGTCGTTAATGCAATTACCTGTATTTCATAAGCTTACTTCATTCACTTGCTTCTCTCTATCTCTCTCTCCCAAACCTTACATTACCTACCCATCCTGAGAATGATTATCACGACCCATGTTTTGATGATGATTCGACCTTCTTCATAATGTTCGTCACAGGTTGAGGGTGATTCCAGTGTTCCGATCGAGTCTGACCGGCCAACAACCATCACCTTTCTTTCTGAAAACAATAAAAACCAAAAACATATTCATCTTTCCTATGTGAAACAAAGAGAGAAAGAGAGGGAGAGGGAGAAAGTGATGCATATATGATAATCAATCAACTAATAAAGAATGCTAATATTAATGCTTATTTGCTTTTTTCTATCGTTTTTCTTCTTATTTATTTTAGTGACCTTCAATATTATTCACTAAATATAACAATAGAATACAATATTGAAAATTGATTCACCATAGTAAGAAATCATTCATGTATGATGTACATATTGTTGGAGAGAAGCAAAACAATGACTTCACGTGGAAACGATAGTGTTCCTTTATAAACATTGGAACCAAAGTACCAGGTTACAGAACATATTCAAACAAGCCGAAAATCGTGACCAATCTTAAAAGGAAGGAAGCAAGGAAAGAATTGAATTATTGAACTAAAACTCCACAATGCAAACCAAGAACATTAACCACGATTATCCGCGACATCAGTCGGAACCGCCAACTACAACACAGGTAGGTTCTTTCTCGTTTTTTATTTTTTTTTTTTTTCTTCTTCATCATTTTGGTCGTTTGTGCCCATTTACCGCCGTAAACCATCAGCTTTTAGCCTAAGGCATCTCTTCTTCACTCTCTTTCCTCCTTAAATCTAATTTAACCACAAATTTTATACTTTATTTCAAATCTTAAATACACTGACACTAAATGGCACATAAAAAGCATATAGTGGTTAAGTGTTAAATATCCCCTCTGAATCAGTTCATCATTTTTGCACATTTCTTGGCAATAGTCGATTGATCGATTCGGATTGTTACCGATTGGTACATTATCCTTTTTCCATGGTTTATTCATGGCACGATTCGAGGCTTAACCATTTACTCATCTCCCTCTCTTTCTGTTTTCCGTTATCATCCACCCTACGCTTTACCAAACATTAATATTTTTGTTGTTTTCAATCATTTTGCGCTCAAATCGTGGCCCACTGAGACGACCTAGCGATCATTACTGACAAAATGGGGGTGGAGAAATAGGATGAACTGATCGTTATATCATTCAATAGTTTGTTGCAATAGTGATCTTTTACTCTTGTTGTTATTCGAATGGCAATTAAGTCATCTAACTATTTATTTTTTGAAGGAAAATATACTAAACACGGATATTCGTGTTTTCTTCAGTCTTGTTTATTGTTGAACATACAACACAATCATCTAATTCTTTGAATGCAATTTGTAGTGTTTGCCACACACACACATCAACACAAAACCACCCTCTTTCAACCATTCATTGATCGATATTGAGTATCACAACGATTTGAGTATTTCATTTCATTTTGAACGTTTGTTAGAATCAGTTCAAACTTCCGAATAATTTATATATTGTTAAACACGTGAGAATATGTTTCCATCATTTGAGAAGAGGTTACGCAAGAATGCATCAAGAAGACGACATCTAATGATGATTAGTACAGGGGTATGATGCTGATAGTTTTGCATTGTCTTCTTCTTCTACTTTTTTTTTGCTTTATGAATTTTCCCGTTTTTATTCATTAATTCATATATTCCCTTTCCCTTCCTTTCATCTCATAATTATAATTGTGTGAATTGACATGACAAACGTCATCATATTGTCTCATCATGTTAGGTTTTGATTGTTTTCTCCCATCATCTGTCCCAATTTGTCACCCTTCATTCCTCCACTTTTTCCATGTATACATTTCATGTCAACAAGAGAAACAAAAAGAATAAGAATGAACGAAGAGAGAGAGAGAGAGAGAGAGAGAGAGAGAGAGAGAGAGAGAGAGAGAGAGAGAGAGAGAAGAGATGTCAAATGTCGAGCAAACAATAGAGTTCATCATTATCATCATTGTCGTCTTCCTTTTTCGGAACACTATTCTTTTTTTCTTACTAATTTGGTGGATGGATTCACTATCCATCCAAACCATTCATCACTCCTGTTCTACGTGTGGTTGAGCAAAGAAAAAAAAATTAAAACAGTCGAAAATTACTGAACATACAATTGCAAATAAGAAGTAGTCAAAGTAAAAACTCTCTCACAGTATGATATCTATTAGTTTATGTTGAAAGTTGATTTTGGAGTACAAATTGGTTTCGTGTGACGCTATCCACAATGAGTGGAAGACAACAACAACAACAATCATAACAACGATGATGATGATGATGAGGATGATGACATTTGTGTGGACGGGATAAGATTGACAAACGAGAATAGATATACTACCGAATATAATATCTCATCAAAATTTAACTCTAAACTAATTGGTTCACGTTGTTATATATTTACATTTCGACAGGCACCAACCAATGGAAACCAGATTCGAGCGCAACAATGTTTAACTAATGTTCAGCATAATCATCATCAACAACAACAACAACATCAGCATCATCATCCAAATTGTGCGTCGTTGCGTCAACGGCCACAACCATTGGTTGTCCCATCATTGGACGAGCATAGATCGTTCGAACAATTGCCATCACCATCTAACATTGCCGTTGGCGGGTCAATTATATCAACGAATGAACGGCAACAACGACGACGACCGATGCAACCTGCAACAACTGAGTACGCTGCAGCAACAGTAACAATGCCTGTTCCCACGAATGTTGAGACAAACGGACGAGATTATGTTCAAATGACAAGTGAAACGATTTCCTCCGGCCTTAGCAATCAATGTCGATCGACGACGACGACGGAGGTAGTGGCGACCATAGCCAAACAGGAGGACGGTAAAGAGGATGATCAAGCTCATCATCCTCATTCGTCAACTTTCACCCAAAGGAATCGGCTCGAGACGACCACAATTGAGGACCACCATCAAGCTAATAATAAATGTCATAGTGAAATTGTTCCATCAAATATATCATTGAACACTATGGAACAATTACATCGTACTACGCCGACATTGACAACTTTATCAGCATTCGTAACTGGTTCCAATGGATATCGGCAAGGTAGGTTGATCGTTTTTTTTTATCGACATTTTTTATTGACTATCCTCTTATTTATTATTACCATTTCCATTTGAAGTGTGTGTGTGTGTGAGCGATTTTTTTCGGTATGAGAACGGTGAAAGGTACATATACCTAAATTTAGTTTTAAGGATCAAACCAAATTTAACATCATCATCACAATAGATGGAAATGCTGACGATTATGTTGATGATGATGATGATGATGGTGGTGGCGTTAGATGTGCCGATCAAAGATGCATTGACACATAAATAGCTCGCAAACATTGGTCCGCTCTTCATCATCATCATCATTTTCTCGATCGACACTTGTGTTGTTGTCCGAATTCGATAGATAGAGATGAATAGATTGACAATGGGCCAAAGGTCGGACAACAACGGCGACGATGAGGGCTATAGCTATGTTTTTTTCATTGCATACTTTTTGATCCATAATTGGCTTACTTAAAATGATGTTGAAATGATCGAAAAAAACTGATGTTCGTTGTCCTGTTCATCATCATTGATGCCGTCTTTGGTTGACGTTAACAAGAGTGATATACACGTTACTGTGTGCGATCTTTCAATTGACTTACCTTTTGAATATGAATGAACGAGGCAAAAAAGTCTTGGACACAACTTGTTCACATTGCTTTCAATTGCCATACATTCGTCTCCCATGTCTAAATGGGCCAATTGTGGCCCGTTCTCTCTTGTTGTTCCATTCCTTTACAAATCATCATATACCTTTATATGTATATTTAAATTTACCACTTATCATCATCATCATCTTGACATATCTTGTCCACATATGCCATAGTTCACCATATTATCGGGAGCAAATTAACTTAATTTTGTTTTTTTCCTTCATTTTGTACATCTATTATATTCCGTTGTGTTTTGCGTTTTTTTTACGATCATACACGTCAGATCTTTTCTCCATATAATAGGATCAATGTCCATTTTGTGTATATGTTTGAGATCATTTTGGTGTCAATTTGGGCATGTTTTGTCCATCAACAACTTTTTCCTCCATTCATTTAACAGTAAAGATGTATAGATCATGCCGATTTACATTCTTCATCTTACTTTCGTAGATTAGCCATTCAAAATAATAAAAAAAACATATACATGCATAGATCAGTGTTTTGCCACTTTGCTATGTGATAATGATTATAAAAGACAAATTGCCTTCACAATGTTAGGCCAAAATTCATTTTTGCCATCCAAATAAACTGGGGCCAAACCTTTATTTTCTGCTCGGTCGATCCTTCTCTTTCGAATATAACATTGTACAGAATTAAGCTATTCTTCCATATTGTGGCAACCTTCATCTTTAACGAACATAATATCAATCTTTGCGGTGAGCTTTTAGTGAATGATGATTGTGTGTCTTTTTGTGGAGATATGCGATGGGCGCCAATCCGTAAACGGATTTCTTTCTTCTTCTTCTTTTTCGTTCTTTTGCCACCTTTTTTCATCATCATCATCATCATCGTTCTCTACTGATCGAATTATTTCGTGGCGGCATTCATTCTTATGGGTGCTGCCACTGACTCTTGTGCCCCTTTTCTTCTAATATCACCTTGGTGTGGTCAATATTGGCTAAAAGGTCAAATCATTCTTCATACATTTGTTGTTCGCGTCTATCCAATGATTTTTTTCTTCTCGATTGTGTTCCGATCCAATTTTGTGTGCGAATTCATTGTTATTTCCCATCAACCGACTAAAAACCGAACCGCCACCACAAAAAACAATTCCCAATTTTGGGATCGTGTCGATCGAATGATCAACATTTTTCCTCTCTCATTCGTCGTGAGTGTGTGTGTGTGTGGTGATGGTGAACAACACTTTGAATCAATTGTTGAATCATTTTGTCTTGAACATATTGAGTCGTAATTGACCAATCTTATGTCGCTCTAAATTTGGTACATCAAAATTGAAAAAAAGTAATAAATATCTACAACACCAGAGTGGTAAGAAAGTCCTACACAAATACACTCGTGATCTAGTTCTACATATTATATTGATCAACATTTTTTTCCCTTCTTTCATTCTCATCGCATTGACCACACACAAACACAAATACACTTGTTCTTCTTGATCAACTACAAATCAATTAGCTTCACTCTCATCGTTGGTGCTTGCTTTCAAGTGTTTCATTTGCAATTAGTGTTACATCTTTTCTTGTTTTAAAAAAATATGAACATCCATTTAAACTCGAAACGTGAAATCGATTTCCACTTTTCTAAAAAAACCGAGACAGCTGTCAAGTATGACCATAGACACGCACACACATTAGAAAATCTGTGGTTGAATTTTAAACGTGGGATTACATTTCTGAAATAGGTTTCGGTTAGATTGATCCAAACACTATACGCCAATCATCTGTAAATGTAAACTTTTACAATGTATTGCTTTTGTGATAATTATGGGTAAAACGATTTCATCCATATTTTTTTCTTACTTTTTTTCTTCTTATTATCGTACACATTTGTATCTCTCTCTGGTTGATAGTGTATAAAGGAAAAGGCAATTATGTTTCCCGATCATCGTCATCGTTTTGTCGTGATCTCAATAATCATAATCATTACATAATTGTTCTTTAAGTTCTCTTCAATCCATATTTGCTATGGAACAGTAAACCCTTTTTTTCTCGATGTCGTTCATGGTTGCTTTCAAGGAAACAAAAAAGAATGTATATTACGAAACAAGAACACACACATAGACTCAAATCAATTTTTAGACATTTTTTAAACTATTATTATGTCTACTTTATTTGCGATGCAAGATTATATTAAAAAAACTTCTGGAACCGTTTATAACAGTTTATTATTCTTATATATCCATGTTTACTTAATGCTTGTAAGGACACGATTTAAATCTTTTTTTTCTTCAGTTGCATCAGTCGATCTTGGTGGTCGTCGGCCTATTTATTATTATCGTTATATTTAGTTTTCTGTTGTTTTATCCATGACACTACATCTCCTCCTTCTCTTCCTCTTTATCGTTGTTAATGATGGACATTCAAATTTAAATTCCATCTATCCATATTAAATAATATAGTGTTTGCATATTGCCACTCAACTTTTTAAAATTGGTATGATTGATTCAATTGTTTTAATGCCCTCAAAAGAGTGATTGTAATTGTGGTGATGGCAAAGAATTCTTCTTCATCTCATTGACATTGACAAGCTCAATACCGGTGATTTTGCATCATGCTTGCTTGCTTGCATCATCATCAAAAAAACAACAACAATCAATATTTTATTTTGCAGGGGGTTCACCATTCTTTTCAAATCATTCATTCGTTCACATTCATAATGAACACACACAAAACAGCTAAACATCAAACAATCATTCAGTTGGTGAAACCCCCTCTCTAACTCTCTTTGTTAAACTTGTTTCGAACGTTCTTTCATGAAAATCAGTTCCTGTCGGTCCCACTTTATTATTATTATGTAATCTCGCATATTTTAATGCATGATTATCTAATGATGGCTAGCCAACCAACCAACCAACCAGCCAACCGACCATTAATGATTACATGTAGAGCGAGAGAGTTTTGAGAACCGTTTTTCTACAATTTTTCACCCGTTTCAATATGTTCAGATGTGATATTTGGTCGATATTTTTTTTATTATATATATTAGGAAACGTTCGGCAGGTCACCTTAAAAGTAAAGATTCGATCGGTGAAATCAATAGACCAAAACGGTTAACAACCAAAAGAAAAAATTTAGTTAATCAGTGTTCCCTTTTTAACACTTTTACGGTTCACTTAAGGATTGGCACACAAGTCTCACACATTCTTTCACTTCTTCGATCGGAGCGAATTACTTAATCAGGAGGCGTATATGTGAAATATCTAAAACAATCATCCCCTGATTTGGTGACCTCTATCTTTGCTTACAATTTTTTTCTATGAGTTGCTAGAATGTAATTATTATTAAGCAATGGTTTTGATTATTACATACGGTAATGTTCCAAATGTTTTTTTTTCGGCAAAATTAATTCCTTCCTCTTCAATCTCTTTCAGCTGTTTCCTACATTCTATCATTTAGTTGTTCATTTGTTTCTTTCTCTCTTTCGTTTTTTTTGTGTATGTGTGTGTGTTAATCATCAACGATCTTGTCGTACCCGTAGGTCATCAACATAGGTCGTCGTCTAGTCCGATGGAAGCACAACAACAACAGCAGACACAACAGCATCAATTGCTTCTGTGTGCATCAGGCCAAAGGAAGACACCTCCGCATCAACATAGGAGTGGACCGCCACCATCAAGCACGACGCCGCCACCGACACAAAGTGTACTACCACTTCTTCTTCTTCAGCAACAGCATCAAACATCACCGTCTTCAAATATGAGATCGACATCGTTTGGCAACAGTATGAACCATTGCCGTCCGACCAAGTCCGTTCATTCCACATTTGGCCATTCGAGTACGTTGCCGCCGAATTCATCACTCAGCTCATTGTTGGCATCGGCCAAGATGGATAACATTGTTGCCGACAATGGACATCACAATCATAATCGATGCAATTCGATGCAACGGCAAACATCGTTATCACGTTTGGACAATATTGGTTCAGTTGATTTTATTGGAAAATTGAATCGATCAAAAAGTGGTGAAAGTAACGCCAATACATCAACCACCACCACTAAATTTGGTTCATTTCAACAACGTTTGAAAGCGATATTACAATCATCACCGAAAGATTCGACAAATGGGAATAAATCGGGAAAATTGACTAAATCGTCAACATATCGTTCAGGTGAAGAGATCAACTATGATGAATCTAATACGTTAAGTTCTAAATCGCCAAGTGATTGTGCGCCGAATCAACGATCAAATGGAAATGTATTCAATAGTGTTAATTGTGGTGGTAATGTTCGACCATTGAGTACATTGAACAAGTATACGATTAGTGTTTCCACCCATAATTTATCATCAACCAACCCCAACAATACCACCACCACCAGCAACAGTGTACCTCAAAATTCAAATGATAATTTAGATTGTTATGATTCGAATGATCCAATGGATGACAATTCCTATAATCTACGGAACGTTTGCACTAAATTATATTCTCAAAAGCAATATTCATGTTTAAATGGAACGGCATCGCCAACCGTTGAACATCAACTTCACAAATCATCGTTATCATTGTTCATTGATCATCCACATCTTCATCATCAACAAACTCATCCACATCCACATCCTCATCCTCATCATCATCATCATCATAATCACCTTAATCACCAATATCGTAATTTGACCAACGAAATGCATATCGATAAGATTGGTCCAAAGGAAACGATCCATCAAACAGTTGATCAATCAACCGATCATTTAGCTCAACATGTTGTAGTTGTAAGTGAACTCCATCAAACATCATCGAATCAACATGTTTCTCCCAATGGTTTAACCGTACGAAGTCATAGTCCATCGAAAGATATCGTTGGTAATCAAGGTAGTTCATTAAGTTTGAACGGGCCAGAGGAGGCGACTGAAAGTATTGCATCGCATGATCATAACTATAAATCATCATCAGAATCGGGTCGTGGAACGATGAATAGCCATTTAGATGATGAACGATCGCCAATACAAAATACGACGCCATCTGATTTGACTAGTCTTGATTCGGATCAAAGTCATCCAGAACCTACCGATTGGAAGGTGGAAACATCGGCCAATGGTGCAACGACGGCTGCGGCAAACTATCATAAGATTCAACGATATCTTGATGATCAACGAACTGCCACAGTTTCCGCTAAAGAAGCGGCAGCAATTGTTGCCGCAACCGATCTTGCCAAAGAGTTTAAGGCAAAAATGAATGTTACCAATGGCGTGGATCATCATAGCCACAATGGTGATCGTGATGATAGCGATAGTTGGACATCATTGTCCGATCATGATCCGCCTGGTATGATAAAGAAGAATACTACGAAAAAGACGTCGACTTGTGCAAACCAGCCGGCGCAAACGACCAAATCGGGTACAACTACTAAGTCAACGGGAAAACAATCGGGAAACAATAACAATAATAATAATAATAATAATTCTAAACATCGTAATCAAGTGCAACATCTACATCAAACTGAATTGAAAACCAATTTCTCTAAGCCAGAAAATTGTATGGCAGTAAATCATTTAAAATTGCAAATGAATCAATCTAAAACGAATAAAACGCTATCGAGTGATCTCGATAATGGTTGTATCTATAGTGTTCCAAATAAGGGAAAATATCGAAATATGATGAATGGAAATGATCAAATGAAAGGAAGGATAGAACAGCAACAACAGCAGCAGCAACAACAACAGCAACAACACCAACAAAAGCAACAAATACAACACCAAACTCAATTAACATTTCCAAAAGAATTGAATTGTCCAACGAATATTATTGATGATAATGAGAATGAGGTCGACGACGATGATCGACATGGTTCATTATCCAGCGATGGTGATAGTAACTTTCCCGATGATGGCTGTAGTGAGGTTACCGATTATTTTCATCATCATCCACAACAACATGATCCAACATTACGAAAACAATTACGTGGAATCGAGGATATGTATTCCGAGGTATTTCATTTTTTATCGATATTTCTATTTCAACTTATTAAATTAAAATATTTCAATTTCAGCTTCTTTCCATGCTCAACACGAAACAATCTGCCACAATCGATCAACAACATAGGCCACGTCGGAAATTGTTTCGCCGAAATTCGGGACGAAGTTCCGTTGCTAGTCGTACGACACGCGATTATATTAGTCGACGTTATCGATCCAATGGTGGCGCACATTATGGCGGCGATCATCGCCGTTCAAAAACTGCAGATGATTCGTAAGTTTTTGTTGTTGTCTTTGATGTTTTTTTATTATTAATTGTTTGCTTTTATTATTGTAGACATAGACGTTACAAGAAGCTGGAATCTCAAGTCCTAACATTGGCCAAAAGTGTTTCGCAACTATCAGCCGACATTCAGTACAACTATATGCTGAATGAAGAGATAGATAGTTTGCGAAATGAATTGGACTCGTTTCGTGCACAATTTGCACAATTGAAACAAAATGTTTCGTCATTGTGTATCAAAAATCAACAACAGACAAGTGTTCAAAATCATCCACATCATCATCAACAACAGCAACAACAACAGCATCAACAGCAAACAACGATGACGTTGAATCGTGGAACGAAAGATTTAAAGAAAGTGGACAAACTAAAAAGGTAAAAAAGATTTTCTGTTTATTTACCATTAGTTAGGATATATATTTGTGGCCGGAAAAGCAAATCATATTTAAGTCGACAAGAACAGCTCGTGAGTGATCGTCAAACATCGTTCGGACAGTTTGCCGTGGGTTGTCCCGACATCATCGGCATCGTTCAGTATTAAAGTCCACAACACCACCACAAAATCCCACTTGCTTTAATCGTATGATAATCGAATTAAAGAAAGACAGAAGACTGAAGATGAAGATGAAGACGATGATGATGAAGAGGAGGATAGAAGAACAGTAACAGCAGCAACGGGCAAATTAAATGCGGCAACCTATACCGATACATTACCTATGCATTTATGCGTGTTCGTGCCATGTTGGACTTGAATCGAAAGTATCCGACGAGTAAGCTTAGTTTACACACGGCCACAATGTGCAATACATAGATCATTTCAGTTCTCTTGTTACAAGTCAACCAAAACACTAATGTTTCACCTTTCTCATCTTTTCTTTTTTTTCATGTTTTTTTTCGGTAGACTATTCGTCGACGAGCCCCAGCCGATGAAGCAATTTCTCAAGAAACTAGGATATGAGGTAGGTCGAATACGTTTAAATTGCATCGGAACGAATGGAATGGAATGAGTGGCAATGGTTAGAGTGAATCAAACTAGAGAAAGAGAGGGAGAGAGACCTCGTGAATGATCGAACCTCACGAACGCGCGTTGACTCGCGCGCCGGCTGTCTGTCTAGCTAGAAAAATCTACCTGTGCGTGATGCTTGTGTGTGTGTGTGTGTGTGCAAGTGTAAACAATATGGACAAACTATCGAAACAAGCAACAAACTCATTAACCATCTCTATCTTCTTTCCTTTCTATTTTTTTCCTCCATCACCATTAAATTACTAGAAATATTTGAAACATTTCGAAGCGGAAAAGATTGGTCTAGCCGAATTGGTTCATCTCAACGAAGATCGATTGCATAAATTAGGCATCCCAATGGGACCACGAATACGGATCATACAGGAGGTGAAGAATATTCATCAAACCATTCATTCGAATGGTAAAGTAATGTTAAATCATGGCAACAATAAGCAACAATTACAACAACAGCAGCAGCAACAACAACTACAACAATCACCGCAGGATAGTTTCAATATCTATGCGGTGGTTTAAAATTAGGATTCAATTGAATGTCTGAAGTGAATGAATGAATGAATGCAATTCATTTTTCTTTTATTGTTAATGTTGTTATCCATCATCATCGGTTAATTTGTAAATATATATATATTTCATCATTCTTCAAAACAGTACTCGACTCAACTTTGCACTGACAACATCGCCCAATACACGCATATGATAATAGCCCTTATTATTGTAAAGCAATGTGTGTCCACATTACATCTAAGCTCATTTGTCATATTTGTATCCATTAATAATATAATAAAAAAATCAGGTCCAACCATTAGTTATCACCTTATGTGTAAGTTGACAGATTGAGATCTCTTCTCTAAAATATTATTTTACCTTTTTTTTCTTTCTTTTCATTCAATATACTTTTAATTTACTTATATGTTGCATTATCTCGATCAAATATCTCCATCTCTTTCGCAACATATCTCCCCTTATTTTTTTTCTTATTTTATTAATTAATTTTTGCCCCCCAAAATAGCTTTTACACTTTTTTTCGATGATTGACTTGCTTGACGTCCACAATCATTTTTTAATATAATTTTCTACTTCGTCGTCGTCGTCATCGTCGTTGTTGTCGATGTTATGATAGATGACGATGATGAAATCTGCCAATCGATCCATTTGAAACAAACATCTGATATGAGTTTTGAGTTCAAAAGTAGGAAGTCAATATATCGAATGATTGAAAAGAGTCACAAACAGGTGTGTCCATGTTTCGATGTTTGAAGTGACAGGAAACATCTATGTATTTGGCATAAGTCAATCGACATTTGACAGAGACAAGAAGAAAGGACGTGTTGATTTGAAACAACAGGACAGAGACCTTTACTAAGAGAGAAAGAAAAATCATAGAAAAACACAGAAGAAATACAAGATGATGAAGAAGAAGAAGAAATCTCAACTCTGATCCAAACGGCACACCGACATAAAACATAAGGACGAAGACGACGACATAACATCTTGACGTCTCTTTTTCCCATAAATTTATATATATACAATAAATATAAAAATATATTAACATCTATAGCCTATATGTAATGGTGCAACCTAATTCTCACTTTTACTTTGAATCAGTGTCCCGTTTTCATACAATTGTCATTTGGCCACACAATCATATTTTAATCGTTTGTTGAGCACATCACATCAACAACATCTTTTTTGTTGATCAGTCTTCTGTTGTTCTCTTCGTTGTTCATTCATACATTCATTCGTTCATCATCATCATCATCATCATTTTCATCATTCATTTGTGAATTCATTTCACTTTTTCATCTAAACATACTCATACACACAGAAAATTTCATTCAATCAAAAAATTCATTCAAAAAAAAAACGTTTGAAAAAAAGGGAGACTTTCATATCAAACGGATACCAGTGTTCAATTATGACTTCTACCATTGTATCAACTACAATTTTTGGTGCCTTCATCGTTCTATACGTTTCGATTATTGCAAAAGTTCATGGACAATCGGTCAACTTTACAGATTGTGGTATGTTGGTTGGTTACGTTGTTTATGTGCGATCTAGTCTACTTTGTTGTCTTCCCTTCGTTCACGGATTCTCATAATCACGATCACGATTATCGATTACTACTTTTATCAATAACACAATGTTCATAATTTTGTAGGAAACTCCCAGTAACCAATAATCTTATTTCATTAGAACATTCTTTCCGATTCTAATATTATTATAATTGATCTCAATCTTTTATTATTTCTTCTTTTTTCCCTCTCATTCTCCCCGTCAATGTAGGCGATGGTAATGTTAAGGATGTGCGTATATTTCCATGTATGAATAATAATGATACAAGTAATAATAATGGTGGACCGTGTGTCATCAAACTCGGAACGAATGTGTCCGTTGAAGCCGACTTTGTTGCACGTAAGTTTCAATTTAAGTTTTTGATGATGTTAGATAATTAATTAATCAAAATGGGTGTTTGTGGTCTTTTGGATTTTCCACTAAGTGAATAGAAAGAGACCTTTCATCCCAATACGAACGGAAATGTCTTTCATCCATTTCTAAGCATATATATATGAACATTTCATTTGCTCTTTATATTACGTTTGCCACATGCCACACATCTTACGACATCAATCGACTTGGAGGTAATTACACCTCGAATGGTGGTGATGTTCCATTCTTGACACACAATCATCCATACACAGGTCGAGGTCGACGTTTTTCTCCATCAACCAAAAAAACACATACACACAATTTTCCCACCATTTTAGGTAATTAAATCGTGTTCCTTAAGCTCCTTAAGAGTTTGTGCGTAATTCAAGTTGACGACACTACATACACACACACACGATTAGATATGGTAGAGTGAAAAAGAGTGGGATTGAGAGATACATTGAATTTTAACGATCGTATGGTTCGGTGGTCAACACACAATGGTGGGAGAATATGGTCCGAGAGATTGAGCCATCTTTACAGCACTCACACAAACATTCAAACGCACAGACACACACACACGCACAGGTAAAACATCTGTTTGTCAACTTGTTATTTATTATTATTAATAATGGATATCATCTAAATAATGTTTAACTCGATTCGAATTGTATATCTTTAGTTCAACTTTTGATTTTTTTACACTACCATTATATTTATTGAATAGCATTGAATACAAACAAGTTGTATGAAGTAATCAAGGGTGTCATCAGGGGACGTGAGATGCCGTTTCCCGAACAACGTGCCGATCCATGTAATTCTGGTAATATACTTCCATCGTGTCCAATCAAGAAAGGAGAAAGGTATCAATTCAAAGCATGGTTTGAAGTGAAACCATTTATCCACCGGTTCGTACGCAATCAATAAATGGGAAATCATTTATCTAATAAAAATTTCAGATTTCTATCAAAGTTAAATATAGTTTAACTGATCCAGCCGGTCAAAAGGTGGCATGCGTTCAGGTGGCAGCCAAGATCATCGATCCAAATTCAAAAACCAATCAACGAGCTCGTAATCGTTCAAAAACGACAAAGAATAAAACAAATAAGTCTAAACATTAGAACATCTTTGCGAATCGGAATTTTCTACCATTCGTTCCCAATTGTTTGTATCATAGAATTCCAAAATCAACAATTAGAACAAGATATCTTGTTCTACATTTAAAAATCATGTAATATACTTGCATATCAAATGATCGTTGTCATGTTATCTCATCTAACCAAATCATCATACAATAAAAATTTTGTTTCGTTCGAATGAACGCTGATGTTAACGACACCTAGTGCAATAAAAAATGAAATAACTGACTAGTTAATTCACTAGATCACTAGATGGCGTAAATCTCAGTCCATGCTCTTTATGATCCGTAGCTCCACGTGTTTTGGTCATTTTGATGCTTGTCTTTTACTAAATTTAATTGCAAATACAACTTTACTTTGCTCTACATCACGATGAGTGTCAAGAAAAAGGTTCGTGTCAGCCGTAATCGGAAGAAAGCATGGCGTAAACATACCGATATAAAAGAGATTGAAGATTTTTTGGAATCAAAACAATTTGAAGAACGTGTTGGGTAAGAATATCTTCCTTTTTCTTGATATTAAATTTCTTATCGTAAATTAGAATTACTCATTCGGAAGCCGCAAATGATGATTTGTTCATGATTGAAAAGTTTGGTGATGATAAAGTTTATCAAGAAAAGTTGAAAAACGCTCAATCAAAACTGTTTCCCGTAGTCGGTGAATCAAAGTTAAGAAACATTTCATCGAGTTTAAAGTTGTATGATAAACTTAATCCAGCTTCAAATGTTCCAGCATTGCTATCAAGAAAACAGAATTCAGATAAGCGTAAAACTATTTACAATGACGATTCAAAGTTAGAAAAATATTGGAACGATCATAAAGAAGCAATTGAAAATGGTAAACAGTTGAAGGAAAGTAGAAAACAAGAGGCGATAGATCCAAACAAAACGGTTGAATATTATGATTTGTGGAACGATAATAATAACAATAATGAATCAAACGAAGCTGAAGGTGTCGACCATGATTTTATTCCACCAAAACCTGTAATTAGAGTACCAGAACATCTTCGCCAAAAACCATCACTGTTACCTGCTGTTGAAGTCCCATTAGGTGGACAATCATATAATCCTGATCAAGAACAACATCGTGATCTATTGGTGGATGCTGCCAACACAGAAGCTCAAAAGATAGCTGAAGAGCAATTCTGGATTAAAAAGGTAGAAAAATATTATGTTTCAAAAGAGGATGCACCAAATGAGCAAACATGGATTCAAGAAATGTCTCAAGGACTCGGTCTTTTTGAACATGAAAATTCCGATGATAATAAAACTGAAATCGTAACTGACCCAAATGAAGAATTTGTTCAGTTCACCAAATTGGTGCGGAATGAGAAAAAGACCAAACAACAACGTCGACGAGAGTTGCGAGAAAAGATGGTTCGCCGCAAAAAGGCTGAAGAGAAGGCGTTGAGAATCAAAGAGAATGAAGTCTACCGATTGAAGACAATCAAACGACAGTTGGATGAACATGAAGAACGAATTCGACAACGTGCAAATATTCGTGCTGAACGGCATATTGCGTCAATGTATAAACCGAAAAAATTGAGTCGTCATCGATTCGTTGAAACTGACCTTCCACTTAATCTACCAAACGAATTGCCCGATTCATTGCGTAAAGTTAAGGTTGAAGGAAGCTTATTGGAAGAACGGTTCAAAAGTTTACAAAAGCGTAACATTATTGAGACACGCGTTCCCCAAACTATTAAACGAAAATTTAAATTGAAGAAAGAGGTTAAACGTCGCCATCGTGATGATAAATAATCATTTCATATTTGTTATTTGGCAAAATTTTAATTTCCGTTCTGTTTACTATATAAATCATCTGTATCCTATTGTATTTTGTATTAAATTTATAAGAATTTCAGTATTTGTTTGATCTCGGAATGAAAATCTGTATCCATGGGTGTACCCAATTGGAATGCCATTTCGATCCTGGATGATATTTGTACTGTGGAAATAGTCGCACGAATCAGCTGCTTATGATGAAAATCCTTGATTTATTTGTTTACATGCGTTAGTGTTTGGTGTGATTCATTTCATCACTTTCGGTTTTATTCTTCAAGCACATTTTATTTTTATTATATATATTATTGTGTATTATACGAAAACTCTCGATGGAAATTAAAATTATTCATTTATTCTTGGTGTAAATACGGTTGTCGGCAAACAAAGCAATGCATTTTGATGGATTCAAAAAGTTTTGGATATATTTCCAAGTCTGTGATTTCTAAAACTGGTAAGTTGTAGTTTCTATTTGTTTGAAATTTTACTCTTTTAACTAATTTGTCAACCTATCACTGTCAACCATTTCAAAGAACTAATCTATTCAAGTTTAAGTCGTGTAGATATCTTATTTTACTAATTCTTTTAACGTCATTCATTCTTAACTACATATACTCAAAACAATTTTTACAAGTGCATTTGTAGCTTTTTCCAATATTTCTCTATAATAATTTTAATGTCCATCTGTTCGATCGATTGCAGTTTGATGGCACCCATGGTAACTTGTCATTACATATCGCACCCCCCATTCAGATAGAGGAAACGACTCCTGTTCAGTCTAATTGTCGTTTGACTCTCACTTGTACACTTTTCTTAATGGTATAATTTCATTATTCACGCAAGCCATATTTTTTTGTCTTAGTTGAATATCGATTGATTAGAATGTCACGTTGGAAAAAAAAACTGCACGAACGTTGAATTGTTCTGCATTTTGTGTCCCGCGTTTTTTCCTCTGTCAGTAAAAAAAAATGATTGGCATTTAGCCAAACATACGCATTAAAGGTTTACGCGTCTTTCTGTATTCGATCTATCCTTTGTTTAGAATATATTCAATGCCGAACATTTCGTAAAACTAAACAATCTTGAGAAAATGAGCCCAACTATTCTTTGCTATTTCTTTTTTGTTTGTTTATTCGCATACACTTCACCCCCTATTTCTCATCCTATGAAAATGTGCTACGGTCGACCTTTGCCAACAAAGTGTATATATACATCAAAGCAGATGTGATTGGAGGGGAAAACCGCGCGAATCTACATAAACCAAATGGGTGGCATGTGTCGAGTGATCTACGATCTTGCTACAATCGACTATGGTCGAATGTTGGGTTCGTTCGTTCGTTCTAATTCGATTAGAATGTTTAGAAGCTAAACCATATTTGCACACACACACACACACAAAACAAATCTGAAACCAAGAGATCATGCATAAACTTACGTATACATTTAGTTTACATTGACCATTTCCCTTCTCGAATGGTTTCATTCATTTTCTCAATCATCAAACTACTAATTGTTCATTTCGTCCACTCGCCGTCATCACCGCCAATTGAATATTTTTTATAAAATGTTCTGGTATGTTTCTACCAAACGAAACTCAGATTCTTTTCTTTTTTGTTTTATTATTTACTTACCGAATTATTCCTATTATAATCACAGCTTTGATTGATTTTCTTATGTTATGTTATACCACACTATTTGTGTATGTGCGCCCTCTACTCAACTTGACAATTTTCCTTCAAAATAATCTATTCATGATTGTGCTAAATCAGCTTTCTCCTATCTTCTACTATAGTTTAGTTGTTCGACGAACGTTCATTGAGTTGCCTTTCAGAATTAATTAGTTCAGTAAGGCAGTTTGCTTGTTTCATACGTTTATTCGCTTTTAGCTTGTTTGTTTCGTCGTATATTGTCATATACAAGCCAATGTTCCCCTGTGGTTCAAACGGATGCGTCTCAATCCTTTTTTTCGCACTGTGACTTGTCTCGTGTTGTGGCGCATTCATTCATTGCGAATCGAATTGAATTCACATGAATACATTGGGCAGTGACGTTTCGTTGTTCACTGCATAGTATAGTTTCGGTTTGATCATCATCAGTTGACAACAACTTCTACATCTTTATTTATTGCATTATAACATTTATCACCTTGTAAATAGTGTATCGTCGTTGAAACACACTATTAGCTCATTCATGTTTATATCTTCCTTTTTGAGTTCAGGAGTATTCTTGTATTTTATTATACCGATTCCTCTATAATTTATTAGCCATTTCTTTTCCTTTTTGGTATGGAATTTTTATGAGTTTTTTTTATATTCTACTTATTAAGCTTTAGGCCGATGATTGAAATGATTACATCATTGTTCATATTGTCTTTGTGTGCGTGTGTCGACACCTAATTTCAAGACGGAAAGATTTTGGGCTTGGTTCTGTGCCATACATTCTCTACTGTTCGATTAAGATCTAATTTGTGATTATTATGAGAATGGAATACAATTTTGTGCTAAATTACAATCATTAGTTTGAATCATTCTTACTGAAACAAGTCCCAAAGGAGTGTGCAAACGTGAAGTGTGGAGTTGTCAATTCAAAACGTGATCTATTATTGATGGCTCAATTTGTTAGTTTGAAATAAAACAATAATGTTTTCATTTTCTTATTTTAGCATCTATAGATATATTTGAATTTTCCGTTAGGATGAGTTGAACCCTATTTCTGACACCTCTATTTATCTCTTTGTCAAATCGTTTTGATTTCAGTTTAAAATCTATATTTTATCTAAATTGATTTTTTATACATTCCATTCATACATATAGTCAAATTGTTTTGAAGTGAGAAAAATCGATTGCAATAAATCTAATCTTGATTAAGTGATGGTGGTGTGGGAATTATATAGAATCTTGTGAAAATGTTTATTCGTCTTTTCATTTTTTCTTCCTTTCAAATCAAGAATAATGATTTTTAAATTGTTTTCCAAATTTTTATATTGATTTTTTATTTTATTTGTCATTTCAGATGTAATGTGATATCTCATCTGCAATCAATTCCTATTTATTCGAAGAATCGTTTATTAACACATTTTGTTTATACGAAATGACGAAATGAGAGAAGACCAAAATTATAAAATGATCATTAGCTGACCATTAGACTCGAAGAAATATAATCAAATAATCACAAGTGCAAATTATTACACTCAGAGGCAATAACTACTCATTGAAGTATATATTTCATTATTATTATCGAATGCTTTAAAAGAAGGCCACAAAAAGATGAGTGTCATATGGAAGCGATTACAACGTGTCAATAAACGGGCGTCAAAGTATCGTATCCTATTCGAGTTACAAGAATTGATGGTCGAGGGTACAACACAATGGTATGTGATTAGATTGTATAAATCGGTTATTGGATAAATTCAACTAAATTAACTTTTCCTTCTTTTCCTCTACTTACTCAATTTAGGCAACCAAACAAATTAACGGTGGTATTGTCGAGACGACGACGACGAGTTGGCTCACAACCGATGAGTTGGGAACCGACCCTTCGAAATCCATACCGTGGTTTGGTTGTTTGGTCATTGCCGGAAATTCTGGATATTGACGTTACGCTATATCGTGGAATGCGTTCCAGCCGATACGAGGACAAAGAATGGACTATCTCGATTGAAGATATTGGTTCAAATGGAAAGCCGCGTCGTATTGCAAGCAAGAATATCAATATTAGTGCACATGTCGATGAACAATTTGCTACTCCATCGCGGCAAGAATTTTTCAAGTTTCAATTGAATCTAACATCGAAAAAAGTTCAAGAAGCTTACATCACATTTATGATGGCAACACAATTCTTAAAGGAAGGAAAGGCAACGTATGTTATATATTAATTTGATGATGATAGTTATGGAATTATAATGTTAACAATTTTTTTTGTTTATTTTAATTTTGTAGCGATTATGACATGGAAAGTCTTACCAGTATGATGAGTATCAATGCAACGGATGGCGTACAAAATTTAGATGATGAAGATGATGTTGAGATTGCCGATCATTCAGCTGAGACGTCGGCGCAGATCTTTGAATTAGCAAATAAGTTTTCAGAATTGTTACAATCGAACGATGTCGATCCTAAAGATGAAGAAAAGAAAGAGGAAGAGGAGAAGAAGGCAAAAATCAATTCGATCAATGAATCAAAAGGTATCGTGACTTTTCTTTCCGTTCTCTTTTCTTTATGTGCTTCCGTACTTTTTACTATTAATTCACGTGACTTTGGCAAGCCTGCGACAGCTTGGCTAACTTGTCCATTCACATTAATTTGCACTTTATTGATTGGCCGAACGAGAGATCCTTTCTTTTCTTTTTTTTTTTTTTTTGGTTCCAATTTGTTACACTTTTGGACACCACCGAGACAACGACGGTTGACCATTAATTGAAAACGTAGGAATGTGAATGTAAACACTCGCCATACTCCTCATTTCTTTTTGGTTATGGTTCGTTCAATTCGTTGGTTACATGTTCAGAACAATCCTAACATCGTCACTAATTCCTTTCCTTAAGCCAAACAAAAAAAAAGTAGATATAAAAAGAAACTTATTTCCTTTTCTTATTTTCTGAATAATTGAACATGTTTTGATATTTAATTATTAATCATTCTAGTAAGGAGTCACATGAAACATTGTTTTTTCCCTTTCAATTTATACGTACCTATCCCATCTATCAGGAGAGTAATTTCCGTCCACCAAAAAATCTCGCTGACACAAACTCTTAACCTTACGTAATTATTCTCTGCTCTCCTTTATAGAATGTTATATATTATTTCTACACTATCATTAGTCATCATAGTGGACCGTGTTTTAAAGTTTTACTTTCATTCTTTCATCTATTGTATTTTGTTTTTCGTTTCCGCACTAATGGCTTCAAGACTTGAAAACTAAAAATTGCCTTTTGTACCTATCCACACCAAATTGTGTCCAAACAATATGGACCGGACATACTTTATTTTTAAATTTTTTTGTTTCATATACTTTTTTGTGCTAATATAATCATGTTGGTCGTCAACATACCACCAACTAATGTTATCCAAGCCTCTCTTCCGTTGAGCTATAAGAGAATTATGGTTTGGCCATAGAACACACTCGGCTCCATGGCTTTTCATGGCTTTGACTTTATTAGATTAAATGCGATATTTGATGTTGCTAAAATAGCCATCATCACTATAACAAGCAACGAATGAAAAGCCGAGCATCCCTTCAATTTTACCGCCGACATAAATTTCGTATTCTATCGATGTGATATCTCCCCTAATATCGTATCGTATTTTTCCTCACTACGATTCTATTAATACGAATTCAACGGTCGTTATTCGGTTATGTGTCTCCTCTTGTCGATACTCTACTTCGTTTTTTTATTTGCTGTTACAAATTTGCAACATCAGTACATATATTTCTCATAATAATTAATTATTATTCCAAATACACACACAAGCACATATTGACCATTCGTTCATATGGTTCCATATGGTCATTGAATCGATCGATCCAAATTTATATATTAGTGTTCAGTTTGACGTTCGTGTGATTGTGATCAATTGAAATTCTTATCCCCAAAGTGATCATGTGTAGACGAAGGATCCATCGATTGTAATTTGTCCAATTCTTATGTATGTGCCCATCATATATCATTATGGTGGTCTTGACTCAATGAGGTGTGTTCGGTTGTCGTGCTCAATTGACCAATTTTTTAATTAAATACTTATATTCACATGACAGGCTATTAATTTAGTTGACGCTACAATTTTTTTTTTGTTAGTATATTATATGAAATTATTCCCTGGTCAGTTTATTCATCCATTTTTCTTTTGTTTCACATCTGTGTGTATGAGTGTGTCCATCGGCTACTAACCAATTTTTGTTTTTGATGTATTAATTAGATGAGACCGTCTATGGTTTAATTTGAATTGCAAATAATGCAATTGTGGTTATTCGTGCATCCCAATGGACCATCGTGGAAAGATTGGATGATGGAATGAAAAAAGAGATAGCAAGTTTAAACTAAACTCGTGATTCCCATGACACATTCCACGAGACCTTAACGTTTTCAAATGTTGCGTGTCTATCGAACATTTACCTTTTTTTTCAGTCACCATAATGTTTCAGTAATTAATGTTGGCTGAACTTTGAAAATGAACATTCACTGACAATGTTGCTCATAGTGCATCGACATTATCATTATTTATTTTGTGCCGTCTATAATCATTCCATTTTAGAGCATTTCCATTCTTGTGGTTGTAGCAATGCATATGCGGGATAAAACATTCCATTCGGAAACTAAATCCCATTCTCATGGCGTCTGTCTCCCAAGACTTCATCATTCTGCAAATAGACGTTTGCCTTGTGGCTTACCGTTTTGGTTAAACTGTCGTAGCATTTTTTTTTTCGGTCCGGCTGCATCCAAAAGTGGGGGGCAATGAGAGAGAGAGAGAGAGAGAAATAGTATCGCAAACTTTCGTTCATGAAAGAGGTTCACTTTCTCTTCCCGATTCTTTTCGATGCATTATATAACGTACGTGTCGATTGAGCGTGCGCCACCAGAAACACCAGAAAACACTTTGACACTGAGTACGGGTGCAGACTGAATTTAAATGGCCACTTTATTAGCCTAAAGAAGTCAGTCACGCCGAGAATCGTGAACCGGGAACATACATTCACGAAACACACACACACACTCACATTCACTCATTCATTCATTCATTCGTGCTTATATTTTTTCAATGATATAATGAATTAATTCACGCACCCGTAACAACCAAGAACTTTCACTAATAAAAACTTAACCTTTTATTCATTCATTCATTCATTTTACAAACAGTTGAATACGAACTTGAAAACTCTAACAATTTGGACACCAATAACCTCGAATCGAAACATTCGAACACATCAACATCTCCAACGAAATTGATTCCCAATGGTATGTTCGGCTAGACGAAACAATTCTGATTTTTGTACTCTCTTTTCTCTATTGTATACTTATTTTAATGTTACTTTTGCCCCTTTCTATCACTTTAACGCTCTGCTTTTGGTTTTTTCAAATAGGAACAATTGCCAATTTAATTCCGAACCTTGAAACTAGTCGAAAAAACGACCGAACGGAACCGAATCGGACGGCAGCATCAAGTTTAGAGAACGGCGTGACTCATTTGCTCCACACGGACAAAGCGAAGCCAGTGGAATCGTCGTCGTCGTCCTCGGTGACGTCGATCGTTCCAAAATCGACCGCCTCGAATAATAAGCCGTCAAGTAATAAATTGTCAGAAGTGACGTCCGACGAGAACGATCGTAAATTGAGTAAAAAAACAACACCATCATCATCATCGAACCCACAATCATTAGTTGAAGAACGCCATAATAATCATCATAATCATCATCATCATCATTCAAATATAAACCGCACCGACAATCATCACACTAATCATCAAACAGAATTGAATCGCCTACAGCGGTAAGTAACGTTCTATTACATTTCATTTGACATGGAATTCTTGTTTTGCATTTTAACATTATTGACAAACATACAACATTTGCACGTCGATCGTATAAATATATACTCTTGATTATCTCGTTAAGGCTAACCAGCTTGATTTGTTCCAAAACGAGATGTTTCACAATCTATATTGTGGAATAAATTTATTTTACACATCAGGAAGCATGCATGAATAGAATAAGAGCTAGATATTTATTCAAAAGACGTGATAATATTCCGGCGATAACCGTTATGTAACCGTGTAATTTGGCTGTGTTGAAAGAATTCAAATTTTGTCTATTGTGTTGTGTTGTGTTGCATTTCGCTGAAGTGCACCATGTTCCTACATGAACCAGATGATAACAATGGGAAATGTCATGTCATTGCAATCGTACCATAAGATATGACACATGTCCAATTATTGTAGAGGCTCGATGACCAATGAATGTCTGATTTTTTCTTTCATTTACTTTCAATGGTCTGGTAAATATCATTGTGTGGCTCCATAATAAGGCAGATCCAATTTATTCTGGCACCGAACACAACCTTCCTCTATTGCCAACATTACCATCTTGAACCTATTTCCTCTATCTAATTAGTTTGCACTAGATTGGTTCCATTTTCCCGATTGTGTTTTGTGCTCCGATCACTTAATCACGAATACTTACCTCTATATATCGCATTCTTATTTAATACTTATTATTTTTCTCATTTCTACCAAGATACATTGGTAAGGAACGAATTTATTTATTTTATAATGGTACACATTTTGAATAGGTTAGATATGATTATCTTTCTCCTCTCTTCATTATCTTAAACTATGTTTCCCAAATGTTTCGGTTGAAACCTCATTTTAATATTATCTCTTGAGTTTGGATAATTAATTATTTTTAGTTATATTTTATCAATGCAATACCATTAGACAAACCTGACACGAACAGTTAGTTTTAGACGTTGATGGACCCATACCGGGGAGTCTATAATTGAATTTAACTTTGTACTTGGCAAGAAATTGTGGATTTTTTTTGCCTTTTTCTTCTTCTCACTTTTCATCGAGCATCATTTCCCCATCGTTGCCCGAATCCCGATGTCACAATGGGACTTGATTTGCTAACTAGCAAATAATGTGCCCAATTTGTGAATCCAATTCGCATCTCGTATACGTGTTCTCCATTTTTTTTGTTGTTGTCTGTGTGCCAAAATAAATGTCGGTTCAATCAAAATTTGGAGAGTAAAGTTCCTAACATGAAAGGAAAGTTGTCTTTCTCTTTTCCTGGTTAATTTAGTTTTGATTCTAGCATCGTTTTTTTTGTGTGTGTCGCAGTCTTTCATTCCCTCGATGGGAATCGACACATCTGCATTCAATAAGAAAACCTCAATTGAGGTAAAAACGAACCAATTTCAATGGTTGGACAAACCATAAAATGAATGGAAAAGGTTCAATGAATGAATATTTGAAAGATGGAGAAACGTTTATTCATTATTCTTTATGTTCAACTATTATTGGAAATGTTTTTCCGTTTTCTTTCTAATTAAAGTTTCCTTTTGCTAATGGTACAGTTATAGAGTATACCTAAGATAGGTTTTGACAGTATCTCAGACCAGATAAATAGAAAGTGGACATTGCTTGCTGAATTTGATAGCCGTCATCATAAAAAGAAAAGGACCAAAATTGGTTATTCGAGCGTTCCAATTGTAAATTGAATTTCAGCGTCAATTCAATACTTTTCACTTCATGGTTTAGTTTTGGTTTAAATTTTCTGGTTCATTTCTTTTTCACAAAAAGACAATATTGACTCTACCGTCAACCAGCTTGATTGATGTTTCTGGTTTTTGCCAACATTTCTCATTAATCAACCAGATTCGTCCTTTAAAATGGTCATCCTCTCTATTTTATTTTACTATTAGTATTATATATATACTTTCTTAAATTCTCCATCTCTTATTTCTATTATTTTTTGTTTGTTATACAGAGTTGGAAAGAATCGTGCTGAATCAACAATTTCCGACAATTTGATCCAAGACGAAGTAGAACTACGAGACGTGAACAACGTTGACGACCAGATGCCCGTCTATTCAACAGCGGAAGAATTACTGAATTGGTGTCGGCAAGTGACCAACGGCTATCATGGAGTCAAGATTACCAACATGACGACCTCGTGGCGCAATGGAATGGCATTCTGTGCCATCATCCATCATCATCGTCCCGAATTGATTGATTTCGATTCATTGAAACCATCGGACGTGATCGGAAACTGTTCCAAAGCATTCGAAGCGGCATTCAGTTTAGGAATTCCCAAAATTATCGAAGCAAATGATATGTTGGCATTGACAATACCGGATCGACTTTCGGTGATGACCTATCTATATCAGTTGAAATCGTATTTTGCCGGCCAATCTACCAATAATATGATCGAATCAAATGCTAACAATCGTCTTAATAATCGTTATCGATATTATCAAGAAGTGGAAGAAGAAACTGAAGATGAACAACAACAACAACAAAATCATACGGATGACGTAAAGACCAGATGTATGAATCTATTCAACTGTTTAGAAGAATTGGATAATGCCGCCTTCATGCATCGGCAGAATAGTAATAATTTAAGTGAATCAGAAACTAACTTTAATATTCAACGTGACGAATTGAAATACATTGAAAACCAGCGGAATAATAATCAAAATTTATCGCTGATTGAACGTTCGCGAAATCTTACGAATCAGCTTTCGGCACGAACTCGAAACAATAATAGCGATGATGTGAAATTGATGACACGTAAGCAATTGATGAATCCATTTGATTCTGATTCCGATGAAGAGATTGAATTGATTGCTAAATATGATACCAAATGTAAGTATACATTGTTGAGAGAAAAAGTAAGAATGGAAATTATGCAAATGTTGGCAAAGAACATGGTAAGAATACATTTTCTTAACGTGTTCATTATGCTATGTTCAAACACTATTAAGTTTCAACGGGAGTTAGTAAGAAAAGAGATGTAATGTGAGAAGTTCATTTTTTTATTCATCTTTGTTACTCAATTTCTCGTTACAGCAAATTATTCCGGGGCAAGTACGCCGTCGGTTTCAAGTACAGATTCTGACGAACAACTAAAACCAAAGTCTGGCAAACAACCACGTGAACCAATCCGTAAGCCGTTACAATTTGCCAATTCGAGAAACCGAAATCAAGGCTCATCGTTACCGACTTCATATTCAACCATTTCATTTCCTAACTACCGTTCACCATCATCATCGGTCATGAACAATTCAATGCACTCTGGTTTATCGAAATTGGCCGAACCAGTTGAGATTGCACCAGGCTTATTGGATCTATCATCAGTACGAGCATATCGGTTACAGCGAGCCTTTTCAGCGCCAACCTGCCACGGGTTGGCTGATTCATGTCGAAGAGTGCGTTCATTCTTTTTACTTTCAATACTTACTATTATTATAATTCTATTTTTTTCCTTTTTAAAGCAGAAACCAGAACGAGAAGAAGAATTACGCGAACGTGCTCGTCAATTACTGGAAAGTGTTCGACGAGAACGTTCGACAGCATTGAATGGAGCATCCGATACAGTATCGAAAGATAATGAAACTCATATCAATACAGCTAAAATTCGGGTAAATATTAGTCATATTAGATATCCATTATTATATTTGTGTTCCTTCATTTTTCAGGATCAAGATGAACGGCAACGAATTTTAAGAGAACGGGCTCGAAAATTGATAGCCGATGCCAAACAAGGTATCATCAATGGATCTTCATTAGATTCACCTATTTCGGCTAGTGCCAGCAGTTGTGCCACCAATTCCAGTGGAAACACACCAATGATGAGTCCATCAATGGAAATGTCACCACAAACCAATCAGAGTCAAAGCAAAGATGGATTATCATTAAGTGATGTTTCAACAATCAATGAAAGATTTCAGAACAAATCCGATTTTGATAAAACGAAATCGACCGAAACCAATAGTTCAAGACCAAATTCAGCCAATAATTCAAGCAAGTCAAAGATTTTTGAATACAATTTCTATCAATTTAAGCAACAGCTCAATAGTAATAGTGGTATGTTGTGAAAATTGTACAATTTCATTTTTACTAAATCTTTAACAATTTTAGAAATTAATGGAAATGAAAACCATTGGCAAAGTGAAAGCAATGCTAACAATCGAATTGAATCAAAAAATTCAAATTCTCATTCAAAGAAACAAGTTTCAACTAACCACGAATATTCCAATTATCCTGGTATTAATTTTGATGATTTCTATTATATTCTATTACAATTGGAATATTAATTTCAGATTCATTTGAAACGATTCAAGAGGAAATTGATTTTGTTGAAAAAGAACAAAAACAGAATGATTTTGAAGCAGCAATACTTGAAAAACGACTTCGTAAAATAATGGAAATTGGTTTGAACTTTTTCATAAAAATAATTTTTATATTTATTAATCGTCTTTTCGTCCGCTAGGTGGCAACAAACGTTTGGAAGAGAAATTAATTCAAAATTGGTTCGTTTTGGTCAATCAACGTAATGCATTGATTCGACGACAGATGAGGCTTAACATTCTGTAAGTTGAATCCTTTTTGTCATTTGTTGTTAGATTCTAGAATAGAAGCTAAATTTGTAGGTTCATTTTTATTATTCGTGCGATTCTACATTGATTGCCTTTGCCAATGTTGGTAATCTTTGACTTTTCTCCCCTCTTTTCGACCCCAATTGTTTTTGGCAATTTGACCAAATCTGATTACCACTTTTTGATTTGAAAATAATTTTTTTTCTCAAAAAAAAATGGTCGACTTATTGTTATCGTTCGGCTCTTGTACACATTGGCGGTGAATTAATCGTCATCGTCAACTTTCTCGTTAAAGCCTCATAGTTATTGTCGATCCGATTATACCGAGTTCTCTCCCATTTTATGTTCCCCAATTGAATTTACTTCGGTTCATGACAATATCGAATCGCATTTCTCATTAATTCCCCACAATGGATCATAATCGGAATTATGACAACCGAAAGAATTCCAATAGAATTCTATTGTGTGATGCTTCCTTATACCGGGTGACCATATAAATTGTTTCCAATGGTTTTATTCTTAGATTTTTTTGTGGTTAATTCTAATCTTCTTTCCTAATTTCTCATACCAATTCCAATGGAAATCTGTTCCGTATTGGGTCCCAATCGTTTCCGGTTAACATTTTAAAGTTTTCATTCATTTGAGATATCATATATCGATCGATCGATCGAATTGAACAATCGATATACCGCCGACACATTCCTTGTTCACCTTCATCACCTAAAGGTTAAAGGTCGAACATTTATCTTGTCTTGCCTTGTTCAAAAATTTTTTATTTATTTAATAATGATAATACCTATATATATAACAAATATACATACATCGTACAATCTCAATGACCTTTTGTTTGTCGAGGGAGAGAGAGACCAACTGTCACTTCTCTGGTTTCGGTTTTTGTTTGAGGTGAGACTTAGCTTGTTTCTCTTCTTCACTTCAGGATCTTCTATTTGAAAGTGGCTTCGAACTTCAACCACCATTGTGAACCCCGAACAACTCTAATCCCGAACCATTAGACAATCATAATGATGACGCTCCCGACATGATAGATCAAAAAAAAAAGAACACACGAGTTTGACTCGTGTAATAAGAAGCAAAGCAAACACTAGTCTTCTGACTGTCTATTCTGTTTGTCTACCTTTCGTTCTTCATCTTCTTTTTAGTCTTGTGTGTATATGTGTGTCTATGTCTGATTGTAGTTTGGAAAATATCAAATTTAATTCGAAAGAGAACTATATGGATGGCACAAACATTTGGCAAATATTGACTCGTGCCGTCTGCCTCAGTCCGTTTCTCTCTATCTTTTTTTCTTTCACTCTCTTCCACTTGACACTGATCGGTCTTGATCTGGTCTCGTACCTTTTGTCCAAACTTACATTACTTTCCAATTAATGATTCGTTCATCGTTCTCTTGCTTGCTCTCTCCTACAACATCTAATCTTAGTAAAGAGAAGTGAACTTTATTTTCTGCTTTTATTTATTTGTATTTCTTTCCTTACGAAGATGGAAAATTCTTTTTTGTTTCTTTCCATTTTGTTATCTTCATGTTGTTCCATGTTGCATCTTCAATTTATCATCATTCTCTTTCCCTTAGTTTTTTTACGATTATATTTTATCTCCATTGAACCATATGTTCCGAACACATATGATGGTTGTTTGATCCATTTTTGTGGATTTATAAATATATTTATATAAATATAACCCGATTCATTTCACACAAGCATACATTTACAGTATAGTCTTTGATCTCAAACGATAATGATGATGATGATGATGATGACGGCGACGAAGAAGAGTCAAGCCGATTGATTCTCTAACATTCACAAATCGACTTATGATTCCGATCCTTCTTTCTCTTCTTTGATTCCACTCTTTCTTCCATCTTTCCTACCAAAATATCAAAGTGATTGTTTGATTGATTCGACAATTAAACATCACACCAGCATCAAAGTGTTTAAATCGGATCACATTTAACGATTGATTGTTTCCACTACTTTTTTTCGTTATATTTGTTTTATTATTTTAAATCATATATTTATAAAATAATGAGACACTGCGAATTTAAGCTAATTATTATTATTATATCAAGGAAGCAGTTAACTCTTTATTTGAAGGGAAAAAATCTATCAGGTATTCTTTGGTGCGCACACGTAAACGTAACGCGAGAACAAGAGCGGCGTTCTTTGCGTCTTCTCTCTTTTTTGGTCGTTTTGCCAAACACCTTGAATTCGTTCAATTCACCGAATTTGAGAGAGAGAGAGAGAGAGAGAGAGAGAGAGAGAGAGAGAGAGAGAGAGAGAGAGAGAGAGAGAGAGAGAGAAGACTAGAGATGGATGTGTTTAACAGTCGGGGGTGTTATATCGCCGCCGACTGTGTCTTGTATGCATTTTGCCCGACAATATCGAGCGAAATGAACACTTGTGCGCTCACAGGTTTCTTCTTCTTCTCTCGGACACCTGGTCCACCAATGTTCGACTTGTTTGACTTTTCTCACTTCTTTTTTTTTATATTTAAAACCTGCGATGTGATGAGAAAGGTCTCGTTCTGTTCAATGTTCTATGTTCAAGTCGGCTTCGTTCAATCGACCAGGACAGGACAGGACAGACCTGGACTTGGTCGCATTTGCCAGACTGCATTGCGCCGATAACTGCCCGAAGGCATACCGAACATACCCCACTGGACGTATTTTATGTTCACATTCGAATCGTTCCTTCTCACGTGTTTCTTCATTACTTTTGCCCTTTTTCTTCTCTCGCTCTCTACCAAACGAACGAACGAACGAACGAATAGTTCGGCTTGGAAGGAGAGAAAGATAAATAACTCGAATATTTTTGAACAATCTCCCATTGATTCGGTTGTGTTTTGCATCCTTCTTTCTTTCTCTCTCCCTCTCCTTCCATCTTACTACCTTTTCCTATGGTTCTTATTGGTGTCCATATTTTAATAATCATTGTATAATAATGGTACAAGACATTTCACCAGCAGCAGGTTGTCGATCTTTTTCTTCTTCTTCTTCTTCTTATTTTTATTATATGATATGATCGTCAACCATACTCTCGAAGGACACAATGGAAGTCCATCTTTTATCTATCAGTGAGAGTTTGCCTCATTTCAATCCTTTCATCTCAGTAATATGAAATGGAAATGTCTATCTCGTTTATTATTTATTATCGTCCATATTCCCATTGATTCAGGCTATTATTATTATTATCGTCATGTTATTTACAATCTTTTGTAATGAATGTTTATCGCATTGGTCAAACCAAAGTGTGTTTTGTTCATTCGTTTTTACCAAGTGTTCGTCGTCTTCGTCGTTCGATAGTTGAAGATTCTTTCATTTTCTTGTTTCATTTCGCTTTGCCATGTTTGATTGATTAATTAATAATAATCAACAAAATGATCGGTTCGATTTTAGACGATGATGCTCAATTTGATCATCTCATTCTTAAAAGTCGTTTTTATATTAGTTTGTTGAATTGGATCACGCAACTTTTTACATTGTTAATTGGCATTCTTTTGCGTTCTCCATTATTATGGTCGTCCGATCGATATCTCATGAATCTCAATGATCGATTAGATCGCTCTTTCTTGTACTTGTTTCGCTGTTTTCCAATCAATTTGTCACTTTCGCTCCTTTCTCCGAGAGGCCTAGCTCGAGATAACAATTTGTCCTTTCATGTCCAACATGTAACGATCAAATTTCACCTGTTTTTCCAGATTTTTATCTTCTTTATTTGACTATATTTCGATTCATTGAATTGAAATTTATATTGATTGAAGCAGCGAGTGATACACACAAGTGCCGACCAAAATTTACAGTGTCAAGGTGTATGACCTCCTCTGGTGAGGTCAAACCACACTGGGTCCTCATTCACGTTCGAAAGACAATTTGTTTTTTTTCTCGCTCGACGTGTCATTCACAACGATACAATTAATAACCATTTCGGTTTTCTTCTTTTCTATGTGAGACCACAATTGGACACTAATGGTTACCATTAAAACATTATTAATCATTTGGATAAGACAATCGTTTCAGAACAAGTGTTTGCATGGACCATTGTCAATTCTTAGCTTGGTCCTTACGTATGTTTGCGTTCACTTCTCTTTTTGATATATACAAAAATTGTATTCAACTCAAAATAGCAAACAAATTTTTTATTTTGTTTGATTGATAATTGGCTTAATCGTTTTGCTGTCGGTCGCTTCCATTCATTCAACTCGGTCTAATACATTCAAACGATGTGTCCGTTCTCTTTCATTTCGTCAATGGTCGACCAGAGAAGACAGAGAGAGAGAAAAAGATCTTCACCTACACCTCAATTTTGATTGGGAAACGAGAGACCAACGTTTGACTGGCGCTTCCAACATTTGTAATTGGATTTTAATTTCCATATGACATATGTCCATTAATTATTGGAGACCATTTGAATCATTTCTCCACAAATGTTCGATTGGATTATATATCGAAAACAATCTTTGACTATCTTCAGTCTTGTTACGCATTCTTACGATTCTTGGCATTTTATCTATCATCCATCGTTTGATCATAATTTCTCCTTCTACATGTTCTTCTTCTTCTTCTTCCAATGGTTCATTGGTTCATTCATTTTCTTCTCACTCGATTCACTCTAAGATGATTATTGTCGCTTTGATTCGATTATGTCAGCCACTAATTACTCACTCATATTCGCCCACCTATTGACCTTTAAAAAAAGATTGCGAGCCCGGTTGACCTTCTTTGTTCCATTCGTCTCCTTTTTTTTATTTAATACATTCGGTTACTCATCTCTTGCTCACTTTTTCTTATCCCGGGACCATAGGTTTGTCCCATTTCATAATTTATATGTTCTCGGGCCCACAATGAACAAGATCTTCTTTTATTTGTGCTCTCATTGTGTATGTGAATCACATTGTAATCGGGTCCCAATGACAATTGATCTTTTCTCTCTCTCTCTCTCTCTCTCTCTCTCTCTCTCTCTCTCTCTCTCACTCACTCACTCACTCTTCTTTCATCTCCTCCCTCACTTCTTGGTCGTATTTAATGCGACAAATAGATGGTCACCTTTGACCACTCTTTCGGCAATGATCTCTAGTCTCCCTTTTATTATTATTGTCAATGATTGTCTCAATTAGTCTTTTGAACGGTGACGGGATGATATTTGACCACACACCGATCGCGTTACGACAACACCAGGACCTGTACATCTTGTAAATTCTTGGCATAGTTCTATGCAACATACAATCTTGTATACCTGCGTATATTGCGTGCCACGTTTCTACTTCACCCTCGGTATTTGAACTATTTAATGCGATTCGTCGAATGATGAGTCGAGAGAGAGTCTTGTCCTGTCCATTCGTATTTAATTGGATCTATCAATTGCGATGGCGATCAAACGTTTCATCTCCTTGGCGCCCACACAATTGTTAATGGTCGCACAATTTAACGAACTTTTTTTTGCTCATCTCAAATCATCAATTGGACTCTCAATGACAATTACATGTACTCTTTTTTTTACTTTCGGGTAATTTCCTTTCGGATTTGATCGATGTCGACTCTATAACATCATCATGTGTATATATCAACGTGTGTGTGTGTGTATCGACCAAATGGCCAATAATATAATCGAATGTATTATTTCTCTTTTTTTTTCTTTCATGATTTTATGCTTCAAATTATTATGCGCCATTGTTCGATTCGGGGTTTTCTTCACCTTACACGCGCGCACACCCATTTTTGTTGTGTAGTAATGTTACCGAAAATCTACGCTACTTTACTGGTCTACGGGCCTTGTGTGGTCCTCTCTTTGGACCTGATTAACACATTCAGTCTTAACCGAAACACGCCGACACATAAAGTGATCAACGAAGCAAAAATATTACAATTTTATTCAAATAAAAAAAATTGGTAATTTTTTTGCTACGCTCGCTCGCTCGACACACATGGTCGATTGAGTTTGTGGTGATCCTCTCGCTTTGAATCGGTCCTGAGCCTAGGTCTCGTGTTTGTTGTGTTGTGCGTCCACACATCATCGTTGTGTCGGTCGAATTACACGCTGACTGATTGGATTTACTTCTTTATCAATGTGCTGACCCCTGACCCCTTATACTCGTCCATGTTGTATATATGTATACTGGTGACACTTTTTTCCTATATTTTTTCATAAATATTTTGACCATTGTTTGAACACTACCACTTTATGTTCAATGGATCTTTCATTTCAGTTTCGTTTCATACAACACCACATTGGTGGTCTCATATATGTATAGGTTTCCACAATTACCTTACAATCAACTTTAGAATTGAATACAACGAATAAGGATTAACATGTGAGACGTGTCACTGATTGAAACATGCAATGTTCCTATAGTTCTCCTTGGTTTTCCACCAACACAATAGATTTTTTTCTCGATTCTGTTGTGTGTATGTGTCGATCAAACAAACTCAAATAGTTACACACTTTGACAATTATTACATTTTTTTTGTCTAATTTCTGATTGTCTTTTTGTTCAACGGTCAAGCCTATAGTTGGTTCCGTTGCAATTATTCGGTGCATTTAACCGTACCAAAATCGAATTTTGCACCCTTTGGTGGAAATTAAACTATTCGTCCACCACCAAGAATGTAAGAGAGTGGAACCACGAAATCATTTGAAGGGCCTTGTGGAACCTTTCGACTGAAACTTAATTGACTCACACACATGTTCTCACATTGCTCGTTTGCGTCGTCACGGTGGTCCACCATGTTGTTCTCGGTCTCGAAAATGTGGGCCAATTTTCACATTGTGACCCAGGTACCTTACTCTCTCTGTCTCGTTCTCTCCTTGGCCCTAGGACTCTGTGTGTGTTCCATTACATTCATATACTCTATATGTGATGGCTACGATCTCTTATTTTATTTCTTTTCTTTATTATTTTTATTGACATCGATGACCCTCTATTTCATTCTTTTGGCCTTCTCGTCAAGCAGATGAATGACAACTTTCAATTGAGAAGAGATTGGGACACTTATACTCGCGCACGCACGCCTTCGTCATCTATGACAGGCATCGATTTCCATATTGGGACCCAAAACGACAACAACATTTGGAACATTGTGTGTGGCCCATTGGAACCCAACTTGTTGTCATTCACTAATTTCAATTAACCACTCCATTCTTTTGTATGTCCAGTAGCCACGAACTCTTGATTTGTTGACTGTCATCAAGCAATGATGACCATTCGTGACCTTCTTTCCTCTCATTGAAGTATATATCATCAAAGGTCACTTCTTTCTGTCAAAATACATTGACTGTCACACGACTCTTTCTTCTTCTTCTTTTTCGTCTTCTTCCTCATCCTCCTCCTCCATTTCTTATTGAAACCATTTACGTTGAACAAATCAACTTGTCTGGTTGCACACACACAGTTCTGCTCACGTTCAATGTTTCGATATCAATTTGGCTGGCGCCATTTGGTCATCATTTTAACATGACTTGCTTCTGTGTGTGTTGGCTTTGTATATGTTGGTTTATACGGGGGAAGCCAATTTAGATGATCAAATCTAGGATTTTTTTTTTTTTTCTTCTCTTGATTGTTGTTGTTGTCTTCGTCATTTCGTTCATACGTTTTGTCGTACTCGTGTGTGTGTTTTTTGTTTGCAAGAGAACTCTTTTCAGACTACTTTGATAACTCTCCAACTTCTCCACTTGAGCACTACTACTTAGTGAAGTAAAATAAGAAAACAAATTTACTTTTTCCCATCCAATCGTTCGGTTTTATGATCGAAAAGTGTGCGTTTCAATCAACGATGGCGCCGCCGCCATCGTCGCCGTCTTTGCCGCCAATCCTTGTTTTTCTTGTCGGTTTTTTACCTGTTGTGTTTCAGGTAAGAGTCTCTTTCTCTCACTATCCATTGGCTTGATTGTTTTGGTTCGATTGTAACCATTTTAGATTTTTTATCACCACCACACACCACCAGTTTAAAGGCTTGCTTGCTCAATTTAATTGATTGTGTCTGAAATCAATGACGAAAAAAAATACACACACAAAACCGATGGTTCCATTTACACGATTGACGGCGGTGGCGGCAATGGTCTCAATCGGTCTTTCTTTCTGCTTTCTTTTCTTACTTTTCATTCGGCGTTAATATACTTTGTGACTATGGGCACTTAGCTTTGGCAATTGGTTCCATTGCTAAAAGCCCATCTCCAATGTTTGTTTGTCCGTTCGTTGATGATCATCATTCGATAAGAGAGGATGCTGGCGACCACAAGTCGTCGACGACGACGAAGATGACGATGACTTTTTATTCTATTTCGTCGTCATCGTCGTCGTCGTGTCATTTACCAATCGACGACAGACCATTTTATTGTCCATAGACTTGACTGAATGATTGTGTAGATTTTTTGTTTTTGTTTTTAAGATTCGGCAAACATCTAACATGATCTAGGTGAATTATTTTCAAACAATTGTTCATTTGTCAGCATTCAGATATGCGAATCAATTTTTAATTTTTTGGTTGTTTATTACTTTCATTGAGGTTATTACTAACCTTTAATTTATCCATATGTATTGATTCGAGATTTATGAATATTTCGTATCTATTTGCTTTATTGGTTGTCTTATAAATGTATCCGTAAATTGCTGCCAAAATTTAATTTATTTACTTCGCAATTGAAGATCGCACTTTAGGACTTGTCGCAATCTCTTCTCTACCACTCTTCTTCTTCTTTTAGTCAAACAGTCAAACACGTTTTAATGTCTCACTTAGTTGAATTGCCCATTTGTCAATTAAGTTCAATTGCCTATCCCCCTCCTTCTCCTCTCGTTCACTTCTTTTTCTTCTTAACGATCTTTGCTTCAAATTTTAAAGATTTATTATGATTTTATCCGAGAAAAAAAGGAAACTAAAATTATTATCCAATTTTCTTTTCATTGAACAGTGCAAAAGAAGAGGACATGAATCGACGTTACGAGGAATTGAATCAAGAATTACGAACATTGGTCTCTATCGATGGTAAGTCACATTTGTTTTCGTTTTTTTATTTATTTTATTGTTGACCTACGATTTCATGCTCTTGCATATATCGCTTTAGGCGCAATTAATATTTACTGTTTAATACCGTTTGGTTTTCGTTTCAAAATTAACTTTATGACCGATTCACACTGAAATTCGGCAAATCAATTCGATTAATGTCGTATTTGGATAACAATTCCATTCCAGATGGATGGTCCTACTCTTCTTTATCTTCTTCTTTTTTTCGAGAGAGACCATTTTGATATATTCACTTCTCATTGTGTTGAATTCTTTTGTAATCGAATATGATTATTATTCGCTAATTTGTGTATTGTGTATTGCTGCTCACATTGTGCCCGCAAGCACGTTTGAATGTCGAGAGAAAAATGGATGACATTTGTCAAGTGCACTTTTGCCAAGGGACCAGAGATTCTCTCTCTCTCTCTCTCTCTCTCTCTCTCTCTCTCTCTCTTTCGCCGGTGTTCACGTTCTCGTATCGAATTTCATCCATAGAGCTTAATTATTTCAACTTGACATTATTTGATGAGAGATGTATTAGTGTGTGTGTGTGTGTGTGTGTGCGAGTGTGTCCAATAATGTATCTAGTGTTTGGTGCTTGTATGTCGTTCCATTATTACCGTTCACCCTGTGTTCCTGTTCGTGTTCCTGATTACGGATTTATTGACTCTCTCTCCCTCTCTTTCTCTCCATTCTCTAACGGACCGGGCCACCACAATCGGGAACAATCACTCTATAATAAAAAAAAAGAGTACCAAAAATGGTGAAAGAGAGTGGAAAAGTTCTCTCGTGTTTTTAGTGGGAGCCATTTTCCGGTTCCATTCGTCGCGCATCTGCCATCTCTCACCAAATAGTCAACTTGTCTTGTCAACTTGCATCTATCTTCTTCTCTCCCACTCGATTGCATGTGGATGGCAGTCATCCCTCGTGGCATTCGTGGTGGCCACTATCTCGACGAACACCGCCAACCATTCACCCACTCCCTGGATACACTTTGGGTGCTTCATTTTTAATTTCACTTCTTGGAGCATTTTGGTCTCTCTTTGATAAGCGGCTTAGCATAACGAGCTTTCTCTTCTTTGCTCCTCTCTCATTTCCCCCCATCTATCTCTCTCTCTTCAATTCAAGAGTCCCCACCATATATACCCAATGAGCAAGTAAGCCATTTGAGCATAGTTTTGCTAGCCTAATAATACCCTAATATGTCTTCAATTTGGGTTTCTGCCCGGTTCTCTCTCTCTCTCTCTCTCTCTCTCTCTCTCTCCCACTTTGGTCGATTCTTTGGTCGGGTAAACTGGCAACATTTCCAATGAATATTTGAACGAAAGAAAATGGAAGACGGAAAATGTCTATTATTTGGGATGTTATATGTTCCATTGGGAACTCACATAGTTTCTACGGTGCCGACAATCGATTGTTTTGCTGTTCTCCTCAATTCTCCTATCTATTCAGACATTGTGTGTGTGTTGGCGCATAATTGTTATTTACTCGACTTTGTGTGTAAGCACAAGTCGAGTGTACTTGTGAGCCAGTTTCGGTTTAATTTGTGTGTGCGTCAGCCCAACTGTATCCAAACAGTAGTGTACAAGTGTATGTATGTATATACAATACGAGAATGGGTGGAGTCGGAACCAGCAAACCAGTCAGGATTAGTCCCTTCAAAATGATGCTTGTTTGCTTCGGTTTCCATTGTATCCAAGAGTATAACGGGAGAATGAACTAAAACGAATGTCGGCTCGCCGATTGTTGTTGTTGTCGGACCCGGTTGCTTCTTTCCATCTCCTCACAATCCACTAATGAATTGTTTCACTCAAAGAACATCACAACGTTCCGTTCCATTCGGAATTTGTTGTTGTAGTTGTTGTTGTTGTTGAATAGTATGTGTACATGTTCTGGTTTGCCATCGATTTTCTTTTGATAGTTGCCTGCTGATGCTGATGCCATCGTTGCTGAATGCAATTAATTATGGAATAAGCTTAGTAATGGAAGTGATGGAGACTATTTCCATTTCCATTCATTTCTAGTTCCATTATTTCCGGCCTCTCTATCGCACACCCGCACACATTCACTCAGCACACCAAATTAGTTTCTATCGTCGATCTTTCTTGATCAAATACTGAATTTACTATTCTTTCTTCTTATTATTATAAAAGTTCTGCAACCAAAATATATAGGTCGATTCATTTGTTCTCAAGGTTTATATAATAATTGAATTTTAAATTTCACTATTGTCGATGGAATTTTCTATATTCAATTTTATTTCATTTGATGATCGATATTTACATCTTATGTTGGTCAATTTGTTTTTCTATTTCCCGGAATCAATTACAGGATGTTTTCTTCAGCTTTCTTCTTCTTCTAGTGCTTGCCTTGCCTCTCCCCTCCCCATTAATTATGTCATCTTGCTCTCTTTCTGGGCAATAGTACAAAGATGGGAGGGGGTGACAATGATTGCCCAACTAATGACCAGGAGACCATTTATCACCTTGGTAATGGGAGACTCGATTCGCGCGAGCCAAAAGATTTGTTCAACCTTAAACTAACAACAACTAATCGCACCGTATATGTCAGTGTAAAGTTTATTAATTGGCTTGTCACGTTTGCCTTGTCAACCTGAATGTATCTACGTTGTGTACAACACTTTGGATCACAACTTCGCCCCGTTCTCTTCATCGACCAATATTATGTATATATATATATATAAAAACAACACTATGAAAAAAGACAAGGATAAAAAGGTCGATTGTTCTTTCATGATGGTCACTATGGCCTGTTATTCGATCGAATATACACGCAAACACACGCGAATCGATCAATGTGTATGTGTGTGTGTGTATGCATCACATCCTAAGATGTGGAGATGGACGTGAAGAGAGAGTATCTCCCCTGTTGAGATACTCGTTGATCAAAGGGGCATCCTATCCTAATGTTGTCCAAATGAATGTTTCCTATAGTGAGTGAACTTTGAAACGAAGACGAATCACTGCACTGATATTAATGGGCTTGTTTTATATATATTTTGCCGGGTAGGAGAGAAAGAGAGATTGGTGGACATGGCAATATAATTTATTACGTCACCGTTCAAAATGTTCAAAGTATCTTAATTAATTATGGAGACACATACGAAACAGGTCCTTTACCATTGAACATTGGGAAAAATATTGATGTTCTCATGTATTTATATATATATGCGATGCAATGTTGTTGCCTCCATTATGGCACATTACGGCACGCCGCATCTTGTATCCTCTCAATTCTCGTTCTTCATCATGCCTCGTAATTATGTCCGCCACCAACCCTCGGTTGTTGAACACAAAAATGATTGATAATCATTCAAGTCTTGATGCATCATCATTCGGTCGTCAACTTGTATCTTGGTCATCTATTTGGTAGGCCAATCAATGTTGACCAATGTCCTCTCTTTCTCTCTTTCTCAATTGAGCCTACGTTTCGCACTCTTAATGTTCGCCCCCCTCTCAGTTGTTCCTTATTCCATTTTCATCCGTGATGATCGATTTGTTCATTGGTTCTAAATGACGGAGCCAGAATTGAAAGATGTCTAGATTGAAGTGTATCATCGTCTTCCTCCTCTTCACCATCATATCTTTACTCAAAGATGTCTCAATGATTTGTAGCAATATTTTTGTTTTTGCTTATGGCCTATTCTCAACCAACCAGTTCATCGGCGATCATTACTATTTCGCACGCTGATTTTCCGCTTTCAAATCATATCTTTCATCACATTTGATGAGCATTCAATGCATGAAACGAACAGTACTTGCAATTGTGCCACTTATTGGTTTATTATTACATTTTTAATATATATCAAAAGAATATCGGACAAGAATGTAGAGTGGATCATAATGAATCATCAATTCCTGGGGGGTTCTCCATTGTAACTCCATTCTCTCTTCAGAATTTTGCAATGCACTTGTTCAAACAATGTCCAAATATATTCATTGTCAAATGATTGTCTATCTATTATTATCAGTTCTTATTTTTTAACCACAAATGGAACATACATGCATGCATACACTTTCACATACGCACTTGACATCAATTCGATGATGACAGATGTGGAATTGAGATCAAGTGTTCTCCTTCCCGCCGCCCTCTATTGTGGTAATGGTTGACACCTGGCTCGCTATATTCTCGTCCACTCCCCTACAATAAATGGATCTGGTTCGGTATTGCATCCAAATGACGGCGAACATTTAGGTCTTCAACGATCGAAATGTTAGTTTTTTTTCACTTTTATCGAATCGTAGAGCACATTTCCATGCCATACTTTCTTCTTACTTATTCTTTCATTATCAGAAATAGAATTCTTTTCTTCATTCGCATTGCCATTAAAGAATTAAGTCGAGAAGAGGATTTAAGTGTTTGTCAGGAATGGAAGGATACATTTGGTTTTTGAGAAAACATTTCTCCCGTTATTTCTGCTTTTCGTCGTTCTCTCTCTTTCAGTCTCTCTCCTTTCTTCTATTTCTCTCATTTAAAGTGCTTTTAATCAGATTACACGCAGACAGAATGAGAATCGAGAACGAGATTCCCCCTATACCTCCTTCCGAACTTGTAAACATCCCTCAATCTATGAACCATTTTCTATTGTTTTTTTTTAATTTAATGAAAGCTTGTTTATGTGGATGAATTTGCCACCAAATGTTGATGATAATAATGATTGTGATTGAAGATAGAAAAAGGAAGAGAAATAGAAAGAGAGAACATTATACGCGAAAAAACCTTTCAAATGTGTATGTGTGTGTGTGTATATATATAAATGTAGTATCGAAGTCTATCACACCGAAAAGGACACACACAATCCATCATCGAGTCCAGGCACGTAGATTCGGGCGTCATCATCATATAGAGTCAGATTGGGCTGAACAATTGGCAAATAATGGTTCTCCTGTATGGTTAGAGTGAATGAATGAACTCTCAGATTGGTCCACTATTGCCATTTCATTGCGCAATTGGTGTCCTTTTGACATTTGCCCATCATTTTTGACACGATGGGTTCAATTCGCTATCTTTTTTCTCTTAATATTTATGATTAATTTAAGACGATCTCTCTTCCCTCTTTTTTTATTATTTATTGCCATTTATATTCTCATTTGTCGGAGTTTGTCTTCTTCTCTATTATTTACGTTATATACCACACGTTTCTTCATCTCTCTTCCAAATGTTATCTTTATTTACGTTGTTTTTTCCTCCACAATCTGGAACAAAATTCACACCATTCGCGTGATACACTATTTTGAAAACTTATTGTTTTATATATATAATGTGGGCGAAAACCTTTAAAAGTTCAATAGTGTGTGTGTGTGTGGATATATGAACAACAACAAGAAGCTTATCGTTCAAAACAATTTTCCTATAAACTTTAACATGATTCTGTTCCAGAGAAAATTAAGCGGATGGAATGAATGTTCCAAATCTATGGTATCGGATGACCATAAAAAGAACAAGGAAGGAAAATGGTTTGATTCTTCTTTGACAATCAAATAATCTATGCTGTTTATATGTACCCCAACATTGTGGTCGTTTGATATTATTCCATAAATAGTTGTTCGTTCGCTCGTTCGTTCGTTCATTCGTTCGCATTCTGGTTTCATTGTCATCAGCATCTTAATGTCTTATCTTCTTAGCCTAATATGATTAAGACCTTATCCCCCTTTTCTTTTCGGTTCGTCCTTTAGTTTGCGACCGCACTCTTTCTTCATTCTTTTGCTCTTGTTTGTCGTTGACATTGATGTCATGATGGAAAAGACAGATGCAACACCAGAATTTATTAAAGTTGAGTGGTCGATTTTGTTTTTTAAGATTTAACATCCATTCATAGTGTAAATGTTGGCAAAATAGAAGAAGAATTATTATTTCCATTTAAAATGAAATTCACAATCTATCACACATTTCGCAACAAGGTTGAAATGGAATGAGATCTATTTTATTCGAATCATTTTTAGATAAGTCCTATTGCCAAGGACGTGACCTTTTAAGAATCTATTTTTATTTTATATTTAAGTTTAGTATAATTGTCAAGTTAGATTGTTATACTTTCATTCGTTTGACAATTAATTCATTTCCTCTTTTTATTTCTTTTCCTTTCTTTTCGTTATCCATCGCCAATACAATTAATCACTATTATATCAATGAAATTTTCATTTCACACAATATTACATCATCATTGTCGGTTTATTGTTTAGGGGAGACGAATGAAATAAAGAAAAAAATTAAACTTTAGGCTACTATACTTCTTTGGTGCTGTTGACCGATGGCTGAACCAGGGCAACACATTCATTTAGGAGTTAATCCTTGGGCGGAGGTGTTGTATTGCTTGCCATTGTTTTTTCCTACCTCAATTCATTTCAATCGATTGCAATCTTGCCATTTTGGTGGAGCATGTGTTTTGCTCCCTTGTTCTCTCGAACGATGTTGATCAATTCCAACTGTTCAAATCGAATGGAACCATTCACCACCACCACCACCAAACACATACACAAACACCATGACAGGCGAGACGCCATGTTAATTATCGACACCTTTACCTTTTGAATTCTTCACTCATCATCATGTTCCCGGTAATGGATGATGATGATGATGACGACGATCGGCACCGATCGATGATGATCTATCAGTTCGATCAAATTAGAGCGATTCATTCATAGATTTTTATTTATGAATTGTACATACTCAATGCATCTTTTCTTTCTTTCTTTTATTCAAAACAGATTCGATCAAAACCAATGCACAACGTTTGAGGAGAAGACGTTACTTGAAAACCTTGTACAGATCGTTGACAAACGCGATGAATTGGTTCGACATTTGGACAACGAGGAGAAAGCGTACGTATTCCAAATTTATTGTCCACTTATTATATTGGTGTATATATAACAATCATCAATCAATCAATCAATCAACCAACCAATCAGTGGGGTGGTTGCACAAGTGTGAAAACTAACTTGCAATCTCTTCACCTCACCCTCATCATAGCTCATCATCGAGCTCTGATCGATTAGATGTCGATCGACATATATATATATTCATAACAATAGAAAATTTGATCAGAATTGATTAGGTTCAGTGTTTGCTTGTGTTGTATTCTTCATCTCAATTGGCGTTGGCGTCCATTCTATGCGTGCCAATCTTTTATGTTTTTGTTTTGTATGCCACCCAATCATAGATTCTCTTGCCTTGATGATTCTATGACTCGATTCAATGGCCATTTGATTAGACCTAGAACTCATCGAACATTTCTTGTTTATAAAATGTGGGCGAATTATGATGTATGTTGATGACAGGAGGAAAAACAAGAGACCAATTATTGTGAATGTGCAAATGGATGAGAGAACTCTGTGAGACTTTTGGTTGTTCGATGGGGCTCATATTTTCTTGGTTTCATATTTCTCGTGTCGTTGTTGTTGTTTTTGTTGTTGAAACCAAACCTCTCTGTCTGTCTACTACCATTTATTGGTTTTCGCCTTTTCGTCATCTTCATATGATTGTGATCCGATTTATGTTGTCCAATGTTTATGTTTTCTTTGCCAATACCACCCTGTCGTGGTCTTATTCGTCATCGTTTTCTTTCCATGTTCGTAATCTCTTTGTCCTTCCATTCGTCACATAGTTTGGTCGAAACATGTGTCGCATATATCGGAACCAACATTGATGATGTTGATGATGGCGATGATTTGGCCATCAAAGACTAAACGTTTTTCGTGAAGACACAAAGAACGAATGTGTGAGAGGGAGAAAGAACGAATGAACGAACGAAACAAAACTTAAATCTTTTCAATGGTTTGAGGTATATTTAGTTATTTTGATTTATTAAGTGTTCCAAACGTTTCTAAATGTTTACATCTATGTGGTGTTGGTGCATGTGTTCTATAATGAACGACCCAAAAAACAAGCTTATTTGCATAAATCGGAGTCTGTTTATGACACATTTCGACATTTTTGTTCCCTAGTCGCACACTTTCATTCGTTCTGAATGTAGAATTTATGGCAACCGAAATGAAAGTTGACTCAAAGTCAGTCAATTTTAAGAAAAAAATTCTTGTGACACCCGGTAGCTTTGTACTCGACAGATCAACAGTTAACCTAATCAATCTGTCAACGAGTCTCTCTCTCTCTCTCACACACTTTATTGGAATGTGTCTTCCATTGTTATTGTCGTTATCCTCCGTCATCATCAATCGGAAGTTTTTTCCATTTCGACATTAGTTTTTTCCTTTCGTTACTTAAATCTATTCATGGTTCGCACCCAGTTTGCGATAATGATGATGATGAAGCTTTTCATCATCATTTGACGATGCCGAGATTGTGGGCGAATTTCAACTTCTCAATTTTTGATCTAGCTTACTAAAATATGTATGAATTCGGTGCTCGTTCATTTGTTTGCTCGCGCTCGCGCAACGCACTACAACAACAACAAACGCAAAAAAAAGGAGTTCATTTTATGGACGATAATAAATCCAACGAGCCAGTTCAGTAAATTCACTCGCTTACTTACTCACTTTGAACATCTCGTTTAGAGTGGGACCATCAACGAGACATCATCGGATAACCCTTTACCCAAATGCTATGTCCTTTTGTGTTTGCTATACTTTATTGCCTTGAATCATTCGTTCGTTCGTTCGTTCATTTCGTTTCATACTCTCCCCTATGGCCAACTGCTTCTGCATCGCTAAGTCTCCCTATTTATTACCTTACCGTTTTTTTTGCCGAACGAACACCTTGAACATTTTCCTTCTTTTTTGTGGACGAAGACGTTTCAACGTTTTCTTTCTCTCTCTACATCCAACTACACTTAGTGAAAACCTATTGCCTGACCTTTTACCTTAAAGTGTCTGGGCTTCGGAAAAAAATGGAAGGTATATGCTGAAGAGAGGTGTATATGAGCGAGTGAAGGAGAGATCGTAAATTATCACACCGAGTGTTGTTGCATTGAACATCAACTCTCTCCCTTTATATCTTCTTCACTATTCGATACTACACCATCATCATCAAAATGAAATAGTCTGTATCACACAGGAGAGAGAGAAAGGTGATGAGGCCACAAGTCGAATCAATTTGATTCGATTGATTCACTCTTCACACACACACACACAAGCTTGCCTCTTCCACTTGATTCGATATTGAAGTCCCTAAGATGACTTTGACCTTTACCAACACAATCATCAGTACCCTTTGTTGTTAATTTAACCTGTGGTGAGCAATTATCAAAACACGCGTACAATTTTCTAACTACTGTTGCTTCATTTCGATGCTCGATCATTTGGGAATCCATTTTGAGTTAAATGGGAGTCGTTTTGGTGATCATAAATTATCCATATGATTTCTTTCTCTCTCCTACTCTTATTTCACTATTTGAATCGAATCAATCGAATTGTTTGATTCGCCACTCCTTCTACACCAACTTAAAATCAGCCAAGGTGTCTTCCTAACCTTTTTTTTCTGATTTATATGATTGTTCATTTCCATTGTCTTCTGGTTTACCAATTCCATTAATTGAGCCATTTACCAACACTTGTTTTCGGTTGCTGTTGTTGGCAATGGGTTTCGCATCAACTTGCACATTGGTGATCATTTTAAGTTCGATAATAGATATTAATATTTGTTACCTGAACACAATGGATTCACACCAATAACTTATTTTATTTAGATTATTCAATTTCTGATCAATTGATATATTACATCAATTTGATCAATTTCAACGGTTTTGTTCCGTTTCAAGAGATTTGTTTCAGTTGCGACGATCCTTTCCAAACCTGTGTGTGTGCGTGTTGAATTGGCTTCACATTCAACAACACCAACAATCTGGTTTCATTGTAATTCAAAATGTATATTCGTCGGTTTGTGGGTGCGTGTGTATGTTTCACCATTTGTTCCATCAAACTGACCATATCGGTCAAACAACAATCGTGTTCAGATTGGTTAAAAGAGGGGGAAGAAAAGATCGAAACATGTATCGATCAATCGGCGATTATTATTATTATTCCGCTTGTGTTGGCATCGAGCCAAACCATTTTCCTCCCGTTCGTCTCTATCTATGGCAGTAGTGTTCAGTGCATTCAGTTCAATCTAATTATATTTGGGGATTAGCATTTCTGGATAATTAAATTCGCATTCGACTGTTTCGTTCAATACCTTTCTCGTTCTCTCTTTCTTTCTCTCTCTCCTTTCGTTTCAGCCTATTCGGTGAACTAGCCTCAAACTATAATCCAACATAATTGGACGTGCGCACGCCGCTGCCGCTGCCGTTTGAGATATTTTGGCCAATTTTGGGTGTATGTCTCGTCGTTCTGGTTGGCTCACGATAGCGAAATGGTTTCTTCTTTTGTCTAGATATGTGTGTGTGTGAGTGTGTGAGTGTTTACTCATATTCGGATCCATTCTCAGCAATCATCGGGACGGGGGCATCAATTGTTCCTCATTGCTAATTAGATATCTCTCATTTTTTGCTGTTGTTGTTGTTGTTGTTCGTTTGTTCTCTACCAACAACATTACCCATTGAGTAAACTTTGGACGGTTATTGGCAATTCGGGAACGTGTATGTCCAATTATTTTTGGCTAATGTCGATATATTTATTTATATATGTTGACCCGTTTGTGTCCCAAGTGAACAAATAGTTTAGTTTGTGTTTTATACGAAATGTATGGAATCATGAATGTCCGAAACATGTTCGTCCATAATGTGATGCTGATACGAATGGAATGTTCGATCCTGATGTGATGATCTTTACTGATCAATGAGTGATCATCATCGAATGATTAGTCGATTATACTTCAAATTGGAAATGACACCGATCGAGTCGATATTTCGACGAGTTCTTGACGAGGGAGAGAGAGAGACAACAAGTGTATCGTGCTTTATGAGTGAGTGAGTGAGGGCAATGGGAGCTGGAATGGGCGCACAAGCATACATTGAACATGGACATGGACACACATGTATACACAATACACATTCATATATATCATCAAGGCACAATGGCATTCCACTTATGTCGAACATGTCGAGATCAATCATTAGCAACGAATCAAAAGTCCTATGAGGGCATCCTTGTGATCTATACACAACTACACCAACTACTACTACTACAACAACTACAATCAGCACGCACCAACGAAAGGTGATCACTATGGATGATCGTTCTTCTTCTTCTTCATTCTGTGGCGCGAGCAACAAACGTTTTTCTAATGAGTGCGCCGTATGTCTTCACTGGTACATCTCAATCATATATATTTATTGTGGACCCGTTTGGTGTTGTTGCCGATACCAATGGAGACACCTTTGACCCGATCATCAAGATCGATCAAGATGACGAGCGAACGAGCATGGAAGAGAACCACGACTGTGGTCGATCCTTATGTCGATTGGTTGGTGGCATCCAATGAAGAAACGTTTTTTTTTTTGGTTGGTTTGCTTCACCATGCTGTGAGCTGATGCACCCGACTCTCTCTCTCTCTCTCTCTCTCTCTCTCTCTCTCTCTCTCTCTCTCTCTCTCTCTCTCTTTCTCGTTGCTGATGCGGCATGAAGATCAAAGGCTCTAAACTGCCTCATTCGCCATTGCTCCAATATCATTGTGGCCGCATCCAAATTAGCCATTGGCGCAATCTGTCAATGTCACAGCGATGAATTCAAATTGTTGATCACCTTCACCATCTTGCACACACACACACACACACACACACACTGCCGATGACTATCGAGACTCGTCTGTGTCTCTGAATACATAGGGAAAAAAGTATCTACTTATTCCTCTATACTTGTGTGTGTGTGTGTGTGTCATTATTGTACGATTTTCGGTGAATAATTAAATTATTTAATAATTGATTAGAAGTTGGGAGCGGGATTGATATTGAAATAAAAAAAGGAGAGAAAGAGAGAGATGCATCTATGCCGACGCCATCCCACTGTGTTGTTCGATTCAAAACGATCATTGAGGATGATGATGATGATCTACCATTGGATGGCATCGGTGGCAAATACCTGTCCAATTACTATTTTGGCGCGCTCAATTGCATTCGATGCAATATGGGGAATGAACGGGATCGATCGAAATGATCATCATTGTAACTATTTTATTTTTATTTTATTTATTTCATTGCCTAGTATCACATAAAAATCTATCGATCGATTATATCACCAATCTTTGAATCGTGTTGTTTCGTTATTATTATTATTATTTAGTATTCGGGAATCGACACAAACTATTTTTTTTGCTAACTTTTCTAATCCCAGACACAGTAATGCTCTTGCACTCTTCTTCTTCTTCTTGAATGTTTCTACCCTCCACATTAGGAGTCAAATCAAAAGCAATGTGCGCATCCTTGTCTATGTCTATGTGTGTGTGTGTGTGTGTGTCTTATTAACCATCATCATCATCAACCACTTGTGATCATTAATCTTTCCACCACTTGTGTCCTGTCTCGATGTTTTCGGAGCTTTCTTTTGAAAAGGATTTCCAAAAAAATATATACATTTCTATACGAAGACCTCCCTACTCTTGACTTCTTTTTTTCCCAATGGCAACCTCCCATAATAATCATTGAACTCTATACTCCAAACTCACGAACCTCGTTTGAATTTCATTTATATATATATAATTATTGATTAATCTAAATATTTTTACATGTTATTCACTTATCTTCCTATTTCTCATTATAGGATCGAAGAGGACGAATTGGTGGAGAATGCTACCCAAGGACCGTTACACTTGGGGGATGGACAAGACGATAAGAATTGTGTGATTCAATAGACTGCAATTGATATTAAACTTATTCACATTGAAGCATTTTTTCTCACTAGTCTTTGATTTGAGAATTTTGCATTTTTTTTCTTCATGTAAACATCATAAAACTTTGATATACCAATTATTGTAAACCTTTCTGTTCATTTGTGGCAATAATAAACATGTTTTTATAATAAAAAAAAAAAGATTGTATATATTCTCACTTTGGGTACATGTTTCAGTTGATGGAAGTTGAAAAAAAATTTAGTTAAAGTATAAAATGGCTTTCATTTGCCTTCGGGATAAAATCGGAACACGTTCTATTCTTTCATTCATTTTATTCCGTTTTATTTTTGCAGTGGCACGCGTCAATACACACCATTCACACCTTCACCATTCAAATAATGTGTGAAACATGATACAAACGATATATATTGACATCTCCGTTCATCGTACATATATGTGTATATAGCTAGTCATACACACGTAACTTTCCATTTGTTTAATTGAATGACATTTTTATTTAAATAGTATAAAATAAAAAGTGCACACGATCATCTCGTCTCGTTTCACACACACACACGCACTCAAAAGTGTATGCAATTTGTCTAAAGCAACTAATTCTGAATCGAAAGCTGATAACAAGCATCAACGTTGAACTAAAGGGATTCAAGTGATAAGAGCAGCAATGCGCCAACACGCAACCATCAGCAGTGGATGTTCCACAATAATCCATGGCACATGTCACAATTTCGGTACCAGAACGAAAGAACCAACAAGGATTAACCGTTCAACAATAACAACAATGACAATGACGTCTGAGGAGCCTTAGGACACGTGTATGTACCAGAAAATTTCCTAAATATATCTTTGATAATATTACTTGACCAATTAATTTGGTTGTGCAACCCACAACAACACCAGAAAAATATGGGCAATACCTGTTCATGTCTTCTGAATACTTTACTTTATTTTGAATAATAATAATGCATTGTACTGAACTTGGTTTTCACATCAATCCAATGTTGATGGACTTGTCTGTCTTGTTCACGTTTCGACACAAGAAGACGATAATCTCAATTGATGTCCCAACAACATTATGATGATTGACATGAACAGGTTCGTACTATTTTTTTTGTTGTACTTGCTTTCTTCTTCTGAGTTATTCGCTTGATTTATTCTTCACATTTATATAATATTTATATTTATTTGGTTCGTTTATCTCCTACAAATTATACATTAATAAGTTCAATAATTCATTCAATTGATCGGTCGGTCGATCGATCGATCGTGTTTCCTCATTTAGGATGATTGCCTATGTGTGTGTGAGTGTGTGATTGCCTATTGCACTTGAACCAATTGGTCACAAAAGATGAGAATAGATGAACAAATGAAACACGCGTCCAAAGATCAAATTACTCAATTCCAAATGATGCTTTCGACGTTCAAATGTACAACAAATGAACCAAAGTCTCCCGTTTCATTTGTTTGAGATCCATTTTTTTTTCTTTACATTTTATTTCTCATGGGAAATTTCCGTTTATATAAAACAGAATCATCGGAAAACATCGTTTAGCATGCTTAGAATAAACAATAACTTTTAAACAAGTGAAAGATAGATAGTTTAAAATCAATGTTCGACTTTTTTTCGTTAAAAAGTTGGACACACACACACACATATTGAGAGACTAGAGCGGCAATTTGTCTTAAGTTCTTGTATACAAGTGATAGTAAGAAGAGAGGACATCACTCTGACGACTCTAAATCGTTCTGGCGCGATAATCTTTACGCAAGCTAAGCTTCTTACCCAAACAACAATCTTCTTGTTCTTGAATCTCCCTCTCTTTCTCGCTTGCTTGCTTGCTCCGTTTCTTCAGTGTAGAATGGGAAGGCAATTACTTTATTAACACCTTGTTCGGCGTTTGGTTGTGTTGTTTGTTGTATGTTTAAATATCTATAAGCACTATCAGGTAATCAGCGAATTATGTTCCGCTTATTATCCCCCACTCGATTCGTAAAGACCACCAATACATATACGATACATCACTACACCATCATCATCATCATCATCAATGATGGGATCGTTCGAGACACAAACAAACAAAACACAAAATGCAAATCTAGGTGCCACACGCCAATCAGTCAATCAATAACCAAAAAGAAAAATAAAGTGAGGGGCTTGAATAAAATCGTAGGGTCCAATTGTCTTGCCATGAAAATGTTGAACTCAACCTCGGCTGGGTCTTTCTTTTTGGACAGCATCGATCATCTAGCGATCAGCATAAATTAGCATAAATATTGTCTTGTCTTCGTCTATTTTTCTATTTCTTTTTCGTTTCCCTCTCACTCTCAACCAAAGAGAGTGTAATCAAATCAAATTAGCCTAGTCTTATCTATAGTATAAACAATATTGACATTGTCATTGTCAATCGTCATCATCCATTTTTGTTTCCTTTCTCCATTCGATATGAAGATGTCGATCCACATGGATTGACATTCTCGGTGCCGACTCGGTGCCCTATTCCACACGATTGACAGCAATCGTTTGTTTGGCTCATTTTGTGAGTTGAGATATGGCAAATGGTATAATACATTTCCATTAAACATTGACACAACAACGGGACAGGTCAACATCATCATATGGGTCACATCTGGGCACGTTTTTGTGTTTTCGGGTTGTTGTTGTCTTCTCTCATTCTCATTGTTTACTTCTAATTAGCATTGCAATGATGCAATGTGAAAATGTGAAACATTGTCTCGATGTAATCGTACGAAAGATGGCAAATATGTTTAAGTATGAAACTAATTCATCGAAAAAGGACAAACATAAATCGAAATCATCGGATCACCACCGTTAATCCCTTCATTGCTCGCCACTACACTGACTAATTAGTCCAATTGAACGATCGTTTCGTAAAATTGCCATTCGAGCTGATGAGACTTTTTCTTCCTCTATTTGTTTTCCCTTTATCAGATCATCTCTCTGATGATCTGGTTTTTCCAATATTTATTCTATACCAGTATTGTTCATAGTTACTTTACCAACAGAAAATGATGAGAAGAACTAGAGATATTTGCGCACAAAGTTTTAATTATTTTTTCATTTGGACAAATCTCAAATTACCAAGCAACTGGTGCGAGCCTAATTAGATGTGTCGGAGAAGTGTGCTTGCACAATCTAATTTATATTTTCTTCTTCTTCTTCCACTTCCACTTTTTCTTCGTTTACCATCGTTTACGACAATCTTGAAATGTATCTGAAATGGGTCGCCTTTTTTTATGTTGTAAATCAGTGTTTTGAGAAGTAAGCAAAAGGTGGGGAAAATGTAATGGAATCGAAAATGGAAATGGATGTTCGTCTCATGTTTGTGTGTGGTCATCACTTTCGTCATTCACCACCAAGTTGTCCAAAATGTCCATCGATTTCACAAACTATTTCTTTTTTATTTTCTATCGGTTGACCAATTGATATGATTTTGTTCGTCGATCCAATCGTTCATTCCATTTTCCTGTCTCCTTTCATTTCATCTTGTTATGATGATGTTGTGGTGGTTTTGGCATCCCAAATAACCATAGTTTTAGCCACAATCTTTGCTCGTATCGTGTCATGACCAGTCGTCGAATTGCGTTGCATGCCGAAACATTCATTCGCCACAGGGTGCGCTGAAATGCCTTTAAAAAAACAAGCACACGAACGAAATGGACGATTGAACGATTGAACAGGAATGTGTGGATTCAGCTGGGTGAACCATAAAACAAACGACCAACCGACCTCACCGACCGACCGATCGAAAACTGTGCTAAATGATATCCCGCCATCGGATCACGAAAGGAGAGAGAGAGAGAGAGAGAGAGAGAGAGAGAGAGAGAGAGAGAGAGAGAGAGAGAGAGAGATGGCACAAAATGTCTTTAATTGAAGCATTCCACCACCGTTGAGATGTTGTTGCCATATTTCGTCGTCATTTAGACCCGAAGTCTGATATTTATGAGTTAACAACTTGTACCTCTATCTCTTTTTCCCCTCTTCATCTTCTTCCATTTTAGCAATAGTGTACGGTGGACAAACACTAAATTGTTAACTCTTTAATGGATCATTTACAAGAGGCAATCACAGTTAACCAAAGTTTAAATATGATATTCTGATCTAATCAAATTGTAATAATTTATCCAACTCATTATATTAATAATATTAGTAATTAGTACTCATTATTGGAATAATTACAATTCTCCATGTTCTGTTGAAATAGTTAAGCTTTAATCACAATTTCATTGTTTAAATGACATTTTAAACCGAAACGAATCACAAATTGCACAAGTCACAAACTACATGAGCCATAAACGAATGATGCGAAATACAAATCTTCTTATGAACGCTTGGATCGGCTTGTTCTCTTGCTCTCGCTCTCTCAATCGTGTGTTTATGCACCAATAAATTCAGCATGAAACCGATTTAACTGCATTCACCTTCATTGTGATGTGATCAACATATATTCTGATATGCAATGATACACACAAACACAATCTAGGGATTCATTTAGTTTCCCCATTTGGTGTCGGTAACAATGACAGAAGGTTTGGCAAGGATGGTGAGGGAGAAAGACAATACAATTCCAATTGATTTATAAGGTGTCCAACATGGCAAATTTTTCCCTTTTATTCTCAAGAGAACAAATACTTTTTTTGTAAATATCGATTTTCTTTGTTTAGGAATTGATTTTGTTCTTGAATTTAAGTTTTGTATCTAACCAAGTTTTGATTCAATTAGCTTAATTGACCAATTTTGAGATGGTAAACTCGCCACCCATTCAATTGATTCATAATATTAATTTGGGTTTTGCATCAATGCTCTTTTGGCTATTCTTTTTGTCCCGTTTCTTTTCATTATGGCTTTGAACGATTTTCATCAGTTGTAATGTTTGTTCAATGTTTGCCTGGTCTAATGCAAACATTTTTCGGACGAATATAAAAATGCTAAAATTCAATGAGGGAGAGAGAGAAAGAGGAAGAGAGGTGCAAGCCAACCAACAGTACTCTGAGGTTTGCCAGGTTTTGCCAAATCAATTATTTCCTTCTCGAGATACACACACACACACACACACACACACATTGAGTCTGCAATCTCGTTTCAAAGTGTGTCTGGTCTGAATAAATATTGACACAAGCATATAGTTTGAGCCAGTGTCGTTCATTGCGCGTTCATTCTGGTTTCTCAACATAAATGCTTTTTAATGTGCAAATTCGGGTACGAGACGAGAATCGAACGGTGAAGCAAAGTCACATCACACCACCATCACCACACTTTTAATGTCCCATTGAATTGAATCGCCAACATCGAACGAAGTGTGACAATTTGAGTTTGAGCACGTTTCACATCTCACAACATTTTCCATTTGAATGGAGAGGGCACACAAATTGAATGGAACAAGAGTGACTTTTCGACTCTCTTCGCCCCTCTCCCTCTACCCCTCCCCCTTCATTCCTCCCTCACATTCTGTGAATCAATTCGAAGAATCAATGAATTATGAAGTGTAGAATGTACCCAAACAAGGCAAGCCACAAGCAATATTTACATTTTAGAGTGAAAATGGAACATCATCGTCAAAATGGGGAAACGACGTTTTGACGATCGCGTGTTCGCCCACTAATTGAAAGATAATGTTCCAAACACACACACACACACACACACACACAAAAGAAAGGAATAATGTTCTTTCCCATTCTTTCGAATGTAAATATCGATCAAAACCGTGATTTTTTTTCGGGTGTTAATCTTTCAATGATGTGAAACACTTGGGACCCTACGGCTAGCCATCTGTATCTATAGAATATTGTTTGCCAATGCGTGATTTGATTTTTTTTTTTGATTGAATGTTTGTATATGAAAACTACACCAACACATTGGAAAACAAGATACCATTACACGGAGAAGATGATAGAGTGAGGTGTAATCGAGTAGTAGTAAGAAGTCATTCGACCAGGCTTACTAAGGTGCAGTTGTGATGTGTGTATGATTGTTTCAGTGTGTTTGTGTGACTCAGTATGAATGGCGATAAAGGTAGGAGAGATGGGTGAAGGAGAGGAAGAAGAAGAAGAAGACAAAATTGATGTGGACGAACGAATGAGAGAGAGAGAGAAAAGAGCGGAATGGAGGGAAGAGTGAACGCACAATTTAGCATCATCTCCCATCAAAGTCACACTAGCAATGAATGAAGAAGGAGACGAGAAGCAATACTAGTCAAGTCAGGTCTTTTCGATCATCGATGCCGTCGACGTCGTCGTCGTCTTCGTCTTCGTCGTCATCTTCGTGTTCATCATCTTTTCTTCTTCTTCATCATCATCAAACATCTATGATCATACATTACATTATGTTTACCCAATCTCTATCGACATTGAATTGACATTTTTTGATTTTTTATCAAAATTTGTTTTGAAAAATTGGTATATCTGAACTCGTGCGATAATAGAATTACTTGAACCTTAATTTGCGTGAAATCGATTCTCAATGGATTAATTCTACAACATTGTGCTAGTGTCACTTAATACCAATCGTACGATTGTGTGTGTGTGTGTGTGTGTGTGTGTGTGATTTTGCTGTTTGCAATCATTTTTGGACCACACACTTGTGAATGTCTTCGACCGTATCCGTATTGGTTGTCCTGGAACAATCTTTTTTATGCATTGATGCAAACGTGTGACGTGCACGTGTCCTCATTCTCTTTCATCTTCTTCTCTCATTCATTTTGGATCTCTTGATATGTTCCACCAGCATTAACATTTGTCACTTCATCCATTTTTCCGTGCTTTCCATTTTTTCCCCGATGAATGTTGTTTGCATGCTTGTCTCATTCTGAATGTGACTTAATCGTTTGTTTGTTTAAAATCTTTGTGTCATCCACTCATCATCATCATCATCATCAGGTTTAGATTGGAATGTTGAATTGGCAAGTACAACAAACGAATGATGATCATGTTAAACAACGTAAGTCTCGATTTTCATTCTTTTTTTTTATTAAAAATGTTTCTTCATTCCATATATGAATTTGTTTGGTTCAATGTCCACCAATGTGTGCCTTGACAATCTAGGCTCCGAACTTCAAAAGGGGTCAACCGAAACATACACATATTAGACATAAGATTTGACAGATTTCAAACTATTGCGACCCTTTTTAGTCTTTCATTCTATCTTTGGGACACAACACTCTTCAATCATTGGTTGGGTCTCAGTTTACCACACTTGAATAGGCAAAAACAATTGTCGAACAAATCAGTACTAGTAGTTTGGTGGTGGTGGTGGTGGTGGTGACCTGTCGCCACTTGAAGGTACCGGCATTTTGCAGCCTAATACTTTTCGTTTACCATATACAAATGAAAGGTGAAGAAAGGTGTCCACGTTTAAGTCGGCTTTTTTCTTTTTTTTTCTAGTTTATTTGTTAGCCGGCACATGACCTAGGATAGGTCCCACTTGAGTATCCAATTGCATTTGAATACGATCAAGTGAACGAAAAAAATATGAAAAATAAAATAAAAAGTCGCGCATCAATTGTTCGACTATGGTATTTCGGCAATTGGTGGTGGTGGTGAATTGTGTAAATTGTTTTCATTTTCACGATTTATCTTATAATTGCTATCCAACTAGTCAACCATCTAGACATGCAATCAACCAACTAGTCAGTCAGTCAGTCAGTCATTCAGTCAGTTGGTCGTTTCATATCAAATCGTACATGTTTTACACATTGGACACTTGCAATATGATGATGCGAATCTTTCTCTCGTTCAATGTGTCTCTTCGAAAAAAAAACGAAACGAAAATTGGCCAAGACATCAAGGACTATGTTTCGTTTACATCTGACAACAAACACCATTGTTTTTCTTGAATATATCACTTGATATTTCAATGGACAACATTACCATATATATCGTTACGATAGGCGATTTCCAATGCCTGTCAAACACGAAAATTTGTTCAGCCAAATATCAATGGACCGACTGCTGTGTCGTTTCATTTTTTTTTTTTTATGTTTTTTTGTCGAGTGGTTCACTCAATTAGCTTTCACTTGATCCGTGATCAAATCGGTTTCGATCGATTTCATATCGATCCGTTTTGACACTTGTTATTCAATTGTTTTCCTATTGATATCCCGACACACACACACACACACACAAAAAAGGAAAAGCTTACCAAACTTGAATATAACAAACTTCAACAAGTAGTAGTAATATCATTGATCTCAAAATAAGGATGATGATGATGATCGGTGATTTGCATATGAAATGTAGAAAATGTTTTAATATGAATGCAATGGGAATGCTTACTCTTACTGTTGTGTATGGGCGACAATAATAATAATTGTATACAACCTTAGGTTTTTGAATGCGCGTAATGGAACGCAACTTTATTTGCGGCCTATCCGGGTAATCCGGTAATTAGTGTTCACACTCGAGCACCAAAATCTTCTTTCGTTTGGTTAAGCTTCGAAGCTTACGTCATTCCTTCATTCAATAGTTGGTTTTGAGTCGCTTCATTCTTCTTCTCATTCTTTCTCTTTCTCTCAATAGACTCTAAATTGTGTGTGTGTCTTTATGTATTTCGGCATAGCGATAACAAAATGGTGACCAACTTTTGTCACAAAAATAAAAGTTCTAGGTCAAGTCGATATTTAGTATTCTGTTCTTAGTATTATACAACGGGAAAAAAACTAGGACTAAACCTGGAATATAATTAAGTTGAAGCTGTTGCTATTGCTACTGCTTTTTATATATTTAATCGCTTTAAAGTTTATATGTGGCATTACATTGAGATGAGAGACGAAATCCGGAGAACACACACAAACATGATCACGTATAAACCCATAATTGTCCGATCATTTCACACTTATTAAGAAAAATGGTGCGGTCCCAGCCAGGTCTTGGTTTAGATTACAGGAAAACATTCATTAAAGAAAGAAGAGAGAGAGAGAGAGAGAGAGAGAGAGAGAGAGAGAGAGAGAGAGAGAGAGAGAGAGAGAGAGAGAGAGAGAGAGAGAGAGAGAGAGAGAGAGAGAGAGAGAGAGAGAGAGAGAGAGAGAGAAGTCCTGAGAGGGAAAGAACGTGCGAGTGTGTGTTGAATGGGTGTTGAAAACGGGAGGACTCCATTGTGATTGAACACTCGAGTGTGTATGTGTTGAAGTGTATTTTATTTTATTTTATTTTTACTACGTTTTTTTCTTGATTTCATTTTCAATCGTCCTCTAACTCTAAAACGTTCCTAGGCCATTTGAATGAAGGCGTGCGTGCATGTGTGTGTATACGTTTAGGTCCTTGATTGTGGCCGCGTAGCTCAATTTGTCGTCGAGTTGATCAATACAATTGATCGTTGCAATTAAAATGGTTTGCGGTGAGTTTATGCTTGCTTGCTTGCGTGCGTTCGTGTGTGTGTGTGTCGAAGATACAGCTATTGTCATCTATGACAATGTTTCACAAACTTCAACACGGGACCAAGCCGAATTGAACGGAACAAGCCCCCACCTACCAATTGATTGCGAATTGGTTTCAATATATTCGACACATTGTGTCAATGTTTTGAACCATTGGAAAACCTCTAATGATCTAAAGTGTAGTTCGGTGGCAGACCATTCCAACCATTTCCATTTGTTGTCCATGCTGTCTGCCAGACAGTCAATTGATATGTCATCTACATGTCAAACGAAAACTATTGGCCTGTCTCTCTCTCTCTCTCTCTCTCTCTCTCTCTCTCTCTCACTCACACACACACACTTTTTGAGTACGTTGTCCGGTTTTGCATTGCAGTCTTCGAATGCAAATGAGAGTATGTCTGCGTGTGTATGTTTATGTCCAATAAGTCCGATCACATATGACACGTTAATTAGACAAGACTGGACGCTGCGGGATTGTAATATCAAATTGTTGACGCTGTTGTTGTTGTTGTCGTCGTCGTCGGCGTTGATGTTATTATTGTTGGAACAATTTGAGATATGTATGCCGCTCACAATGTGCTCTCGGGAGCCATGCGCATCGAGAAGGGCGCCAAGAGAAAGAAAAAAAATTTCCCTTACTCTTCAGCATCTCATTCTTTCTCTTTTTCTCTCTCATTCTCTCTCATCTCATAAACTAAAACATAGGCGGCCTCATATCTAAACACAAGGCGGTCTTGTGCGGATCAATGGGATCCACCCAGGACTGGTTTCGTTTCGATGCTCAAACCATCAATTCTAGATACGATGCTACTTTTGGTTACCTTCTCTCTCTTTCTCTCTTTTTTCGTTTAGCTCTCATCACATTCGTCACCGTTTCGATTCAGTCTACTTGTATTCTACATTGCATTCATCTCCACTGTTTGTTTTCCTCCGTTCAAAATGTACATGTGCATCATGTTAACCAGAATCAGTTACGATCTCAATTCTACCCTTGCATCATTTGATACTTTATACACCAATTTCAAATGAGCGATCTATTCAAATATATCTAGAAAATGTAAAATTTGTTCTGATCTCTTTATTCCCTTTACGCTTCGTTCAACTCAAGTCTTCCTTCAATGTTGTATCAGGTTCATCTCATTACTTCGACAATTCAACCCAAATGTTCCTTGATCTATTTTTTCAGTGTTTTATCCTATGTATTTGGTGTAGCTCAATTTTGGTTCAAGATAAAAAATATGATGAAGCCAATAAATGTTATTCGTGATCAACCGTTCAATTGTCATCGTTCAATTGTGTCAATCTAAGTGTGATCTCTTCAATGTATTCGAAGTAAGTTTATTCGTTTTGTTGTTATCTTTTTTTTCTTGTGTTCCAAGTTTACCATTCACAAACAAATAGTTTTCAATAGTTCGATGTCAGTCGTCAGCAATTTGTTTTCCAATGCATCGTCGATGACAAATCTGGTTAAAACTCACCAATGGCAAATACAATGATGGACTTAAGCTCATTGAAAGCATTTAAAGAGATTATATCAATTTCATTCCATTTTTTATTTTTATATTACAAAAGTCGAATAAGAGGACAATGCAAGAATTAAGGATCAGACGACAGGACTTTCCTTATTGAATGGCACCTAAATAGATCCCGCAATGAAGACAATGTATTGAGATTAACTGTTGAGGGAAAAAGAGAGAGAGAGAGAGAGAGAGAGAGAGAGAGAGAGAGAGAGAAAAAAAATCGAAGAAGCCTAGTACCCATATGGGCCGCACCAAGTAAAACCACGAACAGGTGGCATGAACCTAGTGCTTTAAAAGAGCAATGCAAACTATCTGGAGAATTTGCACTCGGGTCATTCGCCTGCAATGCAACCTTCTTCTTCTCCTCCTCCTCTCGGGTCCTAGCCGTTGACTTGCTCCTTCTCTTCTTGAGCAATCGATCCAATCGACAGACCAATTATGACTTGGAACCTCGTACGTTTGTTATTGCGTCTCCCTTTGACTTTAATCTCGTCATTCTTCTCCACAAAGTGATCTACATTTGACCTTATCTCTCTAGCTTTCATTCTCTTTCATTCCTTCTCACTTTGATATTATAACGGCTGCTCCGACATATTTCAGGCTCACTCCTACTCTCTTTATTCATACAACTAAAGAGTTTTTGGGTAACAAAACAAACGAAGTGTCTCGAAGAGTCATACTAAGAACTACTAACAAGATAAGACCTAGCGAAAAATAGAATGTGTTGAAATGTGCGTGTGTGTGTGTGTGTGTGTATGTGATGCACCAATGCAACTTGACCGCGTACCATTCGGTCGGACTTGGTCAAAAGAAGAGCTATCGATCTCGCGTGAGCACCGTTCCACAAGTTATGCCAATACGTAAGAACGGTGAACGCCTTACAATAAGACCTCGCGGATCTCTTGGATCGAAGACCTCGCGTGCGCAGCTCGTATCGATGTCAGGCGAGTCATAGTCGGCGTTCCATTGTTTGACGGGTTTCGGTGTTTACACAGCTGAATGTAATCTACACCAATCCGAGTCCCAGATTTTGAGCAATGTTTACCTTTTGCAATGGTTAAAAATTGGCATATATATATATACACTCTCGATAAAGGGGGAGATGAGAGAACGAGCGAGCGAATGAAAGAATACCTGAACATTGAGGACATTAAATGGGAGAAGGAAAGGAAAAGATGACACATCGAAGATTTTGTATGGACACCAAGAATGTGTCCATACAACGACACGACACGAACCGTTCCATATTTGTGTTGAGCAAACATTTTTATTCAAGTTGACAATATTTCCAACATTTAGTCCACGAGACGACAACGTCCAAATGACGTTCATTGACCGAGTCAAACCTATTTTGTAGCCTCAATCCGATTTGAGACACTACCTGGTATTCAATCGACACAACAAATTGAGACGTTTCGATTTAAACCAATTTAAATGTTGGCTTAGAAGATTATTGGGACAAAACTATTGAGACCAAAGTAGGAAACACTAATCTTAATTTCAAATAATCACCAAAAAAAAAAAATGGTAACAAATGTTTCTAAACTAAATGTTTGATTTAAGATCCCATTCTTTACTCATATGTTCTTTTTTTTATAATATCATCTAATCGACTTGTAATCCACCCAAAGTGTTGATCCAGGATCAACAGAATTGATCCTGTTGTTACGGTCCTTTCGTTGAGGATGATGTTACCAACATTGAATTGCACTAAAAACCCAAAATCCTCTTCCAGTTAACAACCCATTTCAAGTACTGGAACCGGTTTAATTGTTTAAAATTGGATTAGTTTCTCCGGAAAAAAAAGTTCCATAAGTTTCCAGTTTGTGAAAGTGTATACACTAATTCGGGATTACAAATCCCATGTTTGCAGCCGGTGTGGTCTTTCTTTCTTTCTTTCTCTCGCACTTTTACACTCAATGTAATAATCATCTTTATGCCATCCAATCCCATCGTAATACCCCTCCAATTTGATCCTCAACTATTTAACCTTGCAATGTGTAATCTAATAAGCTTTGAGCTCTACAACAAACTCATTGATCTCAATCTCTTTCTCAATACAGTGACAATCGGTCCCTCAATCGAATGGATGAAATCTACTTTCCATTTTTTTATTATTCATTCATTCTTGATACCTTTTGATCCTGTTTGTTAATCCTTAATTGATAATAATTTGTCAATCATCATCGATTAACCGTTGACTCTTTTCAGCTTATTTCTGATTAAGGTTGATCGGATCGGTCACCAATTAGTAAATTGATTTGTACTTAAATTCAGTTTGTGTCCGATTAAAGTGGTTGGAAAAAAAGCGGTTTTAATCTTTTGATCATGTTTGAAAATGAATGAGATTGATCAAGCATAAAATGAGGAAGTTTAAGGTTTGTTTCCATTTGACATTATTGTTATTGTATCAAAATCGTAGTTACCTCCCCGATCTAATGGTTCGTTATTGATGCTGTTTTGATAACTGACCGTATTTTCTCACACCGTTTCGATTACCAACCGTTACATTTATCGTTATGATCATTAATGTCCCTTAGGGCCCTTTGGATCCCATTGGTGAGATGTGTCCGTTTCAAATATGTACGCTTGCTCGATCGCTTGCTCGCACGCACCCAACTAAAACCTATCCATGTGTGTATATGTTTGGTTTACATTTGACCATTTTCGGGTTTTTTGTTCTCTCTCTCTCTCTCCACTCATTTCATCTTCTCTCCGTTAATGTTATTCGAACCACTTTGTGTTGAGTGCATTTTCCATTCCATTTGATCACAAATGAGTTTGTAAGTGGTGCCAAAGTGCAACCGGAGACCAAGGCCCGCACATGCACAAAGGTTAGGCACATGTAAGGATGAAGGAGAGACCAATGGACTTGCCTTTCCATTCTGTCTCGTTCCTTTCCTTTCTTTTTTTTCTGGTGACACTTGTGTAACATGAGGATGCTTTTGTTTTGTACGATTGTCAATTGGAAAAATGTTTCGAAAAAAATAATGATTTGTTATAAGTTTGACATTTGTGGAAGCGAATCGTTCGCTTTGAGGTTGGAACACTACCACCAATCCGACAATGTTAGCATTCAATTGACAGATCGATTGGTTATGTGTGGAACATCATTGTGGGAACAAGACGAAACCATTCGCTTTTGAACCTAATTGAGGCAAACACTTGCACCAATATGGACCTAGACAATATGTTGTCTCCTAGACACACGCACATACACACTGACCTAAAGTTTCTTTCAACATGACCGACCATTTTTTAAAACTTGGTTTCATTTCAACCTAGTCTAGATAGTTTAAGACCATTTGACTAAAAGATTCAAGCGCGTGAGTGCGCAAACTTCAAATAAAAAAATCGAAAAACAACAACAACAACAAACGACAAGAAAGCAGTGTCTTGTCTGTCTGGACGAAAGACGTCGTCGACGACGACGAATACATTGATTGTCATCAATATATCGGCATTTCCCTTTGTGTGAAACGTGCGCCTAGTTTTCCTTTCACCTTTACACTTGGATGCTTTATCACCAATAGAATAGAATCAAATAGTTCATAGTTTTCCATTTTTCATGTGTCTCAGACAAGCAAACATACAAATAGAAGAACTGAATGTTTCATCATCATCATTGAAACAACTCGACGCGTAATTATGGCAAAAATGAGGGCTATAAGGACTAGAAGTATTCAATTTTTTCCTTTTTTCAAATATATCTTTGTCGCCGTCGGTGGGGAGCGGACGATAACGATTGGTTGATTTATTGGTGCGGAAAATGGAGTGTAAATGGTATTGGACAGTTCATCGTTTGTGTAGTTTGTAGTACTTATTTCGAATTAATTGCCACTTGCCATCAATGATGATGGCAAATGGCATGGCACGGCCGGTCATTGATTCGTGTGTCCATGTTTGTCACACCTCGACACCTTGTTACCTCGATTCATGACAACCAAAGAGTTTGAAATTGATATCATTTGTCATTTGCGCCGATCTAAGATCTTTGCTACAACCAATTAGCATGCCGGATTATTGCTATTTAAAATTACTATTCCAATTCAATGTATGTTCAACATTACTGAAAGAGGGAACCGAATGATCACACACACATTTTAGTTACTATTTATTAACGTATAAAGATGATGATGATGATGATCATCATCATTGACTAAAGTTGTTATTCCTGTTTTAAATTCATTCTTAATTGATATAAGATGTTAAATATAGAATTCACATTAGTTTCTTTGTTTCAAATAAAAGCAGATCTAGTTCAATTTGTTTGTAAACTATAAGTTTAAATTTATTAAGTAAAATCCTAATAGAATAGTATCGTAAAATTTTCTTTTTTTTTGTGCAAAACAAATTTCATATAAATACATTAAACTTATTAGGGTTAATACATTCAACCATTAAATACCTAACCAAGGTAGGCCTTTTTTTCTTGAGAAATCATGATTTGTTGGTTCAATGGTCAATGATGAAACTAATCCATAAACAATGGGTCACTCGGTAGGTGATAATGAACACAACACCATTTTATCAAAAGAGTCACAAGAGTTAATCCGTTTTATACGTGAAACAGGTGCCTTCTTCTTCTCCATGTGTAGTGTTCATATTCTAATGTCAATGATATTATATTATACTTACCCCCTGCCTAATTAAGAGGAATTTTTTTCTCTTTTTTCACATTAGTGTTGAAACAAACTATTAGTTTTGATCATTGAACCTAACTATCTGTTCAAAGGTCGCAGAAGGAACCTTCATTTGTCCCCACCATTTGTTTTGTTTTCTCTTCATAATTTACCATCAATACCTTTTTTCGTGTGCTTATCGGAACAAAACACCACTTTTGATCATGTGGTGCAATGGAACTTGACTGACCATTTTTTTTCAAGAAGCCAAAAACATTTGGTCGGATATTGTCTCGACGTTGCCACCAAAAAAACAATTGTATGTGTATGTTGTCAAATGAATCTTGACACACGACACAAATGCGAACAAATAGGTTTAACATATTCTTGAAAACATAAGTTTTCTTTTGGTCGTCTTTAGCTGAAAACAATGCAAACATTAGCTCAATGCAATCATTCATAGTGTTTCCAATGTTTGTGTGTATATGAATTGATAAATTTAGAAAACATTGTGTGACATACGCTATTTTGGCAAAGTTTTTTCTCTCTCTCTCTTTTTATCTGCGTCTCTCACTCATTTGCTTCAAGTTAAGTTTGGTTTGAACGTTCTTCTTCGCTTGCCAAATTGACAATCGTAAAACTTTTGTCGTACCAGAATTCCCGTTTTGTTGTGCTAATCCTACCCCACAAAAACGACGAAAACATTGTTGCCGCATGTCACCATCAAAATGGGAATTTTCTTTCCATAGAGTAGGGAAACAGAAAGTGAGAGAGATAGAGAGAGGAAGGATCTTTCTTTCCATCAAACTTTACTTGCTAAAGTCAGTTTCATACTGATTTTTCATCTTTCCTTATTAACAATAGTTATAGTTGCTATTTAACTTGAATCCATTTCCACAAAATTAAATTCAAATATAGTTTCCATCATTTTTTTTTTGAATTTAATTTATAAAATTGCGCAACATTATTCCACATTTCCATAATAGCAAATAAATAACGTTTTGTTAAATGGAAGGAAATATTGTTTTTTAATTAAGAGATTAAAGTTCAACAATAGTTAAATAGTCGATTCCGTTTGATTACGTTCAATTTTTTTGTTGCTCTTTTTTGTGAGTTGAAACGATTATGATTGGTATTTTTAAATATCATTTTGATAATCATTGTATACAATAAATGAAGGAGGCTGAATGACTATTACCGTAGCCAATAATGTGATTACGATTGTTGTTGTGTAACCAATGAAATTGTAATCGTTTTCAATCGTTGCAATTAAGTGAAAAATCGGGTAGATTATGGCATAAGCTCATCGTTTCAATGTGGTCCAATGAAAGAGGGCTTCAACGATGCAAATGGTCCATTTTAGTGATCGCACTCGTCTAAGAGCATTACATGAGACAAGCCTCTCTCCCTCTCTCTCTCTCTGCTCAATTTGGTGGTTGCTTGTGATCCTTTTTTTTGTTTGTGTGTTGAAATTCAACGAATTTCAATGTGGACATTTGGATTGCCGAACAACGCAACACATACATACAAACGGATTAGATGGCATTAGCCTACACATATTGAACCGGGAAACGAGCCCTTGAAACATGGGATCAAACATTAGTTCTCCTTTTATCGAATGAATGATACTGAAACCAAATAACCGTATTTACTAAATTTTTAGTTTAGTTTTAATTTTATTTTATCTTTCTAATGCCAATTTGTTCTCGAGTAACTAATTACTAATGTACTCGATGACTTTCTAATTAGCCAATATATACCAAAGACAACAAAAAAAAAAAAGAATGATACGGAAAAAAATGTCGTACCAAAACGCGGCTCAAATGTTCGCAACCTTATATAATCTATTTTAAACAATTTGTGTATGTGTGTGTGTTGTTGGAGGCCAATTATCGGTGAAACATGATAGGCGTTTCCCATTGAACCGAATCGCACGATACCATAGGTCGAATTGTGTTGGATAAGGCGGAGTATGTCCGTACGAAACGGGACGTTCCAATGTTGATCGATATGTGGCCGAATGTAACATTTGTGGGTTGAACTTTTCCTGCATTACACACACACAAACAAATGTTTTAACCTTGCCTTTCCCATATGTTTGCATTGTGAACATTTCCCTCACTCTCTCTCTCTTTTTTCTTCTTCTCCTTCTTCTTCTTCTTTCAATCAGCCACACAGTAAAAGCATACAAAGATCGTTGATGTTGCGACGATTTGTGGTAGTCGTGTCCGAGCTAGTGCTATGCAAACAACACAATCATTCAACCTCATCCACATTTAGCGAGAGAAACAACACCAAGCTAGTTTGGTAACAATCTGAAACCGATTAAACTACCTCTCGCTCCCTTGCTCACTCTTGATTTCGCCAACAAACCTTAAATGCGATTATTTGATTAGCCAAAGCTCAAACCTACAATTGTTGTTACCCGAAAACATACAAAATATATCGGTTCACGGTCTCGGGTCCTAATCGTATTTGCTCCTCTGATCAAGATTATCTCTTGCACAAATCTTCTCTCGCACTACCGCCTCACTCACTTTCATTCTCACCCACTAATCGTCATCATCCTCATATTTAGACGACACTTGAACCTTTACTTCTCCTTTTTTTTCAATGATTTAACATCCAAACAATTGATTCAATTCATAACAACATTATCAACAAGGATTAACCTTGTGATCTTTGATACTCTTTTTTCTTTTGTTTGTTTATCGATTTCATTTGGTTGATACAATTGGTATTTACAGCGGCACATATATTTCGGAAATCAAATTGAAAACAAGTGATTTTATTTCGTATCAAGCCTTTCGATGACGCCCACACTCTTAGCACCCCATTTTCCGTATTCGTACATGTAAATACTTGAACAAATTTTTCTTATAAATTTTCCAAATCATTTCACTTTATTATACTAATCAAATTTTTTTTTCAATTTAATTTTGTAGAAATTCATTACAAAATCAAAGTTCAAATCCATATCTATCGGCATTGAACCAACAGGCAACAAATCAATACCATCAAAGTGTATCAACGCGAATCAAGTCGGAATATTCGCCGCCTCAAGAGCGAGCACTGAATGTGCCATCGTCTCACCCACATCTAAATTCTCATCAACAACAACAACAACAACCACAAAACCATAATCATCATCAATTGACACCGCAACACGAACCAGAATCGGGAAAATATTCGCGAATCAAATTGGAACAATCCGATTGTTTTAGCAAATCATACGAATCTGGTAGCGAATCGAGTGTAGCTGCCTTTCGTGAAGCACAATCCTCGTCGCCTGAATCGGCAACAATCGAATCCGATTTGAACAAATCGGTAGCATCAAGCCAATATCGTACGTCGACACCATCGACCACCTCAAGCCCAAGCACTCCGATTACAACGAACAACCATAATAACCTGATCACACCGGAAGATCTTTCACTATCATCCACGACCACGACAAATATACCATTGAACCTGAACCGTTCAACATCGTATCATCAACCACATCCACATCCAGTCCATCATACGGCGTCCAACATGAATACGAGCCATCACGCCATGTCCGCCTATCTCAACTCAAATCCGTATGCAATGAATGGTATTGCCGGAATTGCATCGGCTGGTGATCCACTTCATTCCGGTTACCCTGGTAAGTATCAAGTTTATGATTTATTCGCATGCATGATGACAAGGTTCAAATTGCCATTTTATGAACTTGTGGAACTAGGAACAGTGGTCAAAAGTGTGATCGAGTTTCATTCAAAAACTGTAAACCATTGTCACATTTATGGTGTGTCTCTCCACCCAACCCAATTGTGTTATTTGTATGTTTCATACAAACACGTCCATTCAAATTTTGAACCATTAGAGTAGCCGATATATACTATATCAATTAATTGGTCCGATCCACTTGAGTTTTCCAATTGAAATGGAAACTTTTTTTCACTTGGTTCATTTCAATATGAGAATAGACCTTTTGGTGAAGATACACCTTTTGGTGTCACCATTCTCCGGCTCGGTGTTATCACCTGTCTGTAGCCTATTTGAAAGATTTTGCTACTAGAGATTGTGAATTGTAGACAACAACAACAACAACCACCACCACCAAAAAATAGCCCTTAAGTGGCTGATTGTTTGACAATCGTTACCATGGTTCCGTGTGACCATGTCCGTGTCTGACTCGCTCGTCTCACCGTGCCCCTTTATCATGAATGAATTGAACACGAATTGTAATCCCCTTTTCACCCGTTTCAATGGACAATCATTTTCAATTAGTCGATTCAGGTGGAAGTAACATTAAACCCAAGTCAATGTGCACATTGAGACTATAACTTTCACGTCTCGGCTTGTTGTCTCCATTTCAATTCAGCAACAACAACAACAAGAAATCACTGTTTGCCAGTTTCAATCATGATTGCAATTCATAATGGAACAATTGTGTCCATTAACCAACCGACGTCCGGAAACTTACAAGATTTTATCAATCATACTCATTTTCAGGTTTTCCTTACAGACAAGATTTGATCAAATTTGTCTCATTGAGGTCATCAGCGGGGAAAAGTTTTCAGTCTGATTGCACGTGTTTCGATCGACCGTTTCACATTTCACCTCAATCTTGACGTCAATTAACACGTCATCTCCACAATTTAATTGCTATGCATAATAAATTGTAAGATCACAATAAAATGGTCGTTAAAAGTGTTTTTGTGCACATTGATGAATACAGGTGATATATTGCAGTCAAAGATGAAAACGTGCGCTCGCTCGCGACCTTTCACCATCAATGAAAGTAATTAAAAACAACTAAATTGAACTTTGACTACGAAACGAATTGTTAGACGGGTGAACCTAGGTTAATCCCATTTCGAGACGACAAGCCGAAAAATGAATGTTGTGAACCCTCGTCTTCAGCTCAGTTCCAATGGCAGACTTCCTTTTTGGATTGTAATCTGGCTATTGTCTGTCCTATATATATATATAACTGCAATAATCTGAGGACAATCGTTCATTTTGGGTCGTCCATTCGGTTAACATTTGAAAATGTTCGTAAAAACGAGTGATGTTCGTTGACGTAGCGTGAGATTTCATTAATTGACAACCTAGTGTAAGGTCGGCTACAATGGTCGGCTGGTTCAACGGCGACCTTTAACCGACTTCGTTATACCGTGGCTCGATTCAATTGTCCATCGGAACCGGATTAGTGTGCTCGCTCACTCATTCGCTTGCTAGTTTCGTTCGTTGGAACAAAATGTTTCGCATCTGTGCTGTTTGCTGGGTCTTCACTGAGTCTATTGGTCCCAGTGTGAGCTAATCCCTTCATGCATATGGCCATATGAACACTCGTCACCACCTCAACCTCACTCATTCTCTATCGTTCCGTATTTTCAATTCACTTCGTGTGAAAACCATACCCAAATCTGTTGCTGTCGGATTATAGCCGATCATTCTCTCTCCTTTATGGCGCGTTCCTAGTTGAACACGGGGACCCAGCTATTAAGTTGAGGACAATAGAGTACTGATTTAAACCAAAAAAAGAGAAGAAAAATGCAAAAGAGAGATTGCTAACGACATTGGCATCAGACACTATATATCGATGACGATAATCGTTGGTGAATGGATCGTTTCTTGTTTTCATCGTCATCGTTTGAATGGACAGATTAGTGTATTCTTTTTCCTTCTTCTTCTCCTCCTTCATTTCGTATCATTGGAAATCGAATCCAGATGTGGCCTCGAAAATAAGTTTCGATCGATGCTCACTTTGACGTTTGCAGTGTTTGTCACCAAACAGGGGAAAAAGTATATTGACCATTGACCCACATCATATGTTTGTAAATGACAACCAAAAGATTAGACTCATTAATTCTATCATATCACAACAATAATTTATACAAAAATGATTATTCATGACGATATATTAATGTTGATCGATGTTCGCGTTTGTTGGTCTCTTTTCAGCTACCATCTCACCGAACGGTCCGAATCAGCCTCCAAGAAAGCAACGACGTGAACGGACCACCTTCACACGTGCTCAATTGGACATCTTGGAGGCTTTGTTCGGAAAGACCCGTTATCCTGATATTTTTATGCGCGAAGAGGTGGCATTAAAAATAAATTTACCCGAATCAAGGGTTCAGGTATGTTGAATTATTTTTTATGATGATCTGTTATATAATGTTGAATTGTATAAATGTTAAAGGTTTGGTTCAAAAATCGTCGTGCCAAGTGTCGGCAACAGGCGCAACAAGCTCAAAATGTGAATCAAAATTCGTCGTCTAAACCGCGTCCGAAGAAGGCAAAGAGTCCGCCGCCGACCGGTTCTAGTACGACCAGTTCGCCTCCATTGGCCGTACACCGAGATTCACCGTACAAGCCGCCTTCGCTCTCCAATCTAAGTTCGAGTGGAGCCAGCACCAATCCACTGTGTTCCTCGGCCACCTCCAACAATTCAAGGTATAGTATAATGTTCCATTCGGATTTATCATTGATTTAATTTGTTTGCTTTTTTTTTATAAACAGTGCCAACATGTCATACAGTTCGATTTGGAGTCCGGTCGCTCCAACCGATCTGATGGGTAGCAATAGTTGCATGCAACGAACATATCACCACCACCATCATCAGATGGGCGGGCAAGGTCATCCGGCGGCTGGTGCCGCATGTTACCCATCACAAGGTTATGGATCGGCAGCCTATCATTATGGTAATATGGACTATGCTCATCATATGTCAGCGATGCCGGCAATGTCACATCATCATGGACAATTGGGAGCATCGATGAGTACGGCCGCATTGAATCAGATGAGTGGAAACGGCGGACAACCTTGGTAGAACAAAATGTACTTATAATTTTTACATATTTTTACATATATATACATTAATCACAAGAACACTTTTTAGTTTATTTTGTTTTTATATTATAATAAAAAGATTTTATAATAATCAATTAGATATTTTGAAATTATTCGTTAAATGTAGCAATTACAGAAGTTCAGAATCTTATACAGTTTTCAATATTACATTTATATAAACAAATATACTTATAGATTTTTTTTGTTCAATTTTAGGAACGTTTTATTCTACCAAGGAAACGATGGACGCTCAAATGCTGAATCCAATATTCTCAGCGAATGATTTACATTCGGGTTCGACTCATCTGTGTACGTTCATCATATCCGTACCTCACCAATCAACGGAAGCAGCGACGGTGGTGGACATTTCGGCAATACACCCAACTGTATCGATTACAATTCGTTGTCGGACAACAATGTTGACACGGCAGCCAATTGAAAAATGTTTCAAGTGTTGTGATCGTACACCATCGATAATCTTGTTACGATCTCAATCAAAACGGATCATCGCATCACACAATCAAATCACAAAAAAACGATAGTACATGCGATGCAAGACACAATCATTTGAATGTAAATTAAACTATTAGATACTCGGACAATTGACTCAATCACTCGTTCACTCTCTACCCTCTCTTACTATCTGTAGACAATTGAATTTGATAACTACAACAATTCTTAACTTAATTTTAGAAATAAAACAAATCAAACTTCGACAAACACACAAACACACATAAAATATATTTCAATGACGACTTTGTACATAGTTTCATATGATTTCGACCATATAACATTCATTTGAATACCATACACTTTCTCGGTTTTAATTCTTTACTCTCATATATATATATATATAAAATGTACATTATAGAATTTAAGAGTCGTTCATTAAAATCAAACAAACAAAAAAGGATAATAAAAATTTTCAATTATATTTTTTTTATTGAGAAATATCTGTATCTGTATGTTTGGATGCTTTTATTGTTTGATATCATTTACAGATATGCAAAATACCAGAAGATTAAAAAATTTTCAGTAACTGCAAATCTTTCCAGGAAGGAGCGTTGGGGGAAGGAGTTTTTGAATGAATTAACATTGTGCTTGAGACTAGCTCGCCACCTTTTGTCGTTAAAAACAAACATACTCGTCTATTTCTATTCCAAAGGTATCCTAGCTTTGTTATCGAGTGTAAATAGTTGTACTGTGGTCGATGATCTCGTTTACATCTATTAGTTGGTATGATAAATGCCAATGCTCATTATCAAAACAACAATGTTTATCCATTTGTGTAAATGAATACTACTACTACCACCGGTTAAGCACCTTGAAGTCGACGCCACTAGCATAACGTGCACGTTTATTGAAAAACGCATAACCATGTTTGATGACAAATCATAAATCAGTAACATTAAAGCAAAAGCGGAACCAACGGTTCATATTACATTATCAACTTGTCATCATGATGTAGTTTACACGGTGGTAAAATGGTTGCGAATGGAAATTGGCAAACCATAACCACAATGAGGAAATTTGCTACCAATGCTGGCTGATCGGTTCACTTGTCAGTTCGACAACGGACGCAAAAGATCCAATCAACGAAGTTCAAGGGAATACGATCCTCAATTTCAATTGAAACGTGGAAAATTTTTTTGTTTGGGTCCATAATCGATTTTAATGTTTCGATGTTTGATTGTTCGCTGCTGTTCATTTATGAAAATTTTGTTGCCTATTTACCACATGTGCGTACGAGGTGGCAAACAACTCCAACCGTTGGCCAACAAACGAGTATTTGTGGACGAATTGAGGACAACTTCAATCAAAAAAAAAAAGAAAAGTGTATACAACAAGTAAAGTAAGGCAAAGCTGTCTCTGTTTACTAGATTTGAATCGCAACTAGTCTACCGAACGTAAACGCACACAAAAGCACACTGAAGATCACGTTTCCTAGTCACACAAATGAACTGAATCATCATTCATTCAATACCGTTAACTAATTGGGTAAGTGTCATTTTGTTATTTTTTTTTTGAATAATTTATTAATACTTTGTTTTTTCTTTTTCTTATTTTATTAGATTATTTTATCGAACAAAGTCTGTGATTGCGTGTGTCATCAGGCCAAACGAACAAATCACGATGGCACCAATCGAAGGATTCTGGGGCAAACCAACCTCCACTCTTGATTGGTGTGAAGAGAACTATGCTCAAACATATTACATTGCAGAATTTTGGAATACGTTGTCCAATTTAGCCATGATTTTTCCAGCGATAACTGGATTCTATTATGCGTACCGAAACAATTTGGAACGTCATATCATGTTATGTTTTATTTCATTATGGTTGGTCGGATTTGGCTCATGGAACTTTCATATGACACTGTTATATGAGATGCAATTGTTTGATGAATTGCCAATGATATGGGGATCTTTGATGCTGATGTACGTCATGCTTACCCATCTTTTCGAAGAAGTATTTAAACAAAATTCGGTCAATGATCTTTTAATGAAGATGTCATTGATCCTATATGGAGTTGTGTGTACCACCATTTATCTTTGCCTGAAGACGCCCATCCTGTTTCAAGTTGCGTACGGCATTTTAGTAACTTTGACGGTCATTTTTGATACGAAAATTATCCGAGAAAAGAAATGTGATACAAGAATATTTTACGCTTCAGTTTTATTTTACTATGGCGGATTCTTTCTTTGGCTGATCGATAATTTCTATTGTCAATCTTTACGTACAATACGATCAAGCCAAGTGTTACCTTTTGCATTGAATCCATTCACCCAACTACATGCTTGGTGGCATTTTATGGCGGGATACGGGGCATATTTACATATCTTGTTTGTTGCCCATTCTCGTTTGGTTAGCAACGGCAAACGTTTCGCTATTCGATTCGTTTGGCATACCGGCATTGTTTTGGACCATTTACCACAACCATTATCATCAACATCTGGTCAATCAACGAACAAATCGAAAGTTAACTAGTGAACAAAAATGAAATTGTAATATTGTTTAGGTAAATTTTAATTTATATAAGTATATTAATATATCAATGAAAAAGGTTTTGTTAAAGTTATTAATTTCATATTCTTTTTTTCTTTAGATATTAAAAGTCTATCATATAATGTTATGTAAGGCGGAGAAATTTATTTAAACATAAATAAAAAACGTTTTATATATCTTGGTACATACGGTGAGCACACCCATCTTTTATTTTTGTGACTTTCTTCTTTTTTTTTAATTTTATTTTAGTTTCATTTCCGAGAAGGTCTGTTTTCATTACGTTTGCTTACGCCACATTTGCTTTGTCACGAGCAAACAAAATTAAATCTATGTTGAATAAATATTTACTATTTTATGAGTGCAAGCAAGTATCATATTTTTTCATTTTATTACATATTCTTGTGTACGTATTCTTTCTATTTTCTGGTTTACGTTTGGCTAATTCTGCGAAGCAAATAAAACGTTTGCTGAGCTGAATTTCACCAAACTTTCTTTTAGACGCAAATTACTTTGAATTTTTTTGGCATATATGTTTATGTTTGTTGTTTCAGTGCCAAACTTTCCCGATATAACACTGGCTTCGATGAAGCATTTAGACTCATGATAATCATCAATATTGTGACGAATTATACAGGGTTATACAGTTTTAACCTCAAACAAACAATCATGGTGTCAATAGGAAGGTAATTATATTCTCTTTAACTCTAATGGAAAGGACTTTTGAAAATAGTTTTTAAAATGAGTCATAGTCTATATATAAGGGGTAGTTATATAAGGGTTTTACAAAGAAACGATAATCTTTATCCAAAATCCTTTCCATTTGAATTAAATAGAATATAATTAAGTTTTTATTGACACTTTGATTGTTCGTGTGAGAACAAAATGGCAAAGCTGCAAAGGTTCAAAGTTTATTCATATGATTAAATGTTTTTTCTTTTTGCACAGGTTTTGATATTATCGAATCAAGTATTATGGATTGTCGGATGGCCGAATTTAAATTTTATATTTATTTGTAAACACCCACACACACACACACACAGACAAACACACCTGTGTTCTCTCTCGTTCTCTCTCTCTCCCGGAATCGTATTGTGTGTTTCAACATTCACTAATTTTTCTTTATTCTGTTTTTTACAGTCCGTCTGTCATTGGAGACACGGTGAAGACTAGTGGAAACACTAGCCCCGCTTGTTCGCATGGAGGAGCCTGGTTTATTCATGCCGTCCTGCCTCCATGCAACTAAACGAAGAAAGTGGAAAAATGGATTGTCTGGGTCGAGCTGGCCTGAATCTTTTTACTTGATTCTGCCTGTGCCTACTTGACTACTAAGACATAAAACACCCAAAACATGGCAGAATCGATGAGTTCGCTAGCAGGACCCTAGGTACGTTCTTCCTGCCCACCTGCTAGCAACTTAAAGAAGTTACGGGCTTAATCGAATAGTCGATCGAATTGTGGTGTGCCTAGCTTGCATAACTGCGGGCCGCATCACTTTGGGTTTTTTGCTTAGCCTGCCTTTTTGCCCATTCGAGACTTAAAATTTTTAAAAACGGAACTTGGCGAAGATTTTTTTTAGCAAGGTACGTTCAATTTTTAATGTGATGATGATGGAGGGAGAGAGAGAAGAGAGAGAACACATTTGAGAACACAATTAAAAACACAAAACATTTTATATTTTATTGTATATTAATAATAATAACTATTGAATTGTAATTGAAATACAAAATAATAAAAATTTTGAAAACTTTTGGGAACGAGGAAACTAATTAGGAAGGAACGCATTGGGAAGAGAATCTACGCAAGACCCTATGTAACTAGTGATATGCCGCACTTCTATGTACGTTTCGATACTATCGTACATTCGTACACATCGTTCATCACTTCACCAGCTGTTTTTTGTTATGCATTGTTGTGGTATTATGTATCATTAATCATTTTCAATTAAAATTATATACAACTTCACTTCAAGAGAATTGTGTGGCAAAACAACGAAGATGAAAAAGCTTTTATGAAGAAATATAGGAAGAATCTGGTTCCGTTTTGCTTTGTAAATCAACAAAACTCGTTGGTTCGAACCGACATTAACATTGTTGGAATTATGATCATTTGATATGGCTAATCTATTCTGAATCATCAGAATTATCATTGTCAAGAATCGAATTTATATCGGTATGATTATATTTGAATTGTTTATTTTTATAATAATATATTTTTCATTCACTGTAGATGAGAATTATTCCCTCAACATACTCAATCCAAGAATCAAATTTTATAACATTGAACTAAGGCAACATCGTCTAATATTTATCACAAGTTATCATTTTGACAACAAAGAATTGTAACGATATTGGTTGTTGGAACTTTGACATTTAATCTCTAGTGACCATTATCAAGTGTTACTTATTTCAATCATAGTTTTAATCGGAAACATCTCAATTAATCAAAACATTGTATTATTTGCAAGTTAGAATTCAAGTACCCCTGTTTCCATGGTGTTCCATATTAGAATCAGAACCCAAGTGACTATGTTCTTATCTAATTGATTGATGCGCATGACCCAATTCTTGGCCGCCATTGTGCCCATTGACTCAAATGGAACATTTGCGCAGAATCAAGTAGAACAATAGAACTCATCCTCATTCTCGTTTGGACTCTCCTCCTGAACGGACGCATTCTCTCTAAAGTTGCGTCAACCGTTACCAGGTAAATGTGATTTTGTTTATTTGTTTATTTGTTTACATACATTGGTTCATCATACTAACTTTTACTTTATTCATTTCATTCTAACAGATAGTTTAATGTCTGGCCAATTCAAATTCGGTAAGTTCAATTTTCATTTTTACAAATGTTCTCTCTTTCTCCCTCCCTCTTTATCTCTCTGGTTCGATAATTACTTTTTGTGCCTACCATCGAGTACTCTCGATTTCATTTTATTTCTAATCTATCATTATCCATCTTTTCCCTTGAATATCGATCTCTGTTTCTCTGATTCGGTATTGTCTTTTGTGACCATTATCGATTGGTCTCGAATTGAGTTTTATTTACACTTGATCATTGATTACTTTGGCACTCTTTTACCGATATCTCCCCATTTGAATTCGGTATTTTCTATTGTGTCCTTTATCGAGTGTTCTCGATTTCAATCTTATTAGTTAGGTTCGATCAGTATACTCATTTACCATTTTTTTACCTCAATCAGATAGAACATTGCTAGGCAATTTCACCTATCCATTTTCCAAAACATTATCCTTTTCTCTCCACGATGTCTGCATTTGATGATTGTTCTTTTTGGCACTCTTTATCGATATCTCCCCATTTGAATTCGGTATTTTCTATAGTGCCCTTTATCATTTTTTCTCGATTTTAATATTATTAGTTAGATTCTATCAGAATACACATTTACCATTTCTTTTACCTCAATCAAATAGAACATTGATAGAACTGTTCCGGAACATTTTTCTCCTCCCTCCTCTCAGGCTGCATAGCCACATAAACCGTTGGATTAACTCACACATTCACCCACACCTTGATATGCAAACCCATTGTTCGTGCCTGAATTGGTTTCTGCGCATCTCTTTCGCACATATCGTACGACGTACAGCAAATAGAACTTCCTCACATATCCACCGCTAGCAACTTACCCCCCCCCACCATTCACACACAAACACGTTGTACGGCAGCTCATTCATTTTTCGACTTTCTTTCTAAATAGTTTGTTCTACTTTAGTTGGTTTTGCTTCATTTATTCTAATTTAATTTGTTGATTGTGAAATTTTGAAAGTTCTTTTCCATTTATAATTATAACTTTATCACCTTTTGACATATCGAAATCTTTTTCTCTGGTTCGATATTTTCTCTTGTGTCCACTATCGAGTTCTATAATTATTAGTTTTAATTCAATTCGATCATTAACGACTTTACTAACTATTCTCTCAGATTCGATAATGTTTTTGCTGTTCAATATTTAGTGTTATCCATTCTAGTTTTTATAAGAATCTTTATACATTATCTCATTAATGTCCGTATTATTTCAATATCTTAGCATTATTGTACATCATCTATTGCTATTCCTACTTAGCCATCGGGTGGAGATATATGAACCATACACTCACATTACACCCAGTATACTGACTCATTTTTGTATTATTTTGTTATATGATCAACAAATAATTTTTCTTTTCATTTTAGATCGAATTCAATCAAGCGAATGATCAATGGTTTCGTCGGCAAATTTGGTAAGTGATTTTTCTTTTTGATTTTGAGCCATTGAATTTAATTGATTATATTGTATTTATTTCAGAAGATTTAATTACAATTACAATTCGATATTGAAAAAGAAATTGATGATGGTATTTACGATTCGAAAGATTTTCAATTGGTATTCAATTTGATCGCAGCAACATGCAAAGCGACAGAAAATGTATGTTTGTATCAAACAAGCGCTTGCGAGTCATCAGTCATTCAATCAATCAATCAATCGACGTTGTAGTAGATCATCATTAATTTGTTAGTTGATTAATTATTGTAGTGTTTTGGGCTTGGTAGTCATTGATCTATTATGGATCGATTGATTTGCCAGTAAGACCCGCTACAATGTTGTACAATTGGCAACAGTTGTCATTTGTCTTGAAGTATGATCATCATCGATAGATATTTATAGTTGTGCAGATTATGGTACGCCTTGGCTTGGTATTTGCGCGATGTTGATCCATTAGGAATCGATTGATTACCATAGATTCATTAGCAGCACCGCGCCAGTAAGACCAGTAGCTACCATGGATTGAACCATCCATTAGATTTGTTTATTTATTAGTGTGTGTGTGTGAAAGGATTACTGAATGACGATGATGGTTCAATCTTGTTGTTTAATGTAAGGATGATGATGATGATCAATTAATGTTCCGGCCGTTGACCATTGATGATGATGTTGATACATTAGGTATCACTGTCTTTGCCACATAATGGTGGCTTTTGCAACAATCGTTCGCGGAAGCTTCTTCACTGCTTCGGCATGCGACAATTCATACCCACGCCAATCGGTCTTGTACCATCTCCTCGGGTCCCTGCAATTTCCTTGTCGATGAGTAGCTTTTGAGGTGGAAGTGATGATTGTTGTATTGTGTTAGAAAGGTGTGTGAGTTTAGAGAGACATTAGGTCTTGATTATTGTTCCGGCCGATGATTAATGATGATGATTATGATATCTTACGTGTAATTGTAGTTGATGATCAGACATTAGGTGTTTTGATTGATTGATGATGACGTGGCTTGATGATGCATTCTTTATTGTTGCTGAGCTGAGCTGAGCTTGGATGGATTGAACCATCACCGTGACCTTATAGTTTGATGGATCAATCGACTTTATTTGGAATTGGCAAGCAATTATTTCGATTCATCAATTTGAAAAGTCGTTCCTTTGTTTTGAGTTGGAATTGAATTGTTAAATCGTCGTTTTATTGTTGAAGATTTGTTGACATTTATTTATTCTGGAAAATTTTAAATATCAATTTTCAGGAACCCTTTTTCGAAAATTTTTTTAAAGATTTGGATCGAATTATTGATTTGCGAAAATTTTATTTGAGGATTTACAAACGGTATCCAGTATCAAGTTCAATAATTTTTTCTTGTGTTTACCATTGAATATTATCGACTCCAATGTTTATTAGAATCAATTTCATACGCGTCACATCTCATTCAATAAGAAAATTTTATTGCATTAAAGTAATATTTAGACAATTTGTAATGGCAATTACTCCAGGTATGTTATTTCACTTTTTATTAGATCGCATATTAATTCCATTCTTATTTCATTTCTTATTTGTTGCCGCCGATAAATCTTTTATACCAGCATATAATCATTGAATTTGTTTACGAAAATTCCTGGTATAATTTTTTTTGAATAATCTTTTTGAATATACCTTCGAAAAATCAAACAATCGTCTCATTCGTTGAATCAACTTTTCCAAAATTCGCTATACATCGATGTAGCATCTCGTAATTTGCATGTGGTATTATATCATCAATTGTGAAGTTTATTTTATCGTATAATACTCAATCCAAGAATCAAGCCTTGCAACATCGAAATATGGCAGCATCGTCAAATATTCATCAAGTTATCATATATTATTTATTTCAACAATGAAAAACTGTAGCAAAATTAGTTGTTTCAAAATCGACATTCTATTTCTGGTGACCAGAAGTTTTTATGTTTTCAAAGATCGATTATGATCGTAATCAGTCAACAATTCAATAATCGAAGTTATATTGGTTCGTTTTTATTATTATTTATTATATACTGTTTATATTTTGATAATAATCTATTTTTTATTTACTCTAGATGAGGCTTATTTTCCCAACATACTCATTCCAAGAAACAAATTTTATAACATTGAACTAAAGCAATATCGTCTAATATTTATCACAAGTTATCATATATTATTGATTCGACAACAACGAATTGTAACGAAATTGGATGTTTGAACTTTGACATTCGTTTTCTGGTGACCATTATCGAGTGTTACTTATTTCAATTTCAACCGGAAACATCTCAATCAATCAGAATTCAAGAACCCCTGTTCTTATGATGTTCCATATTAGAATCAGAATCCAAGTGACTATGTTCTCATCCAATTGATTGATGCGCATGACCCAATTGTTGGCCGCCATTGTGCCCATTGACTCAAATGGAACATATGCGCAGGATCAAGTAGAACAATAGAACTCATCCTCATTCTCGTTTGGACTCTCCTCCTGAACGGACGCCTTTTCTCTCAAGTTGCGTCAACCGTTACCAGGTAAATGTGATTTTGATTTTGAATCATTTATTTATTTGTTTACATACTTGTATATTGGTTCATCATACTAACGTTTACTTTATTTATTACATTCTAGCAGATCGTTTAATGTGTGGCCAATTCAAATTCTGTAAGTTCAATTTTCATTTTTACAAATTATGTCTCTTTCTTTCTCTCTTCCTCTCTATCTCTGATTTGTTTCGATAATTACTTTTTGTGCCTACCATCGAGTGCTCTCGATTTCATTTTATTTTCACTTTGGCACTCTTATATCGATATCTCCCCATTTTATAATTCGGCATTTTCTATTGTGCCCTTTATCGAGTGTTCTCGATTTCAATCTTATTAGTTAGATATTATCAGTATACTCATTCCCATTTCTTTTACCATAATCAGAAAGAACATTGTTAGAACTGATCCACAACATTCTCCTCCTCAATGCAAGAATAGCCACATAAACCGGCGTCCCTCACACACACACCATGATGCGCCAAACCCATTGTTCGTTGGTTTGGTTTGGTTGGTTTTTACGCATCTCCTTCTCACACACACACACATGGTGCCCAAACTGGTTGTTCGTTTCTAAACTGGTTTTTTCGTACAACGCACAACGAATAGAACATCCTCACACATCCACCACAAGCAACTTATCCCTCCACCATTCACACACAAGCACGTTGTAAGTCAGCTCATTCATTGTCCGACTTTATTTCTGCATAGTTTGTTCTCCTTTAGTTCGGTTTGCTTCATTTATCCTAATTTGATTTGTTGAATGTTAAGTTCTTTTTCATTTATAATTATAACTTTATCACCTTTTTACATATCGAAATCTTTTTCTGTGAATCGATATTTTCTCTCGTGTCCATTATCGAGTTCTATCAATATTAATTTTAATTCGATTCGATCATCAACGACAATTATTCTCTCAGATTCGATAATGTTTTTGCTGTTCAATATTTAGTGTTACCCATTCTAGTTTTTATAAGAATCTTTATACATTATCCCAATAATGTCTCGTATTATTTCAATATCTTAGCATTATTGTACATCACCTATTGCTATTCCCATTTAGCCAAGTCCTGATTTGACTATCTGGTGAAGATTGATGAACCATACCTAATCGTGCACGCTCACATGGCATGCACTACTGACTCACTTTATGTATTCTTTTGTTATTTGAACAACAAATTAATTTTTCTTTTCATTTTAGATCAAATTCAATCTTTCTTTGGTGTTTTATTATGAAATCCTCAAGTTGGAATTGCTTGATGCCAATTTAGAACGTCAATAATTTCAGGAAAGTTAAAGTTAAATTTCTTGTCTGTTCACATATTAATTCCATTTTTCTTCTAGGCTACAGTGAAATACAATTCCAATCTTGCCTTTCTTTACATCGTCCAAATTGTTGTGATCAATTTCCGTGTCCCAGTTTCAATTTTTCAAATCAAACCTATTTTTTCTTGGTGGTTAGTGATTGGATTACTCATTATCATTTATTTGATATTTGTTTTGTGTTATATTTAATGTTATTTTTGTACTACCATTCAATTGATCGACAAACAATATTAGGTATATTGATTTCCATTTCGTAATTTAACTTCGCCACGTATCAAGTTCAATAATTGTTTCTTGTGTTTACCATTGAATATTATCGATTCCAGTGTTTATTAGAATCAATTTCATACGCGTCTACTCTTCACATCTCATTCAGTTAGAAAATTTCATTGCATTCAAGGAATATTTAGACAATTTAAAATGGCAATTGCTCCAGGTATGTTATTTCACTTTTTATTAGATCACATACTAATTCCATCTTTTTATTCTAGGTTATTGTGATGTTTAATGCAATTCCATCATCACTTATGTATCATCTCTCAATCATCGACATCCATATATAATATTTATTATACTGTGCCATTTCCGTATGCCAGTTTCAATTCTTCAAACCGTATGCAACTTCCTTCTATTTTTACTTGGTGCTTATTTTTATTAGATCACATATTAATTCCATCTTTTTATTCTAGGTTATTGTGATGTTTAATGCAATTCCTTCATCACTTATGTATCATCTCTTAATCATCCATACCCCTATATAATATTTATATTGTGCTATATTAGTGTTGTCATCAATTTCCATATACAAATTGTTCATATTCTCGCTCGTTTACCACATAACTCAGCTATCTTGGAGATGATGACTTGCTTCTGCAAGTAGGATCCAAGATAATTGTCCCAAGCCAATGGGGCCCTGTTCTCGGGTCCGTAATGAGGAGGGTGTGGTACGATGGAATAGCCATCAAAGCCCGTAAAACTTTGCTGTTATCAGCGTAATTTTACCTTTTCATTGATCGTTAATCAATTTTCATTCCATTTCCTTACTATTTAGTTAGTTTTATATCTCTATCGTTTTTATTATTTCCATTTCCATTTATTTATTGAATGTGAGTTTTATGATAGTCATTTATGATAGAGATCTATTTTTCAAATTATTTATGATCAATGAATTATTTTATTTAGTTTTGTATCTAGTAATACTTTTTCATCTATCTCTATCGATTGAAAGTTTAAATAGTTCCTTCTTGATAGAGAATTTCAGTTATTTATTTTATTTAGTTCAATCTGCAATCCTTTTCTATGAATGCTTATTTTTAGACATAGTATCAATGTGTCTTTGACCTTAAACGGTCCACGTGCATATCATTATGCATGCATTTTGTTTGATGATCTTTTCAATATATCTTTATCATTTTAGATTTACAATGTCAGCTATTGAATGAGAGCTATAATATTTTTTCTTGATAAAGAATTTTATTTATTTATTTACTATAAATCAATCTATTCATCTTGTATGATTGATTATTTATCCTTAAACATAGTTTCAATGCTCAAGTGGTTGATCTAATTAGATTCATTTGCGATGCCTTTCTACATTGCATCTTGTATGTGTGTCGTTGATCTAATTAGATTCATTTGCAATGTCTTTACACATTGCCCTCCGTATGATATCGTTGTATCATATCGTCGACCTCTTTGCATGTCTCTATTCATTGTATGTGAGTGTTTCTCTCGCTGGCTAATCGGTTTTGGCACACACCATGCCGGTTCCCCCATTAGTTGGACATAACAAAACAATTGAACCAACTTGGTGGTCAAGCTAATTGACGCCCGATTACCTGTCATCTACATCTCTATCATATTAGGTTTACTATTGAATGAAAATTGTATTAGTTGTTCTTGATAGAGAATTTTATTTTGTTTAATTCACACAGCATTCTTTTTGTATGATTGATTATTTATCCTAAGACATAGCTCCAATGTTTGAAAGTGTTTCACTTGAGATGATCTATCTTTTCAACTATCTCTATCATTTTAGTTTTACATTGTCAATTATTGAATGAGAGTTGTAATAGTTATTTTTTTATATTCAATCTGCATTCCTCTTGTATGGTTGATTGTTTAACTTTACCCAAAATGATCTATTTGCAATGTACTTATACATTGCATCTTGTGTGTGAGCCGTCACTATGTCACTATGTCTACACATTACCCTCCGTATGATATCGTTTGATCATATCGTCGGCCTCTTTGCATGTCTCTATGCATTGTATGGGAGTGTTTCTCTCGCCCGCTAATGGGTTTTGGCACACACCATGCCGGTTCCCCCATTAGTTAGACATTACGAAGACAATTGAACCAACTTGGTGGTCAAGCTAATTGACGCCCGATTACCTGACTGGCGCATGCGTTCTTGTGACAAAGACCAGTGACGAGAAACAATGGAGAACGAATGGCGAGGACCAATGGCGAGGACCAATGGCGAGGACCAATGGCGAGGACCAATGGCGAGGACCAATGGCGAGGACCAATGGAGAAACCAATTGGAGAAAACAAATGGAGAAAACAAATGGAGAAGAAAAAAAACAAGTGGTTTGGAAAATGAAAAGTTTATTGGAACAATAATAAATAAATTACAAAAAAAAATGAAAAGTTTATTGTATTAATAATAAATAAAATACAAAAAAAAAAATAAAAATTTTATTGATTAATAAAAAAAGGTGTTCTCTCTCTTCTCTCCTCTCCCCCCCTTCGATACACTTACCTTTCTTCCTCCCCCGCGATGTCTTCGCCAAGTTTCTGTTTATAAGGCTTAAAGTCTCACGTACAGGTACAGGCAGGCTAAAGAAACCTATTGTACGTCCAAGACTACCCATTCCCCCACTTAGGTTGCGTTGCCGGTAGGCAGGAGAGGCTGGGCGAACCTATTTCCCCCCGGCGAACCCATTATATCTCTGCTGTTTGGGAATTTATAGTCTTGCAACCAGGCACAGTGAGAATCAAAATGTTAAGACACAAGCCCTTTTGTTGCTCCAGACTCATTATATCTCTGCTGTTTGTGGGCGTTTAAAGTCTTGCAACCAGGCACAGAGAGAATCAAAATGTTGAGACCCAAGCCCTTTTGTTGCTCCAGACTGCTATGCGTTGCCAGTTGCTTCTTTTAGTTGCTTGAAGGTCGGCTGGTCAAGCGTACCAAAACCCTTCAAGCGAACTTCTTCTGCGGGCCTTCGCCGGTGTCGTCCAAGTGACAATCGGGCTGTTAAAACAAATAAAGAAAAAGGTTAATAAATTAACACACACACACGATTCTAGGAGAGAACTAGAGAGAATCGAGAGAACACTTTGTGTGTGTGTGTAACAATATAAATAAAATAAATAAAATAAAATAATAAAAAGGTGGGCCATCCATTCGGAAATGATCGCCATCCATTTGGTTTCGATCGCCATCCAAATTAATGTTCATGGTCAAGAGTCTGTCGAGTCCGTCATCCCAAAAACATTAAGTACTTATTGAATATAATAGGTGGGCTGTAATCCATCCGGTAATGATCGCCATCTATTTGGTTTCGATCGCCATCCAAATTAATGTTCATGGTCAAGAGTCTGTCGAGTCCGTCATCCCAAAAACATTAAGTACTTATTGAATATAATAGGTGGGCCGTAATCCATCCGGTAATGATCGCCATCTATTTGGTTTAGATCGCCATCCAAATTAATGTTCATGGTCAAGAGTCTGTCGAGTCCGTCATTCCAAAAACATTAAGTATTTATTGAATAAATAGACACGTTTATTGAATCGCAATCAAATCTTCAATGCGATATTCGTCAGCAAAACAAGTCTGCAGTTTTACGGAACCACTGGACACAGATCCAATGTTTCCAACCATCATCACTTTACACAGGCTTTGGACTGTCAAGTTTGAGGTCAAGAATACAAAGAATTTGCATTCAATCATTCCAAAAACCAGGCGGATTTAAAACCGATGCTCACTTGATGATGTCTCTTGAAATTGAATCTCTTCTGGCGATTCATCGAATGATGATATTTGATGGTTGATCAAACGGCGACGATTCGAATCTTTTTCATCGTTTGAATCGGATCCATCCTTTGATTCAATTTGATCACCATTTGAAGATACAAGTTGTTGTTGCTGCTGCTTTTTTTGTTGCTGTTGTGATAATTGATGTTGTTCATTTAGGAACACCGTTGTTTATATTGATGACCATCAGAAGTCACCCCACCATTGCCATTTCCATACAACGATGATGATATGTGAAATTGGAACATCTGCACACACATGAAAAGATGGTTGATGATCATAAAAGTTGATGGTAAGTTGGTTGATGGATGTGGTGGTTAGTTGTTGTTTGATAAAAGGCAAAAAACGATTGATGATTGTTGGTGAAAATCACAAGTTTAAAATGTTGTTGTTGATGGTATAGTTGAGGATCATAAATTTAAGATATTTATAGTTGATGATTATCACAAGTTTATGTTTATGTTTCCTTGGCGAAAATTGGACAATAAGATAATAAAAAAAAAGATGGAATTAATATGCGATCTAATAATAAGTATAATACCTTACCTGGAGTTATTGCCATTTGTGGTGGCGCTAGCGTAATGAACATGAAACATCGCCACAAACACACATATATAAGGAGCTGAAGCATAACAAATTTAACACACATCACATGGTGACAGCGGTTGGCGAATCAACATCTCTGTGAAGTCGGTGATCATCTCCGGGGAACAATCAGTATTAACCGGGCGCTAAAATGACGACGGCCGAGAAAATATGCAAGAAGATCAACTCGTATCTACGGACGATCGAGCTGATCATTAGTGAAAAAGGTGACGCAACTCCATACTTGGAAAAACTTGAGCTGTGGATTGATCAGTTGCTGGCGGAAGCTGAAAAAACGAGTCGAAAGTATTACGAGCGATTAAACATATATTCAGACACACATCACACATTTCAAATTGTTTAAATATTACTTGAATACATAAATGGACAATACACAATTGTCCAACAATGTAGCGGGTCTTACTGGCAAATCAATCGATCCATAATAGATCAATGACTACCAAGCCCAAAACACATTAGAGTGATTGTATGATGATTATTACATCATTACATGATGTAAAGTCCAAAACATTAGTGGAGAGAAAAGGAGAATGTTTTGGAAAAAGGATAGATAAAATTGCTTAACAATGTTCTATCTGATTGAGGTAAAAAAATAGTAAATGAGTATACTGATCGAACCTAACTAATAAGATTGAAATCGAGAACACTCGATAAAGGGCACAATAAACAATAAAAAATACCGAATTTAAATGGAGAGATATCGATATAAGAGTGCCAAAGTAATCAATGGTCAAGTGTAAATAAAACTCAATTCGAGACTAATCGATAATGGTCACAAAATACAATATCGAATCAGAGAAAAAGAGATTGATATTCAAGGGAAAATGATGGATAATAATAGATAGAAATAAAATGAAATCGAGAGCACTCGATTGTAGGCACAAAAAGTAATTATCGAACAAAAAAGATAAGAGGAAGAGAGGAGAGACATAATTTGTAAAAATGAAAATTGAACTTACAGAATTTGAATTGGCCACACATTAAACGATCTGTTAGAATGTAATGAATAAAGTAAACGTTAGTAAGATGAACCAATATACAAGTATGTAGACAAATAAATAAATGATTCAAAATCAAAATCACATTTACCTGGTAACGGTTGACGCAACTTGAGAGAGAAGACGTCCGTTCAGGAGGAGAGTCCAAACGAGAATGAGGAAAGAGTTCTATTGTTCTACTTGATCCTGCGCAAATGTTCCATTTGAGTCAATGGGCACAATGGCGGCCAAGAATTGGGTCATGCGCATCAATCAATTGGATGGGAACATAGTGACTTGGTTTCTGATATGGAACACCATAGGAACAGGGGTACTTGAATTCTAATTTGCAAATACAGGGATACCTAATGTATCACCATCATCATCAATGGTCAACGGCCGGAACATTAAATTAATGATCATCATCCTCCTATCATTCAACAACAAGATTGAACCATCATCGTCATTCAGTAATCCTTTTACACACACACAAACACTAATAAATAAACAAACCTAATAAATGGTTCAATCAATGGTAGATGTACATGATGTACATCAATCAATGGTAGATCATCTATCGAAGATGATCATACTTCAAGACAAATGACAACTGTTGCCAATTGTATAACATTGTAACGGGTCTTACTGGCAAATCAATCGATCCATAATAGATCAATGACTACCAAGCCCAAAACTCTACCATAATTAATCAACTAACAAATTAATGATGATCTACTACAACGTCGATTGATTGATTGATTGAATGACTGATGACTTGCAAGCGCTTGTTTGATACAAACTTAAATTTTCTGTCGCTTTGCATGTTGCTGCGATCGAATTGAATACCAATCGAAAATCTTCCGAATCGTAAATACCATCATCAATATCTGTTCCAATATCGAATTGTAATTACATCTTCTAAAATAATACAATATAATCAATTAAATTCATTGGCTCAAAATCAAAACGAAAAATCACTTACCAAATTTGCCGACGAAACCATTGATCATTCGCTTGATTGAATTTGATCTAAAATGAAAAGAAAAATTATTTGTTGATCATATAACAAAATAAAACAAAAATGAGTCAGTATAGTGGGTGTAATGTGAGTGTATGGTTCATATATCTCCACCCGATGGCTAAGTAGGAATAACAATAGATGATGTACAATAATGCTAAGATATTGAAATAATACGGACATTAATGAGATAATGTATAAAGATTCTTATAAAAACTAGAATGGGTAACACTAAATATTGAACAGCAAAAACATTATCGAATCTGAGAGAATAGTTAGTAAAGTCGTTAATGATCGAATTGAATTAAAACTAATAATGATAGAACTCGATAGTGGACACAAGAGAAAATATCGAACCAGAGGAAAAGATTTCGATGTCAAAAGGTGATAAAGTTATAACTATAAATGAAAAAGAACTTTCAAAATTTTACAATCAACAAATTAAATTAGAATAAATGAAGCAAAACCAACTAAAGTAGAACAAACTATTTAGAAAGAGTCGAAGAATGAATGAGCTAGGGTAAAATGTGCTTGTGTGTGAATGGCGGAGGGGTGAGTTGCTAGCGGTGGTTGTGTGAGGATGTTCTATTTGCCGTACGTCGTACGAAGTGTGAGAGAGAGAGATGCGCAGAAACCAATTTACGCACGAAAAGTGGGTTTGCACATCATGGTGTGTGTGTGTGTGTGAGTTAATCCAACGGTTTTGTGGCTATGCTGAGAGGAGGGAGGAGAAGAATGTTCTGGAACAGTTCTAACAATGTTCTATTTGATTGAGGTAAAGAAATGGTAAATGAGTATACTGATCGAACCTAACTAATAAGATTGGAATCGAGAAAACTCGATAAAAGACACTATAGAAAATACCGAATTCAAATAGGGAGATATCGATATAAGAGTGCCAAAGTAATCAATGGTCAAGTGTAAATAAAACTCAATTTGAGACCACAAGATAATGGTCACAAAAGACAATATCGAATCAGAGAAACAGAGATCGATATTCAAGGGAAAAGATGGATAATGATAAATTAGAAATAAAATGAAATCGAGAGCACTCGATTGTAGGCACAAAAAGTAATTATCGAACCAAAGGGATAGGGAGAGAGAGTTTGTAAAAATGAAAATTGAACTTACAGAATTTGAATCGGCCACACATTTAACGATCTGTTAGAATGAAATGAATAAAATAAAAGTTAGTATGATGAACCAATATACAAGAATGCAAACAAATAAAAAATAAATGATTCAAAATCGAAATCACATTTACCTTGTAACGGTTGACGCAACTTGAGAGAGAAGACGTCCGTTCAGGAGGAGAGTCCAAACGAGAATGAGGAAAGAGTTCTATTGTTCTACTTGATCCTGCGCAAATGCTCCATTTGAGTCAATGGGCAAAATGGCGGCAAAGATGGTCATGCGCATCAATCAATTGGATGGGAACATAGTCACTTGGGTTCTGATTCTAATATGAAACACACAGGGGTACTTGAATTCTAACTTGAAAATAATACAATGTTTTGATTGATTGAGATGTTTCCGATTAAAAATAAAATTGAAATAAGTAACACTCGATAACGGTCACCAGAGATTGAATGTCAAAGTTCAAACAACCAATTTCGTTACAATTCATTGTTGTTGATAGCTTTGTTGCTGTCATTAGAACAGCTTCAGTGTTTTGCCACACACACCACTGGGTGTTGTTGACAAAAATATCTTTACTTTATATAAAATTGTAAAGTTGTCTGTGGCAAAAATGTGTGTGTCTGTCGGTGTGTCGGTGTGTGTGTGTCTGTCGGTGTGTCGGTGTGTCGGTGTGTGTGTGTGTCAGATTGGTCACAAGTGAAAGGAGGACACTTAGGCTTTGCGATTCTTTGCGAAGGAGTTTATGAATGACCCTAACAACGAATGCTATGCCCACTTCTATATACAGTCATGTTTTGTTTACATATTTTTTACATTGAGGTTTTGTTTTCTTGATGTCAATTTCCATTTTCAATTAAAATTATTTACGTCTTTATCACCCAATATTTTTGTCAACAACACCCAGTGGTGTGTGTGGCAAAACACTGAAGCTGTTCTAATGACAGCAACAAAGCTATCAACAACAATGAATTGTAACGAAATTGGTTGTTTGAACTTTGACATTCAATCTCACACCGACACACCGACACACCAACACACCGACACACCGACACACCGACAGACACACACATTTTTGCCACAGACTACTTTACAATTTTATATAAAGTAAAGAAAAGATAGAATAAGAATAGTATCACATTTTTGCCACAGACTACTTTACAATTTTATATAAAGTAAAGATGTTAGTGAATGATCAATGCAATTAGTTTTAAAAAATACTTATCTTGAATGAATATTCAACGGAAAAAAACGGAATTTGAACATCGGCCATTATAATGATTTGAAGCATAGAAGGATTAAAAAACCAAAGTTAAAATTGGTATAGAAAAATGAATTAAACGATACTTAGTTGAAAACGAACATCGCAGAAACAGGAATAAATAGTATAACATCAATATCAAATGATGTATTGATGTTATATTGATGATCATAAGAAGTCACACCGCCACAGGTAGGAATTCGCCACCGCCCTTCGTCACCAAAATAGACCATCCGAAATATAGTCATCAGCATAAACGACCAACCACCTAAATAAAAACCAAATAGAAGCATCTTCAGTTGTAACGAACAAGATCAACGTCGGCGAAAAAACGGGACCATCAGCTTCAGCCAATACAAAGAGAGTTGCTTGATAGAAAAGTGGTTGATCATCACAAGTGAAAGCCAAGGAACGATTGATAATCTGCTTGCCTTTTGCTTGAGTTTATATACCAATTTTACGCTACTTCAGCCACACATTTGCTAGCTGTTCAATGTGGTATGTAGGGTTAAAGTTAGTCATTTCAGTTTAAACTTTGATTGAACAGTAGTACACAAAACGTTAGACGCACGAGTTTAAACTTTGATAATTTCATGTTGCCAATACACCAAACATGAACACTGTGTCAAATCATATACAACAATAGATGGGTAGGGGAGCCAATCATTAGTTGTACAGTGAAAGAAGAAGACCAACAATATGAATCATTTGTAATATGATTAGAACGATGAAATAGGTTCATCGATTCGAGTCAAATGTATCATCATGAATCATGAGTCTAGATTCTTCATCGAAGCCAGTGTTATATCGACAAAGTTTGGCACTAAAACAATACAATATAATAGTGATAATATAATATGGTTATATATAATAGTGTTACAGTATAAAGTTGATTAAAATATGATCGATGTGAGGGAGTCAAAGTTGTGATCAAACTAAAGGTAATTTGGATAACATACTAAATTGCTTGGTAACTAATTGGAGGTATATTCATTTACTGGAAGGGTAATGCCACCATATTGTGACGAATTATACAGGGTCAACCGTATACACAAATTGTTCGAACTTGTTTGAATTGTAATTGTATACATTCATATAAATGCACTTAAATTAATTACCAGTTGTTCGAAATAAGGTCTACTTAAAGATCTGATCTTTTTTCTATAAATTAAATATCGTTTTTTGAAATACAATTCAATGGGACGCAAAATTGAGGATACGACAAATTTGGAAAAATCAAATCAAACATATGATGTCGATCAATCAATTCCATCGGTATACTGGTAAAATCTAAAATGCTAATTTCAAAATTAATTTTGTCTAATTTTAGTCTTTATTAACCTCAAAAGATGGTGTTACTTATCCATTAACGGCAACAAATGGGAAAGCCATGTTATCCAGTTGTTCGGTGATAGCGCCGGATTCACAAGATTACGAAGAACGTCGACGTACTATGCGAATGGCATCTAATATCAATGACATAAACAGATGTTATTTGAATTCCAATTATCAAGAAGTGGATAGAGAACGGCCATCATCACCATTAATCAGTGATACATTGATTCAAGAGATTTCAATGGGAGCCGATCCAATGATCATTGATGTCGGGCCGAATCGAACGTCACCGCCAAATCAACAATATGTCCTATTGCCGATTACACGTGAAATTGCTAATCAATTTCGTTCGATGGGAATTCCGTCGCGTTTCTATTCAGCTTCCAATCCGGCAACGTCATCGAATCGTCCTGATCTGTTGACGTTCGCACCGTTACCACCAAATGAACAGCAACGATATCAAACCAACTCGGACATCCCACGCGCCACATTTACAATTGTCAATGTTGACATGTTTGATAAGATCAATAGGACAAACAAAACTGACCAATCGAATAATAAACCAACGGATGGAAATGTTGCACAAAGGCCACACAAGATATTGATCAGATTTGACCATAATAATCTAAATTCAAATACAAGTGGATCGATTCTATCACCTTCAGCACCGTTAAATTCCAAAATCACTAATTCTGATTCTCCAGTAACAAGTGTAATGAACATTAGCAAAAAACAAAATAAAAAATAATCAATTACAATCAAAAGATGTTTAAAAAGTTGATTTTTGATAAGACTTGAAGTTAGCTTGCATTTGTTCATAATGATCATCAAATTAGACGACTACAAAATATAAAGTAAAGTCCAATCGATCTTGATATTTATGGCAGGATATTTTTTTTTTCGTTGTGTGTCCAAACCTGGACGAGCTTCAAATCACGTATACAATGATGAATGCACGTTTCCGTTGTTTGACATCGAATCAACTTTCGAATGACCTTTCCATGACATTTGCCGTTGACGTGTAATCATTTTGGCCTTTTATAACGGTACACTTCAAAACTATAAATACGAGCACAAAGTTCGTGTATAACTTTATGCAGTTGCACACTTGCAAACTTTGCGCAAACATTTTTTAAAAAAAATGTTTTCTTTTGGATACTTATTTGGATTTATTGTAAGTTTGATATGGATTCAAACCACTAACGGAGAATATTCAACCAAATGGAAGTGTGATAACAGTTCGCAAAAAGAGATTGATCATATAGTTGCACGAATGATGCTCTTCGGACAATCAGATCGAAAGTTTCCCATTTCACAAGCACAAATGCGTGGATATTGCAAGTAAGTTGCTTTTTGTTTTTTTTTAATTTTTAATGTTTAAATATACAACTTACAATTTGTTAGAGAACAAAATGCATTGATAAGTAAATTGGAAGACTACAAAACACAATGTTTGAAAGGAACTTTAAGGTCAACAGTTGCCGTAATCATATATTCGATTAGAAGTCAAAACAATATGATCTGTAAGAATATGGCATCGAAACGGGTGAAGAATCTTCTCAAATCGGCCGTTTGTGCAAACGATGCAAGCAATGAATACAACAAATGTAACATCAACTACATTGATCTTCTATTGGATGTGGAAAATTCAAAAGACTCCAAACAAAAGTTGATTCACGTTTGTTGCGGTTATGTGGAAGTGTTTCAATGTGTCCGAGCAAAGGCGACATCATTTCCAAGTTGTGGTCCCGATGAGATTGAGGCCAATGTAAACTTTATTCGTGGTTTCTTTGACAATGCCAACAGTTTGATCTGTGGCGAGTACAGTGCCGATTCTGACCAATGTGAGAAGGTTAGAATCATTCGCAAACCGAATCGACATCCATCCAAACGGCCTGAATCATACTTCAATCCATTGGTTAAGGTTATTTCCAATTTATAATTGAACCACGAGTTTGTACTTATCTATTGTACATATCTTGACATAATGTGTTTTCATGTATAGTGTATAAAAAAGTGAAAATAAATAAGCATTTTTTTGTAGGAATATTTTTTTTTTGAATTATAATTATCAACTAGTATCATGTGGCGCCTCATGTGGTTGAAATCGAATTGCTGATTTCTTGTTTTGATCAATTGCTTGACGGCAAACTAAAACGAATGTCATCATCACATTAATCTCAATTTCGTCAAACCCAAAATACCAGATTCTATTGCTTGTCATACTAACAATATAAGTCGAATCAGGTTTTGTAGCACGTAAAAGCCAATCACAAGTAAGTGAAAAACAAGATTGTGCAATAGTCCAAAGTGTAATGACGTTTCAAATCACATTTGGAAAATATTTAACTTTTTATTCTATCAACTAATCAGCATATGGCTTTCCCTTACACTTGAATCACATGTACCTAATTTTTCAATTCTGTCCCATCAGTTCAGAAAATTTTTCAATTAATGAAGTAATATTTTTCCTATTTAGTGCTAGTTTTACATTTAAAAATATTGTTTTTTCCAATGCTTCTTCACTTTTTGGAAACAAGGGTGTTGAAATCGGTCATTAAAATAGTTATTTGTTTTTTCGTTTTTTATTAATGACCGGTGGCCAAACGGCAAATTATATCAAAAAGTGGAAAAATTGTATTATTGATTTTGTTTTTTAATGTAAACATTTACACAACCAACAAAATATCAAAATAGAAAATTTTAATTCTCTCTATGATTCATTATGTAGTTTTACCGATCAATTAGAAGATTAATGTCATCGTCAGCAGATTGATCAAATGATTGAGCATCACTATATAAGGCAACCACTTTTGAACGGATGGACATCATTATTTGATTTGACTAAGAATATTTTAATGATAAAATATTAAAAAAAAATAATGCAAAGCTTTGCATACACCTCAATTCTATTAGTTAGCATCTATTGTTGTCTAACTGAAGCGGCTACACCATCGATCAGATGGAAATGTGATAAAGCCGACGAGAAACGAATGGATGAAATGGTGGCCAAGCTGATGACATTTGGCCGAACTGATGTCCGCTTTCCCGAGAACACTGATGAACTAAAAACATTTTGCAAGTAAGACCAATTTACAAGTAATATGATCTATATTAATAATTATTTCAATGAATCAAGGTCTACAATGGAATTAGTTGGCAAGTTAGAAGATTATAAAGATAAATGTTTGAAAGGTCAAACGAAACAAGTTGTTTCGGTTGCCATATATTCGATTAAGAATCTTTTCAATCAATATTGTAAGAATCGAAACGCAAAACGAACTAAAGATTTAGTAGCTTCTGCAAAATGTGCAAATGCTGCATCACAAGGCTACCTTAAATGTAACAATGATTATACTGAATTATTGATGGCAGTTACCAGTTCAAAAGATTCAAAACAAAAGTTGGCTCAATTATGTTGGTAAGTAAAGTACAACTAGATTTACCATTTAAAACGATAAACTAATGATTCTTGTTTCTACACTCAATTCCATCAGTGGTTACGTCGAAGTGTTCAAATGTGTCAGCGAGAAAACAAGAGGCGTAAAACATTGTAATGAAGAATATGTGGAGATTCACAAGAACTTTGTTCGAGGTATCTTTGAAAATTCGGTCAATGTCATGTGCGGCGATTATAATGAAAGTTCAGACAAATGTGACTCATTTAAATTGGTTAGGAAGCCATTGAAGAATAGCAGATCGCGACCACCATCATACTTTAGTGTATTGATCAAATTGTTGATGAGTTTGTAATCGTAGACATTGTCATCAAATGAATGACATTTTACTATTATTATTACTTTCCAGTTGGTTAGGTAATTGATTGTTTGTACCATTGTCATAGGGAATCGACCAAATTGTGTTTGTGTTCTCATACAATTCTGTCTATGCTTTTTAGATAGCATAAATGCTGATACTTATATATTATACTAATTTCAAGGACAATTTGACTAAATAATTATAATCAATTTAATTGAAAAGAAAAGTCATTTTTCCATACCTAATCATCAAGATGGCATTTTCCAATATATGTTTTTCCACTTTATAAAGTAGCACATTTATTAGTATTATATTATTTGTTTAAGATATAAGAAATTTATTCATAAAAAAAATAAAATGAAACAATTTTTTTTCAACATTTAATAAAAATGTAGTAGCTGTCAATCTATCAATTATTCAATCATCAATTGGTTAATCCCAATGTAATTTCAAGTTGTCAGGTATATATTCTTGATAACTACTTATAAATTTGGTGATTAATTTTAATGGATATTTATTGTACGCTAAACGTAATGAGAATACGTCATGTTCATCCAATGTGAGTGATAGTTGTTTCAACGTATTCAATAGTTTAACATCTTCCATGTCGATTCGACAATTTTCCAATGTTATGTGACGTAATGATGGCATGGTTACGGGTGCCGCCGTAAGTAACACGATCAATGATTCATTATCAATAAATAAAGCTTCTCTCGATGTTTCCATATCAATTGAGCTTGGTCGATTTGAAACGGAATATGGTCCAACTGATTGTCGAATCGTAAGACTAGTCAATTGATTTAGATGATTGGCAATTTGATACATTCCCGGAAGTGATACGCGAACATCACAACCAAGTGTTAACTCTTTTAGATTGGAACAATATCGAACCAATTCTCCAATATCAGAATCGGATATTTTCGATGAATCCAATTTTAACTTTTCCAATCGATTCAACTTTTGAAGGGCATAGAAATCAAATTGTACACCAAATTGTTCCATTTGTTTCAAATCACCAAATAGTACTAATGAAATGCTTTTTGCATTAAGTAACTTTCCCAATGGAGTAATAAAATCTAATTGATTTGAATTGATTTTAGATAAATCAATCTCTAAACTAAAATCTTCAATTCCATTTGGTAGTTTACCGATCATTTCCAACAATGGAAACAAATCAATATTATTTTCAATGTTCGATTCACGGGGAAGAATAGATATTTGTAATTGTTTCAAGTTTTCCATTGATGATGAAATTCGATTCATTGTTTTTAATGATTCGGTTACGAACGATGATTGTTCGAAACACAATTGAATTGAAAGTGAACTTATTTGATCACCAAATTCCGATTGTAACATTTGAAAGTAGCCGTTGGTCAATTTTGTTGATATTGCAAGTTGAAATTTGACTAGATTCGTATAATATTGACTATTGGTATACAATAGAAAGAGTATCACATCTAATAGAAAAATAAAGAATTTAAGAATTGTTTTTTTTACAATTTTTTTGTAAAATATACTAACCGCTCAAATCACTAAATGCATTTCCGTATGGAATACGAGAATCGATCACAATCTCAGTCAATTGTCGGCCAAATTGTTTGCTAAATTGTTCCAATATATTTGATGATATTATGTCAGATTTATGGCCATTGGTTGTGATAAACTCTAGCTTGTTAATATTTTTAGCGAAACAATATTTCATTAGATTCTCCATTAGATTACGTGTAAGCTTTCCGCGAATACTCAATGTCTTCAATGTGGGACACCAATAAAGGTATTTGTTCGACGTCATCATTGCTTGCCGTTCCTCCTCTTGTAACATTTGTGTGGTTTGATATTCTTTCGTTTGATTCTTATCTTGAACACGAAACAGTGGATAGATCATATATGATTGTTGCTTGAACACATCGGTTTGCCATCGTCGACACACCGATCTAATCGACATTCGTTCACGTAAATTAAAATTCTCAAAGATAAGAAAATGAAGTTTCTGTTCGTATAGTTTAGCGAAATGACATTCATCCGATGGAATCTCGGCGGGATGTACGTAAATGTCTAACTCCATCTCAACATTAGCCATTGATTCATCAAGATTCTTCTTCGATCGTCGCCATCGTTTCGATCCCATCGATTTCAATGAACCGAAACGTTTAAGGGAAAATGTGGAACCAGTCTTTGATTTGATCGACCCATTACGACGAATCAATTGTGCTAAACTTTGCGATTTACCATTTTGATCCAACTTTGTATTGGGCCGTCGACGCGTTGGCGTCGGTGTCACACTTTGGTAAATTGGTTTACGCATGGGCGTAGGTGTTTGCGGTGGTGTCATCATTGAACAATGATCAATCGATTGAATTTGACTGGGCAACACTTCGAATGAACTCGCATCGTTCAAGGTGGTAACCATCACCACCGGCACATTGATCGGTTGTTGTCCATTATTATCGGCCACCTCCACATGTCCGTTTTGACATGTAATTTGTGGCCCATTCTCCGGACACGTCGATGATATAACATCCGACTGTTTCGCTTGCGATTGGTGTTGCCATTTATTGCGATCCTTCTTTCGCCGGAATGATGCATGTTTGAACAGTTTCGATGGTTTCGACTTTAGCTTCGATGATGATGAACCCATGATGTTGTTGGTGATGATGATGATGATGGTGGTGGTGATCGTATATGAGTATGACAATGTGATATTTAAGTTTGCAATACAAATGAGAGAGAATACGGTCTTGAGGTGATAGGACACGTAAGCACGGGCGACACCAAACCAACACTCTCTTTGAGGTAATGTTAAGTCCAACCTGCCAATTAATCCCAATCAACGGGACTTGAAGTTGCTTGACAATCAACAACTCTTATTATATGAGGCAGACCGGTTGACGATATTGATCAATGCAGATAAACAAGTAACTATTTGATAGTGTCGATGTTGCAGTTGATGCTGCTGCTGATGCTGCCATCGAATATATACAAAATATACATATATTCCTATATTGGCTTGATATCTTGCCTAATTGTTTTTTACCGTTTTCTCATAAATGTTGATTGTTGTCTATCTCTTCCCTTTCCTTTTGTATCACTAAATTGTTGCATATATATATATATATTGTCAATATATTTATAATGGTTAGACTATAAATTTAATTATATACATTGATGCTTATAATTGAGTGCGTAACGTCGACGTGATCATAGCAGACTATATATCCATGGAAACCTCGTTCACATACAAGCACATTAATAATTGAAACGAGAACTGATAATAATAAAATGTCATGAATTTTTTTTTTTGGTGATAAAAGCGTCAAATGTTACTTGTTTGTTATGAGACGTGACTTGATGACGCCATTAAAGAACGTGCACTGGATGAATGATAAAAAGCATTATTCAATGTACACTTTTTTGGAAAATATCAAACAATTCAATATAGTTTCAGGTTCATTGTAATATGAGTAATTTGATTATTCACTTCTATTAGAATCGATGTCGTCAAGTTATTGCCGGCATTTTTCTTTAGTGATAATTGATACACAATTCAGTTTGTTAATGCCTTGAACTTCATTAAAAATGTCGAGCATCGAGAAAACCAAAAAAAAAATCTATTAAAAACACTAGATTGAACACATGTTAATGTTGATCATCATCATCAATCGAATGCACTTGTTCTAATGAACACTCATTTGATGTATTCACATTATATTATACGTTGTTACGAGACACTTGCAATGTGAAAGAGAAGTAGATTCCGAGTAAAAATGTAATTGAGTTGAGGTGGCTGATATTATAGCAAATATATCCTGCATCGGCATGATATGATATGGGACACTCGCTAGAGATCAATGGGGACGGCCTTGTGACAAACGGTTTGTGATGAGATATTTCAATGCAAACGCAAAATGGTTCACTCAATATCGAATGAGAGAAAGAAACAAGAGATAGAGTGTCAGAGAAAGAGAGTGAGTGAATGAGTGAGAGAGTTGAGAGATGAGAGAGAATTTGCAGCTACCATTTTACTTTCCTAAACCATCATCATCATCAGTAAAATAAAAAAAAACTTGGTTAGCTGGCGGCGGCAACGACGGCCAATGGCAAACATAAATAGTTTTCAAAACGATAACAAGGGTATAGTTTAAAGATACAATCGAGTGTCAAGCATAAATTGATGATCACGAATGGTCGATCACCAATTTTGATGATGCGTCCGAAATATGGACAAATGCTAATCGTCTCATACACACAATGCAATGTCGTGAGTTGGATGAGTTGTGCTTCTCATGAGTTCCATCTCATCAATGTATGCCGATGACCGTATAGTTATATATTGAGACACAACACAACTAAATAATATCGAGAGTGAATAGTCAACATTTAACACATCGTGTCCTATACAACCTATGTTTGATAACAAGATGTGTGAGCTCCCATAGCACGATTTGTTGCCATTTAACATTGGCGAGTGTGATGAGAGAGAGAGAGAGAGAGAGAGAGAGAGAGAGAGAGAGAGAGAGAGAGGCACCAAACTATATTAGCAGATGACAATAATTACCATAACGAAACATTCCAATAAGCAAGTGATTCTTCTCAACACTTTGATTGATTCACAATTCAAACATTTGATGATAATAATTCTATTCATATGTTTGTTTGCTGCATTATTCAATGGCATACTCAATTGATCGGTCATTGGCAGTAGTAATAATCTCCCATTGTCCTTTCTCTACTTTAACAACTAGAAAATCATTTCAATAATTGATGATGAAGTATTCAAACAACACACAACATTCGTTCGTTCGTTCGTTCGTTCTCTCTTCTCATTCACTCTATTAATAGATTGGCTCGTCATCACTTGTCGCATCACTTGTTCCATATATTGATGCACACAAACTATTTCATACATATAACAATGTCAGCCAATGTTTCGCCTCACACACTATGTGGTTTGGATGACGATGATGTCTTGAATGCAAATATTGGATCACACAAGTCAACAAAACAAAACAGAAAATGGGAGAAGATGATGAAAAATAGTACAACATACAATTTATTTCATTTTTTTGTTGTATGCCATCGTTCTAACACTTGTTTTTTTGTTGTTGTTGTTTTTATATGTCTATAGTTTGCGAACGGAACCGGATTGTCTATAGACGAATTAACTTTCTCGTTTGTTTGTTTCAGTAGAAATTAATTTCAACCAATGACGATGACTAGATTTGAAGGAGTAGGAAATGTTTTATTGTTCGTCAACTATATATGGAACATAGAAAAGATAATACTATTATTTATTTAGTGGCTAACATTGTTCCAATCCTTTACAAAAAAAAACGTTGACTTGGGTGGATATAACTAAATCCCATTTATAAAATGAAATGCCACTTGTTGCCTATATTTAAACAGTTTGAAACAATAAAACAAACAGACAAAGACAAAGAATATATATATATATGGACACTAAATTGCCAATTGTCTCATCTGAATGGGATAAAAATGATCAATTTTACTACTTTTTTTTCATATTAAAGTGTCAGGGAAAAAGGCTGAATAAGGTAAATGTAAGATCGTGAAATGTATTATTTAATCTTATCTTTCTGTTGATTAGAAGGAAGTAATATATTTTGTTGTTTTTTTTTTTTGGTTATGTCGAGGAAGTTTTTCGTAAATTGTTGCACCTTGTTTGATAAGACCTTGCCACAAATTGAACAATAGGTTTCATTCATCCTCAATCTCACCTCATTTAGTGTTTCAATGTGAAACAACAGTAAATGTAGTCCAATCAAAAAAAAGCAATGCCTCTCTTTGATCTCAAATTGATTGAACGATCGATATTAATTTAGTGAACACAATCATGATATCAATTTTTTTTATTTCAATCATTCATAGCAATTGCATTTGAAACGAATGAAAGAATCCAAATACAATAAATTTACCGGGTTGCAAGATAATAATTGCCTATTATAACTAGATTGGGTCAAAGAGAACACCAAAGGCAAAATAACAAAAAGAACAAAATTGGCTATAGCCTTGATTTGACCAAACACTGTCGTTAACTATTTATAGATTTGTGTCCCATCTTTTATCTTTTATTGCATAACAGTGACGCCCTTAATTACAATTTTCCAATTAAAGGTTAATCTTAACCGCATTTTTGCTTATTTGTTTTCTTATTTTGTTCAGAGAAGGGATGAATAAGAAGAAGAAGAAGAAGAAGATTGGACGTGATGAAACATTCAAATTTGAATTATGATAGCACGAAATTCGAATTGAAAAACAAAACTATCTTGAATTAAACGTGATTATGCGTTTCTCATGTTTACGTTAGATATATATTTTTTTGGTTTCACTATAGTTAATTATAACAATTAATAATATGGCAATCAGAGGTTCCCAAATTTTCTTGAGTGGATGACAAAATTGAGATCAATGATAACTCAATGGAATATCACCCATTAAGTTTATGTATCCCTAACAAATATAGAGTACAATAAAAATGTATTTTTGTTTCCAAACTATTATTACAAATGCTTCAATACATTTACTCAATTTACACTGAAAAAAACATGTTGAGAGGCGTTATGTTGTTTCATCATGTTGGAATGGGAGACTTATTATTATTTTTTCCATAGATCCAACTTTCCATAAACAATTATATTACATTTATGATCGACTACATTTTAACTATAGGCATGATTAATGTTTTGATCGTTATAAACCAAATCGGACACGACTACAATCGTAGTTTGTTCAACAGTAGAATCTAATCATCCATTTGATTAGATTACATTTTTTTAATGTATAATGATGCTCACTTTCGTTCATTATTCAGCTCAAAACATTAGCACATTCAAAACAAATATCATCGATTTTTTAACATTAGTGATCCAAATGTTTTCCAATTGTGATAATAATAAAAAATATATATTTGTACAAATCACTTATCTACAAATTCCACTTATATAATAAATAATTTTTAAAAATATGACAAAGTTTTGCATCAATTTGGAATTTGGTATCAATACATTGTTATGGTGATGATTGATGATAATCCATGATTTCATCTTAAACAAGTGACTCTAAAATTAATTGCATATATTGTAATCTCTTTTATTTTTGGGATGTGATCAACTTTAGTTACCCAACATTAAAGAAAACAACAATTGCAACTAACAACTAACAATTAGTGTGTGGAACATCAAAGCGGAACAAGTCAACAAAATTTTTTTCTGATTTTACGTTTTGGAAGGTAGATGTGTTGCCATTGTTGTTGCCTAGGATTATCATCTACAAAGTGAAATGTCGAAAGCATAGAGACGACACATTTCCATTAGATCATCACATGATGGCAAATGCATAAAAGCTTTATGTCACAATAAAATATCTCTCTTTATTGATTGTCCACTCAATCTTTTGTTTTTTTTTTGAGATTCTTTAGGCGAAGTTTTGTGTTCACAAACAACAATGGTTATGGATATGGATATGGATATGGACATGGACATGGATCATCATGGACATAATCATTCAGATCATGGAATGAGTATGGATATGAGTATGACATTTCACCTAAAATATAAAGGAGAAGCAATCCTATTTGATGGATGGAAAGCAAACAACGTTCAAGGTAACCTTTGATTTATTTTTTTAAATATATTTTTTTGCTTATATAATATTTGATTATTCTAGAATTAATCTACGCTTGTATTGCTATCATTGTCTTTTCAATTTTTTATGAAGGATTGAAATATGTTCGAGAATGGATCCATTCGAAACAGCTTCGTGAAGAAAATTTTGGAAACGATAATTACATGTAATATAAGTTAATTAATATATAGAAAAACTAAAAGATGTTTAATTATATTATAATTTATAAATTAGGAATCAACTTTTCCGTGTACGACATATTGTGCAGACCGTACTTCATGGACTTCAATATATTGTATCCTATTTTCTAATGTTAATCGCTATGACATATCAAGTCTATTACTTCTTGTCAATTGTTATCGGTTGTACAATTGGTTATTTAGTGTTCACACCACTTCAAGCTAAACTAAAAGCCAGTTATCAAAACTTTGGCGACCCTTGTTGTGGTTAAGGAGAGCGAAACAGAACTTCACCTAAGTCGCATTGATATATTTTATTTGAATACAAACTAAGAAAAATGCTATTGTTACATGTTACAGTAAAAAATAATAAATGACATTACAGAATATATGAATTAATGATTGTCTGTTATTTGGATATTTATTTTCTTTTCTTCGATTCATCAATCTGTTCTTCATCGTTATTGTTTTCGGCAATTTGCTGTTGTTGATTGTCATCATAGGTTTGTGTTTTGGCCAATTTTTCACCTTGAATTCGATCTCGTTTTAAAACTTGATAGAAAACTACCATTCGACATGAGAGCATCAATGCAAATACAAGATATGGTGCAATACGTTCAAATTTATCCTTGAGCACATAATGACTGTAGACGGTGAGCAATGATACGATCAACAATGATCCATTGGCCAACAATTGTATTCGACGAAATGGTAACAATAGGAGAAGGATTAGACCACCAACCAATTCGGTATAGCCAACCGTTAATCGATAATATTTGGCCGATACATAAACACCAAGATTTGGCAAAATTGGAAATATTTTAGCAAAATTTTTGAATGTTTTGCGTACGTCTCGATGTAGCTCTTTATCGATCACTTGCGACACTTTCAACAAGCCCATACAGATAAAGGAGAAGCCAAGAAGAATTGACAATGCAATTAGAACAGGATTTTTCGATGCCATCATTTTGAAATTAATTTTTTTATGTTGATGCAATATGTTTTAACGATCAACAACAGAAAGAGACAAGCAAAAATAAAATAAAATAAACAAATGAACTCGCTATATAGAGACAATCATTGTTGGAGCGAATTTGGACTCGCCCCAATTTAGTTTAATCATTACCGCTCGGGTATTTGGCGATGCTTTATATTAAATGTGCATGCTGCATCGCCATCTGGATTAAAATCATAGAGTATGATCACTTTTGAATTGTATCCTTAGGATGGCCAATCTTGTTCGCCCAAAATGGAATCTTCTCTTTATATTGATCATACATCATTCGACATTGATAATTCAATTCCATATAGTTGGTTGATCCCAACGTAATTGGAGATGTAAGTGCTGGCGCCCAGTGAACATCTTGAATTGGTCCTGGATCAGCATATTTAGCAAAATTTGCCCACGCTCCTATAATTTGATGACTCAAACGTTTATCTTCTTCCGTTCTTTGTCTTGTAATTGTAAACAAATAGTACAATTCATCAGCATGACATGCTACAGGCCAATTATCGGCAAGAGCTCCCATGATATGCACTTCAGCTGGTGCAATTGTCATAAACGAATAGTATTTTCGTTTCGATGATGATCGAGAGTTGAGTGCAAAATATTCTGCAAATAATATTGTTCGACAACCAATATTATATTCACCATATACATTATTGATCAATAATTTATAATCGAGCAAAGTCGGATTTGATGGCAATTTATATCGTGATATATAGAAATCGGCTGCTTCATCACCAAACGTTTCATTCTTATATTCGAATAATCTTTTGATAAAATCTTTAACATTTTCATCATTGACAACGACATCATCGGTTTTCAATTCTGGAATGATGGAACCGACAAAACCTAATCCTTCATCCTTTGAAACGCCATACATAAGATCGACATCACCATTGAATGAACCACTAAGTAAGGCATTGATTGGAAGAACTGGAATAACCTCATCACCATAAACTGGTTCAAATTTCAATTCAAACTTATCGGTTATATTCAAAATATCTTCAATCGATTGCTTTTTAAGATATTCAATAATTTCCATTACATTTTGACTTGTACATCCAAGCTCCCTCGCAAGATCCCTCATTCTAGGCAATAGTTCACTTTTATGAGTGGTTCGATTTAATGGAGCACCAGATTGAAGTATGGCACGTTGAAATAAGCCTTTGGTTAATGGTGATAGAAGAAGTGTTGCCACACCCGAAGAACCGGCAGAATTTCCAAAAATCGTAACACGATTTGGATCGCCTCCAAATGCAGATATATTGCGTTGAACCCATTTTAATGCAAGAATTATATCTTGTATTCCAAGATTTGCAGGCGCTAATTCATCATGACCATACATAAAACCAAAGGCACCGACTCGATAGTTGGCTGTCACCACAATAACATCGCCTCTTGCCGAAATGTATCGACCATCGTTGGTAATCTTAAACACCGATCCCGTCTTGAAGCCACCACCATAGATGTAGAACATTACCGCTCTTGGTCCGGAACTTGATTCCTTGGCTGGTCGCCATACATTTAAAAACAATGAATCTTCACTATATTCAAATGAATAATAGCCTTTGTATGGTATGTCTAAACCAAGTTGAGGGCAACTACATCGAACAATTGATGCATCATAAACGTCGTTCCATGGTTCGACCGGTAGTGCACGTTGAAATCTTTCCGCTTTACCTATATTGATCACAAGAGATATAGTATCAAGAATAAATATTCAATTACTTTGAACTCTTCTACCATATTTGATTCCTTGATATAAATGCAATTTATGTTCATCCACCAATTGTGTAGTTCCTCGTATGAAACCTTCAGAAATCTTCAACGTAGGTGCATATTCAGGTTTGTTTTCCATGGTTTGAAAAAAAATGACAAATCGAAAGCATTCACTCACAAGACATTAGATAAATTGTCCGTTTCTTGTCTTTGTCGAAACGTTTTTGTAATCGTTTCTGATTATGAGAGTCCATAAAATTAGTTAGTATCATAAAGTTGATGCACTTTGACCATATAAAATAGTAGTTGTCAGTATTTAAAATAAAGTATCAGTAAATGGAGTGTCAGTATTTTTCTGTCAGTATTTAAAATAAAGGGTCAGTATTTTAAATAAAGTATCAATTTTTTAATTATTTTGTCCATAAATTGAATAATTAGTGTAAGTTTCATGGCAAATTCGTTGGATGGCGGTTTAGTTTGTTTTGATTGAAAATTTGATAATAGCACGTTGTTTTTCGGTAACAACAGCATAGACGTCTTCCATTCAAGTTCACATATCTAATCAACATCAATCATTTTGTTGTTTTTAGTCGATTTTAATACATTGAATTCATTTGAATACAAGTTGTTTGAGTGCGTAGAGGTTTGTGTTTGATTTGATTTCATGTCAATTTTTATATTGCAAATCAATTCGTTTCAAATATGGAGGATATTGGACCATTTATAGAAGAAAATTCGATTCATTCTACACCTGAAACCGCAACAAAAACAAGACGAAAGAAACAAAACATCAAATGGAATTTTTCGCGGAAATTCGCCGATAAAACTGAAGCAATTGATTATGTGAAACAAGAAAAAACATGGTCCTTTTGGTACAGAAATGATACAGCTGATGGAAGAAAAAGTTATTACAGATGCAATAAGAATAAAAGAATAGGAATCCAATGTGCAGCTCGAATACATTTACTTTTTGATAGTAAATCATTTGAAGTCTCACTTTTTAATAGCGGTTCAAACCATACATGTTTTGATAAAACGAACATTAGCAGACTTTCCGAAGAAGCTAAACAAGAAATTAACTGCTTAATTGACTTAAAGATAAAACCAAAACGAATCTTTCAAATTTTAAAAGAGAAGAAATTTAATGTACGCAATCAAGTTCAAGTAAACAACTATATTCAACAACTACGACGGAAAGAAGGTCCATCAAGAATAAGTTTATCCGAACTAGAAGATTGGTGCGTAATGCACAGTCAAGTACCTGATTCACTTGATGAAGCTTATGTAATTGCTCATCAGTGTGATGAAAATGAAATTAGTTTTAACGTCGTTGTTTCAACAAAGCGACTTTTAAATCAAACAGAGTAAGTTTAATTTATTTCATTTTTATCTATTACTAATTTTAATATTTTAGAAATGTTTCATTATTGCATGCTGATGCAACTTATAAGCTTAATTATGAGGGAATGCCCGTTATAGTGGTTGGGTTTACTGATTTAAATCGCCGTTTCCATCCTATAACCATTGCTGTTTGTTCAAACGAAAAAAAAGAAAATTTTAAGTTTATATTCAATGCGATAAAACAAATCAAACCTGAATTTGATCCTGATTTTCTTATTTCGGATGCTTCCGAAGCAATCCGTAATGCATTTCACGATGTTTTTGGAATCAACAAAACATTATGCATGTGCTGGGCACACACCAGAAGAAATATGGTGAAAAATTTACATCTTGCTCCTAAAAATGTTCGGGACGAACTAATGTCCGACATTGATATTTTACAATTGGCACCTGATGAAAATATTTTCAAAAAAAGCATGATTTTATTTTGTAAAAAGCATAGCAAATCAAAAGACTTTATTAAGTATCTAAACAGCCAATGGTTCACAACACACTCCAATTGGTATGAGGGAGTCAAATATCAAATACCGTCAACAAATAACGCCCTTGAATCATTCAACCTCAGACTCAAAAATGAAGAGACATTAAGGGAACGCATGCCGTTACCCAGATTCCTCAATCAATGTTTAGTGTCAACGAATAAATGGTCCATCCAATATGACGTATCAAGTATCATTATTAGCCAAGAACAGCCAACCATCGATCTATCTGATTGGACAGATGCATACCATCTCGCCAAATCAAATAAAATATATTCATCAAAAAAGTTCAAAAATTGGACAGAATTTTATTTTCCCGCAAAGGAATCATCACAAAAATGTACTGAAGAGGAAATTAAACATGTTAAGAATAAACAATATTCATCATTCGACCTTTTTAAAGAAAGAGCCTTTTGTGTATGGATTATTAAGTTCTTTGAAAACGATTGGCTATATTCAACTTGTACTTGCCCAAATTTTTTGAAGAAGTATAAATGCAAACACCTAATCGCGCTGGCTATCCGGTTAAAACTTGTTTCACCGCCAGATGCGGTGAAACAAGTACCGATAGGCCAGAAACGCAAACGAGGTCGTCCTAAAAAATCTACCATGGCTCTTATTATGGCTTAGATTAATTTACATTGTTTTTCTTTGGTTTTACTTGGTTTTTTGCATTGATTGTACACATAGATTTTTCACATAGATTGTACACATTGATTGTACACATTGATTGTTCACATTGATTGTTCACATTGATTTTTTACATTGATTAATTTTTTTGATCATTATAGTATCATTGATAATTATTGACTAATAATAATATTGATATATTGACAGTATATTAATTTTGTATATTAACAACATACTGATAAAATATTTAATAAACCGATAAATTTGATAAATTAACTGACGATAAATTTTTAATTTACTGACAGAAAAACAATAATTTACTGACAAAAAAAAATAGTTTTACTGACAATTTATTTTATATACTGACTACAAATGAATTTTTTACTGACCGAAAAATACCATAAAAAAATACTGACATTTTATTTAAAATACTGCACCATTTAATTTGTTGCCATTCCATTTTGACTCTTCTTTATTTAATGGGACCACCAAGTTAATCCGTTTCCATGTTATAAAGACATCTTTTATACTAATTCGCAAAATTTCTTTTTGTGATGGTCAAATAAAACCCATAGATAACTTTGTTCGTCAACAAGTGATAATTGCAATAAATGAAAAATTATTTGAGATATAATCAAAAAAAAAGATGATAATTGCCACATCATATAACCTATCATACAAACAATTCAACTTTGCAAAGTGTATATAGTATAAATACGAATGATTCCTTATGGAAAATTTCTTATCCTTATTTTCATAATCTTTAAGATCATTTGCCAATTTAATTGTCAAGGTAAACTTACGGGTCATAAACAAATCATCAAACTAAATTTTGTTACATAAAACAATCAGAATTTATCATAATTGAAAACAAAATAAATTAACTTACCTGAAACATAAGTTAAACATTTTTTGCCAATTCCGAAATAGTTTGAAGCTTTTTTCATTGTGCACAAAGTATTGTTGTCAATGAGTGGTTTGTAGTTGAAATTTCTATTACAAATGTAATACAGATAAGATAAGATAATGTTCGCTTTAAATCAATGTTAGGACAAACCTTAAGATGATTTTCATAAGCTACAAGAGATGGAAAAAATGTGAAGAATAGTCTTCAACAGCACAATAAAGTTTCACGTGGTGTCATACAAAGGTCGATCAGGTCAAGAATTTTCAGATGTCGATTAAAGACGGACTTTTTATTTGAGGAATAAAAGCACGGTTCTTGATGAAAAATTGTAAATTATGTTGAATTATTAAATTTATATAAAGAAATCACTAATAAAAAAAGACATGTGTTTAACAAGCGAGAGGAAATAAGACAATGTGACATGTGAGAGTTTGCTTCACATTTACCCACGCACCTATCTCTCAACATTCACGTTCACATAACGTGGGACGTAGATTCATAGACTTCTTTTCCCCAATGTGCAGAGCATTTCCTTCCCGGAAAGTTTCGCTATTTTCAAAAGTTTAATGAACCGTTAAACTTTATTAATTGGTATTTGTTTAACGTTGAATTCAATTTTAGAATTTTCTCAAATTAAAGTGCGCTTATAATTGAAAAGTTATCAGTCAAAATTGACGTCACTATAAATTATTTTCCATATATTATACTCCTATTTATATTTGATCCATACATGAATTTTTTGCGAACTTCGTTACGTTTTTTGGTTAATCAAAATCCATTTCCAATTGAATCGTTCAATTGGAAAGTGTACTTGTTCAACAATTGTAAAGAAAAAGTAAAGAACAAATTTAAACAACCATCAATTGTTATAAATCCATTTCGAGGATGGAATGGAATCGATATTAATCCAATTTTTTATGTTACTCCAATCGCAATCGTTTGCGATGAATACTACAAATATTATAAATTGGTATCAAAAGCTAGAACAGCTGAACCAAAGATTATAGATGTATTGAATGGTTTGAATAAGAAGCCTCAATTGGAGCAGCCTATCTTGAGTGAGACTGAAACCGAAAAGACGTCAGTATTGATGACTATTATTACAGAAAAATTTAATAATCATATTGAAAAGTATTACCCAAAAGCAGTATCGACTATGGAATCAGTTATGGAAAAATTGGAAAAGGAATTAAATATAGCTGTCGATCAGATTATTGCTCAATTACCTGATATTATTGAAGAAATCAGACATTACTTGATTATATATTGCAAAAAATATTTACCAATTCTTGAAGAGATGTTCTATGAATTGCTACATGCTTTTCTTGTTTTTCTTGACCAATTGTACATCGAACTTTGTGCGATATTAACCGAATTTATCTATGATATGGCCGTTCTTCTACAAAGAAGTTTAGACAAATTATTTAAATCAAGTCTTTTATTGTTGTCGGTTTTGATCGTTATTTTTAAAGATTTAAATACAAAAGTCTTTTCAACCATCGATCTGTTGAGCAATGTTAATGTTAGAAAATGTTATGAAAATATAAAGTTTATAATTGAAAAATTTATAGAATCATTGAATGGATTGATGGCTCCAACGATTATCATTATGAACGACATTGGATGGCTCATTTGGAAAGGAACTAAGAACTCATTTGTATCGTTTTATCAAGTTACATTAGGTAATGTTTTAAAATCTGAAGGCATTGAAACCAATTCATCGGAAGAAAATAATGAAAAGCGATAATAAATTTATTTCCATTAAATTGAATAAGAAAATTAATTTAATATGTTATTCGAAAATTGAATCATTTTATTCATATTTAATTGTCAAAATTTCTAGTAAAATTTTATTAGTTGAATTATCGATTATATTCTTAAATTATTTGAATTGAGAAAATGTATTCCGTTTTCCGGCAAACAACGCGACATTTAGTTTCGCCTTTCGCATATGGAGACAATTCAATCAAAATTCGATATTTACATCCTAATACTAGTTGTTTCTGGAAATTTAAACGAACAGACAATTATCCACCAACCTGTACGGTTCCATTTGGTTTAGGAATAATATTATATACAGTACATAAAGCATATAAAGAAAGGATTCGTAGAAATAGTTTAAATGATGATACTAATGGAACAATTGAAAATCAAACAACAAAAAGAAATGAAGCAGAAATTGTAGAAGTTACCAATGCCTTTATATTGAATGGCAAATCTAATCGAGATGAATTAATTTTGCTTGAAGTGAAAGATACTAAAGGAAAGGACAATCAAGATCTATCTCAACCGATTGCATATCGTTGTGAATCTGGTGTGGCAATTCAATCTCCAATTAATGTTGCTATATCTGAAACTGAAGAAAATGTTGAATCAAAGAAAAATTCGGAAACATCTAATTCGGAGAATGGAACCAAATGTGAACAGTCTTGTATTGGTGTTAAAGAAGATCAACCTAAAATGGAAAATTCCAACGAAAATTCTGGTAAACTAACCATAACAATGGAAGATTACAAGGGTTCCGAAGCCACTCAACAAAATCAAGACATACTTAATTCAAGTTTTGTTGGTTATCTTAGTTCTAAAATTTTTACTTCACTCAAGGATGGTGTTTGCAATATATTTGCTGGCTCTCCAGCAGAACTTTCCGTTAATGAGATTGCTAAGGATATAGAAAATGGTAACATTTCAAGTGCAAAAGATAAAATCACTTCTTTGGTAACATTAAAATCAGGTGATAAAATAGTTAGTGATGTCGAGGAGAACGTAAGCAAATTGGTTGATGTTGTAAAAGCTAATGTATTGGAGAATATGGATAAAAATGTTACCTCAATACTAGACATTAGCAGCAATGATGGTAACAAGGGAAAGTTAGATCGAAGATACAGAATTTGGGATATTGATGCTGCAAGAAAGAAACAATATAAGAATAATAAGGAATCGCCCGATAAAGTTTCTAAAAAAGAAGTTGATTCAAATACAAATGCAACTCAAACACAAATTCCAACTTTAGCAGAAATTCCAGCTTTAGTTGAATCTTTAGCAAAAACTGCAACGGAAACTTTGACATCGGCTTCAGCTCCTACTTCAGAAAATGAAATCAAAACACCAGAACAAGATTCCAAATCAATTGTTCCTTCAGCGGTAACCGATGCAGTTAAATCATTGTCCGATAAAATTGAGAATGTTGTACCAATTCTAGAAGATAAGAAGGAAATTGTACAAAATTTATTAACTGATAATAAATTGGACAATAAAGAATCAATCGTTCCTTCAGTGGTAACTGATGCAGTTAAATCATTAACTGATAAAGTTGAGAATATTATACCAATTCCTGACGATAAGAAAGAAATTTCTCAAAATTCTTCAACTGATGAAAAATTGGACAATAAAGAATCAATTGTTCCTTCAGTGGTAACCGATGCAGTTAAATCATTATCCGATAAAATTGATAATGTTGTACCAATTTTAGAAGATAAAAAGGAAACCGTTCAAAACTTATTAAAGGATGAAAATTCGGACAACAAAGAATCAATTGTACCTTCAGAGGTATCCGATGCAGTCAAATCATTGTCCGATGAATTTAAGAATATTGTACCAATTCTAGAAGATAAAAAGGAAATCTTAGAAAAATTAATAATTGAAGGTAAATTGGATAATAAAGAGGGTGAAAGTGAACAACCAGTTAAGAATGAAAAACCAACCACTCCAAAAATTAAAATAAAGACAATTGAAATTAAATCAGATGCAATCAAGAATGGAATTTTGCAAATCAAGTCCAAAATAAATGAACAATGTCAAAAGCAAATGGAAATTGTTGGTTTACAAGCAAAGAAGGTTATTAATGTTAGTAGTTCAATTGTAAGTGGTCTCAAGAAACCTGAAAATCAAGAATCCAAATAATACCTAAATCAATCAATGAATCCTTTCTCTTTCAATCAAATTGTAATCTTTATTTCAATTATTTCATACTTTAAGATGCAAAAAAACCTATTGCTTTATCATTAAACAAATTGTTTAAAGGAATGTGTCCAATCGGTTTTCTGTCGTCAAATATATCGTCATGGTGATAGTCATCAACAATTATATCAACTTAAGATTATAATAATATAACCTTATATATGGATAAATAAGGCTTTATTAATCCTTTATCTAGATAATTATTTGAAGCATTTGCATTGACAGATTGGTGCATTCCAAAATGGAAGGATATTGCAGGATATGGTAGGAAGCGTTCAAAGATGGCCACACAAACACAAACATATGCAATAGTCTTTATGTAATGCTAGAATGAAACAATTAAGCATAGAATTATGGGCGACATATATGAGCGCTTATCAGCAAGTTAGCAATCTGTCAACACTTTTTCTTTTGTTGATAACCAAATATTGATGCATTACGATTGTCCCGCCTAAATATTAATCGTGTCTAAATATGGTCACAATGGGCACCTTATAACACATATATTTACCTTGGTTCTGTGCAAGTGTCTAAGAGAAACCTAATCGTTTCCGAGACAACGATCCACAAATCGTGTCGAGTGGTGCAATATCAATATTATAAGGATTATTATAAAGTGTACGACAAACCATTGAAACGGAACCTCATTTAGACCTTTTTAACTTTCAGAAAGTGTTATAAGGTTGAATAGTTTTTTTTTAAATTAAAATTTAAATCCGAAACGAAGAATTCTAAAAAAAATGTGTGACGAAGAAATTGCCGCATTGGTCATCGATAATGGATCCGGTATGTGTAAGGCCGGATTCGCCGGAGATGATGCTCCTAGGGCTGTGTTCCCATCCATTGTGGGAAGACCTCGACACCAGGTATTGTCCAAGTGATCTTTATAATTCTATTACTATAATTTGTTTAAAATGTACCATTTTAAAGGGCGTTATGGTTGGTATGGGCCAAAAAGATTCATACGTTGGCGATGAAGCACAATCGAAGAGAGGAATCCTTACGTTGAAGTATCCGATTGAACATGGAATTGTTAACAATTGGGATGATATGGAAAAGATTTGGCATCATACATTTTACAATGAATTACGTGTTGCACCGGAAGAGCATCCAGTTTTGTTGACTGAAGCACCATTAAATCCAAAGACTAATCGAGAGAAGATGGTTCAAATCATGTTCGAAACATTCAACACACCAGCCACATACATTCAGATTCAAGCTGTACTCTCGCTTTATGCTTCTGGTCGTACAACCGGAATTGTACTCGATTCCGGTGATGGAGTAAGTCACACTGTACCCATCTATGAAGGTTATGCTTTGCCACACGCAATCTTACGAATTGATTTGGCTGGACGTGATCTAACCGATTATTTGGTTAAAATTTTAACTGAACGAGCCTATTCGTTCACCACCACCGCCGAACGGGAAATTGTTCGTGACATTAAGGAAAAATTGTGTTATGTTGCATTGGACTATGACCAAGAAATGTCGGTTGCTGCCAATTCGTCGACATTGGAAAAGTCGTATGAATTACCTGATGGTCAAGTAATCACAATTGGAAATGAACGGTTCCGTTGTCCGGAAGCAATGTTACAACCATCATTCCTTGGAATGGAATCGGTCGGAATCCATGAAACGATCTACAATTCGATCATGAAATGTGATCTTGATATTCGAAAGGACTTGTACGCCAACATTGTCCTATCAGGTGGTACTACCATGTATCCAGGTATTGCCGATCGTATTCAAAAGGAAATTGTAGCTTTGGCTCCTCAATCGATGAAGATCAAGATCATTGCACCGCCTGAACGAAAATATTCCGTTTGGATTGGTGGATCCATTCTTGCATCACTTTCTACATTCCAACAGATGTGGATTTCCAAACAAGAGTATGATGAATCAGGACCAGCAATCGTTCACCGTAAATGTTTCTAAAAGCTTTTATTCCATCACTATCAATGATAATATGAAATTTCATTTTATTTGTTTATTATTTATGCAATTAAAATAAGAAACGTCAAATACATTGCCATTTGTTAATGCATTGAACTATAGTTCAATTTCCGGAAAATACGGTACTATTCAATTTTTGTTTAAAAAGTTTTTGAAAAATCAAAATGACTACTTGCGGAAAGTTTTCCCGGAAACGACATTTGCTGTTTTCAATGTTTTGATTACCACTTAGAGAACCAGACCAAACTTTATCCAGAAACGTAAGCCAATAACCAACAAATTTAGTGAATGTTTTCCATTACATAAAAATATATCAAATTTTATTTAAAAATTTATATCAAATCATCCTGAAATTTGTTATCATCTGACTAATTATCGTTAAATTATACCACGAGATATGTTGTCCAAACGTGTTGACAAATCAATGTTTATTGGAAATTTTGTGATGGTTGAATTGTGACAATGGCAAGCTCTATCCATCATATTGATTCATTTTTTTATATCTTAATATATTCTCTTAATTATTTTGCACTGAAAACGAGCTCAAAAAAGTTAAACATTGTTTATAAAGATTTTCCTTGATCATCAATTACAATGCCACTCTCAGATGAAAATAGTGACCAAAATAAAAAAAATCGAAAACAATGTCAACAGCAGCAGATACAAAATGAAAACAACAAATCAGATCTCAAACATGCATTCGAAGATGATAATGAATCGGGTACAAAAAAAGTTAAGGTTGCCATTAAGCCTTGTCCAATGGAAACCGTTAATTCACTGTTGCCCATTTCCTCGTCATCAACCATATTACCTTCATCCGATTCCCATTCATCAGCATTAACCTCATTTCAAAGTATCCCATGTACGTTAGAGAATTATAACATTTACTGGAGAGCACGTATTGCTGATGCAACAGCACGAAATGGTATTAATCCGAATTCCCCACATCTCACATTATTGAAGCAGACATCGCTTGAGCATGATAAACATGTGTTAAATGGTGTTGGAGGACTTGTGGATGAACTATTACAATCGGCAGCAGAGGAAATGAACGCTATTATACCGATTGGTCCGGGTGTATTATCTGCTGCATCAGCTCATCTTGAATATTGTCAAAAAACTGTCCTATTGAAGAAAAGTACAAATAAAAGTCAAGACGATGGTAAAGATAGAGATGACAGAACGAAATAATATTCATTGTTCATTGATTATTGTTTTATATATATAAATTATTTGTTTTGCTTATCCTAATAAAACTATTGTTGATTGAATGTTTCGAATTTTCCTTTTTTGTATATATTATGTTACAATTGGACTCAACTTGTTTGTTAGTTCTATAGAATTCAACTCTCATTGTACAGTGTTGGATCGATTATTGGTGCCAATACAACGATGGGTAACAAGGGTCACAAATATCAACATATGTCTGATTCGCCATTATATCAAGCACAAATGCTTAAATGTACTCAATCGGGACAACCGGTCAATCAAATTCAAACGTCTCAAATCTTGACTACACGTGAATTGAATCGAATGCGTCGACGAAAGAATCTTTCACCAGATGTACGAATCATTTTAAATGAACCATTCTCACGAGTTGATCGAATTACCGATTCACTGTATCTAACCGGAATTGCCGGTTTAACCGAAGAAAATTTGGCAGCATTAAAGATCACGTGTATTATCAATGCTACATATGAGATGCCATTGGCCATTCTTAAAGGAATCGAATCGTTTCGTGTTCCAGTGGAAGATGAGGAAAAGGAGGAAATATTAATCTATTTTGAAAGTGTTAGTGATAAGATTCATTTGGTTTCAAAAGCAAAGGGTCGCACGGTCGTACATTGCATGGCTGGTGCAAGTCGTTCATCCACATTAGTTATTGGTATTGTATTAATATATGATATAATGATATTAGCAGATTTTAATGTTTTAACATTTAGCATATTTGATCAAATATCAAGAATATACGTTAAAGAATGCTTTCTGTTATCTGAAATCGATGCGACCATGTGCACGTCCCAACATTGGTTTCTTCGACCAATTGATCACGTACGAAGAGTTCTATCGGCGACAAAAATCGGTTAATATGATTGAAGTTCGATCACGTGAACAGCCGGGTTCCGTTGCACGTGTTCCCGATTTTTATCAAACCGAATTTCGAGACTTGTACAAGGTTGAAGTTACTAAACAGTTGGCACGTGCAAGTCAGATTCAGTTACAACAAAGTAATCGTAACTATATTAATCGTGCTCGTGATTATAAGGAAATGCAAACTGATGTGGAACATATGCGTGATGAATTAAAGGATGGACTGGTTCCAGTGTCAAGTCCGGGCTCGAATGATCATGGACGGAGTCAACAGGAAAAGTGATATAACATACATTGTATGGTTCGATCAAATTATAGACAATCTAATAATAATTGTATTTAAATATGAATAGTTCTCTTGTTGAACAATTTTTCATTTTATGATTCTAAATAATTTACCATCATTCACCAACGTAAGCAACAGCTTAACATTTTACCGATTGATGTCGCTGCATTTACTTTTGTTTTGTATATATGTATGCAAACATGCATGTAAACAAATCTCAAACCAATTTTGTTCTTTGGTACTTTGATTTTTCTTACCAACAATGGAGCACATGGATCATATTATTAATTCAACAAATAAATATGTTAAACCAGAAGCACGTTTATTTCATAATGAGTTAACACCACTTGAATTACCATATTTTTCCGAAGTTAATTTAAATAATTATTTTATCATTCGGAACAATATTTTATATTATTGGATTAGAAATTACCCGGTAAATTTATTATATTTCAAAATGAATAAAAATTTTAATTTATATTTATTTAGGCCTTAATATCCCTTGAAGATGTACTTAATTTTTTGTATTCTGATCTTGGTTGTAAACGAAAAAAGTTTATAAAACTTATTTATCAATTTTTGCAACAGAATGATATTATCAACATTCGATTATCGAAGGAAAAATCAACGAATGAAATAGATAGAAAATTTGCATCAAAATTCACAACAACCGAGCCTGAACAAATAAATAATGATGATACAATAACTCATATTAATACAAAAAAAGATTTGAAAGTAAAGATTATTGAAAAATTGTTATATTCTATTAAAAATTCATTAAGAAGTGAATCGGGTCAACTCAAGTTTGACAAGTTTCATTTGAGTTCAGAGAAATTGGGAATAGATTTAATGTTTTTATTGATTGAACTTTCTGCGAAATGCAATCAATTATTTCAAATGCGAGAAGTTGTTTCCCATCTCTTGGTACAGTATTTTATTAGTTATATTAATTATAAATATACTAATTGTTTTAATTAAAGGAAAGTGCTGATGATAATTTAGTTTCCACTATAAAAGAATATAACTCATTTAAAAAGCTGTCTACTTATTTCAAAAAAATCAATCCTGATAGTTTTCAACCAAAACCAATGGAACCAAAAGAAAAGGAGTCTAATAATCAAGATGATATTAGTTTTGATCAAGAAGAAATTATTTTTGATCAAGACTTTGATCATTTCAAGTTAGCAAAATGTAGATTTGCCGATCTATTTATCGCTCACGAATCATTTGAAAAAATGAGTTTAAATGAGACAAATTTTTGTAACCTGTATGGGCAATATAAAGCAATACAAGAAAAAAACAAATATAAGTACGTTACTTTTTCCATAATAGATCGGAAACTTTTATTATCGAAAAAGAATGAGAACTAATTCAATCATTGATCTAAATGTAAGTTTTTTTAATTAAATAAAACAATTACAAATAATTTTAATATCATTCATAAATATATTTGCATATAAGAACCGGTTTCTTGGTTGTAGAACCATTTGTTTGCAATGATGTACCAATATTATCAACTTCTAAGTTAGGTTCATCGCTTGATGCCTTAATTGTAGAATATTCAAACGAAACTGATGAACCAATCGATTCATTCATCTGATTTGTTTCTTCTGTACTGACAATTGTTGATAATTCAATAGTGCTTGCTTGACTATAATCATCATCATCATTTTGATCCATTGCTATTGTAGTAGAAACGTTTGATTCATTGGTATATGACGTTGTGATATGAATTTTGTTTGAATGATCATTCAATTCTGTAACAATAGGCGGCCTTTCGGTGATTATCGACGATGGCAATGTGTTGCTTGTGGGTGCAACATTTGCATTTGTTACCTTGTCAGCAACACTTGTTGCAGTGGTCAACATTGGCCCATTTTCCGATTGTTCCGAGTTCATCTCGTCGCATTGAGCCTCCATCCATGCTAAACATCTTTCCGCAAGTACATCGTACTTCATACCGTATGGACAATATCGTAAATATGATCGATCATTGTAACATAACCAATACCGATCACATTGCTTATTACGGAAGAGGCCGTTCGATGTGGGACATGTGAATGGTTCATCCTGATGGCAAACTGCCATCTTGTTGAATACGCACTGTTGCTTTCGAACATCGAACAACATATTTGGTGGACAGTGTCGTATTGCATAGACTGGCTTTATGTTGGTTCCCCATTGCCAACATAGGTAATAACTTTGACAATCATTTGCAAATGGATACTTGCCGAATGGTTCCGGACATTCAAAACTATTTGATAGGATACGAATCCATTGAATTGCGTACAATTCGCTAATCAATGAAAAAATAATCACATATTTAATGGTGCCTTTCATCTTGTAGTGTGATTCTAAACTTTGCTAAAAAATATATGTTAATAACGTGATTGATGTCAAAGAACTTTTATATCATTCAAATCAAATTCATCAAATATCTTATTTAGGTTAAATTAGATTTAGTTAAACATTTACATTGTATACCTAAATGTTCCTGTTACATTATATGTTGGCAACCAGATTTTCAGGAATTTGGGACAGCCACCAAATTGCACAATCCTTTATGTTAACAATTTATCGGTTTATCATCTAAATTGTGCGCTTATTAATTTTATAATGCCCATAGCAAAGTATAGTGCAATAGTGTTCCATTCTGTACAGTAGACTACCACTACCACACTGCGAAAGGGAACAGAATGTGTGAATGCGCAGAGCAGTGAGCCTAGCACTCATCTCTCAAACACAAGAATGCAAACCACACACACACAGAATGTAGGGTCATTCAAAGACTTATTTCCCGAAGCGTTCTTTCCCGGAAAGTTTTTCTGTTACCAGAAATTCTCCATATTTTACGTATCTATGAATGCTAGTCATAAATTTTATGGTCTTTAAATTAAATTATTACCAAAAATCGTTGAATGCAAACATAAGTCTTTGACCTAATACATAGTCAAAGTAAAAGATTTTTGCCCTTTTATATGACAGAAACTAAGGCTATTTTGAAACAATATAGATTTACTTTATTATATTTGTTTTTTCCGATTAATTTTAGGTCATGTCTATGAAAATAGATGCAAGGTTATTTGTGTGTATGTGAAAACATAGAAATACAATTGAAATGCTCATTAAAATCGATTGACAATTTGGGGAAAATAAGAAAATTGATTGTTTGAACGGGACATAATGAAACAATTTTAGTCTCAATGTATTATATGGTTTATGTATAAAAAAATTGTCGTACACAATATATTTGATAACGATTGCCAATTGGGCGGACCGGGATTTGGTTGAAGGCAATTCTAACGGTGGAAGATGAAGAGAATGAAGTAATGTGGTCGAGGTCGAAAAAGGGAGAAAGGGGGAAATTGCCTAAATCGTACAATTATTGTACAACTGTTTAACTAACACGTTTTTTTTATTTGGTGACATCGAGCTTGACTACGTCAAGAGAGTTCGACGCCATCAAATGAAACGGAGTCATCGTCATTTATATTGTTGGTTATATATATATAATCATATTCACATATATATCTATATTAAATATACACACACGTTTAGATTTACCGTGTCACTTTACAATGCAATACATCAACAAGCAACACGTTGAAATGACTCAAGGAACAATTCTATCAGCCCGTTCTTTTGTTGTTGTTCAGGGTTGGACAAAGCCTTTCCACCTAATAAAAAAATTATTGGCTAACGTGAACCGACACGCTCTGGAGAAACCTGTCTATCTCTTTGTATCTCCCCCCAAAAAAAGTTTCGTTGTGCTCTGTTTACAATTTCCGATTGTTGCGAATCATATCATTTCATGTCTTGTCATATGAACTTGTCATTTAACGAACAATTCGATCCAATCCTCACACATTAATACACACACACACACACACATATAGGCTATGATCAATACATATGAACGATCGTCAATCATGATCGTGCATATGGGAATCGATGAGCATTGAGCTGAGATCGTCGCTTAAAGTTGGATGTCGCGTGTTACGAAAAAGGAAGAAAAACATTTCATCGAAGAAATGTCGAAAACGATGGACTCATCGGCACAGAACACTATGCCTCAAATCTTTTCACTTCCAAAACGAATTGCTTTTGTACGTAAATTCATAACTGATCTATTGATCATAAGCTCAAGTAAGTTTCAACTAAATCGTGAAACACATCTAAGATCAGTTCTTGATTTTACTCTTTAGTACTTTTTGGTATAATTATCTTTTACAAATTTGGTATCCCATTTCGTCGCGGATTCCATTGTCAGGATGACTCTATTCGTTATCCGTTTAAAGAGAATACAATTCCAACGACCGTTAATTACCTCTACTCGACCTTATTGCCTGCGTGTACCATTCTGGTGAATGAAATCTTTTTAACCAGACAATTTTTGATGGTTGGCGATGAACGGTTCGGTTCCGTATGGAGTTCGGGCAAATATTGGCTCATGTACAGTTGGCAATGTTACCTTCATTTGATTCCATTGGCATTCGGTGCGGTCACCTCACAATTTATAACCGATATTGCCAAATATTCAATTGGAAGATTGAGACCACACTTTCTTGACATGTGCCGTCCTCAACTATCAACCGGAAGTGTCGTTAATCGCATCACAGGTTGCGTCACACCAAACACATATGAAACTGATTATACATGCACGAACTTTGAAATGGATCCATGGCGAGTGAAAGATGTTCATCTCAGCTTCGTTTCCGGACATACATCATTTGCAGCTGTATGCTTGATCTACTTAGTTGTAAGTCTATCCTATCAATCAATAGGTTTTTTTCCGTCTCAAATTTAATATTATTTGTTGTTTATTATTCGTTTTATATAGATTTACATACAGGTTCGAATCAAATATCGTTGGCTTGGCCTATTAAAACAGTTCTATCAAGCTTCACTATTTGTACTTGTGTTATGGACTGGATTTACTCGAATTTCCGATTATAAACATCATTGGAGTGATGTTTTGTTCGGCTTTCTACTTGGCGCTTTGATTGCCATTCTTATTGCTAAATATGGATCCAATCTGTTCCGATCGCCCGAGTCAAAAAGACAACAAGCGGATACCAATGTTAAGAATGGAAATCTTCAAGAATCTGGTGTTTGATTTGTGTAACTCATTTTTATTATTTCTTAAAGTAAATTTTTTTCTCGATTTTCATTTAGTTTTCAATCACATTTACATTTATTGTTATCTGTTTTAATGAACCATCTTTCGAAGAGAACCAAATGACGCCTGGATACCGATTTACATTCGGAATTGTTTGATTTCTATTTGATAGATTGTGTTTGTGTTCAATTCGATTACATAATTGATTATGGTTGTTGTTTTGGTTGTGGTTGTTTAACGCCATTTCATGTTGGGCGGCAAATTTTAATTCTTGATGCTTTCGACACTTTTCATGGGTTGCAATCATGCTGGGAGACGCACCGCAACTAAAGAACAGATTACAATATTGACAAACGAGACCAGAGTTGACAAAGCGCAAAAAGGTAAACATTCGAAGCAATTTGTCGCGTTGTACCGTTTCCTTCTTAGTCAATCCATTAGCACTGGATACCTTTAAACGCGTTATATGTTTGATCGATGTTAAATGTTTACGTAGAACATGAATACGTGGATTGTTGAACGATTCTTCACAAGACGTACAGCTTACCTTGAATCGATCATTCGATATTATGGTCACATCACTGAATACCGCATTCTGGCGGAGAAATTCGTAGAAATTTTTATTTAATTTGTTCATTCTTAATATCGGATTTATATTATTTGCCATTTACTGCTTGCAATCAAATGTATATTACATTCATACATATCTTATAAGATGGTACAATAATTTTGGTGGTAAACGATTTTTATTGCAATACAAATGAACACAAGATAACATAATGGATATAGTGAAATTCCAACTAAAATCCCTATATAATATCTATTGGAATAATACTTGGAAAAACTACTAGACATTTAAAGTACATAATTATTATATTATATGTGAAGCATCGACCTCAGCAAATACCAGGCTGTTATATTTCTGGTATAAAGAGATAAGCGGTAAACGCTGGTAATAGTTACCTAACATCTAGGAACCTTATCTTCATTTTAAAAAATTTTCCGATAAAACACTTGTATCACAGGCAATTCAATATAAAAAAGAACATTTATTGCTCTTGTTTACCAATTTGTATAAATTAATGTACTAAGTTTGCCAACATGCAATTGCCAATCATGCTCAATCTTCTATTACACAAGAAGGTCAAGTTGATAAAAAAAATTGGTATAATAGATGTAAGAATAGTGTCATGTGGTCTATGAGTTGGTTTATGTCCAAAAAAATGGTTACGGAAAATAATTCTTAGCTTATTGTTTTTATATTTGATCATCATAAATATTATACAAACTATGATACAATATTTTTATTTATTTATTCAAAAAGTTAATAAGTTTCTTTACTATATTACCTGATTAAATAACATTTTAAAAAACAAAAATTTAGTTGTTCCAATTTGCACCACCAGGAGTGGTCGTTGTACTACTGAGTTGTGAAGCAACTTGTGGAATTGTTAAACATTGTCCATTGTAACAAACTTGTTTTACCTTTAAAACAAACAGCGAAAATAGCATTAATTAATTGGTAATTAAAACTTTAATTTAATTTATACCTTTTGATATCTATTACCGTTGTTATTATTATTACACAAAACAAAATTGGGAGCAGTGATTTGATCAAATGTTTGAATACTTCTAGGTCCATTTTTCAATATACATTGAATTTGACAAGTTCCATTTGACTGAAAAATAATCATTTTAAATAAATTAAATTGTAATTTAATTTGTAACTTACATAAAATTTATTGGCCACAAGTTGTGATTTAGCATATTCTGCTCGAGCATTACTGAATTGTGTAAAAAAGGTGGCTTGACAGAATAAGGTTTCCGTCAACAATTCGCATGCCATTTCAACCGATGGAAGATGATAGGAAACAAATGTCATAAACAATGTTAATTTTACAATGGAAAGCATTTTTTTATTTATCATCATTAGATTGTTTGCAATAAGATGAGTTAAATCTGATGATAAAAACAAAATATCTTTGACCATACAGGTGACTTTTATACTCACATTTTGCACAACGGAAACATCGGTATCATGTTGATGTGATACGATAGCTTTTTAATGGTGAAAGCACACCGGAAAATAGGTAATATTTTTCAATTTATACCGAAATTGGACATTTAGAAGAAAGGAAGTAGGAAAGAGGAAATATGGAAAATATACAAGAGGCGAATCAATTTTTGTTTTGAGCGGGCCGAACGTGATAAAATCATCATAAAATTTATTCTTTTACATATCTACAAATCAGTTCGAATTTCATTTCATTACTTATTTTTAAAGGATAATGCCCGCGCAATAATTTTTGAAAATATGATTCCAATCTCAAATATTGGTTACAAGGTGGCAACACTCTCAATTGTAAAATGGTCTATTTTCATCATTATCACAATATTCTGAACACTTAGTTGAACTCTTCACTGGAACACTACCATAACAAACGACTGCTTACCTTTTTATTTATTAATTAATTAATTATTATATGTTGTATATATAGACTATTTATTTAATTGTTATCATCTACAATCTAGTATCATAGAGTAGGAACAATAATTATGTTCCGAAGTGACTTATATATCAACAATGTCGTCTATTATTATCATATGGAATATGTCGAATGTGCTCACTAAAAGGTGTCATTTATTTATGTTTTGGTGAACCCAATTGTGTACAAGCAACATTTTACTATCGGCGTGTTATGTCTGTTTTTTGCATTCTTGTTTCAGTTTCCGTTTCATTTTAAATGATCTGTAATTAATCAATGAAGAATTAACCTTTCCATATTTATGCATTTTTTATTAAACAAGTAAGTTTTGCCAAGTTTCATTTATAATATTTTCTAAAATAATTTTATTTGAATCATAGAATTAATCCAGATAATAATTATAATAAACAAACGCCGGTTAAATATTATTTCGCACGTGTTATCTGAATATTGCCTTCCTTTTTTTTCTATTAGTAGAAAATCAATTGGACATTTAAAACATAATAAAACGAATACTATATCGTCATGCAGTCATCGTCGACTGAGCAATTGAACGAGATCAAGACGCAACTGATCACACGCGAAGGAATTTATCGTTTGATTCCAGCTGCGGAATATTATCGACCTAAATCAAATGCATACGCACCAAACACAACATTGGGAAATGTATCAACGAATTCGACGCCGTGTCGCATTTCATTCACTAAGGTGTGCATGTCTCAACATAATAACCGAAATACATCGCCATCAGCGTCAGATGGGCCTAATTCAGGGTTTCACTCAATGATTGGTCCCACGACTTCAATTCAACCGGCCACAAATTACAATCGATTAAACCATTCTAGTGAGAGTTTGGAAAAATGTGTTTCCAATAGTAATGTTGCCACCTCAACGATCTCGAGTTCATACTCCAACAAGAATCATATCATGGGTTTGAATATAGATTCTAATTCTCTGCCGAAAACTAACAATAAATCTGAAGATGACCTCCAAATAGACGAACGCATTTGTTTCAATGTTGGTCGTGAAATATACATGTTCTCGTTTCTTGGAATCAAGGTTAGTAGCAATATCATATATAGATAAAATATATATTAATGATCTAACTCAATTATAGCCAGCTGATTTAACTAAATTGGCCGATCGTCGAAGCTACAAAGCAACATGTCCAACGTGCCATGACATACACTCCAATATTGAAAATCGAGAAGCCACACTCTTAATTGGTTTTAATGCTGGACAAATACAATTGATAGATCTTTATAGAACCGATGTAAACAAGTTTTTCAATCAAGAGGTGGGTTTTTGCTGTTAATCTCCTTTAACATAACTGATAACATTTTTGTTCACATACGATAGAGGCTGATCGATAAAACTAAAACAACATGCATTCGATGGCTTCCACGATCAAGGAGTAATTTTTTGGTCAGCTATAGTAGTGGACAAATGTATCTGTTCAAAGAAGATATACCATGTGGAAATACCGCACCCAATTATCAACAGTTCAAAAGTGGAGAAGGTTTTACAATATATACATGTAAATCAAAAACAACCCGAAATCCAATCTTTAGATGGTCCATTGGTGAAGGAGCGATCCACGAGTTTGCATTTTCACCATGTGGAGAATACCTTGCAATCGTTTCACAAGATGGTTTTCTTCGTGTCTTTCACTATGATCATATGGAATTGATTGGTAGAATGCGATCCTATTTTGGTGGACTACTATGCGTTGGTTGGAGTCCAGATTCACGTTTCATTGTTACCGGCGGTGAAGATGATCTAATAACGGTGTGGTCACTTGCTGAAAAACGTGTTATTGCACGAGGACAAGGCCACAAATCATGGGTAAATGTGGTCACATTTGACTCATATATGACCATATATAAAGATTCTGTTGAGGAAGTTGTCGATAATGAATTTCATATAAAGGAAAATATGATCAACGGTGATGCACATGAATCATTTGTACACAAAAATCACGAAAATACGAACCAAATTGGAATAATAAGTTATCGAATAGGTTCCGTTGGTCAGGATACGCAGATTTGTTTATGGGATCTTACTGATGATATCATACGCCAATCAAACCATCAAAGTGCTAAGTCTCGTACTAGTCTGATCAGTATGAATAAAATGTCAGTCAATAATATAGAACGAGATTCTAATGTAATAGGAAGTATACAAGACGACGAACATGGATCTAACAATGGACACCAACAAACGGACACCAAACATACGAGTCGTCATTCAAATGGAATTTTATCGATTGTATCATCTGGAAGTCAGAGTACTTCGCGTTCAAGTCATAATTTTTTCAAGCTAAAATCAAAATCTGAAAGTAAATCGCACAAAGCACTTTCATTTTCAGATAAGCACATTAAACAAACGACAAATAGTACCTCCAAAAACAATGCGAGCAGTAATATTTTTTCAAACAATGGACAAACGATGGTGAATTGTACGGGTTCACTTGGTGCAAATCATCATCAAAGTCATCCTAATAATGCAAATATATGTGATCCTGGACGCCTTTTGGGTACCATTCTTTGTCCAAAATTGGATGATGTACCAATGTTAGAGCCACATGTGTGTAAGAAGATTGCACATGAAAGATTAACTGCACTTGCATTCCATAAAGATTATTTCATTGTCGCTAATCAAGACGGAAGAGTTACCGTGTGGGGTCGACCAAACAAAATGGTAAGTTGGATACTTGAATATTGAACTTTTTTTTTTAAATTTATTTTATTATAGAATCATATGAAAATCACCAGCCCGACTGCAAGTTTGGCTAGCGATGTTAACGAGCTAGCTTGCGATGATATTGGATCGGAAATCATATAAATGAAACTGAATGATTTGAATTTTTTTTTCTATTTGAAGACTAGTCACATTTCCCGCTCATATGAAAAACAACCTTTAAATGTTTTTTTAAAAATATTTAACAACTAAATTAATGTTCTTACAAATTGATACCAAATAATTTTGATATAAGAAATGTTAAACATTGCTCAAATGCAAAATGTTTAATTAAAATATAAATTCTAAATACGAATTTAGTTTTATTTATAATCTGATGTCAAAGTAGGAAAAGGTTGAAATCTTCTTTTTCCATTTTTTATTTAGAATGACACCACCGCCATTGAGTTTCAGAATTTCTTCATCATCGTTGAAATCAAATAAATCTAAATCTGAATCTGACTCAAGCGATGATGGAAAAGACAATTCAAAAAAGTCAAAAATTGAAAGAAGGGAGCCATATAAAAGAAGAGAGCACAAACAAAAGTTAAGAGTATCGAGAGCTAGAATAAATCGACCCTTTAAAAAGTACAAAAGATCAAGTCCAAAAACTATAGTATCCACGGAGCAAAATAATAAAACTGAATCTGAATCCAACCAAAGTGAAGCATCTCCGAATATACCGAAAAATAAAGTATCTTTACCAACAGAACAAAACACTGAAATTGAACTTGAATCCAACAAAAAGTTTGTAAAAAATGAACCAACTGTAAACGTTCCAATAACTAGAACAAGTTCACCTGATCACAGTCCAAAAGTGTCGGAAACTAATGTATTCATGGAACAAGATAATAAAACTGGATCTGAATCCAACCAAAGTGAAATTTCTCCAAATAAACCGAAAAATAAAGTATCTTTACCTACAGAACAAAATACTGAAATTGAACTTGAATCCAACAAAAAAATTGTAAAAAATGGACCAATTGAAAACGTGGCAATAGCCAGAACAAGTTCACCTGATCACAGTCCAAAAGTGTCGGAAACTAATGTATCCATGGAAAAAGATAATAAAACTGAAACTGATTCCAATCAAAGTGAAACATCTCCAAATATACCGAAAAATAAAGTATCTTTACCTACAGAACAAAACACTGAAATTAAACTTGAATCTAACAAAAAACTAATAAAAAATGAACCAACTGTGAACGTGCCAATAACTAAAACAAAGTCACCTGATCACAGTCCAAAAGTGTTGGGAAATAATGTACCCATGAAACAAGATAATAAAACTGAATCTGAATCCAACCAAAGTGAAGCATCTCCGAATATACCGAAAAATAAAGTAACTTTACCTACAGAACAAAACATTGAAATTGAACTTAAATCCAACCAAAAGTTATTGAAAAATGAACCAACTGCAAACGTGCCAATATCCAGAACAAGGTCACCTGATCAAAGTCCAAAAGTGTCGGAAACTAATGTATCTTCAACCACCAAACCAAATGACAAGAGAATAAGTTCAATTCCTAGTGTTCCGAGAAGTAAATTATCTTCACTTACCGAACAAAAAGCTGATACCAAACCTTATTCTAACAAAAATAAAACAACATCAAATGTGCCGACAAGTAAACCATCTTCACCCACCGAACTCGATCCCGAACCTAATAAAAAGTTGGAAAAAAACGAAGCAAATCCAATAAAGCCAATAACAACATCAAGGTCACCAGTTTACAATATAAGAAGATCAAGTCCAAAATTGTCAGGAATTAAAACAAAGTCACCATATAACAAGTATACAAGAGTAACTTCAAATGTGTCAACAAATAATGTATCTTCATCACCCAAACCAATTGAAGTAAAACCTGATTCCAACAAAAATGAAACAACACCAGAGGTGCCAATAAATAAAGTATCTTCATCACCCAAACCAATTGAAGTAAAACCTGATTACAACAAAAATGAAACAACACCAGATGTGCCAATAAATAAAATATCTTCACCTTCCAAACCAAATGAAGTTAAACCAGAATCCAACAAAAATGAAACAATTCCAAATGTGCCAAAAGTTAAAATGCTTATCGAACAATTTAATAAAATTGAACCAGAATCCAACAAAAATGAAGCAATGTCAAATGTACCCAGAGTTAAAGTAAAAACGTACGTTAAAAAGTTCAACGAATACATAAGACAATCATCTCCAAACGTATCAAAACCTAAAAAAAGATCACCCATTATTGAAGGAAATAAAATGGTAGTTGACCACAATGATAAACAACTTAAAGATTTAAAAATCAAACAATCGTCTCCAAAATTAGCAAATAATCCATCTATAAAAGATGCAAAATTGTCAAAAATTTCCGAAAGTAAAAACAAAATATTGTCATTGCCACCTCAAAACCAAGAACAAAAAGCTGAATCTGCACCCACATCTATACTAAACTCAAAATCAATTAATAAAGAAATAAAAAAAGAATCCAAAACTACTCCTGATTCAATGGATAAAGAAAAAGTGATAAGAACAAATACTTTTACCACACCTTCAAGTAAACCAAAACCTGAACCAATTGTAACTTCAAACCCAATGATCAAAGAGGAAAATATCGACAAGAAAAGATCATCTCCAAAAATATCGAAAATTAAGGTAACTTCGCCCAATAAAGGTTCTAAAGACCAGCAGACAAACATACAAGATAAAAGATTATCTCCAAAAGTGTCTAAAACTAAAACAACTATTAAACAAGACAAAGTTGAAACTGACCCTAAAAGTAAACTGAGTTCAACATCAGCTCTCAAAGAATCGAAAAAATTCAAGGCATTACCCTTAACTTCAAATAAATTGGAGTCCAAACCCAAAACACTAAAAGATTTGTCACTTCCAAATCAAACTGATAAAGTTAAAATTGTATCCAAAAGTATGATTGACTTAAAACTACGTAATAAAGAAAAGTCTAAAAGAAATTTGCTTTCAAGTAAATCTAAGCCTGAAATTAAGGTTTCTAATAGCTTAGCAACTAATAACAAAGAATCTGATAACAAGAACAGCATTGATGAAAAAACTATCAACAAGCAAAAACTATCTTCAAAAGTATCGAAAACTAAATTAACATCACCCAGTAAAGATTCGAAATATCAGCATATTAAAAATATTTCAGCGTCATCCCCAAAAGTGTCTAAAACTAAAATTAAAACATCCATTCAACAAGATAAAGTTAAAATTGATTCTAAAAGTAAGTTAAATTCAATATCAGTTATCAAAGATTCGCCGTCAAAAGAATTTAAAGCAAATTTATCTTTAATTTCAAACAAATCAAAATTTACATCTAAAACTAATACTTTGAAAATATTATCACTTACCAAACAAATTGATAAAGTTAAAATTGTATCCAAAAGTATGGTGGACTCAAAATTAAGTGGTAAAGAAAAATCCAAAAGAAATTTACCGATAAGTAAATCTCTGCCTGAAACTAAAATTTCTAATAACTTAGCAATTAAAGACAAAGAAACTGATATCAAGAACAAAGTTGATAAAATTAAAAATATTTCCAAAAGTATGGTGGACTCAAAATTAAGTGGTAAAGAAAAATCCAAAAGAAATTTACCTTTAAGTAGATCTGAGCCTGGAATTAAAATTTCTAATAAATCAGTAAACAAAGACAAAGAATCTGATATCAAGAGCAAAATTGATAAAACTATCAACAAGCAAAATCTATCTTTAAAAGTATCGAAAACTAAATTAACGTCACCGGTTAAAAAGAATAGTAAATTAAAATTTGATTCTAAGATTAACTTGAATCACAATATTAAAGATAAAAGATTATCTCCAAAATTGTCTAAAACTAAAACTAAAATTTTGTCAGCTATTAAAAAAGATGATAAATTTGAAAAAAGTACAAAGTGTAACAAATTAAATTCAACAATAGATATTAAAGAAACATCCCCGAAAGAATTAAAGGAAAACATTCCTTTGCCTTCAAGTAAATCCGAGCTTGCACCCAAGATTAATGACTCCATTACGACTAATGGCAAACAATCTAAAGTATCATCTAAGATCGTTGAAGCTTCTACTACAAAAAAATCATCTTCAAAAGTATCGAAAACTAAAGAACCATCATCTGTTAGTAAATTAAAAATTGATTTCAAGTACAAGCATTCTCGAAACTCACAAGAAAAACGACCTCTTTCAATAGTATCTGAAGTTAAAACTAAATCATTATCATTAACCGCACAAGACAGTAAAATAAAATCTGTTTCTACGTTTATGTTTGATTCAACATTAAATAATAAAGAAAAAAGTTCGAAAGGTGTCAAAACAAATTTATCAAGTAAATCAAAGTCAACATCCAAATCCATACTTAAAAGTAGTAGAACTGATTTTAAAATTAAGTTTGATGAAAAGTCCAACAAAAAGAGACCCGCCCTTGAAGTATCGAAAACTAGAGTATCGTCACTCGTTAAATTTAAACTTGATCAAAGTTCTAAACATAAAGAAACCTTTCCAAAATCGTCCAAATCATGTCATGTTAAGAATAAAGATATCAATGATTCTAAATATATCAAAACATTACCGAAAATTTCACAAATAAAATCCATGTCTTCATCAAAGCAAACGAACAAGTTTACACCAGAAATTAAAATTAAGGAAATTAAGGAAAAGTCAACATCGAAAGAAACAAATTCTATTATTGATTTTAAAATTTTGAGTTCTAATGAATCATCAAAAGACAAAGAGCAGACACAAAATAAATCAAATATCGAATTACCATTGCCACCACCAATAAAAGATAACCGAAAAGTTATTGAATTGATCCAAGATGAGTTAAAATTAAAATCAACAAAAAAACCAAATTCTATTATTGATTTTGAAGTTTTGAGCTCTAATGAGTTATCATCAAACGACAAAAAGCAGAAACAGATAAAACCAAATATTGAATTATCATTACCACCATCAATTAAAGATAATCAAGAAGTTATTGAATTGGTCCGAAACAAGTCAAAATTGAAATCAACAAAAAAAACAAATTCTATTATTGATTTTGAAATTTTGAGCTCTAATGAACCATCATTTAAAGACAAAGAGCAAATACACAGACAATCAAATGCTGAATCACAATCGCTAACAATAAAGCCCGAAAAATTTCATGATAAACCTAGTTCAGCAAAACCAAAATCTTCAATTGAATTGAACTTTTTAAGTTCTAATGAACCATCGTTTAAAAACCAAATGAAAACAGATCAAGTACCAAATCTTGAATCACCATCGTTATCGAAGTTATCTGGAAACACTTTTGATAATGGTCAACTATCCAATCTTGGTAATGAAAAGGAAATCACTTACATTAAAAGACCAGCGAAAATAGATACAACAGACGAGTTAATCAAAAAGAGTTCAAAATCGAATTCAAGTCTTAAACTGGATTGGGAAAAACCATTCAGTAACAACGAAATCGATAAATCGGATCAGGTATTTTTCAATATTGTTAATAATTTTTATTATCATTAACCCATTTTCTTTACAGGGTATAAAATCTAAGATGAGCAGTTCTTTCTCTAATTATAAAACAGCCTTACCATTTGATTCAAGTAAATTATAATTCAACACCGTTTTATAATTGCTATTGAACCATTCATTTGTTTCTTCATTAATCGATATGTTCAGTGATCAATTCATCTTTTACTAAATTTTTGAAATATTGTCGAACTATTTTGCCAACTTGAGTTCGAGGAATTTTGTCCACAAATCTAACTCCACCACGTAGTCGTTTTTGAAATCCCATATTCTCTACAATTAATTTTTATAATTAATTTTTGTATAAGTTGTAAAAACAATATTTACCTGCAACAAAATTAGTCAACCATTGTTCCGTAATGTTTTGTTCTTCATCAGCCAATTCCACATAAGCTCTAAGCCAATAACCATCGGTTACATGTGGAACGCCAACAACACAAACCCCTTTCACAGATGGAACCGTTTGAATAAAGTTTTCAATTTCAGCTGGAAACACAGACCAAATTCTGAACTTGACAATCTCTTTGATACGATCAGTCATAAAAAGAAATCCTCTTTGATCGTAATATCCAATATCGCCTGTATGATACCAACCATTGGAATCAATGGCAGTTTTCGTTGCTTCTAAATTATTCAAATATCCAACAAAGCAAGGTTTACCTCGAAAACACAATTCTCCTTGTTGGTTTGCTGGTAGCGCGACAGATGTATTCAAATCAATAACCTTCATTTCAACATTTGCAATAAGTGGTCCAAGATTGCCGGATTCCCATTCTTGAAACAATAATTGGGGACAAGTGATTGAATTGTTTACAATGCCCAAAAATTCACTAGAACCATATAGTTCTAACAATTCAACGTGATACTTTTCTTTGACAATTTTAAGCAATTTTGAAGGCGGTTTACTTCCAATGAATTGAAATTGAGTTAAACACGAAAGATCATATAACTTAGGATAATTCTCCTTGGCCATGTCGGACAAACAAGCGCTAGTAACCATCAAATGGGCGATTCGATACTTTTCAATACTTTTCACAATATGTTCCGTATTGTGGTTATTGAAAAGGACAAGAGTCATTGCATTACTAATTGCTTTTGAAATGCAAAGTGTACCAGAAATGTGACCAAGTGGCATTGGACTTCCAATGGTTAAACCAAAATGTTTTTCGTGTAAAATAAAATTTTGAATCGTAGCCATAAATGAACGGTGACTATGAATAACACCTTTCGAATGTCCGGTAGTGCCAGAAGTGAAGCAAATAAAAAGTTTTGAATTGGAAAGATCTTCGATAGGGAAATATGGAATTTGTGAAAGACACAATCCATTTCCTATATTAAATAATTGTTTTGAACTGTAAACATTAATTGATATAGGTTTCCCGTTATGTAATAGTGGCTGTGGTTCAATGGTATCCAATTGAACAATCATTTTCAATTGTTCATTGATTTTTGAATATTTTTGATTGGTAATAATTTGTTCAAGCACTTTATTCTTGTTCAATCCATAAACCAAAATATTTGCATTACATGCCATAATATTACTGGACAATTCATATGGACCATCGGCTGGAACATTTGGAACAAATGTTATACCCAAATACATTGCGGTGATCATGAAAACGGCATAATCAATGCTATTGTCTGCAAAGAATAAAATCACATCTTCTTTGCTGATGTTTTTCATTAACAACGCTGAGCTTAATTCATTGCATTTTTTATCAAGTTGTTCATACGTTAGCTTATAGTCTGTAATTGGATCAATCTAATAATAAGAAAAGATAATAGTTAACGATAATGAATTTTATATAATTTACAATTACCAAAGCAATTAAATCAAAGTTTTGAGAACATATTCTTTCCCGAAAATATTCTCCAATAGTTTGTTGAGGATATTCCACTGACAAAAACTTTGATTGAACAACGTGTTCTAAAGACATTCTACTAATTTGTTGAGTTGTAACTGAGAAGAAGTAGCCAAATAAACTTATTTAATATATGAGAATCTTAAGCTATCAATTTATTATGATATGACAACTTATAATTATCGTTAGATTAATTAAATTTAAAAATGTTTTTCAATAAAGTATTATGATTACATCATTATAACAATAACAATAAGGTCGATACACGATAATATGAAAAAAAGAGTGATAACATTTTATTGTCTGTAATGTAACTCAATCAAAACTTAGATTTCAATTATAATTTAATGTATTTATCAACTGGCAGTAAAACGTGAAATTAGAACTTAATTGTCAATACAAATACAAATTAAAGGTTAGGATGAATTTTAGGAAAAAAACAGGATCTAGAATGGATTTATAGTCCCATGACGAAAAAACTTTGTTCTTGCAAAATTAAATCGCATGTAAAGCTTGTTTAATTTTAAAAATTTTGGAAAGATTGTGCAACTTGTATCCAAATCGTTCATTGATCTTCTCATTCAAGGATCAAAGGATTGTTCATCTTCGGGAGACAAGGACCCAAGGATAAAAAAGCGATGTTGCTTGTTGAAAAACTTAGATAACTAAGATAATAAATAAGGAAACTTTAAAATGGCAAAAAACTTACGGCACCGAGTGTTCCCAAGTGGTCACCCTCCCAAGTACTGACTCGGCTCGATGTTGCTTAACTTCGGTGATCGGACGAGAACCGGTGTGCTCAACATGATATGGCCGTAAGTTAATATTGTATACTCATGTCGAAGGTAATAAATACCTATTTTAACAAATTAATTTAATAGATAAACAAAATTAACTTATCACCATTATCGAATATATAAAAAAGGTTAATGGATCAATTGAGCCTGCAAAAAATCAGTCATCATTTTTCGTTCAAAGAGAACGTAAACTTCAGGTAACACAAAGTAACTTCAACAGTACGTCCTTTACGAAGGACTGTTTTGTGGCGCACACGACGTTTTGTGTACATGTTGGTCACCGAGACATTTGCCTACAATGCGAGAAGTTTGATCAGTGTTCTTATCAATTTGTACAACAAAAGAAAGTAAGTTAAAATAATTGTGGTTCTTTTCAAGAGGCATTTGCACCACGTTTTAAAAATTTGAAATTCTAATTGTTGTTAATTTAATCCAGACTTTCAGAATGGATTACAATCAATTTCAGCAACCATCATCCATAGATGGGTTGTCGTCGGCTAACTATGAGCGTGAGTTGCAATCATTGAAGCTAAATCTCCAAATGGTACAAAATTTTTCTGATGATTTGAAACGACAATTACACGAGACCGAAGAAGCATTAAAAAAGTCCGAAAATAATAATTTTGAAATTTCGCAAAGTAAGTTTTTTTAATTCGCTTTAGAATTGTTTTACCAATTTCATCGTTTCAGACAATAATTTGTTAAAGTCAGAAGTGAAAATGTTAGAAGCTAAAGCTGATGATTTACAAAAACATAAATTGGATCTGGTTCAAATGTTGTCTCGGAAGAATGATGAAATTGAATATCTCAAATCAACAAAGCCAAACAATGACGATTCGATGTCATTTCGGTCTGATGATACTCAAATGTTGCAGTGTGCTGAATCATTAAACGATGTTAGATTGAAAGAGATTCGACTAAATTTTGAAGAAAAACGTTTGAAAAACGAGCGAAATTTGTATCAGAATCAGATCAAACTTTTGCAAGAAGAGATTTCAACAAAGAATACAGAATTGTTAAATGTCCGGAAAGAGGGAAATCTAAATGTCATGCAAGCCAATTTGAAAATCGACGATCAATCTAACGAGATCAAATGTTTACATTCGGAAATAAATCGACTCAAAACAATGAATGACAACAAAGATAAAAATATTTCTGAATTAACCAAAAGTCATTTAGACCTTCAATTGAATTGTACACAATTAGAAGCTAAATATAATCAAGAAAATGAAGCACAGAGTGAATTAATTAGTTTACTTATGAAACAAAATGAAGAAATACAATCTGATTTCACTTTAAAACTTGATGAACTTGAAAAATATAGGGAACTATTGAAACAAGCTTATGAAGCTCATAAAGCTTTGGAGGAACGATTCAATTTAATGAAGGAAAGCTTTAAAGATGAAGTCAAAGAGATGGAAAGTGAAAAACAACAACTATTGATGCGGTTAGATCAAGCTAGTAAAGATGCAGCTGATACAAATAGACAGTTAATTGAAGAACAATTTGAACGTTACTTTCCAATTGCTGTGGAAAACAACCGTAGTTTGAATAATAAGGTTAATCTCAGCGAACTATATTCACAGTTTGTACAATGTAAGCTACAGAATGCTCAATTGTTGGAACAGAATCAAAAATTGCAAGCTGAAGTTAGCAACCTGAGTGAACAATTTGATCAAGAGAAACCTATAATGTACAAAAACTATAAAGATATTGAACTAGTTTCTAAACGTTGCGTTGAGTTGCAAGAAGAATTGGATCGACAGATTGATATTCATAAAGATCTCATGTCAGAAAAGGATAAAGATATTCGAACGATTAATCAATTGAAACGTGAAATCGAATACTATAATAATGAAAATGGATTTCTGTCTTTGCAAATTCAAAGTCTTTTACGTAGCGAACAGGAAGAGCGCGGTTTCAAGGTTCCTGAACAATCGCCAAATTCTGATATAACAGACACGTTAACTATTCCATATGAATTGATAACATTTAATGGAATCAAAGATCTCCAACAAAAGAATCGCGAATTACTTCGTCTTGTTCACCGTATGTCAGAAGACATGGATTGTGATGGTCAAGACTTTAATCATTCTAGTACTAATGAGATTGAATTGAATAGATTAAAAGAGGATCTTGATAAATATAAACAAGAGATTGAACAACTACAATCAGAATTAGACAAAAAAACTGATGAATTGAATCAACAGAACAAATCAAAGAGTAATGAGAATAGTTTCGAATTTAGTTTTCATGAAAAACGCGACTTGTTAACGGAAAATCGTGAGCTGAAACACAAACTGGAAAAAATGAATAAAGACATAGAAACATTACGGTTAGACAACATGAACGATGTTCGACGATTGGAAGAGATGAAAAATAAGTTGATTGAAGAGACTATTAATCTTAAGGCAGAACTATCGAAACAATCTGCCGAAAGTTTTAGGCAAAATGGACATATAGAAAATCTTAATCTAACCAATGAAAAAGTGTTGGATGAAAATCAAACTTTGCGCGAACGAAATATTAAACTAAATGCAAAAATTGAAAATTTGGAAAAGAATCTGATAAATGTGAGTTCGGAAATTGAAACATTGCGACAACAATCGAAATCAATCGAACAAGAACTTCATATTGCGCGAAGTCAACGAGATATAGCAGTTAACAATGAATCAAATTTGATTCAGGAAAATTCACGAATCAATATTGAATTAGAAACACAAAAGAAGATGGTCTACTCGTTGAAAGCTATGCAAACGAACATTGAAAGGATGGAATCGGAAACTGTTCGAGGATTGCAACAACAATTGAAACAATTGCAAACTAATAACGATTATTATCGTGAAAAGATTGAACAACAGGATGAGAAATGGAAGAAATCATTTACTGATTTTTCAACACAAATTGAAAATCACCAAACCTTGTTGGAGAAGGAAAAGAATCAACACATTGATTTACAAGGAAAATATTTTCAACTACAATCGTCTTATCAGAAATTATTGGATGAAATGAAAAATACGATGGCAACAACTAACCAAAACAATCAAATAGAACAGCAACATTCAGGATCAATTGTGGCATCCGGAGAACTTTGTCGTCAATTGGCCAGCCTTCAAGATGAGGTAAAGGTATTGAAAGGAAAATTGAAAAATTCAGAATTATCATACGAAAATTTGAAATCTATCAATTCATCGTTAGAAACTAATCTACAAAAGTTAATTGTCAACAATCAGGAGATTAAGGCAAATCTTGATAATGAAATGGCTACTCGTTTGAAAGTGATTGAAGAATTAAATGTTGAATTAGCTAATACTAGACAACAGTATGAAACAATAGTTGAAGAGAAAGTAAAAATTATTGAACAAATGCAATCGTCAAATGATTTATCTATTTCCAAGATCAATGAATTGAATCAACAGTTATCGGCAGCGCGTGAAGCCACTCGTAAGGCACGTGAAGATGAACGCAAAGTGTTGGATGATCTTAATTTTCAAACGATCATTGGAATTCGTTCGCAAGAAGACTATGAGAAAGAGGTTGCACTTCGTTCCTCTGATGCTAAAACTATTCAACAATTGAAATCTGATTTGAGTGATTTGGAGAAACGGTCAGCAGAAAAGGAGAGAGAATTGGAAACTCTTCGCGATCAATTAACTATGAACCGTGAACTGTCGGCCACACAGCAACAAACTTTAACAACTGAGATGGAAGTTGCTAAGAAACGTTGCTCATTATTGGAAAATGTCAACGAAAATGTTCTCGCTCAATTGGATCAATTGAATAATCAAATTATTGCTTTGAAAAATAATTCCACTTTATTTGCATTGACGATAATGAAAAAATGGAAAGCGTCGAGCAATTGTTAACAGTCGTTAAATTTCTACGTGAAGAAAAGTGTCAACTTCAATCAAAAATGGTCAAAGTAGAAGACGAACTTATTCGTTTGAAGATTGATACTGAAAATTATCAAAAAGAAATTGAAAGTTTAAAATATTCATTAGAAATTGAAAAGCAATCGTCGAATCGATTGGCGAATAATGCTGAATTCAATTCATTGGTGGCACGAGCAGAACTGGTACCAACATTAACCGAAACAAACTCAAAGTTACGAATTGATGTTTCTCATTTGGAGAAACGGGTTGCCGATTTAATGGAAAAAATTACCCATTATGAATCGAATGAAAGTGCCGTCATGGAAATGGCTAATAAGGCCGAGGATGGAGAAGTTGAAAAACAAATTTTACAAAAGGAAATTGAAAATTGGAAATCAAAGGCCAATACATTGACTCAGCAATTAAAATCATTCGATGCTGATAGTGTTAAACGTTTGATGAGTGAACGAAGTAATCTGAGTCGTCAGGTAAATATTTTTTTAATATTAAAACTAAAACTTAATTAATTGTTTAAATTTTACAGAATGTAACGCTTCAGACTGAATGCAACAAGATTAAACAAGAGTTGGAAAATGTTATGTCGCAAATGAAAGCTGAAGTAGATGAAAAGGAGAAAATTCTTAAAGAACGAAACAACTTACAATCTACCAACGTTCAATTGCGGAATTTGGCTCGAAAATATAAAGCTGAAATTCAAAGTAAAAATAGTTCTAAATCCAATGATAATTCGGTCGATAAAGAGGTTCAATGTGAAATGACACCTTCACCGGCAATCGATCAGCCAGTGCCATCGACATCGGAAGCATCGGAAAGTCACAAAAAGCTTATTGTTGAATTGGAGGATAAAATAAAGGTGGGCCAATCGGAAATTGATCGAATCACGCTGGAAAATGAATTATTTCGAAAGATTGCAAACGAGAAGGATGAAAAAGCGAAAAAGATTGCAGAAAAAGCTAAACAACGTTTATCTGATCTCGCATTGGAAAAGAGTAATCTAATAAAGGAACGGGAAAATCTTTCTAATGAAATAGAATCGTTAAAGATTAAAATATTAGAATTGAAAAATGTCGAAGAGCATATGACCGCAAATACGAATCAGATAAAAGCCGATTATGAGTCAAAGATCCAACAATACGAAAAGGAGCTACAATTGGCCAACAAACAAATTGATGAGTTGACCAGTCAATTGCAGGATCAACCATCGGTTAGTGGTATACAATCAACAAGTGTCGCACCAACAATCCAATCATCACAATCTACATCCAATCGTCAAACGACCAATCATCAGCCAATATTGCAACAATCGCATCAGCAGCAAACATCTGCACAATCGCAATTGTCGATGATGATGAAGACAACTCCAACTGCCAGTATTAGACCAATCACCGTAGCATCGTCTAGATCGCCGAGCAATCGTCCGGTAACAATGGTTCAACCGACGGCAACCACTGATAGTGATTTACCATCGAGCCCTATTGTACAATTACCTCAAGCAACCGTACAACCTACACAACCTATTGCATCGTCTACTTCAGTGAGTTCAAGTATTTCATCGATGACTTCCAATTTGACTGAAATGTCTGAAGTTTCTACGTCTCAAAGTTTACCTTCAACAATTCAACAATCGACGCATTTGCAACAACAACAACCACAACCGTCTACTTCACGTGGATTCGGGTCAGCAATTGATCAATCTTTCACCAAACGATCATATGAACAATCAGATGAACCGAGCAGTAGCATTACGAAAAAGATGAAAACAAACACTGAAATAATACAAAGTTCTGATTATTGTGATAACGATTTAGGACCAAGTGAACAACCAGCTGAATCGGAGATGATTCTTCAATCCAATGTTGTACAAATGGAATCGGTTGATCAAGAATCAAATGATCAAGTGAATGACGATTATGAAGAGGGTGATGAAGATCGTGACGAAGAGAATGAGGAGGAAGAGGAGGAAGATGAAGAAGCTAGTATCGATCATGAAAATGATTATGATGACAGTTCACATCAAGTTGATAACGAAATTGATATCATTCATGATGTTTCCGATGATTCGGGCGATGTAGTTAATTTGATGGCTGCCGAATTCGACGAGGAAGACGAATATGATGATCGAGAGGCGGTTTTTGATGATGAACAACACGACGAACCACATCAACGTGATTGGAATGCAAATCAAGAAGAAATGGATGAGGATGAAGAGGATGAAGAAGACGATATTGATGTTGAAGATGAAGACGAAGATGATGATCCTAATGAAGATGAGTTGTCTAATGATATGGCCGATATTGAAGTGATCTCTATACCAGATAGTGATGAGGACGATGTTGATGATGGTGGTGATCAGATGCCTGATAATTCCAATGGTGAAACTATCGGTGATGAAGTTTCCTCTTCACGAACATCAACTACTAGAAATCAAACCAGTAAGTTTAAAATAAATATTTTTTTTTCATTCTTTATTCATTTTTTCAATGTTTAGGCACATTAGACGTTATGACTAGCACTACTACAACCAAAAACGAAGATGATATCATTGATTCTCATAATGCACAATCATCATCTTCAAACTTTCAATATGATGATGATAACCAATTAAGCACAAAAGAAGAGCAACAATTTTCACATCAAGAAGCGGAGACTGTATCCGATTCAGAGATGGACGATCAAAAACAACCGAATGTTCATAGTTCACAATCACAATCGAACAATGAGATGATTGCCTCATCGTCGACCTCCACGACGACGAATCAACAACAAACAACAAATCAGCCATCTTCTTCGGCACCCACCTCAATTCGACGACCAGTACAATGGCCTCAACAATCTCCCGAACAACAATCAACTCAAGAGGGACAACAACAAATGAACATTCGTCGGCAAATCTATGTTCGAGGGCAACGATTACCTGGCCGTCGTGGAACTAACACACGAATGCCTCGCCGTGGAAATTATCGTTAAAATAGTTAATTTTTCAAAAACTAATCTTTTTAACATTTAAAAATTTAATTTACAATAATAACATTCTTTAATAAAATTTACAAGTTGTTACGGAAACAACCTTTAAAGCAAAATAAAATTATCATTAAGTTTCATAAAATATATTTATTTTTACAAATTGTTTCGCTCATGATTATACTTAATTCGATCAACAATTCTTAATCAGCTTTTTTATGGGTCGTTTCAGCACTATTTGGAAAAATAAATCCTTTTGAACGAAGATCGGCCTTTGCTTGTTCAATCTGCTTCTGTAACTCTTGGTTAGCTTCGGGACAATCATTGAACGTCAACACTCGATAGATGACAATTCCGGCCGAGATTAGACCAAATATCACTACCGTATAAACAGGTAACAATTTGGTGTGAAATAATGTGGTTAGACAGCCCGATTGAGAGACGAAGAATAACGCCGTTAACCAGATAATGATGGCAATTATGCCGAACATTAATGTTTCACGAAATCGGGTCATTTCCCTATTTATATCATAAAAATGGAGGGTGGTTCAAATTGTTATGTTAAAGATGAGTTGTCTTGAGCCGTGCCGCACCAAAAATACCAATATGATCATTTGACTAGTGGCGTCATCTGGACGATGACAATTCGCTAGCGCCAATCATGGCTCAGTCAACCGGCTCCAATAGACTGAGAAAATGAGAGAGAAGGAGAGGGATAGGGAGAGAGAGAGAGAGAACGTCGCGTCAGCATTTGCTTATGCCACACAAGCATTAAGTGGTAACACACGATTTTCAATACGAACGAAATAATCTGGATCTATTGACCATATCATACCATTTTTTCGATTCGCAAGATCAATCGATTAACGATTGAGAATAATTGCTCAAATGAATCTTAATAGTGGCGGCCACAAAATGGCCAATCTCAACCTGATCGTAAACCTAATGTTTATAATATGTCTTATGCCACTTTCAATACAATGTTTACGTTTTCATTTACAACCAAATACCAAACGATGTCTTAAGGAAGAGATGCGAAAAGATGTGCTGGTCACCGGCGATTATCAATTGAGTGATTCTCCAGGTGTACGAACTGATCTTTTGGTATGTTTTCATACAACTTTCCTTTTTCTGATGTGGCAAAATTTTTATAAATATTTTTGATTGATAAACCAACAGATTACTGATACTAAAGGACATACAGCACTATCTCGAGAGAGTATTGACAAAGGAAAATTCGCCGTCAACTCCGATGAAGATGATATATTTGATTTTTGTTTCATCTCATATTTACAAACGGGTCACAGCATGCCGGCCGCACGTGAAGTTCACTTGGAAATGAAACATGGCGTTGAAACGAAGAATTATGAGCAGGTTTGATTATTCTAATTTATTCATCGGTTATATTTATCCAACTTTAAATTGCTATTCTTATGTTTAGTTGGCAAGTGTCGGTAAATTAAAACCAATGGAAATGGAATTGCAAAAATTGGAAGATCTATCTGCATCAATCGTTTCCGATTTTAATTATATGAAGAAACGTGAACAAGAGATGCGGGATACGAATGGTAAATAAACCATGGTTATTTATTATTACTATTTTTAATTCAATTATTTATAGAATCGACAAACAATCGGATCTTTTATTTGAGTATTTTCTCAATGCTCTGTCTGCTTGGTTTGGCTATTTGGCAAGTTATCTACTTGAGACAATTTTTCAAGGCCAAAAAGTTGATCGACTAACATCATTATGTATTAGTGTATTTTAATCTTTTACTTTCTAAAATCCTTAAAAACTTAAAAATTTCGTTCATCATTCAAAGAGTCGATTCATTAAATATTAAATTCGAAAAACAACCGCAATAAAAAGTAAAAAAAAACAGAAATCAACAAGTAAGTTATGAACGATAATCAAAATTATTTGGAAAGGCGTAAAATTTAATCCAAGAATTCATTAAGAGGCATAAGGGACATAAATGAAAATGCAATAATACAATTTTGACAACACTATTCAACATGTGCAAGAAAATATTCCTAAAATGGTTATTGTTAATTTGTCCTTAATTGGTAATCACCATTTTGGGTTATGTATCGAACCCATGGCAATGCTTGATATCCACTCTTTTCGATGATCTTCAAATAACGTACTTGAATACCAGATGTGGTGAAATATGGAATCTCAAATTTGACGTGTATGGGTGGTCTGCCTTCAATCTCTTCTCCCATTACTGACGGTAGGCCAAAGTGTGCTCGCATTAGAAATTCTTTTCCACCCGGAAATGATTTGATCGTCCATATAACACTATTAACTTCCGGACTATATCGTACAGATCCGATTGACGTTTTAAATTTAGGTGAATCGGCATCAGCCGGTACTGGAATGATTATCTCAACATTGTTTGCCGTAGAACGGCGTTTAAATTGACTTTTCGCTTTAACCATTATTTCAACACGAGAATGAGCGTGTCGTTCGATCACCGATTCGATCCATATTAATGGTTTAACGCTGGCTTGCGTATTCAAACGGTATGACATCAACTCAAATTCACCATCGGGCGGTATGAACGATATGGTTCGATCGTTCTCAAAACGTGATAATCGTACACATTGATGAAATTTAACATCTTCCAATTCGACCGATTTCGACTTTCCACGACCAGTACTTTCAAATAGAACCTTATCGTTTAATCCGAGACGAAGTTCAGGCATACCAGAAAGATATACTCTCATCTTGATTGAGCCTACAATTTCACTGTTCAATATGGCTCCACTTGCATTGGCCAATAGATTGACCGATTCAATTACATCAAGAAAGACTTCATTCTTTCGATATTTAATACCTTCCGTTCTCCAAGAAACCGCATTAGTAACCGCCATTGGTGGACGCGGTTGTGATTCCATTTTATGAGATTCTTGGGTAATATATTCTTGTAAGATTTTACCATCGGTGATTTGTGGATAACCAAAGTCCATTAATTCATCTAAAAGTTCGTAGATCAAAACAAAATTGTCACGAATACTTTCCTCTTCTAGTTCTTTGAAATAATCGGTTAATACGTTCACAACTTTGTGTAAAAACGCGAAAACAAGTGAAACGTTTGAATTGATTTTGGATGTAACGACGATATAAAGATTATTGAACTTTATGTACATGAAATTTGTATCCTGGTGCTTTAAAATCGGATTCAATGATGATTCTTCTTCTCGTTCCAACACTAAGACCATAAATTTGTCAATGATATTCATATCAGTGTCGCCTCGATAATTACGGGAGATAAGAACTTTCCCCTTAAGATCAAGAAAATATATTGCCGATGCAGCCATGATTGAACGTCACCTTTGTTTCAATTGATGACTATTTGGCAGGTACGTCAACGTCACCGATTTCACACACCACCAGGTTACGTTTCCAAGTTTTTATCAGTTGATAATAATGTTAGGAAAATTTAATTATGAAATACACCCAACCCGTACAAAATGTTGACGTCCACAAAACAGTACAAACACGGCGACTACTATTTACACCTTGTGATGATATGAACATTTCCATCGTTACATCAGGTTCTATGATCGAAATAGGCAAAAATGATTTGGTGTAAACACGTTCTGTCATTCCTAAATTTAGATCTAGATTTTTAAATATTTTTTACCGGTCTCAAAGAATACAAAGCTGAATTTATTTTAAAATGAATAAACCATCAGATTGGACCGATCTTTGGGAACGAGATGACTCAAAATCGTTGGCTCCACTTTCTGCCACTCAAATTGATTTTGTCGAATCGTTAATATCGTTAAATAAAAAGGTTAATATTATTTACTTTAAAAGAATTTATGTTGATTTCATTTCAATTTATTTGTTTAGGAAACTATTTGTGATATTGAAAACGAGTCTATTGATGCTAATGATCAAGACCCGGAACATAATTATAAAAATCTTTTAAACGTAAGCTTAAGATTATTTACTAATTTTCTGGATTTTTATCAGTCTTTTTTCTGCAGTTTCATAAATATTTTATTAAGATCGATAATGAAATGCAATGTCAAACTGATTCCCGTTTATCGTATGTTATATTTATTTTACTTTATTTTACTAAATTGTTTTAAAATTGCAGAAATATCAATCAATATCATATGAAGTGTCAACAGTTGAACACAATTTTAGATCAAGTATTAACACATTTAAAGACTTTGGACAATGAATATTGTTCGGCATTGAGTAAAACTCGTTCCTTCTATAATTCGTGTGATACACTAATACAACAACAAGTATGTATTTAAAATTTTGAAAAAAGATTTTTCAATTTCTTGTTTTTGAAGCATGGGTTGATTGTAGCAATCGAAGCCCTTAATGAGAAGTTGTCTTATTTTGAAGAGCTTGAAACTATGTCTAAGGTATGTATTTTTTTCATATATAATTATAATAATTAATATAATTTTTAATTAGAAATTTTCTTCTCCAACAATGTTAACATTGAACGAATCATTGGTCCCATTGTTGAGTCGTCTGGATGAGTGTATTAATTTTATGACTCATAATGAATCAAATTATCTTGAAGCTTCCTCATATCTGCAAGAATATCGTAGATTTCAATCGTCTGCAATGAATACGATCCGAACTCATGTTATCAATACGTTAAAACAAACTGCAACTCAAGTAATGCCTGAAAATGAAACCGTTTTAACACCAAATGATTCAGTGTTTACATTGTATTATGGTAAATTTCAAACAAATGCACACAGAATTAAGACCTTGATGCAACAATTAGAACATAGAACCAATCAATCAGAATTGTACTCGCAATATTTAGATGACTGTCACCAATGTTATTTTGAGATACGAGAATCATTGATCGGTTCAGTATTAACTTTGGCAATGGAAGAAATGATCAATTCATCAGGACGTAATTTTTGTTCATTAATTCGTTCGTCGGCAAAGTTGTACATTCAAATCTGTCGAGACGAATATCAATTGTATTTTCAGTTTTTCACTCAAATGAATTCAACATTAATCGATTTCTTGGACCGACTTTGTTCTTCGTTGTACGACAAGCTTCGTCCCATTGTGATCCATTTAGAGCATTTAGAATCATTATCAGAGATTTGTGCCTTGATTAAAAGTGAATTCATCGACGAGAACGTTCATCAAGATGATTTGGAATCATTCGTGAAGACAATGGAACAGTTGTTACAAGATACACAAGAACGTTTAGTCTACCGTTGCAATATTTATATTCAAACCAATATATTAAACTATACACCAGCAAGTGGTGATTTAGCTTATCCAGAAAAGCTGGAAATGATGAAGGTTTGCAATTTTATTTTAATTTATTTTAACTTTATATTAATTCTCGTTAAAATATTTAGTCAATTACCGAAAACCTAATTGGTGATAATCAAGATGAACCTTTACGACCAATGCGAAATCGTTCTGATTCTGTCAGTTCAATTATTTCATCAATTTCGGATATTAGTTTTGTACAAGGTGCTAATTATCAAAATGAATCAAGAAAAGTGTCTAGTCGTAAGTATCTAAATTAAATGTAAAAACATTTGTTAATTTTTTTTTGTTTTGGTTATATTAAGGTTCAGTTACGGACCTTCATGGAATGTGGTATCCAACAGTTAGAAGTACAATTATGTGCCTTTCCAAACTTTATCGATCATTAGATGTTTGTTTTCATTTAAGATTTTTTTGTTTATATTTCATAATTTTAATTTATATTATAGAAACAAACATTTCAAGGATTATCTCAAGATGTATTATTTGCTTGTATTGATTCGTTAGAGGTTGCTCACACTCAAATCAAACAACGAAAAACGTTAATCGATGGCTACCTCTTCATAATTAAATATCTTCTAATTATTCGTGAACAAATTATTCCATTTCACATTGAAACGTCTATTAAAGAAGTTTATCTTGATTTCACCAAAACAAAATGTAAGGACACATTTTGATTTCATGTTAAAATTATTGTATTATACTTGTTTTCAGCTGCTGTGATCGAGTTGCTTCAAAAAAGAGCCAACCTATTTACCTTGACATCGAATAATGCACTTTTGAAATTAATGTTTGAAGTATGTTTCTTCATTTATTTGATATTTTGAATTTATTCCTTTTATCTATGATTCATCTAATAGGGGACACCACAAGTTTCTGAAAAGACAATCGATTCACAAAAGGCGGTTGACATTAAAATCAAGGAGAAATGTGAAGAATTCATTTCCTATATTTATGAATATCTCACGAGTGATATGAAAAATTTTATTCTTGCATCCAAATTACCAAAATTAACTGGTATGGAGTCAGTTTCAACAGCGGGACAACTACCTCAAGAAACCGATTTAGTAGAGCAATATAGATTAAAATTGAAAGAAACCTTGCAATCATTCCAAACAAAAAAACAATCTATTGAGAAGAGCATGTCACTTTATCTATCGAATGCTGAAACTGAGGCAATCATTTTTAAACAAGTTAAAACCAAGATACAAACTCTTTATGAACAATTGGTAAAAATACTATTGAACAAATTTCCTACAGATTCTGATCGTATAAAACTGGAGATACCACCATTAAGGCTATTATTGTCATCTAGTCCTCAAGAATAATTATTATTTTTATTTAGGTGACGAATTGCAATATATTTATTTATCAATCAAAAAAAATTATTGTTGAAAGACACTTTCGATGAATGAACGAAACCTGATAGAATCATGTTCCGGAAATGGTATTAAAGACTTCAAATTAAATGATTTTAAAGTTTCCTTTAATGTTGATGGATAACAACAACGAACGAACCGTTGTTCGGCAAGTTCAATAGCCAATTCTTCTTGATGATTATCCATTAACGTATCGTTTATCACGATCAATAACGGTTTCCGTTTTCGAAGCACCTCCAAAACGGTTCCAGCACCTAAAAGGTTAATTGATGAGTTCATAATTATGTGATTTTGCAAAAACATACCGGCATGACCAATAACTAAATCAGCTTTATCAATGTACGACTGAATTGAATTTTGATAATCAAATAATTCAACCTCAAAATGGCTTATGACATTTTGTACCGATTCAAGTTTTGAAACATCTTTATAACTACCATATTGAATGGTTAATCGACGACAGCCTAAGTGTTTTAAAATCTATGTATAAACAAACCAAAACATGAATGATTATCTTGTTTACTAATAAAACAATGATTTTATAATATTGGATCATACCTCAACAACATTATCATCGATTACATTGTCAATCAATTGATCGAAACGTGTCGAACCGACCGTTACAAAGATATTCTCGATCGGTATTGTATTAGTGGAACTCATCAATGTTGGAATAATCAATATTATCTATATTCTATGTTTTGTTATCAAATTTATATGATCACAACATGCTGAAGCAATACAGTGAAGGTTGCTTTCACGTAATCCAAATTTGAGGCGGGACTTGCGAATGTGCGGATGTGCCGACCGTCATCATGGACATGTACGCATACACACATTACGGGAGACAGACACGTCAACTTTGCACAACAACAGTACACAACTCGCATTATTTCTTTTTTACTCGAATCCAACAACTATAGAGCCAGCTGAAGTGTATAAGTCGGCATACGTTCTCGTCGATTTTAATTCTCATCTTCCCCTTCACCCACCTTTAAACAGAAACATAACAAAAAAAATAAGTACGGATCTACCAAAACCCGATTCTTCTTATTGGGTTGTGAACATATGTTACCGTACTTATCATATACTAAGCGTTATGAATCATTGAACTAAAAATTATTTTCAAATTTTTTTTACATACGTTTCAATCAAACAAGAGTCCATTTACAGTGGGACGGTCATTCGGATATTGGTTTCAATTTAGGAGTTAACCTAAAGAACAAACATTATCAAACGTGATACGAAAATGGCCACAATTTTTACTGAATCAATGTTCATCTTTGTTGGCAGCATGATCATGTCATCATTCGTGGTTGCCAATGCATATTATCAAAAGCAACAATTCTATCCATCTGTGGTTTACATAACTAAGTCGAATGTTTCGATGGCCGTATGTTGTCATTCAATTTTCTTATAATATTATCAATTATTTATTGCAATTTAAATCTTTGTTTATATCCAATTGTACAGATTATCTATATTCAAGGTTTAGTAATGGTTCTATTGTTAGGCAAATTAATTCGTAAAATATTTTTTGGTCAACTTCGAACGGCTGAAATGGAGGTATGATCTTTTCTTACTATATGGTCAGTTTTGTAATCTAAGTTGAAACTTTCATTCAACAGCATCTTATTGAACGTTCTTGGTATGCGGTCACTGAAACGTGTCTCGCATTTACCGTATTTCGCGATGATCTATCACCAAAATTTGTGGCTCTTTTCACGTTATTATTATTTCTTAAATGTTTCCATTGGTTGGCTGAAGATAGAGTCGACTATATGGAACGTAGTCCGAATATATCTTTTCTATTCCATGTTCGTGTTATTTGTAAGTTTTATTTCATATTGATTGTCGTCAAGTTTAATAATTGGTTTTATTTAAGCATTATTGGCAATTCTTGGTATATTGGATGCAACATTCGTTTATATGGCCTACCATAGTACATTAACAAAAGGAGCATCAGTTCAATTGGTTTTCGGTTTTGAAGTAAAAAAATCAATTTGGATTTTGATGTTTAAATTATATTAATTAATGTTTTTTTCTGATTTATCAGTATGCTATTCTTTTCGCAATAATCCTCAACATTGCGATGAAATATGTGCTTCACTTTTTCGACCTTTACAACGAAAATCCATGGGAGGATAAAGCAATCTATCTTTTATATACCGAATTGATCATGGGTTTCTTCAAAATTGGTCTTTATCTCGTATTTATTGTAATAATGATGAAAATTCATACGTTTCCATTGTTTGCCATTCGGCCAATGTATTTGACTATGAGGTTTGTTTGAGTTTTGTTTCCATAATTCGTTTAATTATTTTTTGAAATTTTGCTTTTTACAGAGGATTCCGAAAAGCGTTGAATGATGTAATCATGTCACGTCGTGCAATTCGTAATATGAACTCATTGTATCCCAATGCAACGGCACAAGATATTGAAAATTCGGATAATGTTTGCATAATATGCAGAGAGAATATGGTCGGAAATGGAAGTTGTAAAAAGTTGCCATGCAATCATATATTTCACGTCACTTGTCTTCGATCGTGGTTTCAAAGACAGCAAACATGTCCAACATGTCGAATGGATGTTTTGCGTGCTAGCAATACGACACAACAACAACCACAGCAGCAGCAACAACAAGCACAACAACCAAATGCAAATGGACCACAACCAGCAGTTGCGCCCGGTGTGGCCGTTCCAGGTGCTGCTAACGTTAATGGACCAATTCCTCCACCACCGTTTCCCCAAATGTTTGCGCATCCAGAATTGCTTCAACATTTTCAACAAATGTTTCAACATCGTGTAAATCAATATCAACGACAACAACAAAATCAACGTACGGAAACGAACAACAATGTAAATTCTACTCCACCATCAACATCGGGGCCAAATCCCGCTCGTACAACCAATGGTCCAACCACAAATAATACACAAAACGTTCCATCAGTACCGACAAACATTTTTCCATTTTTGCAATCGCCTCCATTTTTAATGCCTCATTTACCTGCAGAGGCATTGTTATCCGGTTTTGGAGAAGATGAGCTCAGATTAATGGAAGGTTCCGAACGGCAACATTTGGAATCGCGAATAAAATGCCTTTTAGAGGTGAAAACATTGGTCAATGCTGCTTTGTTACGCTTGCAGCAATATAATAATGTGATGGTCAATACAACCAATTATGTATCGACTTCGACGCAAACCGATCAAATTCTATTACAACCAAGATCGAACTTTTCAACATACAACTACAATTTTAACACACAGAATAATTCTAGTCTAAATGGTGATCAACAGTTTATGGCAAGTACGTCGAGCTCGTCAATGATGAATAACAATAATAATAATAATGTTGGAGAGCAACAAGACGATGATACTGAAATGATTCGTCAACGTCGTCTTCAGCGATTTATGAGTCCATCAGAAACGTTCGAAATACCAGATTCGGCATCATCTAGTTCGTCGTCAACTGAGAACAATGCTCAAACTAATCAGAATAGAAAATGATCTCACCAAAAACAAAAAAAAATGGATCATTTATACGTGCTTGCATGTTGTAAATAGAAAAATGTTTTTTATTATTTTGCTGCTTCCAGAGAATTTTCTAAAATATATTCTCTTGTCTATCCCACACAATATAAAAAAAAACTCATTCTCATATGTTTCCTTCAGTTCACTTTCTTATTTTGTATAAAAACAAACCGAACCATTAAATCTTGAAATTGGCGTTCGATATTTTATCTCTTCCCTTCAAAATATTATTAAACGATGTTTAAAGATAAATGCATCATAAAATTGGTTCACCAATGTAAATATCAACACAGAAAAAGGCCAACGATCATGACATAGTTCATTCGACTCATTTTTATTTAGATGTTGCTTTTTCAGACAAACAGATTTGATAAGTGTTTGAAATGAGTTCAATGCTACATTGATTGATCAATTGATTGCAACAATAATGACCTTTTTTTGTAAACAAACGAAAATAATTCGAAATGGCTTCATGTTTTCGTTATAATAAACCAATTCGAAATTTGATACGATTCGATAATCGAATATTTTCAAGTATAACTTGATTTAAATTGTCCAATGAATCTTAACCGTCTATTAGATTAAAAAACTTTTAAGGTTTATCTACATTGTGTTCAATTTTTTTTCTACTTTACTTTTTATAATAATGTATGATAGATTTTGCTTAACGATCTTAACGATAATTTTTTGGAATCGATGATTCAATCAACCAATCATGTACCATTGGACGTAAATGTCGAACAACGGACAGATCTATTAGCAGCTTGCAGACGTATAATTGACAATCACAATCGAAAACTGTTTGATAGTTCAGATCGTATCATGTTGGATTGTTGTATTGTACAAACCGAACGAGAATGTTTCCAAACATTTTGTAATGATAGTCATCAACTATCAACTACCACCACTGTTGGGTCGATGTTAACCAATGGAACATTGAATCATGTTCAAATTGAGCCTGATCGTCAACAATTTTGTATCGTTCTTGATCAACATGTAAAACACTATCATGATAATCTATACGCATGTCAACAACTGTCGTCAATTGATTTGGATTGTACTAAATGGATTGCTAATCGAATTCCTAATACGGCACAAACTAATCGAATATTTACGTCTACAGTTTCGAATTCGGATGATCATTCAACTCCAGGTACAATGCCAATATGGCTAATCTTGGTATTGGTATTATTGATATTGGTCGCAATTGGAATGGTTTGGTTTGTTGTGTGTCTTTTCAAAGAAGATCAAGATAGTAAGAAGAAAAAGTCAAAACATTCAAGACGCTCATCGAAACACAGTAGATAAATATGAAATATTTTTATTATTGATAACATAATCGTTCAAATTAGATGATCATGGTTGTGTTGAAGAGGAGTGACAGGGCTTCTTATTTTATCATTTATGAACTATTAGTTTATTTCCACACATTTACACGCACGTATACACACACACAATCTATCATCAAATAAAAAGTTTCATTCATTATTTATCAACAAATATACTTAGTTTCCATTGAACATTTATTTTTGAGCCAACATAATCAAAGTCATCAATTGGTGAAAATCATTGTCGACCTCGATTGAAGACGAATGAAATAAATATAAGAGCATTGATTGAGTTCGTTAAGTTGAGTTTAACAACGAACTCACATCATCATGCGAAACTTATTGATTTTGATTGTGGGAATCGTTGCCGCATCTTCAACCACAGATGCTGCATTGAAGGATGCAATTACCAATGTTGCGGCACCGTTTCAACGTGAAATTCAAAAACATATCGATACACAGAAACAATTTCTTGGAAAACTGTTGAACATTGATCCCGATTCACAACTTAGTCAACTGTTTCCCGCTATTGGTCAATTGACCAATTTAACCAAATTGAAAGAATGTTACAATCCATCGATTGGTGATGAAGAGTTCAATATTTTCAACAATACAATCTTTGATGTCATCAAAACTTATTACGTAAGTTTGTGCACTTATTTATTAACATTTAACTTTAAGAACTTTATAAATTTATCAGAAAGTTTTTCCGGAAAATTTCCAACTCACTAAATTTGGCGACAAAGCAAAGAATCTCTTCCAATCGACACAGGAAATTGGCCAATATACGGTTGATTGTTTGTTGAATCCATCTGAATATCAACTAGGTTTGACTCAATTGACCGATTTTGTAAGTTTTACTATTCATTAATAGTCTTATCATTGATTTATGATATAATTTTATTATCATTCTATTCACAAATAGAGTGGCTCCGAGTATAATTCATTGCTTGGTGCAGCACGTAATGATTTGGAGGATCGTTTAATAGTTTCCAATTTTAGAGAACGGCCTAAACCTTCAAACAATGAATCGGATGATGATGATGATAATGATGGCGTATCTACGGGGTCAGGAAGTTCTTCTTCAAGTGATACTACGAGTGGGTCATCGATTTCACGTCCAACAAGTAAACCAAGAAAACCTCTCGGTGGTATCGGTATCGGGTTAGGACGACGAAAGCGGCAAGAGGTTGAGGTTGATCCTATTTGTTTTCCAAAGAATACGGAACCATTACCAGAAAAATTCGATTGGCGAAAGATGGGTAAGGTTACACCGGCACGATATCAAGGTTCATGTGGTGGTTGTTGGGCATTTGCATCGTTAGCCGCATTGGAGAGTGCCTATTTGATTAAGGGTAAGACGAGCAACAAGAACTTTGATCTCAGCGAACAACAATTGATTGCGTGCGGACGAAAAGATGGATGTAACGGTGGAACATCGGTCGATGCATTTAATTATATTTTGGCCAATAATGGCGTTACCGATGAAGGTACGATGCCATTCGATGCAAAGAAGAACAATAATTGTGATAAGAAAAAGAAGAAGAAACGTCATGCTCGTATCAAGGATTATTGTCTTCGTGGAATCTATGCAAAGGTAGACGGAAAGCCGGAAGAATTAACCGATCAACAGATTCAATATGCCATTCGAGAATATGGACCAGTCTATGCGACGCTTAATGCCGATCATATTGCAGTGAAACATTTGAAGACTGGAATGTATTCAAACAAGAAATGTTCAAAACAGACAAACCATGCTATCTTGGTTGTCGGATGGGATAAGAAAGGATGGATCATTAAGAATAGTTGGGGTAAGAAGTGGGGAGATGATGGCTTCTTCCGAATGAAACGTGGCTCCAACATGTGTGGTCTCAACACCTATATTACCTTTCCTATCTTATAGACAATGGATTATAAGAAAAATTATATATCAAACTTAAATTTTTTTTGAAATATTATTTATTAATTGTGATTAATGTGTTCAAGAGAATTAAGGTTTTTGAGATCATGATCATGACTGTGGACTTTCAATGATGACTCGTCTAAACCGTTTCTTCGAATTGACCATCTTTTCCTGTGGTGTACTAGTTCGATTTTTACGGCTCAACGTTTTTGATGATCGTAACCGCATTGGTGATGGAGTACGATCCAAATCTATCATAATTGGTTGACTAGAACTACCATCCTCTTCTTCGTAAATGATTTCGTCATTACAAAAACTATCCATTTCATACTCGTTCTCCTCGTCTTCAAAATCATCGTCATTAACGACGGTTCTACCACCAGGCACTTGTGAATAAACGTCAATACTTGGATCGTAATCATATTTCAATTTAAATTTTGATTGATATGGTACTCCTACCAAATCGCGAACGGAATTCAAATATTGCGTTTGTGGGTAATCATAAACATCGTCATCTTTATCTTCAACAAAATCTTCTAAACTATTATCTTGATCCAATTGAGTACTGTAAGGTTGTTCATCATCATCAACATCTCCAATATCATCAGCTTCGTCGATAAATATACTTTGATTTCGGACTGGTTTTCTGTGAAATCGATTTAGCTTAACGAAACAAAATATAAACAATAACTTACCTTTTTGGTTTAATAAAGATTTCTTCCTCATCTATAAGACATTCTTGAGTTGGTGGTGGTTGTGTATCAATCAATTGAACACTAGCAATGGAATCATTTGACTTATTAATGATTTCTAAATCGAAAGTTCGATATCGGAAAGGTCCGATAAAACAATTAACGAATTATCACTATCTTCATCTTTAACTTTATTGTCTGAATTTCTACTGACACCTTGACTTAAATATGTGGACTTGAAACAAAAAAAAAAATTAGTTTTGAATCAATATTCAAGACAATTGGTACCTTTCTCCAAAATAATAAATTATTTGAATCCTTTACTTTGCCGCTCATTATTTAATTTTCAATTGTTAATACTGTAATCGGTGAAAACTAGGAATCTTGGTCTTTGGATCCTAACAATTGGAGTCGATGAGGTTGATTTTCAAATGTATTCCTTTCTATTTTGATATAGAAAAAATATGACATGCGTACCATTGTTTACATTGATTACTTTCAAAGTGGATCATTCATTAACGGCTCTTGAATGTGTCTAGAGTTGTACACATGAGTAAAGTAGGGGCGATGTTTCCCATTCAAATGGGCATGACCAATGTCGACTGCAATCCTCAATGAAGCAGCAGCAGCATCGACAACAGAAACAGTAATAACATTTACACTACTATCAACCCGTTAGTCGAGTCTTGCTTTTCATTTTCGAGATCATTGAAACATTTCCAAACGCAACAAACATCTACACCAATTTTCTCCATCTATTCGTGTTAACTACTGAGCTTGTGTCGAAGTTATATCGGTGGCGAGCTACATTTCTCACTAAAAAAAGTGTATTTACGATGTATGGTGATTGAAAGCCATTTCTCGTGCCATTTACCAAAGATGTCTCGACCCATGTACCTCATTATTATGCTCGAAACTTAATCACATTTACGCAAAAAAGTTCATTATCAATTTATTTGGGCAACTCGATATTCAATCGATTGAATGCTCATGTTACATTCTTACTCGTTAGTTGAAAACAATCGTACAAAGAGAATAATTAAAACGAAAATCAACCATCCTTAATCATTGATCATGATGCCTTCAAAATGGTTTCAACCATTTAAATCGTTGTATTCATTTATAATTATCATTGTTATAGTAGTGAGTCAAATTTGTTTTTACGAATGCCTTCAAGTGGAAGGATATTGGAGTCCATTGACTAGTCCTTTAAAGGTATTATTCATCTTTTTTCTCTAACCTTTTATTGAAAAAGTCATTATTGTTAATAAATTGTATTTTATCATTAGGTTGTAGCACGATTTGGTATACAAAAATCGGAACCTAACCATAAAGAAGAAACCAGTGGTTATGCATTTGGAAATATTACATTAATTAGTCATCCAAGTGAAGCGCGTAATAATCATCTGTTTGGCAATTCTGTTATGTTATTTGTTAATCGAACATTGTTCAAGCAAATCTACCATATTTATTCACAGTATTATGGGGAAAATGTTCATTTGGATGTAAATAAAAGCAAATCGTTTTGTGAACGAATCTATGATTTAGTCGAAGATAAATTTGATGACCATCAATGTTCAAATCAAAATCATCAACCAAATTCTGTGAATAAAACAACGACTACGATTGGATCGTCGGAAACCATAAATTTTGTTCGCTATGTTCCATGTCAAACCAATCGTACATGTACGCAACCGACCAATCAGGCGAAACCATTGACATCGTATCAATTTACATATGTTATCGATAATCGAAATGAACCGACGTAATTATTTTGTTTATTATCATTTTTTTGTAACTAATTGGCTTACGATAATTAGGTTTTGGTTTCTGCTGCTTCTGTCTTGTCAACGTCAATTTATTTCGGAAAATATTTCTAAAGGCAACAATTCACTATCTAATTGCACATGGAAGCCTACAGAACATTTAAAATCGTTAATTTCATACGATATTTGGCTTGTAAATGGACATCCGACTTCGGGATCGAACTCATTCATCGATTTTGACCATCAATTTTCATTTGAGCAACAGGTACATGGCATTTGTTTTCTTAATAATATAAACATATTGTTAATTTTAAAACTCTTCGTTTAGAATTTATTTATTTATATTGCTCTTAATGTCGTCTATCTTATCTTGTTGGTTGTACAATTGTTTGCCTTATCAAACCAAAAAGTTCGCGGACTAAATTGGCTCTTTACGGTTTCATTGGCCATCCAATGTTTGGCATATTTTTTCTTCTGTTTGCACAAAATTGTTTTCGCACATAACGGAAAAGGCTTTGAAACATTGTGCACGGTGGCCGATGTAATGAAGATAATGTCGACGGTTTGTTTTATTTTTTCTTCCCATTTTTTTTCATCGTAAAAGTGACCATATCTAATTCACCTTGTCCCATTATAAATAGGCATTATTCATGCTATTTGTGTTGATGATTGCCAAAGGATATCCGATTACGAAACAGGAAATATTTTCAAAAACAATGCTACTTATCATATGGTCTATTTACACGTTTATTAAAATAATTCTATACGTTTGGATCAAGGTATGTATCTTCATCAGATTCGTTGATTAACAAATGATCGATTCACTAACAATCTTTATATTGATATTGTTCAGAGATCATTGAATTTTATTGAAGAAGTAGATGAATATCACACTGTACCAGGATGGATAAGTCTCGGTTTTCGTATAATATTGATGATTTGGTTTCTTCATGAATTGAGACATACAATGGTATTGGAACATGATTCACGAAAATTACGATTTTATCTTCATTTCGGTGCTGGAATGTTAGTCTGGTTCGTCCATCTTCCATTAGTCGCAATGGTGGCGATGCAGATTGATTTATTATGGCGTTATAAGATTATTTCAGGTACATTTTTCGCTTGGGATTTATATTGACTAATTATTTCTAAATCGATTTCATCATCTTTAGGCTTCTCATCAGCCGCTGATATAGTGGCATTTGCTATCGTTACTCGATTGATGTATCAAATGAAATATAATCAATTTTCATCACATCATCATGATCAATCAGAGGTAGAATACAACGACGATCTCGATTATTATGATGAAGTTCACGAAAATTGTACCAATAGTGAGACGATTCAATTTTCGAAGGCTGCCAAATTTCGTTCCACACACATTCTTCAATATGATAATCTAAGTTGTGATAGTGCTGCCGTGAACAATCATAAATCTTCAATCAAAACATGACATTCAATGTAGTACATTTGTTTTAGGTTCAATTGATTCTATTTTACTTATTATTATATAAAACAATATTCCACATTTAAGTTATTAATAGAAGTCATCAGAATTTAAAACCTTACATTTTGTTTTGTATTAAGTTGCCATATAAGAATACAATATTCAGTATTGTACGTAAAAATTATGAGTTGTATCAGTTTTTAATTATTAAAGTAATTTAAATTGACTAAATTTAAAACAATTTTTCATTGACTATTGTTATCTCCAATCGTTCGAGTTTGTTCATGTTTCAACATACAATTCCGTAAATTATTAACCAAATCTTGACATTTTCGCCAATCACGATGTTCGTACATACACTCCTAAAGAAAATTATAATTATAATCAATCTTTAAAAATAGATAAAAAAAATTAACTTATTTGTGTTACCTGTAATGAATAGTGTATTTGTTTACATCCCGTACGGTCTAACATTTCCTCTAACGGATCTTTTTCTTCTTCCACTTCTTCTTTTGTTTTCAACGATTGCTTTGGTAATGTATTTTTCGATTGCATTGAATCCATTTTGAAGGCTGAAATTAACAAAATTTGACCCTAAAATATTTGTATTTTACATCTATTAGTGAAACCATGTGATTACAATTTGTTGTTGTTTTTTTGTCACATGATGGCGTGCGTATTCAATGTTTTCATGCACGGAGTCCATTCTGGTATTATTGTTTTCCTTCTGATTCTTTTATTATTCAATCATGTCAGCAAATAATACTAGCAACTTTGATTCAACCAATTTTATTCCGGAAAATCCACCATTAATTTACGGATTAGATCATGAGTGTCGATCATTGTGTGCACAATACAATGATTCATTACCAACACGTTTCTTCGTTGGAACGCAGTCATTGGAAGTGGCCTCCAATCAAGTCCATCTTTTAGAGTATGTTGAAGAGAATGATTCTTTGGCAAAGGCGGTTTTTAAACATGGTCTTGGTGAAATTTGGCATTTGATTTCACCATCTAAAACACCGAATCAACTTATTACTTGTTATACATCTAATAGTAATCTAAACAAAGTAGAAAATCACTGTTCATTGTGGCGATTACCGATCGACGTGTCCGAAAATCTTCGAGAAGATGATGCACAAACTATTATGGATTTAGAAAAGATTCATGATTTTAATCAAGATAATCTTGGAACTGATGAATCAATTGGGAAAATTGGTAGATTAAAACCGGACGATGAAAATGAATTGATTCTAATGATGGACACTAAATTGGCTCATTTTGATTTAACGAGTCAACGATTAATCGGTATTATATCTAATGAAAATCAAACGATAAAAACAACAAGTCGATTAAGTCGATTGAATACATTTAGTTGGAGTCCACATTTCAATGGTAATCTATTATGTTTAGTATCCAACAATAATATTTACTCGAAAGATCTCCGATCGGCCAATTCGGCATGGAACATTCCGCAAGCTCATAGTCAAACAGTGAGAGATATTGATTTCAATCCGAATTCACAATATTATATTGCTAGTTGCGGCGACGATTGTGAAGTGAAATTTTGGGACATTCGAAATGTCACAAAACCAGCTTTAAAGATGTTACATCATTCTCATTGGTTGTGGTCAGTTCGGTACAATTCATTTCACGATCATCTTGTTTTAACATCAAGTAGTGATGGAAATGTTAACCTACTTCGTGCATCAACCATTGCTTCACAACCATATGGCCACCTGATTGAAGATGAATTAGACGAAGAGGACATAAATATAAAGGAAATGTTATCCGCAAAGCAAAAATTACAAGATGGATTAATTGTCAAGTTTCAAGATCATGAGGATAGTGTTTATTCTATTGAATGGTCACCAAATGATCCATGGTTGTTTGCATCGTTAAGTTATGATGGAAGATTTATTATTAATAAAGTTCCCGAAAGCGAAAAGCTTTCTATTATTGATTGAAACTAATTTAAATTTTGTTGCAAAATAAACCAGGGTTTCTATGGAAACCAAATGTTTTGATCATTCATTTTTTTCTCAAATTTGGGTCCATTTAATCTGAAACTTGTTCAATCATGATTGCTTGTAAAAAAATTGGTTCTCCGTTAATTATTTTCATCTCTCGAACCTATCTTGCTTTTTATGCTTTGATAGAGGTTCTAATTTTTATCTATAAAGGTTTTACTCTTTAATTTTTTTCATATAAGTTTAATAATAATTATTTTATGTCTTGTTGTTCTAATGTTGCATTAGGAATATACATTGCCGATCGAATATGGATTCATACATTTGAAATATTTCTTTTTATTGGAATTGTATCTACAGATTTTTGTCTTCTTCAATTGTCTTCTCTTGGTGTTTCTAATTTAAATTTTATTTTACCACTTTATCTAATAACTGGATTTTTGGTTTCCTATTTTATTTGGTGGCAACAATATATTTTATTTATTGAACTGATCTTTGCTGGATTGTTCTTAGTAATCAAAATGCTAATGACTATTTCTTTAATTTTGATATATAAAAATAAATAAATTGAATAAATTGAAAGGGTTAAAATGAGAAAGTTCCGAAACATGTTTAACAGTGTTGCTTCATTTTACGGGAAACTTTTCCAACAAATGTTGACTGAAACGTGGAGCGTCAAATAAAAACAAGTTAAATACATTTTTCTTTCGGTTCATTAATCTATTTAAAAGTTGGGTAGAGACATAAAGTTAAAAAGTTGTAAAAATGGAGACGGAAAAATTATGCAATGTGTTAACACAATGGCTCTTAACTGACCCGAATGATCCAGAAGCATGTATTACAATCACATTTAAATTCCAACATCCCGGTGAAGATGAAAATAAGCCCCGATACTTTTCATTCAACCGTAAACAAGATGAAACATTGGCTGTTTTGCTTAAACGAATAAAGCTTAATTTTATGAAGACATTTCTTAAATCAAACAATAAACAACATAAATCTGAAAATAATGAACTTTTGGATTTCACATTTCAATTTTACTTTGATGGAAAGTTAATAGAAGATTTAAATTCTTTTCAAAATAAGGATTTTTGGATTGAAGGTTTGTTCATTTGTTGTATTTTATATTTTCCTATTTTTTATTATCTTATCCAATAGGGTCCAAATTTCAAATTAACAATCAAATTTATGATGTTCATTTAAACTGGCCAAAAATAACAAATTTAAAGTTTCCTAAAAAAATATTTTCCGGTTTTTTAATTTTTCCACATATTGACATGGTTAATGGTCATATTGAAAAAAGCAAATTTACTTGGTTTCGAAAAAATCCAATTGCAGAAGAATCCACGGAATGGATTAAAATTGCAGAAGGTTTTGCTTATGAGGTTAGCAATGAAGATTTGAATTGCAGATTAAAAGTTCGATGTAAACCAAGTGACGGAGAACATTTTGGTTTAAGTGAAGAAGTTGAATCCGATATCGTAATAAAAGGTCCAACAGAGTGTCCTTTTGAACTGCGTCAACAATCGAAAATAAATGATCCACACAGATTTCGTGTCGTTTCTTATAACATCCTGGCTGATATCTATGCTAACACGGCACATTCAATGGAGAACATCTTTCCATATTGCAAACCAGAATTTATTTCATTCGATTATCGTAAACTATTAATTCTGAAGGAATTGTTGGGTTACAATGCAAATTTAATCTTATTGCAAGAAGTGGATAAAAATTTTATGGAAAAGGGTATCGGACCAATTATGAGTGAAAAAGGATACGGATCTCGTTTTCATTGTAAACCACAAATGGTTGAAGGATTAGCAACATTTTATGATGAAACATGTTTTGAACTACTTTCCTGTGATAGTAAATCCTTTTCCGATGTTCTTCTCAAACATAAATCTTTCCGCAAACTTTTAAAAAAGATTTCTGAAAATCAACTGTTGTTTGAACGAATCACCAAGCTAAAAAATTGTTTTCAAATTTTAGTACTTAATACTAAAAATAAGCAAGATGGAAGGACAAAATCCTTGATAACTGTCAATTTGCATCTTTATTCAAAAGATGACGCAGATCATATTCGACTGATACAAACTTATATTTGTTTCAAATATGTAGAAATTTTGTTAAAAGATCTCCGTTTTCAAGTAAGGTTACATTTATTATTTATTTTAATTTTAAAATTGAGAAAATATTAGACTTTTCAGTTTGATTTTGATGAATTGGTATCATTTATCATTTGTGGCGATTTCAACTCCACTCCCGAGTGGGGTGTATTACGATTGGCATTTGAACAAAGGGTCGATACAACTTATGAAGACTTCAAAATTAGTGAGTATTTTTACAAAATATTTTTTTGGATTAATAATTTTTAATTTTTTTTAGATGAATTAGAACAAATTTTTGACTTTACTTTGTCGCATACCCTTATGCTTAGATCAGCTTGCGGCTTTCCTGATTATACCAATTATACATCAAATTTTATTGGTTGTCTCGATTATATCTTTTATGATACTTATTGTCTTGAAGTGCATGAAGTTATACCAAATCCTCCACATTGTGATATCGTTAAAGAAACAGCCCTGCCAAATGAGAAAATTCCTTCAGATCATCTACCATTGATTTGTACTCTCGAATGGAAATCATTTATGTAGTCTTTTCATCTTTCTTTAATTTTTTTATTATTGTAATTGTTTCCTTCGCTTTATGTGTTGTATTCTGCAAGTATAAACTGATTGCATGGTATAAAATTGAAATTTTTAAATTGATTCAACCATATCAACTTGTTGGGAGACCAACTATGTACCACACATTGATTCAGAGTGGTTTTCTGTTTATGTTTAGCACTATACTATGAAGGATACTTACAAAGGCTTTTACTAATTTTTGTAATTGATAAGCACTGCCGTACTATACAAACATTTCACAAAACGTTCAAGTGTCGTTTTGACGATGACTCATACAACGTGTAACATACTCATACATAGTTGTACATTAAAGTGCAATGTGAATCAGTGACCGAGCTGCTTAGTGACGCCCTCGATTGACGTCATTCATTTTCTCACTTTCTAGCCTTCTCGAATGATCCTTAGCATTGCGTAATGAACGATTACACTGATGTTACATCATGGACCAAATTTAAATTGATAAAACCTATATTATGGAATAGTCTGAGTTTAAAATTTAGTATAAAACTATTTCATAAATTGAATCAAACCTTTTCATAAATGAATCAAACTTTTTTTAATAAAAAATGATCCGATTTTGACCGATATTACCAATCCGATCATCTAACCAGACGATTAATTAATAATAAAACTTCAATAAATTTTTCTTTCCATTGAATGAATAGGTTTCATTGAACTATAACTGAATAATAAAATAATCGGTTTAATTCATGACATTCACATTTAATTAAAGTAAAGAAATCCAGGAAAAAAATTGTACCAAAAGTACAAATTTGTACGCCGTCGCCGATTTTCGACGTCGGGCGGCGCTTTCGCATCTCTTAATGGCGACGTAGCCTTAGCCATAAGAGGAGCATGTTGAAGAGACAAATCATTCATTGCTCGACAAACTCCTAAAGTCACAACACAAGAATATTTTAAATTTGTTCCATGTTATCTGCTCTATGATGGCTTACTAAACCTTAAACTCGGCGTATCATCTTGATACACCATCTCGGTGTCCAACCAATATTCACTAAAAGCGAATCCAAAATGTTTGTTTGAATTATTCTCCATAAAACCATTTGGGTTCTAATATTTGAAATACCTTTATTTTTTTCACAGGGCGATCACTAAAGTATATTGTAACACTCTTTGTAACGATGTTTGTCAAATGTGTCATTTGAATTGGCGGAAAGAAGAAGTTTTAAAGCATTTTAATCAAATTTATTGTCATGTTGCGAATAATAACCAAACCATCATCGATCACAATGAAAAACGCTATGATTGGAATGGACGATCCATTCCTATCCGATCCATCACTTATGGTGGTGGATCCTAATCACATCCTTGATTATGGGACTTCGACCCAAATATCTTCTTCCAAAGGTACAACGAAACAAATTTATCAATGTAATCAAACATCTCCTAATATATTCTTTGGCGTACATGTTTTAGATAACCTTATCGATCAATCCCATTATCCAGAAGACATTAACGATTTCCTTAACTTCAATGATTCACAATTGGAAAACATAATCCTTAGTGGTGAATTAATTGGAATTGAAGATGGAAATTCACAATCATCATTTAGTGAATTAATTAAGAATGATTTAGGATCGGAACAATTGTTGGACGATTTAATGCATGAATTAAATGAAGCTGGTATAGATAATGAATATTTACAAAATGAAACATATAAAGAAAAAGACTATGACGACATGACTTTGTTGGAAGCACTGACTGAAGCAAAAGTTGATCTTGATACTTGTATGGTAGCAAATTATGAAGAAGTTTCCAGTATCGGTGCCAACAGTAATACTGTTGAACCAACGATGTCCACAAGTAAAGTTGAAGAGAATTCGCATAAAGTTAAAGAGTCAAAGCGATCATCTTTGAAACGTAAGCTGTCCTGCGATTGCGAATCAGATCAAACCGATAGTGATGGAGAGTATAAACCACCAAGCAAAAGCAAGAGTCGATTAACTCGTCGTCGTACCAAACGTGTGCAAAACGAACGCGTTAAAAACCAAAATAAAGTCGCTGCATTAAAATATCGCCAAAAGAAGAAAGATGAAATTGGTAGCTTGGATTATCGGTTGAGTTTTGAAGAAGAACGAAATCAACGTTTGAAATCTCAAGTTGAAGAATACACAGTTAACATTAATGTTCTTAAAGAATTGTTGCAGAAGTTCTTAGTTGAAAACAAGAAATAATAAACTGGTATAAAACAGTTTTCATTAAAAATTACAGAATAATTTTCAGTTTTTTATAAATTAAATGTCATTACTATTTTCATTCATATTCATTATCGATTTTATCTTAGTTTTATTCGTTGAATAAAATATTATAAACCATTTTTTATCTTTATATATAGTAAAATATTTCGTCAGTACATTATTACATGAAAAAATGTAAAGAGAAGGTGAGGAATGAAGCCCTTGGTAGTAAAGGTAATGGACGAATTGATACTTTTCTCGAACCATCGATAGTTGTTGTTGTTGTTGTAGTAGTTCTTGATATTGTATTTTGTTCTGTTGATTCTATATAGTCTATTTCGTTTATTTCGAAGTTGTTTAGGATTTCGTTTGAAAAGAATATTTTTTAAATTTCTAAATTAGCAATCTTAATTTAATTGACCGAAATACATTTGCTCCATTATGAGCTATGACATCTATTGTCCCGACGTATTATGTCGTCAGGTTTGTTTAATTTAATTTCAATTTCCTATATTTAACTTATCATTTACTTTATTGTAGGAATGGAATTATTCTATGAGGCGTGAGATGCAAGAAATTTTACCTGGTTTATTCTTGGGACCATATGCATCAGCAATGAAAAAAAATGTAAGTCAATTTAATCAACATGAATGATTGATTTAACAATATAGTAATTATTTTTTAAAATTTATTATATGCAATACATATCATGTTCAATGATAAAGGAAGAGCAATTAAAACAAGTCGGAATAACACACATCATTATGATTCGTGGTTCTAATGAATCATATTATATTCGACCACATTTTCCCGAGCATATTAATTATCTAATACTTGAAATAGCCGACAAACCAACAGAAAATATAATTAAATACTTTCAAAAGGTACTTTTGTTTTTGTGGATAACTTTTTATTTATTTTTTAACCTTTAAATTTATCAACAGTCTATTGATTTCATCGATCAATGCATTAGCCAAGGTGGAAAAGTTTTGGTTCACAGCACCAGTGGAATATCACGAAGTGCTGCAATTGTGATTGCTTACGTGATGGTTGATAAAAGAGTAAATTTTGAGACGGCTCATCGATATGTTCAGTCACTTCGTTTTTGTATACATCCAAACGAAAATTTTAAGCGGCAGCTTATGGAATTTGAGCCAATATTCCAAGCTCAGGTGCCGCGGATCATATTAAACGAAATCCATTTTCAACGCGGAAGTCGTAAGTTTGAATTATATTGACATACTAAAAAAATTAAATTAAATAATTGACAAATTTTTTTTATAAGGTCCAATAAAACGAAGATTCGAAGAAACATGAGCTACCAATGTCTACCTACGTTTCGTACTTACATATTTTATGAAAACTATAACGTTGTTAAATAATGAACCACCTAAAAATTGTGGCAATCTTATTTAATTGTATTTTATAGTGACCTTATAAACTGTTATACATTAGCAAAAGGTGAATTACTGCTATCATATAATATAATTAATAACTAATTGTAAATATAAAATAAATTTTCTAATGATTTAAATGACAAAGATAGATTTGAAGATGTTTATTGGGCAATCTGCATATTACATTTATAAGGAATGAGAAGGCTATCAAATATTTACTAGCTAATCAGAAGATGTTTCATAATTCTTACAATGATGGTTCCACCTTGTTTTGGTGAACATGCGTCTATTGCGGTGACTTCCGCATATGTACAAATATATGCAACACGATTAGTAATCTTAAATACTATGCTTGGTCATCATGGTCGTCGTTGCCCACTTTCAATTAGGTTGGGTTGTAACCCGTCGAACGGAACGACGAATGCAATGTGACAACAATGAAGAAACGATGGAAAGGGTCATTAACTTCTGACACAGGTTGTCTTTCACTTCATCTGAATTTTGTATAACATATAGTTCGAGAGCACGACTGAAACAGGACGATATACAAGAATGTGATTATGGACGAATTGAAAGATTTTATCTAGCAAAACTCAATTTTTTATTTTTTTATTAATTTTTTAGTACAAATCTTATCCTTTGAAACCATTCTAACCAAAGTGGTTCAAAACTGGCTTCTAATATCATTTTCAAACCATTAAATCATTTTCATTATTGTTCATGCTGTTGTGTGTTGTCGTCGCAATCGTCTTCATTGCGTGACCAAACATATACCTACAAATTGACATGCAAGCAAGCAGTAGTCCGATTCATTTTAGAATGACGATCGGTTGGCGATATACAAGAAATAAATGCCATTATCAATTGGTGATATCAAAGGTAGCGGTTGGCAGTGACGATCACAATATAGTTTTCCTTTCTTCTTTACCAATGTTGAATGTTTTCGTTACGTTTCGTTTCATTCCAATTTCAACCTTTCTTATCCCTCATACATTTATGTTGCTTTCCGGTTTTCGTTTCTTCGGTTGCCAGTTGTGTCCAGTCCTCGCCATAGTCGAGTTAGCTCTAGTTCAGCCTAGTCTACCATTGTACGTTTGGAATCCAACGAGCAGACAACCTGTTGCCTTATGTTCAATTGTGAGTATATATATATAAATTTATATTTGTAAGTTTCTCCGATCTCATCACACCTATAGTTAGTTTCGATTCTTTTGTTTGGTGCCGATCGTCTCCCATACCTATGTGAATGTAATCCACACTTAATTTCGATTTTCTTTTCGTCTTAAACAATTACCTCGATTCGATCAAAACGAATTGTGATAGGTAATCGTGAACGAGTATATTTGTTCAAAAGATCAATCAATTCAAATATAGATGTGTGCGTGTTTGTGTGTGTGTGTTCTTCTTTTAGATTATAGCAAACGAAACATTGGGTCACGAGTCGTAACAACGCCATCGCGAATATATAAGAAGTAAAAAAGAAATCACGCCAAAGTATAAAAAAATGATAAAATAGTTCAAAACACCAACACACGATCATTCGAAAACGGGAGAAAGGCAAAGGAGAGTGAGTGAAACGAAATCTTCTCACCATTCTATATTTATGATTTTTGCTCCAAATTTGATTCGTTTTGGCAACATAGACACACACACATACACACACCAAACAAGCAATTGCAATCGTAATTTGCATTCACCAATCGATCATCGGCACATTTCAGTCGTGACCATAAAGTTCAATCGTTACCATATAACGTTAACTGCTCTCGATTAAATTGCACTGATTTCATCATAGAAACGATCAAGTTAATATATAAATATTTTTCCTTTTGATTCATATTGTTATACTCGATTCATATGATAAGGGTAACTTGTTCGATAATGTTATCATATGTCACTCATCATAACAACTTCCTTCGATTGGCATCGGGTAATATGTTTTAATTAGATTTTCATCCTCAACAAATGTATGTATAGATATTGCCTCCCACTTTTACAGCTTTACATTTGTGGGATTTATCATAAAGACGCAACAATCGTGTGGTAATATACGACCACAGGAGCTGCAGCTGCTGTTGATCATCGTAATTAGCGCGAGCTTTGAGTCTAAAGTCTGAAGTTTTTTTTCGTGTGTCTGCGTTGAAGAAGAAGAAATAATAAAATAGGAAGATCATAGTATGAAGGAGAGCGAGAGAGACGCATGAAAGAAATAACTTGGATTCAGTTCAACATTGTGTTCAACACTCTGTGCCTCAATCGACTGATTTCAGTTTGTATTCAATCGTTCGACTTGAACAACCAAGTTCAGCAAGTGGGGAAAACTTCAAATTTTTGTTTAGTGGTGACGAAGCAAGTGCATTCAAGTGTCATTTATAAATTTTTTTTTGTATACAAATTGAGCCACATTATACATTTGCGCGAATTCATTGCCATATTCAGTTTCCTATTAATAATAAAAAAATATATATTATAAATAGCTCATATGTAACAATGGTGTGATACGGGTTGACATTTTCGAAAAATTCATAAAACATAAAAAAAAGAAGTGAATAGTTTTTTATGATTTAAGAATTTTACTTGTGATTATCTCAACAATCTTTGTATATTTATGCACAAAATTAAATTTTATCATTTCAATAAACAATAGAGTGATTTGAAACAACCTTAAACATGTCGGCAAGAACATCAACCACTAAACCGTTACATCATGTGAACTTCAACACAGAAAATCCGGAAATGAATGAACGGAAACGTAAATATTTGACAGCAAAATATGGACAACATCAAATGAATTTGATCAAGAAACGTTTGAAGGTTGAAATGTGGATGTATGAACAACTTCAAATGTTATTTGATACGGTAAGTCATTAAAAGTCTTTTGAACACAAAACATAAACAAGTGATTCCAGAAAGTTTCGCATTAATTAACGGGAAGTTTTTACTCATTTTCATAGACTGGCGATTGTTTCGATGAAATTGAGATCGATCTCGATGAATTGCTGGATTTAGAATGCAAACGAAGAAAGGATTGGCTTCGGGTTAGTTAAGATCAAACGATTATCTTAATCTAAAGCTTCTTTTTTTATTTTTATTAATCTCTAAATTAATTTCTCCTCTATTTATGACAGGTTAAGTTAACGCGCGCAAAACAACCAAAAGAAATTGTAGAAGCGTTCATAATTGAATTGTTGGAAAGAGCAAATACACTGTAAGGGATGAAACAATCAACCATTATAACGATCAAGATCTCGTCAATTTATTTGATTTGAATATTATGGTTTTACGGGAGCTTCTTTCTGCGGTTAAAAAGATGGCTCCTTGGTTGTACATAGGCATACGATGCACATGACATGTAAAGTGTGAAAGATGCATAACGGAATTTAATGATTATTACCAATCATCCGTTTTGATTCACTTTTTTCAAACTCCATCAAGTAAAATCTCACATTTGATGCCAATTACGCCAAACATAAGCGCTCATACCTTTTATGCCGTTTTTATTATTAGCATAATAAAACAATTCTATTTACATTCAATTATGGTAATGATCATCATTAAATCGGACCGATTGAACCATCATCACAATACTATATGTTTATGTTGTGAACAATATGAGTGGAAAAAGAAGGAGAAAGAGAATAACGAAAATCAAGTGAAGATCATGATTTGGTACTACAAGTACAAACCATTGACGAGATAATCGGCATCGTGAGCCAATGATCGTCCACCTCGTCGTGCAATACGTTTCTTGAACGATTTCATTCGACAGCCCACGATTACTACCAAGATTGAGGTGATGAAGAGGCCCAACGTCAAAGCAATAACGGCACTGTTTGTCTCACGACCATTCGGTGAGTTCGAATCATGCATATAGGAAATTGCTACGATATTTGGCATCTTCGGCACAATCTGATTCTGATTCGATGAGATATGTGAATAACCTACTTGAGTAATATTCGCCTGTTTTGCATTACTATTCTTGCTTTCAATTTTATTAGGATCATTCTTTATTATCGTCCCATTGGAATTCGTCGAAGTGAACGATTGTTCTTTGTTGTTATTGTTCTTGTTATTGTTCGGAACTGTTGCAAATGATGATGGTGAACCAACGTATCGATTAATAAATGGTGACGCTTGTCCTTGAGTTTGATGTGATTGCAACTGAAGATCAAGTTGTGGCCGTTGTCCAATCCTAGAATCGGTTATCGACAATGGATTGTTATTGTATGATAAATCAGTTTGTAATCCTCCATGATTCGAAGGATAATTGAATGCTGGCCAATAGGATGAATCTTTATATGAACTGCCGACACCATTCGGAACCACTGGAGCACCATATTGTTCTGGATCATTTATGTAACCATTGTTGTACCTATCCTTGTACATATCATTTACTGTTCCAGAATATTGATTCCATGGAAATCCATAACCTTGATTATACTCAGGTCCGACACGTCCAATGTTTCCACCGAATACTAAATTATTTGGATCTTCAAAAGCATTTTTATCTACATTTGGCGAATGTGGATAGTTGTACGCATTAACATTTCCGCTAGATAAATCTGATCGGTAGCCTAAAGTTTTCCCATTTGTTGCCAACTGCGTTTGTTCGTTAGATACCGGATCCAATGGTTGTTTTGAGCCAAAATTACCGACATTTACAGATGAAGTTTTTAAAATTTGTTGCTGTTTCACTTGATCAATCGTTTTCGAGGTCGTTTCCACGTCGGCTGTACTGTGAACTTTAGATGATGATATCGGTGGAGTATTAACCAATCTCGATTTGTGACATTCTAACTCGTCGGCCTCGTCACTTCCATCAGAACATTGTGGTATGCCATCGCAGACATTATAGATCGCAATACATTCACTGTTGTTTCGACATTCGAACTGATAATGCCGACACTTCGATACTAGATCAACGGAAAGAGAATGATTGACAACATTATCATTACTAGAATAAACAAAAACATACTTTTTGGTGGTATAGATTGAATTACTTGTGGCTTATCAGTATCGGTTGCCTTTGAACGGCTGATCTGTAACTTATCCTTCAAACTTGTCAATTCATTTTCTTGATTAGTTTGACTTTTCCATTCATTTAGAAGAAACGAATTACGATTCACTTGTAACACCGAGCTAGTGTAATAGGAATGTGGCGATAAGCGACATTTGAATTCGTCCAATGTTCCACAATCAAAAAGATAGCAAGTTCCTTTGCCCTTTAAATATGTATTCATGCAAAAAATAGATTATATTTCAATACAGATTGAATATGATTTACCTTCTCATCAAAAACCGCCAAATTGCATGTATTGGTGTTCCAACACCAAAGTAAACATTCTATGTTGGTAGTCACATTAGTTTCATTCAAATATTTTGCACCCATCACTCGAGAATCGTGTGTTCGAATGATTGAATTTTGATTGATTTGAAACTTGTCCTCAATCGAACCGAATAATTTGTTGAAATATGTTGCCGAATGAGGTTTACCGAATGGACCTACGGTTGATACTGATGGTATTGGTTCGGTATGAAAACCGAAAACTAGGCACAAACTGATAAATAATTGAATGATAACCATGTTGAAAAGGTAAAAAATTTGTAAACGACACCGAATCGAAAGTCCCGGATAAACATGAACTCCCTAGACGACTCACGTTCCCAGTTTCAATTGAGACGTCGCACAAACCGATATTTTTGGCTATATATTCTTGCCCTATATAATAAGGGTCAATTGAAATATATGTATGAATATGATAAATGGAGGACAAACAGTTTGGAAAAAAAATTTAATAATAGAAACATAGCACAATTAATGTTTACAAATAAAAACCTACTAATGTACTCATAATAAAATAAGATAAAATAAAATCAGACACTTTTTATAAAGTTATTGCATGTGAATAAATAACGACAACTGGAGAAGGATTGGTATAGTAATTGGAGAAGTTGGTCTCGATTGTTAATTAATAAATAGAATGTCGACAAATGAGTTGTATGTGAATATAGAAATGAAAAGATTGATCTCAAATTCAGTTTTCAGTTTGAGTTTATAATATGATGATGTAATAATTGGAGATCATTCCAAAGAGTTGTAAACTAACAATTGTTTTAATACCTTCGTTTGACTCGTTTCGCGTATTTCACCGGCGAGAAACATTTCGTCGACGACTGAGTATACCTATGTATTTAAAAAAAACTTATCATCAAATTAAAAATAGAAAAATAAAATTAACCTTGTAAAAGTTGAAGACCAAGTCAAGTTCACAAACGTTATGAAAGTATTCGTTTAGTACTTCAACAAAATTATGAATTGCCTCCAAATAAACCAAGTTATTGTCACTAACATCAACACAGATACAGAAATAGAGTCCAGCATATCTTCGATAGACGATCTTGAAATTACGGAACTAAACAAATAAAATAAATAAATTTATATGCAAGGCAAAATTTCTAACCTTCATTTACTAACCTCAACAAAATTGGTATGTTTTGCATCGCGAACTGTAACTACAGCATGAACTTCTTCAATTAACTTTTGTTTCTCATCGTCATCAAAATTCATGTACCATTTTGCTAGGCGAGTTTTTCCAGCTCGATTTTGAATTAGAATAAAACGAATCTATTTAGGAAAATAAAACTTATTATCCATGATTTATGAAATAAATTGTTACAAACCATTTTTAAATCAAATCAATTTATTGATTTAAAATCAAATAAAATCAATGTTAATCTTAGTTTGACAGTTAGTCTTCTTGAAAACAAAACGAATGTCAACATAAACGCCTCAGCATTACCTGCGATGATGTCTGTGAGTGATCCCAATCCAAATTTATCCAGCAAGTATGTGCAAGCAACCATACATGGACTTTTCATAAACAAAGTTTTCAATGAAAGTAACATTCAATATAATAAAACCACGTGTTGGGACACACATATAATATTTTTCTGAAAACGTTGATTATTGACGTGTAAATTGTCTCATGTTTTATTGTTATTATTTGCCGCCAATCAATCTTGGAACTTTTTAATTCATTTTCAATCAAAACCTTATTTCAAGATGCTGAAAGGAAAGGCTGCTAAGATGAAGGTGAAAAACAAGGCACCGGCGGAGGTGCAGATCACGGCTGAACAATTGCTTCGTGAAGCAAAAGAACGTGAATTGGAAATTGTCGCACCACCGCCTAAACAGAAGATCTCCGATCCAGATGAATTAGCCGATTATCAGTTACGAAAGAGGAAGTTGTTTGAAGATAACATAAGAAAGAATCGAACTTCGTTTCCGAATTGGGTTAAATATGCTAAGTGGGAAGAGAGTCAACAAGAAATTCAACGCGCTCGATCAATTTATGAAAGAGCCTTGGATGTGGATTACCGAAATATAAAATTATGGCTGAAATATGCCGAAATGGAAATGCGAAATCGGCAGATCAATCATGCTCGAAATGTTTTCGATCGTGCCGTTTTAATCATGCCGCGTGTAAGCCAATTTTGGTACAAATATGTCTATATGGAAGAAATGTTGAATAATATTGCCGGATGCCGACAAGTGTTTGAACGATGGATGGATTGGGAACCAGCTGAGCAAGCTTGGTTTACGTACATAAAATTTGAACTACGTTATCACGAGACCGATCGTGCACGCGAAATCTATTCTAGATTCGTAACCGTACATCCTGAAGTAAAGAATTGGATTCGTTTTGCTAGATTTGAAGAAGGTAATAATAATGTAGAGAATGCACGTGATGTCTATGAGAAAGCAATCGAATTTTTTGGTGACGATCACCTTGATGAACGATTGTTTATGGCATTTGCCAAGTTCGAAGAACATCAACACGAATATGATAGAGTGCGAGTGATCTACAAATATGCATTGGAGAAATTGAATGTCGAAAATCGTGCTGAAATATTCAAACAATATTCATTATATGAAAAGAAACATGGTAATCGATTTGAGATCGAAGATGTCATCTTTTCCAAACGTAAATCGAAATACGAGGATGAATTACGTGAAAATTCCCATAATTATGACATATGGTTCGATTATATTCGTTTGATGGAAAATGAAGGTGATGTCGATAAAACTCGAGAAATATATGAACGTGCAGTGGCAAACATTCCATACGGAAGAGAGAAACGACTTTGGCGGCGGTACATCTATCTTTGGATCTACTATGCCGTTTATGAAGAATTGACAAACAAAGATTATGATCGAACGCGTGAAATCTATGGATTTGCTTTAAAATTAATTCCACATAAATCGTTCACCTTTGCCAAGGTATGGTTAATGGCAGCCAAGTTCGAAGTTCGCCAAAAGAATCTACCGGCGGCTCGAAAGATTCTTGGAACCGCAATCGGTCTATGTCCAAAAGAAAAATTGTTCCGTGAATATATTGATTTTGAAATTCAGCTACGAGAATTCGACCGTTGTCGAATTATATACCAAAAATACTTAGAATATGCGCCACATAATTGTATGGCATGGATGAAGTTTGCTGAATTGGAAAATATTCTTGGGGAAGTAGATCGTGCGCGATCATTGTTTGAGATTGCAATTGATCAACCACGTTTGGATATGCCCGAAGTAATATGGAAAGCATATATCGATTTTGAAATTGATCTAGAACAATATGAAAATGCACGTCAACTATATGAACGATTATTGGAACGAACCGAACATGTAAAGGTTTGGATAAGTTATGCACGTTTCGAATTGATGGCGAACAAAGACGATGAGAATCAACAAATGGCAGTGGCACAGGCGCGTACCATTTATGAACGTGGAGCAAAATCAATGAAGGAAAGTTCGGAAAAAGAATCTCGATTGATGATGTTGGAAGCGTGGCTAGAATTCGAAACACAACACGGAGATGAAAAGTCATTAGCATCGGTTCGAAAACAAATGCCGAAAAAGGTTAAAAAACGGCGAAAGATTAAAACCGATGATGGAACCGATGCGGGATGGGAAGAATACTTTGACTATATCTTCCCCGATAAAGAAACGCAGCCTCATCTTAAATTTTTGGAGGCTGCTAAATTGTGGAAGCAGAAAAAAGAAGATTTAACAAATAATGTATGAAAATGTGACTTACTGTATTATATAATAAAAAACTTAATATTTTATTCCGAATAATATTTCATCAGTATAATCTAAATGATTTATTCCTTGTTTTAATTTAAATTTATAAATGCAATCTAAAATCGGAAAACTTTTATCATTTGATAATGATTTATTTCTCGCTGAATTGACATTTGTGTGAGGAACGAACTGTTTAACAGTTCAAGAGTGTAAGTGAACCAAAAAAACAAGTGAACGGCATCTATATCGGTTTTTGTGCATGTACATCAGTTTTCACGCATAAAACACAATCTTGACATTGTTCAAACGGATCGTTTGTCATTGTCATCAACCGATCATAATTAAACTCGATCATTTATTTCACTTTTCGAGTAAACCAATTGTCGGCAATTAATGAACACTCATGAACGGACCATGTTGTTGCATTTGGACGATGTTCTATTACTGTAATATGCCATAAATCCGATCATAATCGATTAGTGGGTTATGAGTATGAGTTTATGGGTTTTTTTGCTGTGTGCTGCAACCAAAATAAGTCTTCAATCGAATATGGGTTAGAGGAAAATGTGACTTTCCGATCCGATTCAATCTACAATACTACAATCTTTGTCTCCCTCCCACTTTCTCTCATAAACCAAGTCTTCAATTGTTGCTTTCATGTTTTAGTGTATATCTATTCATCAGTCGTGTCTTATGCCACTATTGTTATCACATACATACACACTATCACTAAAATGACGCGACAAGCAACGAAATAACAAGAGCAGAAGCATTTATAATTGAATTGATTAAATTGGTAGTAGATGAACCAAGCAAAGACGAGTGTACAACTAAAACTTTTCCAAACCGAACGTGGCATCACCGCATTCAGTTGGATGTTGAGCGCGCAACCAGAACACCCAAACAAAATATACGTACGAGATCGAGTGCCAAGAATAGGTCGCATAAATTCTTCGACCAACCAACGTTAAAGAAGCTAGTGTTACTGAAGTAACTTATCACGTGATGTGTTGTGATGTGTTAAAAACGGAATCAAATTCAGGGTTAAAAGAATGAAGTTTATAAACTTCAAATCAAGAACAACAGACAATACGATGTCGAACGATAATCGATCATCGAACGGTCTTATACCGGATAACCTTTATGCCGAAATTCCACAATTTGTGGACAAAAGGACACTGCTTGAATATATGAAAGCGGTCGACGGCGATTCGGGCCCATTAGCAAAAGGTTTGTGCCATCTAGTTGATAAAGAGTACATTTATATATATTATTATATATTGACAACATAAATAGAATTGAAACAATGTTACGATAAAAAGTTGAAGCCATTTGAAGAGTTCTATAATTTTAGTACGTTCCACGAGCCTCCATTGGATGATGCATTCTTTTATTCGAAGCCAATTATCCTACTTATCGGACAATATTCGTCTGGTAAGTCGACCTTTGTTCGATATTTGATCGACAAAGATTATCCCGGAATTCGTATTGGACCTGAGCCGACCACGGATAAATTTGTTGCCGTCATGTACAATGAAGAAAGTGCAATCATTCCCGGCAATGCATTAGTGATTGATGGCGGGAAACCGTTTAAACCATTGATCAAGTTTGGAAACAAATTTTTGAATCGATTTCAAGCATCGATGGTCGATTCGCCCGTTCTAAAAGGTGATTATGATGCAATGTATGCAATAATGAATAAATCATTCAACATTGATTCTATTGATTAATGAGCAGGAATCACCGTCATCGATTCACCCGGAATACTAACCGATAACAACAATAGTGATGGATATGATTATAAAGGTGTAATCGAATGGTTTTCCGCTCGAGCTGATCGAATCTTTTTGTTTGTCGACGCCAATAAGTTGGAACTTTCCGGTGACTTTCAACAGATTGTACAAATGATCAGACAATATGACGATAAGCTACGAATCGTATTGAACAAAACCGATATGGTCGATGAACAAGGTTTGATACGAATCTATGGTGCTTTGATGTGGTTTCTCGGTAAGTTATGCTCTATTTAAAATAAACAAACAAATAGGTTGACTGGCTATTTTCTATTTTCATCGGTTTTTTTTTCAAATAGGACAAACACTTGAGATGAAAGAGGTTGCTCAAATTTACATTGGATCATTTTGGGGGCAACCAGTACGAAATGAAACCAACCGTCGTCTGTATGAATTTGAAGAGTATCGAATCTTTGAAGATCTCGCAAACCTTCCTAAGGAAAGTTTACTTCGAAAAGCAAATTACTTGGTGAAACGAGCACAAGAGATTTCAATTCACGTTTATATCAGTTCGTAAGTTCAATCTATATTCTTCAATATTATTTTAATTTTAATATTGACAAAAAACTTAAAACTTAAGATCATTACGTGAACAATATCGAAAAGTTATGATTCGATATTTTTTAAAACAACGAACAAAAAGAAAATTCTTGAAGAAACTACCCAAAATATATGACAAGATTGAAAAGGAACGAAACTGTTCAAGAAATGATTTCCCAGAAATGGATCAAATTAAACAAGAATTGATTCAATTAGAATGGGATAATTTTCGAAAATATAGTTCATCTATGTTTAAAGAGTTGGATTCATTTATCAATGTGGACATTCCTCCGCTTGTTACTAAGTAATTTTTAAATATCAGTTGTCAGTATATTAAGTTTTTGTTTTTTTTTTTTCGTTCCATTAGAACAAATGATCAACGAATGTTGCGAATTTTCAAAATTGATGACAATCCATTTGAATTCGAACGTGGCGTCGGTTTTGATGACGGTTCACTTGATTCACCTAAAACATGGATTGTCTCCAAACATCGAAAGCAATTTGAGGATGCGTATCATGAACTGAAAGGAAATAATCTTAAAGTTCCAGGTAAGTAAATTTAACTAAAAATTGTTGGTTAATGTTGAAATTTTATTAAACTTTTTAAAGCATCAAAAGCAAAAGCACATATGCTGAAATCATCATTGCCCTCGAAGGTACTACACAAGATATGGACATTATCCGATGTCGATCGCGACGGAGAATTAGATGAAGATGAATTTTTATTAGCGATGTACTTGATAAGTGTTAAGAAACAAAACTTTGAGGTACCAAATGAACTGCCGAAACATTTAATTCCTCCAAGTAAACGAAACGGAAAGAATGAATACTACTGAGTGAATTTATAACGTTGCATCTGAATAAATGAATTGTAAATGTTTGGTGCAAGATTGTGGAAATAAAATTATTTATTATGTAATTGCACTCATCATCTATATTGACAGTTAATGGTTTAATTATTAGAATTGAATAGATTGGTAAATTTAGAGAACCATGAGTTTGAAGAACGATTTTGTTCTGGTTTATTCTCATCACCTTGGTCATTCGATTCATCAATTTGTTTAGGTTGTTGTGTTTGATTGAACAAGATAAAGCTTTGAATTGCAGATCGGCAAAGTGGACACAATTCAACCCGTGGAAAACATTCAGCACAAACGCATGCATGTTTACACGGCAGTAATGCTCTAGTAATATAATTTTCTTGACATATTACGCAATAAGGCATATTATCACACGAATCAACCGAAACGTAAAGATCTTGAAGATTGAGAACGATACCAGATTTTCGCTTAATATATTGTGCAATGATACTCGTTTCAAGCGGTATAATGTTATCCTTTACATGAATAATTGATACACGTAGAACCTGTAATTGAAAAAAAAACAATTATTAAAAAAATGAAAAGATTACAAACACGTACAATATCGTTGATTTCGATTTGATCTTCAATTTCTTTATCGTTAATTGCCATCATAACAACTAATGGATAACTAGAACGTTGATTCGATCCAAGTGCACTTCGATCCAACCGTTCTGGACTTGTAATTTTGTGTGTAATCTTATTATACTCATCTTTATAACTGTTTAAATAAAAATCTATTGAAATAATGCAAATATATGTATAGAAAAATTCAAAAACATACAGCTCAGGATCATTGGTATAGGAGGCAAAATTTTCAATAAACTTGCCATCGATCAATTGATTCTTCAATACATCCCAACTTAATGCCAATTTTTGGTGTAGTTTATTGATATTAACTGCCCAAAATGAAAATATCCAAAACGAACATTCGCAAACAATGTTTAATTCCAGACCATCGGTATAGTTGTCGATTGATAGTGATTTTGAATCAATCTTCAACAGGAATGGATTTCGGAGACGTTGCGATTTGAGGGCAGAACGTTCCATACGAGTACATGATATAATATCGTCGTTCATGATTTAAGATGAATCACTAGTCACAAATCTTGTTGAAATATCAATGAGTGTTTATAATGACAATCAAAGTCCAAAGAAAAGACGTAAATTGTTTTGTTTACACCGAAATCTGATTCAATGATTGATCAACAACGATTACAAACATTAAATAGCTAAAAGTGCAGCTCCCTCTACTATCTTGCAACCACAACACTAAAAGGTACCAAGTTTCCAAAAATTTGACCGATTAATGTATTTATATATTGTTTTTATATATTTGATTGGAAATAATTATTATTTTGTTAAATAGAATTACAAATTTAGAACTGAACGATCCATGCTTGAAAAGAAATACTTGTCCGAATAAGATATAGACATGGACAGATGATTCTCAGCGTGATCGTTTAAAAACCTAATATTATTTTTTATCATTTAAAATCTATCTAACCAATAACAACAACATCACCATTCATTTCAAAATCGGGAACTTCCAAATTCAATGGTGCTGGTCCTTTACGAATGCGACCAGAAGCGTCATAATGACTTCCATGGCACGGACAATAGTAGCCACCAAAATCTCCTTTATGTGGAATTGGTACGCAACCCAAATGAGTACAGATTCCGATAACAATCAACCATTCACCCGTAGGAGAACGCTTCTCGTCGGTTTCCGGATCACGAAGTTCGCCAATATTGACTGCTCGTTCAGTAGCAATTTCTTTGGCCGTTCGGCGACGAATAAAAACGGGTTTACCTTTTAAAAAATAATAAATGAGTAACAATTTCAAGATTAATTATAAAGAATTTCCCTACCTCGCCATTTAACGGTAACGTTTTTTCCTTCGGGAATATTACCAATGTTGACTTCAACCTTACTCAATGCCAAACAATCTCGGGCTGGCGCTAACATATTGACAATATTGTGTACGGCACCTTTAGCCGCAACAGCTCCACCAACACCGGCACCGGCGGTAATCAAATAGGTAAAAGCGCGTCGATCGTCGGACGATTCGTCGGAATTTTGATTTACATTTTTATTCGATGTTCGTCGATAAGATGAAAAGTCCGGGATCGTGATATCGGTATGTGCCAAACGATATTGGTGACTTACTGAGAAAAAGCAAACAAAAACAGATTGAGATAAAAAATTCATTATAAAGTTATAAATTATTACCTCCTATTCCGCCGATTGATTGACTTTTGTTGTTAAATAGATGAGCATTCAAATTGAACACCTTCTTGCTCGAACTTAGCGAAAATTTGTGAAGCTTAAGATTGTTTGCGAATGCAGGTACCAATGCTGGTAACATCTCATCTCGTTCAGACCAATCACGTTTCAACGATGGAAAGCTGGTTACGACACGCTGACCTCCGGCAGTTTGTGTTACTGCTTTAGCGAATTGATTCAATCCCGAACGTGTATTAACCGAAATCATTTCCGATATTTAAAAGATAAACAAGATCACAAAAAGTCAAGACGTGTTTTGCTTTCGGGAGAACGATCCGATGCAATTGATACACACTCGGTTGTGTTATGTCTCTTTGCAAGGGCGCGCCGTTCATAAACATCGTCCTCGTTCATACAACTCTGATCAAATGGATCTTGTATAATTTTTATTCTATATTGAAAAAAAATACAAACAGTATTTTGAAAACAAAAATCCTTTTAAATTAATTAATACATAATAGATTTAAATTTTTAATAAAAACAATAGTAACTATCTAATAGGAAAATAATCATTTTTTAAAGACATTAATGATTCAGATTATGTTTCGTCCAAGTCTGCCAAATTTTCGTTCGTAACTGTCGATTTCGATCACATTCCTCCTAAGTTGGAATTGTTTCAAAATGCTTCCATAATTGCAACATAAGAAACAGTACCAATTAATAGGTAACCAGCATATGAAAACAACCTTGCTAGTCATGCACGATTTTTGGCACTTTGAAACAGTCGTTCACGTACTTCCGATGGTATCTTCTGACAGTATCCGGCATGTTCATCAGCACTATACGATGCCAAAATGCCCAATTCATGGGTAAAATTTTCATTCTTATTGTAGGTCAATGGATTTCCCAAAATGTCGGTCATTCGGCCACCTAAACTGTGTAGAATGCCTTCGGGAGCACAAGTATCCCATTTTTTGCAACCACGAGTAGGAAAAACATATGCATGAGCCTTTCCCTCAATCACATACAAAGTCTTGTTTCCGGCACCACCAACATGTGCCACATAATCTGGTTTAAATGCCTCTACCGTCCGATTAACCAAATCGTTCGAATGCATCCTACTGGTGGTCACAATCATCTTTCCAGATGGAGGGAGAATTTTCTGAATGCCAAATGCACCTAAACCATTTAAACCCCATATTGTTCGTCCATGTGTTAATTTATTTTCAACAAACTAAATCCACAGATAAAAAAAGAATATATAAGATCAATAAATTGATTCATAACGACTTACATTGAAAAATGGTTGATGAATAACACCACCAATTGCACGACCATTGATTGATAGGCCAATCAATATGGTAACATGATCAAGTAGTCCTTGAGTGAATTCACTTGTTCCATCTAATGGATCGACCCATACGACCACATCTTCATCGCTTATGTTATGAAATTCTTCTGGACATTTTTGTACCAAAACCGATTCGTCTTGTTTCGTTACTAACCAATCATTTGGAATATCATAATTTGGATCTAAATTCTTTAATTATAAAAAAAAAATTTAAACTTCAAATTCCAAGCGATTCCTCAAACAAACCTCTTCGCCGATAACCGAAATACCAGGAAATTGTTTCATCAATGATTTGACGATACATTTTTGTGAACTACGGTCCGCTTCGGTTTGCAAATCATTGAATCCCTTTAGTAGGAATATCATTAAAACTTTATATAAGTTTCCAAATGTAAACAAACTTTATCGACTATGTTTAGATTTCCACTATGCATGATGTCACGTATGATAGAGCCAGCTTTGTCGGAAATCGACACTGATGATGATAGAATACGAAGAACCAGCGGAACATTTTTATGCATTTTATTATTGTAATATATTTAAAAATAAATTATAAAAAAAGTATATATTATAAGACTATATATTGGCAGGTTTAATTGGAAGTTTTATTTTGGCAATATTCGATGAAACAGTTGAGTACACATTCGATGATGACGAATGATCAACACCAATGTATACACATATGGATGAGTGCGCCCGTGTGACACAACTTTGTACTGTATCTATTGATGGGCCACCGATCGTGACACAACAACACGCATCTTCTTGGATCGATCATCTATATATATATTATCAACACCTAAATTAGTTGCAAACTTTAATCATGTGGTCCATTTTTTCGCGCGATCCATCAAAAGATTTTGCATATGAAATAGGCGATCCAATCCATGTAAACGAACAAACTTCATTTTGGATTCAACATAAAGGAAAGAAAAAGGTTAGTTGTCATTTGGTTAAATATTGATAATTATTTTTTATGGTTTTAAAAAAAATATTTAGGCAAATGGGGAAAATGTTACAATATTTCGATATGAGATAAAGCCGAATGAAGAATCTTATATGGATTTGGCTAAAAGTTCACTAAAACGATTGAAAACATTACGTCATCCTTCGATATTGACATTTATCGATTCCTTAGAGGTACTTTTTTGGTATTTTTACAAGTTAACTAACTTTTCAAATCTTTTGGCAGACTGATAAATATGTTTTGGTTGTTACAGAATATGTTGAACCATTGTTTTCTTACATAGAGCAAAATTTGAATCAATTGACTGCTTCACAAAAAGAGTTTGCAATTTCATGGGGTATATTGACCGTATCAAAAGGTCTATGTTTCTTGAACAATGATTGTAATTTGATCCACTGTAATTTATCGATTGGCTCAATTTACGTAAATTCCGGTGGAGATTGGAAGATATCAAACTTTGAATATTTAACCAATGTTGATGGATCATTTCCATACAAAACATATTATAAGCATAAATTATATACACCTCCAGAGTTTTCCACTGATTCAAGTCGAAAATTGCATAAGTATGTTTAATATGAAACAAAATTTAATTAAACTAAAATTGATTCACGTTTCAGAACTGTCGATAGTTGGGGATTGGGTTGTATCATATGGGAATTATTCAATGGAAAATGTTTGAACGACTACGATCAACTAAAATCGATAGGAAAGATTTCGAAAAAAATCTCACAATCATATGGAACATTAATATCTACAAATCAAAGACAAAGATCGTCGATACAAGATTTTATTAATAAGGCTCAACAAAATGGTGGTTACTTTAAAAATGTTTTCATCGAATCGATGATATTCTTAGATGAAATCCAAGTATTATTGATTACATTAATCAAGTATAACCAAATTTTAATCTCATAACTTTTTTATAGATTAAAGATTCCGTTGAAAAAAATCGGTTCTTTTCTAATCTGAACAATCGAATCGATTCATTTCCAAATGAAGTTTGCAAAAATAAAATTCTTCCATTGATTATTACATCATTGGATTATGGTGATGTTAGTTCACATGTTTTGGATCTACTTTTCAAGGTATGATTATGTTAGTTATGCTTAAGATTTAACATTTTTATTCAATTGTAGATTGGAAAGGTTTTGAACGAAACTGAATATCAAAAGAGAATGGTGCCTTGTATCATAAAGTTGTTTTCCGCCAAGGATCGATCAATTAGATCCAAATTATTGAAAGAAATGGAAACCTACGCCGAGTTGATTCCAGTAAATTTGATCAACGAACAAGTTTTTCCAAATTTGGCTCAAGGGTTCTTGGATTCCAATCCAATCATTAGAGAACAAACCGTTAAGGTACCAATTATTAAATTTTTTGAGTAATTATATTTTATTAATGATAAAATATGTTTAGAGTATATTCTACCTTGCACCAAAATTGAATAGCCAAAATTTAAATGATGAAGTGATGAAACACTTTTCACGAATACAATTTAAAGATCCAGAAGGTGGGATCCGAACTAATACAATTGTTTGCCTTGGAAAGATTGCAGGTTTATTGCAACCACATACTCGGCAAAACATAATGTTGCCGGCATTTATGCGTTCCCTTCGAGATCCATTTCCTCCGTCGCGAATAGCTGGAATTTTATCGTTAAGTGCGACCCAAAACTTCTTTACATTGCAAGATTGTACAACGAAGATAATGCCAGTTTTGTGTACCATTTTAATGGATCCTGAAAAACAAGTCCGTGATCATTCGTTTACAACATTAAAAAGTTTTATTGTGAAAATGGAGAAATTTTCCGAAGATCCATCATTGATAGAACAAATGGGTCAGTATCTGAAAATCATTTTACAGATATAAATTTTAACGATATTTGATTCTTTATATACTCTATAACAGAAAGCGAAATTAACCAATCTGGTTCGAATGTTTCATCAAAACTTACCAGTGGTTTAAGTTGGGCCGTCAGTTCAATTGCAGCTAAATTGACTCGATCTAAAATTGATGAAGATGGGGAATCAGGATCAAATCAAAATAAGATTGGAAATTTACCGTCAAAACCGATAAATGAAAATAATGTTAGCAATAAGAGTAATCAAAGTTTGACTAAAAATAAGCCTGAACCATCAAGCAAATCATTTGTTGGCGAAGATTGCGATAATAATACCAATGATTTAGATTTAAATTCCGGTGCCACTGACGGTTGGGACGAAGACAATTGGGATAATGAAATATCTAATTTAGGTTTCAGTCAAAATGGCGCGACTAAATCAAGCAGCGTTCAATTTAAGCCAGCCGAATCGAATGATCCAATTTCAAGTGCATGGGATGATGAAGATCCATTGAATGATTGGGATTCTAACGAATGGAAAACGCCAGAATCAAAGGTGGAACCCATTGTCGAAGATGATCCATTCAAAGATATGGTTGAAACTCGAACAACTCAAGTTAATCGAGTCAATGCGAGGCGAACGATTCAAACTTCGAAACCGGCATTAAACGCAAATAAAAAGGGTCCAATGCGATTGGGAGCTCAAAAAATTAGCAAAACAAGCTAAAAATTGAACTATTTGGTTTATTTATCGTTGTGATACTTATATTTTTTAACACTTTGTCCTTCATCATTTTCATGAATGATAAAGGTTTTATTTATTAAAAAACGTAAATTTAAATAGTTTTAACTAAATATTAATAATTCATTTTCACTATACATAACGACTACTGATAGCAATAATTTTTGCCAATTCTGGTCCTTTGCTTCGTAGATAATTGGGTACTGGTACCACAACACGAGTACCAGATGGATTACCGTTGTTTTCCACTAATACGACATTGTTAGTATCAAATTTAGGAACCATTGGCCGCTGTTGGGCCACCAATCCAACAACGTATGCTCGTTTCATTTGTCCTTTGATGGTTACCAAGATTTTATCGCCCAATTGACCATCTGAAACTTTCCCTTTTTTATAAACATGAATGCATTTAACCTTCTTCCCCTCGGTCATTGCTTCCTTTCCAATCTTGCTATTATCGACAACACGAAGACGAGATTGTTTGCAAATCCATTGATTAGGTGTACTGGTAAATAGGTTTCTTTTCGAACTAAATACACAATGAATGCTTTAGTTATAGAAATTTTATTTGAATAACAGATTTATACTACCATTGACCTAAATTATTAAGTAACAAACTTATTCTAGTTAAAGTTGGCTGAGCCATCTTTAAGATTCTAGATAAAATTTGGTTCGGTAAACAAAAAATTAAGTGTGTATCGAAGCAGCTGTGCTGTGATCACATGTTCGGAAACCAAAACAATTGAAAGATTCTTGAGTGAAAATAGCCGAACAAACTGTCCGTTTTACTATTTGACTAATTTGTTTACCTCCATTTCTTCCCTTCCCTCCAAATCATGGCAAACAAAGAATTTGCGTTAAATTCTGATTTATTCAAGGTAAAATTAAAGAACTTATAAAATTAAGTTATTAAATTCAAATTATTTAGCAGGCACAACAACTTGCCAAATATGATATTAATTACAAACATGCAGCTTTGACATCGAAACAAAAACAAGTATTCAATGAACATAAAGCCGAATTGATTAAGTTAATTGATAAAGAAATCTTACAAACAAATTGTAAATTACAATCGTTACATGCCGAATTGAATGAAATCAAAAAGAAAAAACGCCAGAATAAACGTAAAGGGAAAACAAAAATAAATGAACAACGTGAAATTGCCGTTCAAGTTAATTTTGTGAATACAGAAAAAGAAAATAAAATAAATGAAAATATTAATAAACTTGATGAAAAGAATGATAGGAAGATCAATTTGAGATCATCATCTTCAACCAAATTTGATTGTCAGTGTGAACATAATACACAACAAAATGGAACTCAACAAATAAACAAAATAATAAAAATTGTTTCTACTGAACCAAAGAAGTCATTTAATGAAAAGGAACCAAAAGAATTGGTATCTAGTGAAGAACGGTATCAATCTAAACTTCGTAAGATGCTTGAACAAAATCATATCAATGAACAGTCACCTCCCAAATTGATTCCGACCATGAACAAAGACGATGATAAATTGGCTGACAAGATTGTGGAAAAACTTTGTCAACAGTTGGCACAATTTAAACCGACTGAAACTAAAACTGAAAATAAAGTTAATGATGTCAACGTTCAAACTGATTTAGAAATTGGTTCCAAACCAAATTTGGAGATAAAATGTATTGATGTCGGGACTGATCCAGAAATTATTTATCCAACAAAATCAAACCTTTTAGCGTCGATAGATCTTGAAGCAGTAAATGATCTTTCGCTTATATCTGATAGAATGAAATCTGACACTATCTATATGAAATTGCCCGAAAGAAAATTAAAAAAGACATTAGAAAAGTCCAAAAAAGGAGTTAGTTTCAATTTGGAATCTGAAGATCAATTATCATATTTTGATCGGTTTCCAGTTGAAATTGAATTGATCCAAACTGATGACAGAGTAAATGAAGTTCATTCTGAATTGTTGTCTTTCAACGATTTATCCACAATCAATACGTCAATGTTTCATACACTACCTAACAAATCAAAACAGATATTAAATTGTTCAACACCCAAACAAATCAATAAGAATCAATCAGACAAATTAATATCCGAACCAGAATCGTTAATTTCATTCAGTCGTACGATTGATGATTATGTTGATTTTACAATCGATTCTTCGGTTTCTTCTAATGGAAAATTGATGGAAGGGAAATAAGCTTTCAATTACTTATTTACATTTATATAACAGTATTCTATGCATTTAAATTTTTTTTATTAATTCATTAAATTTTTTTAAATTGAACGTTTCTATTTGCAATTTTATAGTTCATTTCAATCGTCGAACGGTCCAATCTATTATGAAATTTTGCAATTCCGTTGATTTTTAACGAATAACCAGATCGAGGTTGATCACAATCTAACCAAGTTTCGCATTCATAAATTAAACTTGTTACCAAACTATAGAGTGGTTCATCGTCGAACGAATAATGTGTCGAAATAAAAAGAGAACATTGTTTTAGTGATAAAATTTTTCGTAAATTACGTATGAAGGAATAGATTTTCATTATATCAATATCTAGTGATAGTAGAACGCTTAAATCATCAATCATTAAAATTGAATCTTTTGGCAACTGTTCGGCCAAAGATTGTACGTCTTGGACCAATCGGTCCCAATCGAAATCATAACCTAATCCATCTGAGGAGATTGTTGTTGGTGGTGCTGGATAGTCAAAAATATTAACAAATCGAATCAATCCATTAAGTTGACGTTGCTTTAAATTGAGTCCGCATTTAGTTGCAACTGCATTGTAATGACTCCAATTCTGATCCAACAACACCAGTCCAATATGTGTTGATGGTGGCAGGGTTTTTGCGTAATGTTGAAGCAATAGATCAAAAGCAAATGGTTGTGTTTGAACACTACGAATCGTGTTCAACATAAATGTCCCCTGTTTAGGGTAAAGCCAATTTTGATCGAAGGACATTGATGGAATACACTACAAAGTTTTGAAAGAAGTGAATTTGTTTATAAGCATGAATACCAATTCTATATGCAATCCGGACATACACATGTTGAGCAACTTCCCAGAAGTTAAATCTATAAGATGAAAATTTTCCAAAATACAGTAGAACCTGGTCGTGTCATATGTTTCATCAACTACGTTGCCGATCTCATTCGTCATCTCTATGTTATCCCAAGTATATAAATAATACCAATTATATTCATAAAGATATGGAAGTTAAATAGTCAACTCTAAAATTAACCATTTGTCTGCAAATAACAACAACAACCATAAAATATTGTTCCGCGTCTCATTTAAAAGTTTTTGACAAATCTGATGAGATTACTGTAAAACAATCGATTTGACGTTTTAAATATATCACCTGACGACGACTTGATTTATGTCATCTTGAACATGGCCAATTATATGTGTTACATAAAAAAGTCAGTAAATACAATGTACATGTTTTATTTCCATTCGACACCAATGTTCACCATGGAAACATGACCCTAAAATTAACGGGAGTTCTCTCATTTCATTTCATTTCAATCGACGTATATGAAACATGGTTATATAAGTTTGATTATTGTCCAAAGTCACCAAATTAAAAAGCTCCGTCAAATATCATAATTATGGATTGGACCATTTTCTCTGATTTCCCAAATAGAATTCCGTTTATAAACGATCACTGGGACGAACAAATGCAGTGTAGAGAGAAATGAGATCGATCAAATAAAATAATTGGCAATCATCAAACCAAAAACGATTTGATCAATGTCAATGATTTTTTTTATTCTTTACATTGATTTGTGCCATATTTTTTTCTTGTTTCATTTGTATGTTGTGTCGATTCCAACCATTTTGGAACGAGGCTAATTCGCCTACACACGCATATGTACAAATCTACACTCTCTCACACACACATACACATGGTTAGATGCGCTTTCCCATTTTGAAGGATAGCTTTTGATTGTGTGTTGATTACACATACATACACATAGCTCTTTTAATGTGGTATAATATATAAGCCAATTTGCGTCAAAACCCCAAACCGATTGACGTCATGCCCGTGGGGGGACGCCCAATCATCGTACTGGTTTTGGTTTGCGCGCTCTTTTCCCCTCGTCGTTCCCTCCTAAACCAACACTTCCTTGCCGCCTATTACACAATTGTCATCAAGCGAATTTGAGTTTCAGAGTGCCAATCCATACAAAACACCCGATCGGGTTTTGGTGTCATTGTGTCTGACCGAACCGAGGACGGCTACCATCAACAACAAAACATTTTATATATATAAAATTGTTGGACAATAGTTCATTTCTCTCTCTCTCTCTCTCTCTCTCTCTCTCTTGTTGTTCAATTGACTCTTATATTACTAATATAGTTGTTGTGTGATGTATAAACGCATTATACAGTTGAACGCGTGAATCATACTTACACTAAAGGATAATAATAAATAGGAAAGTCATCACATACACGCACACACGCGGATATGACATCAAATTTGAATTGAAACTGGATTTCAATTCGATTGCATGAGTCAATACGGCAAATTGGGCGTTTGATGATTCATAGGAGAATGAAAGAGATTGTGTGGAAGCGAAAGAACGCGCGCGTCAATTCCAATTTTGTTTCATTCGTTTTTTATCAACTTTTATGGTTTCATCATCATCATCATCATCAGTTCAAACACTCAACTGAGTCCGACTGAGCATCATCATGGGAACGGTAACTAACATCGGTCACGAATATCATCATCATCATCATCGCTACGATCGTCGTCGCCGTCAGCATCTAGGCAATCATCAACGTCATCATAAAACATGATCATTAATGTTTAGGAGAATAAATCGTTCATAAAACGAGTGATATAAAAAGAGTTGAACGAGTGGGAGAGAGAGAAAAAAAGAGTTCAAATGAGAGAATGCAAACCTCAAACATAAGCGTTCAATTTTTATAATAAACAGTGAAAAAAAATTATCCAATTCATTTATTTTGGCTTCCATTCATTATGCCATAGAACACAATCAATCTTGAAGTGAGAATATCATTAAAGAGAAATAATACCAACTAAATGCAAGTACGATTGTTCTTGTGTGATAAACGAAACCACTAGATTGACTTTCGGTTGATATAATCATTCGAATATCATCGCAAAAGCCGACTGAAACAAATTCCGTAATATCATCTCCATCGCCAACTCGTGGTTGCTCAACAACGCTACAATTGACGACAATTGGCGACAAGCCTTCGTTTTATAAATAGTCATCATAAACCTTTTTTATATTAAGCCTTCCTTCTGTGTTAATACATCCCGACCATCTTTGACTTACATCTAGTAATTGTACGACATAAAAGAGAGAGAGAGAGAGAGAGAGAAAGAGACATTATGTACATGTGAGAAAAGACCGTAATCAACGATTGCAAACTCCGTGAACTATTACCCCTATCCATTCCGTCATATTTTTGTTAATCAATGCCACACAAAACAAAGCAAAAACGTAAGATTCTTGGGAGGCGAACAACAACAAGGGCACTTGTTAAACGTTGAATAATAAAAAGAACCGAATCAAATCGACATATACGTCAATTCAGAGGAAATTTGCCTAACAACGTGAATTCATTCTACATTGAATGGCTGCATTCGAAACTGACGCTCATTCGTTATACGACTTTTCCTAAATCTCGTCATCGCACTCAACTTGCACTCAACACTTGGTGTTTAAATTTATTATTCTTCATTTGCATCACACGAATAGAACTAAAGTTTTTTTATAAATCATCGAAAATTTTGATAAAAAAAAGATCGCCAACCCTACAAATATTATTGAAAAGTAAGTTTGTGTGTGTGTGTGTGTGTGGTTCTATGTTAACCTTGATATTGAACAAAAAAAACAAATAATGGTATCATTCGTATCGGTGTTTGCATTTGGTACGAAAACCATTCTTTCTGTTCTTTTTTTCTCCATTTTTTTGAGTTGGGTTTTATTTTAGCTTCTGGACCCAATCATTTGACGTAGTAAGGTAATTAATAATTAAATGGCACATTGAAACGTTGACAAACTCACGCACGTTACAAAAAATGTGAATCGCCTACGAATGCATGATTAGGTTCAATGAAAAATTGGGTGTTTTTTTCACTCTGTTTTCATTCTTGCTGAAACTGTCATTTTGTGCCATCAACCGAACCCGTATAGGACACATCGTTTGACAACTTTGATCGTATTTGGTGCCGTTGCAACACAATTTCAGTTTGCGTGTGTTTGTGTATATGTTGAGATCAGTTGGATCAAGTCGACACTGTTGTCATTGTCACGATCGCCACCGTCAACACGACTAGAATAACTACTAGTACCAGAACTAATCAATATTTGGGTGTTTGCAACTCTTGACCGAACGGACACAACACACATTGTGTTCAAACAATCTCGAACATATTAATTCCCATGTACATACATATATATATCATATATCTGATACATAAAAAAACTAAAACAACAAAATACAAGAAATACAAGTTTCCGAATCAAATATTCAATTAATCTTAAACCATTTATCTAATTTATATAGACAAAAACGATTTCATTTGACTGGCGCCCAATTATAAATATATATATACAAGACATAAACGATGGCTGCAACGACAATGGCGGCAACCAATTGTTCGACGGGACAATCGGATTTGATTGTCAATAGATCATCGGAATCATCATCGATCGAAATGAATGCTCGTTTCTCTCATATGCAATTGAAATCATCGTCCACATCGTCGGTGTCTCAATCGAATTCGAATTCATTCTCGAATCATTGTATGATACCGAAACGACAACCAACAATCGTTTGTGAAGATATTGCCGATGATATCGTTAATGATGATGACGATATCGGCAACTGTACCGATTTCGATGTCAATGGTGAAGAGATGACGATCAATGATGATGCCAATCCATCATCATTGATGAGATCTGCCAGTTCGGTATCGTTGACGGTACCCGTTCCAGTAGTTTGCGAAAATGAAGCTACCGAAAAACGGCGCCCACCAATGCCATCTAATAACTAAGTGTGTTTTGTTTGATTTTCCTATACTTGCATCCATTATCCACAATTTCGGTTTTAGCAAAACATTGTGTTTCCTTTTTTCTCTCGTTTTTTTCTAATTCACTCAATTACATAAATAGTGAACTGTATATTCCAGAGATTCCATCATTAATTGAACATTGTACATATATTCAATTGTTTTGTTGTTTCACATTCAAACCTTTTGTTTCATAAAAATTAAAATATTAAAATTTCTTTTAACATAATCGCTGTTTTATTATATAAAACTGAATGGTAAGTTTTTTTTTGTTCTTTAGAGTTTGAAAGTTTCATTGAAGAATTCTATCAAAATAAATTATTTTGGCTTTTTTGAAAAAATTCAAAGGCTATAGCCTTTGAAAATTGCATTTTCTTGGTCACCATTGTGTCCATTGACTCAAATAGAACATTTGCGCTGGATCAAGTAGAACAAAAGAACTCTTCCTCATTCACGTTTGTACTCTCTCTCACTCAAGATCAACACGAGTTGAATCAATCAATCAATTTATTGTAAGAAAATTGTATTTTATTAAAACTTTTTCTTTGATATTTATAAAGTAAGTCTTTAAATTGTTGTTGACAATCGATTAATGTTATTATTTCAATAGATTACACGCAAGCTTGTCGCCTAGGGGATTATTTGATAATGTTTCAAGGTATACGAAGTTTTAACCCGGATGAGCCAACAGAAATCAAATTTTTTTTATTAACCATCTTTCTTGGTCCTAATGGCGCTGGCAAAACAACTATTATTGAATCGTTGAAATATGCACTAACTGGCAGTCTTCCGCCCAATTGCAACAATGGCAAACGTTTTGTTTATGATGTACAATATGCAAAACGATCGATGATTCATGGTCAAATTCGGCTTAAATTTATTGATACTCAAAATAAGTCTACCGTTATTACCAGAAATCTTCAATCTTTCTTAAAGATGCAAAAGACTAAACCTACAATTAAATTCAGACAAAGGAATGCAATTATTAGTAAAGATAAAAATTCAATTGATCAAAAGTAACGGACGTTAATAAGGAAGCTTTGGAGTTTACCGGATATTCTCGGGCCGTATTGGATCACATTATCTTTTACCAGCAAGAGGAAACCAATTGGCCGTTAAGTGATGACAAAGTTTTAAAAGAACGATTTGATGATATTTTTGGATCTATCGGCTATGTTAAAGTTTTAGACAAAATTAAAAAACTCGAAAACAAGAAGTGGATCATCTTAAATTGTTGAAAAAAGATGTCATCATTTTCGGTGATCAAATAAAGTGAAAGAACTTGAAAAAAATCAAGGATATCAATGTTAAACTCGACCAATTTATTTACATGGAATCGAATGCTGAAGAATTGATGAACGCAATTTCACAAATTGAAGGTTCAATAGCGGAAAAACAAAGGCTGGCTAACAATATAAAAAACTTGCAGTAAAACGAATACTTATATATGAGAATCGAATGAGACAAAATGACCAAACGATGAGTATGCATTGAACTATAGTAGAGCCTTCTGTTTTATGATTTTAAGATTACATGCAAGTTTGTCGCCTATTATTTGATAATGTGTGGGAACCAAAAGGGACGTCCATAGACGATCACTCATTTTGCACACATTATGCGTCATGCTCTCGTCCAGTCATTGCTAACTGAAATTCACTTTTACCGAAATTTCATTCAAACCGAAAATTCATTCATACCGGAACTCCATTCATACCGGAACTTCATACACACCTAAAATTTATCCACTTCTGAAATTCACTCACACCGGAAACACCGTTTTTCAAACAATCATGACTTCAGTTGTTTGGAAATACTTTACTCAAGTAATTGAAGATAACAAGATTGTTGGAGCAATATGCAACAACGAGTTGAACTCGCACACGAGTGCTGAGTATACCACCACAAGGTGGCATTGATTTGTAACATGATGATCATGATGTAACATACTGATGTATATAAGACACGACCAAACGATCATTAAAATTTTTCATTCTGTTTTGTTCAAGTTTTATTCCTGCATCAAACAACGTTTGGAAGTTATTTTACTATGTCAGTGATATCACCAGCCATTGTTACAGATGTTTATAATTATATGAAAGAAAATTATGCTTATGCAAAAAAAGAATGGATTGCATTGCAATTAGGAAAACATGAAAATTGCGAACATTTGAATGTTTATCGTCATTTTCTCGAACAAGATTGGTCTTCACCAGATGTCGATATGAAGAATATCAGCGAACCATCTTTACCACCAAACTTGGACTCTACTTTTTCAAGCTGTATAAAGCTTACTTTTAATGAAAAATTTTTGCTTCAAGTTTGTACATTAATTTTTGTCTTGTTAATCACAAATTAATAATTTATCTTTCAACATAGATCAAGGCAATTCATGATATCAGTAAACCGGACAACCATGAAATTGTGAAAGAAGTAGATGATGCCGAAAATGATTTGGATGATGATGATGATGAAAACGGGAATATTGATTCTAAAAGTTTAGAACGATTATTTAAATTAAAAAAAGGAAAAGAGGATAAGAAACCAAAATGGCATTATGGACCCAGAGTTTTTCAACTTTGTTTAACTGATGGTCATCGTGAATGTATTGCAATCGAATATAAACCGATATCATTTTTACATGTTAACATGGTTGGATACAAAATCTTATTATCTGGTCCGTTTGATGTCTACAATGGTGTAATCTTGTTGGAATCTCACATGATAAAGATTGTTTCAGAGTTTGTATTGGAGGACACAGTTCATAATGATCAGATGGAATGAAATGATTTAAAGTCATAATGTATTGATTAATTGCTTTATTAAAGTTACAATATAAATTTAAAAAATTACATTTTGAAATATTTCATTATCAAGAATGGTGTGTGTGGCAAAACACTCAAAATGATATTCTTAACGTTGTTCTAATGAAATATAGAAAGTATATCATTGGTCCCGTTTTGTACCGTAAATCAGCAAAACAATGTAAAGCAAATCCAAGAATATAATATTATTGCTTCATATTCATTAACTTATCATATAATATTAATTTAGACTTTGAAGTGAAATGATTATAGACACAAACAAAGCACATTGCCGTGGCTATGTTGCCATCAGGCGTTGGCTTATGGAATATTTTTTATCTTATAGAGATCAGGCGGCCAACCGGGTGATGTGACAACAGGAGCGGATGGACCAAACGGAACTTGGCAATATAAACAATTGCTTCTCTGAGAATCTTGGTAGTTTCATGATAGTTCTTCTTGTGAACATATCTTCATTTACCTTTAGATTTATGAACACGTCGATATCTTCACGTTGGTCCGTTGGTGGATTTGCCGTACGTTCGGGTTGCTGTGTTTCCATTTTCCAATCAGTCGCGGTAGTGTCAATTTCTTCTTCTAATCCCAGCGAACGTAATAGATCATCCGTATTTGAGTATTTGTTGTTTTGGACATCTTGTTTTCCGGATCACTAATGTAGGATCTCCAGTCGTGAGCGTGTAACGGATGTAGTCAAGAGCTAGCGAATGCCACAAAGTGAACAGATGAAGACAGGAACCAGCGATGGAGCCAAGGAGTGTAACAGATGAAGACAGAAACCAGCGATTGAACCAAGGGAGTGAATGGAGACACGAGCACAATGACAGAGGTCATGAGAGTAGTGAAGAGTGTCGTGAGTGAGCGATGCTGTGGCAAGTGGTATTCTAGCAATGCTGATCTAGCTAGCCATGCGATTGGTCTTTTATACTGATCGATGGTCACCTTGTCTTTGTAGACGAGGCGCCAGCTTAGTCTTGGTTGACACTCGGATGACAAGACATGAACGTCGAGTCATAGAGTATCGTAAGCAAGAGTTGAACAGTATGACCAATGACTAACGCTTGATCATTGATGGGTCAGATTGCAAGCAATGCAAAGGACATGACTGGACATGAGTATGACGTATGATGTGAACCAAAATGAGTGTCGATGTGGGCGACCCATTGGGTTCCTACAACCTCAAATATCTTGAAGACTGTACATCGTACGAACTCGAAAATTGCTTTGAAAAAATCAAAGCCTATAACGACGCAAAAATTACTTCGATTGAATCGAAATTTTCAGGGATGATTTATTAATCAATAATAAACTATTCCTGGAAGTTTCAGTTTGTAAATCCAAAGAATTCTACCAAAAACAAAGTTCAATATGATTGTGAATGATCAATAACAAATTGCAGAACAAAATTTCAGTTTGCAAATCTAAAGGATTCTACCAAAAACCGGAATTAATTTGTTTCCAAACAAAATGCAAAGGTTTTAGCCTTCAAAAATCAAAATTGATAGAAGTAATTAGATTTTAAGAATGAAACTTTCAGGAATGATTTATTTATCAATTTTAAAACAAATCTAGCATTTTCAATTCTTGCTTTTAAAATAGAGATTTTTGCTGTACATTGTTAATAAAGAATATTTTCTCGTCTATGTTTTTCATTCAATTTTTGTTGTCTTGCACGAAACAATGCAACAAAGATGAGTGCCAATATGATGGCAGGCGATTCCAGTGCCAACAGAAACCAATTGGAGGTCATCGATGGTAATTGTATATCAAACAATGGTAGAATATGTGAACATAACGCATGAACGGCGATCATACATGCAGAGAATAGTACCTAATAATAAAATAAAGAATAATACATCAATTATTATTATTGAAAAAAGAAATGATGAGGTGATCTAGATGATCGATTCACTTACCATACATGGATTCAAACATATTGCACCCAATATGCCAGCAAGTGACAGAATGGCGGCAAACAGTGTCAATACAACCCATACGATCAATGAAATAATATGTTGCTGCTGTCCTTTCGATTCGGTTACGGCATAATGTTTGTGCTGTTTACCCAATATTAATCGTCCGGTGGGCGAGGCCACATTAACCTCACGTTCAGCATCGTATTCATCATATGGATCATGCCATGATGTCTTTGAACTACCCTCAACATTTAATGGCGTATCCTCAACTTCGTGCGTATGTCCCCAATGGGTTTCACGTGCTTCATCGACATCGTCACCGATTGCATCGATCGTTCGAATGAAATAGATGGTCGAGATGAGAAAGATGATGGCCAACAAGATCGACAAAACCACTCGTACGATGTGGAATGCAATCGACACTGCAGTTGCAGTCATGCTTGATTGTTAACACAAATGATGAATCGAATCTGGTTACGCCAATATGATCAATAATAATATTAATAATTGTCTTCTCTCAAACAAAACAAAACAAAATAAAACAGACAAACAGAACTAGTACAACCGTATTGTGCACTCATACAAAATAGTCTTGAACATCTGCTCGTTATTTGATCGTGACAAGTGGCCATCTTTTTTTTCCCTACAAAAATGGTTGAATGCAACATTCGTTCATCGTTCACCCCCCTCGATTTGTTCTTTCCTTTCACTTCTTCGATTGTGTAGAAGCATCTCTTGAAAACAAAACAAAAAAAAAGAGTAACGATGAAAGGGGGAATAACTAACTTTCGTTATGGCCTTCTTTAACTTTTGAATATATAGGTAGGCGAACCAATTGAACACTTTCTCCCTAATATTCGCGCACACAACCCTCTTCCTTTCGGTTTGGAAAACATTGAAAACAATTTTCCCTATTGTAAGGTGGTGTGTTAAATGTGTGTAAACATATACAAAATGAATCATGAATCAAAATGGCAAGCTTATATATATATATATCTTACAAGGATACGGCAATACATGTTCGCGTCCAGATGTTAGAAACTACCATCAGATAGCTTTGTTTTTCTTTTTGTGTTAAGGGGGCGACGATGAAGACGTTATTCCACGTTAAATGATGGAATGAATGAATGGCAATGGTGGATGACCATTTTTGGATAGTGTATATTGGTCACATTCGCCTCGCATCCAAAGTATCGAAATACTTTCGAGTGTGAGGGATCCCATATGAGATGTTTAGATGTTCTTCACTTTCCATGTAGTTTCAAAGGTCATCGACGACCAGTTTACGGACGTTTCCCATTTCATTTCAACATAATACTTGCTTGTTGCATTTTGTTGTTGTTGTTGTCGTTGTGTTCGTGGCCAAATTTATAAACACCACAGTTATATGCACTTGTTTAGCCAACATATATCTATAAAGGAATCAATTTTGATGATAAAAACTATAGTTGCACTCATAAACATAGTTTCTATTTTTTTCTGAACTGAAATGATGATGACACGAAACAAGACCACAATTATGAGCTCAGATAACTTAGAAACACTCTAATGATCAAACACAATGGGAAACCATTGAACTTAGTCAAATTTCGCCTCATTTCGTCATCTATAGATTAAAATTTATCTTTATTCTATTTTTCTTTCTCGGTTAAAATTGACAATGAATCATATTAGACAGATAGTTGCCAATGTAAAATAAAATGAAATCAAGTAAAATAAATGTTGACTTGTTTTGTATGAATCGCCAAAAATACATGTATATGTATATAATAATGAATGAGAATTTAGTGGTTAGAAAGCAAACTATCTGACCATTTTGTTTGAATTAACAATAGTAAACCTTTGGTTACATAATTGTGAAAGTGATAAAACACAATGTTCTCTTGTTGTTGTTGTTTTTTTTTTTTTGAGGTGAATTCAATAATATAAATGTGTAGATGTGTGTGTGGGTGGTGTGTCAATCATTTTCGTAAATGTATTGTTTGAACACGTAAAATATATATTGAATATTATGGTATATATATGGCGCAAGGCCATCATTCTTGTTCCATGATTAAAGAATATTATTGGATTCTTTAACCCTGAGTATAGCCCTTCTTAATCATGAATGCAAGAACGTAGGCAAGTACGGCCGATCCAACCCATGGTATGAAGACCCATCCGCTGATTGCAAAGAAGAGTTCGCAGATTATGATTACAGTTTGAAGGATGGCAAAGATCAATGTAAATAGGAAATGTTCACGATAGGCTCCTAACAGGCCAAGAATGGCATTGGCAGCCACCAATGCTGAACTGATTGCCACATTGGTATTATCCTTGGAACGTTCGTTACGAACGATACCAATGATTGAACGTGAGAAGAGTATAATCATGAGAACGAGGACAATGATCAAAAAGATCAAAAGGACCATACGAACAATTGAGAAGGCATTCATTGTGATACGTGGTGGTGGTGCAATGGTGGCGGCGATTCCGATGATGACGACGTTATGGTTTCACTCTCGAGTTTGTTTTGTTCGTATTTTTTAAGTTGGGTTACTCGCCACAAGGAACTGGTTAGAATAATAAAGAAAACAAAAATCCAATAATGGCAGAAACGGTGAACCGAAAATAGATTTGGAAATAACGGAACACTACGGATGAGGGCGAACCGAGCGACGTAATATACGACGAAAATTGTAAGTTTTAGGGTGCGTACAAGTGAAAGAAGATGTCAACCGATATAAAGACAGTGGTTAGTGCCAAGAAAAATAATTAAACTACTAAACAGCCCTGTGTGTGTGTGTGTGTGTATCTGGTGATGGAGAGTAGTGACGACGATTGGCAGAATATATGGGTATGGCAATATGAGCAATGTTGACTTCGAACAATACGAATAGTTCTTTCTCTCTTTTTTGGGATTAGTCTCTTCTGGTTCGCGTCTATGTGCAACATTCATTCATTGACAGCAAGTGGCTTACTGATTCGTATTCGGAAACCGAATGGCAAACTGTTGGGGAGTAGTTCGGCGCCAAAAAGTGAATGGCAAATAAAAGAAGAAGAAAAGGCGGTTGTAGAGCATGATCATCATATGTTATACAAGCACATCCGTTGAAGAGTGGAGAGTGTGGCAACGTATACAATATATATTGCAATGGGGGTGATCACATCATAGTGAATGACTGTAGGCGCAAATGCCACTTCCCATTCCAATGTTATCCATCGAAAATGTTCCATCTATGTCGAAGTGAGTGAAATGAAATGGTGCCGCTTGTTTGGTGGTGTGTATGGTTGAATACATTTCATTCATACAGTAACACAACAGGCAAGTTTTGAAATGGCCGAAACCACTTAAGAGTGCCGATATTTGTGTGTGTATGTATTTGTATTCGAAGGTGTGGCACGGCCGCCAACCAAAATGGTATTCAGAATTTAGTTTTCCTATTTGGCCGTCATGGTGATGATCATAACCAAGCCAGTTTTATATGAATGTGTATGTGTGTGGTCATAACTCTAACCCAAACTGGACACATTTTCTGGTGATGACGCCGACGTGGTTGGTTGTGATCCATTTTTTTTCTAGTTGCTTGGTCAACAAATAATGTCCAGGTGTGCAAGTGTGTGTGTGCGTACGTACCTGTTTCCCTTTCTCTTCCCCCCATTTCATTTATTCTCTTTGCCATTAACGGAACATGCCTACTTCATATACTGAATAATGACGAAGAGATAGAAAATGCAAAATGGCAGGCAATTATGCCTCGTGTATAGATATGTGTGGCTTCATCGCCATAAATGGTCATTAATTGAAGTTGAGGGTTCGGTTCGGCTTCCTTTGATCGCTATCCTAAATGATGATCTAGACAGGTGGATTCATGAGAGATGAGGGAGTATGAGTGAAGGGTAGGTCACGTTTCGCCAATAATATTCCCATGATATTCCAATTTCATTGTATAATTCGATTCCACACACAAAAAAAATGTGTATAATTGAGACCTAAAACTTTATGGCTTCCATTGAATAATTATTAATTCTTCATCAAGTCTATATATGCACAATAACCAATAAAATAAAACTAATCGACAACTTGAAAACAATGGTACACGATAGAAAGGTTACCATATATCCTTGAAATTTTTTTCTTCTTCTTTTTTTTTTTTGTGCTTATCAATTATACAATTTGCACTGGGTTAATGAAAGCGAATATACGTCGTAAACAACCAATATATGTTGGAATGTTTGCTTTTTACTTTAACGTGCCATTCGTATGGTAACAACATGAACAACAACGATTGCCATTTTGAATGATCTTCGATCGATCGTGTAAAAGAAATCAATGGACAAACATTATTTGTATATATATCATATGTGACAGGAATAATGAATGGATGACCAAATAAGCAAAAATAAAAAAAATAACAAGACTGTCAACTATGATTAAGGTGTCGTTTGCACGTACTCATAAACATGTCGCATTCATTACAACAATGTTTAATGTATGAAATGACATTCAATTTACTATGAAACTATTTCTATTGCTAAAATCATATGTGTGCAATGCTGCACATGTGTGTGTGTGTGTGTGCTTGTGAGAAGATGAAATCATTTCATAAACTCAAATTAACATATGTTACACTTTCTAGATTTCAAATATGTGTAACCCATATTTGAAACCGATTTGATATGGAGATAAGACAATTATTTTTACCAAAAAATTAAAATTGATTTTACAAACAATTAATATTCAAAAATAAAAATAGCAAAAATTCATTGCAAAAAAGTATAATTTAATTATATTAATGGTTTTCACATTGATCGTCCCATTCCAGAACAATGTGATTAACAAGTTTTTATATAAACTATTAAAATGATAAGCCAAAATAGAAATAAAAGCAAAACTGCTACAAGATCACAAAATATGCAAACTGTATCGATGATTAACTTTTAACAAATTAAATAAAGAAGTTAGAGATCAAAATGGTTGTGAGAAACCTTGTTTCCAGTATTAAGCAAACGGAGGGAAGCTTATTAAGAATTGAGTGTGAGTGTGTGTGTGTGTGTGTGTGTTTTTTTGTAATTAATTAAAAAGATAACTCTGTTGGCAAAAGACGTGGACAATGACGTTGGAATGTTTTCAAGATCAACGAAGGAAGACAAAGAAATGGATCTTCACACAGATATACCCGAAGGCTGCAATCACAGGAAATCAATGAGATGCGATTTTTATCATTTAACTGCCTAAACAACTTTAGATCCTCTTTACTTATTATTAGATGATCAAAGTTTGGTTTCGGGCAAGATCGACTAACTTCAATTTTACCATCGATATTGAAACTATTCTCCATACATCTATAAATTGAATCAATGCTTTCATCGGTTGATTGTTTCATTATTGATGTTGTATTGCATTCTTTCAAAAATTGTTTATCATCGGTTGATTGTTTCATTTTTGATGTTGTATTGCATTCTTTCAAAAATTGTTGATCATCGTTGCTAAGATCATCAGCGGCTTCATTTCTTAACACATTAGCAATATTTGGCTCTTTCGACTCACACTTAAAACATCTTGAATTGTCATAACAATTGTCCGAAACGACCTCCATCAATCTTGCCCGCATAAATTGACGATGTCGCCGATCATGAAAATGGTACGATTTCAATTTTTCATCGATAATATCGATAATGAGTCCAAGGCATCTCTCCTCGTGAAGCATTTCACAATATTTACGTGCTAATTTTTCACAAAAACAAAGAAAAAAAAATAAAGAAAGAAAAAAGTAATTAGTTAAACAGAATAAACCATATAATTTTTTTTTGAATGCTTGTCCGCGCACCGGAAATCGAAGCAAACCTACTTCCACTTTTGGATGTGACATGACGAATTGCCCATAAAGCCCAAAGTTGAATGCCCTCGTGATCATAACATTCGAGTAATTGCAAAAATGGGACAAATGATCGATAAGCGACCATCTCGAACGATGGAGTCTTCCAAGATAAGACGACACGTTTCTAATAAGTTTAAGGTCAATGATATTATATGATCAATGATTTATGCATTTAATTAACATACCATAGTTTTCATAACCTTTTTTAAATTGAAACCATCCAATTCTGGCCAATCAAGATTACGATCAGAACAAAGTTGTGCAAGAATTCCGGAGCTAAAATAGCTTATATCAATGTGTTTAGAATCGATTAATCGCCTAAAAAAGAAAATATTTTTTTCCAATTATTTTCAATTAAAAAATAATTTCATGTCAAATCTATACTTTAAATGTAAGAGTAAATTTGCATTGACAAGATTTTCACGTAAAGTTGCAACTTCGGCTATATTGTTAATTAGCCCAAGAATCTTAACTTCAATCATTGTATCATCTTTAAATTCCTACAAATAAAAATAAGAATGTATTAATAAATAATATAAAATACTGAATAAATTGAGTAAATTACCTCCAAAGCGTTAATGTACAATTTAAGACCCTTGTGTTGAATAAATATTTCGCAAGTTTTTGGTGATTCATCAGTGAAATTCCACAATGCAGATAGAGCAAGCTTAAATAAAAGAATTTGGTTATCATATTCGGGTGACGCTCGTCCATTCGAAAAAATTTTCCTTCGATCAACAAATTCAATCAACCGTTTCATATATTTTTGATTAGCTCCAATTGTTTGCGTCTGTTCAGTGGGAACCTTGGCTGCCAATATTGAACAAATGGCCAATGCAAGTCGGCAAATGGTAACATCCTGAAATGTGACCAATGTATCCATAACATTTTGCAAACATCGCATTCGATCAAATGAAACATCTTGCAAAATACGATCAATACAAAGACAAAATAGAATGTTTTTAACTATCGCTTGGTTTGTCGGATACTTTTCTAACACCATAATGTTGATTTCAACTTCCTGAAAAAGGGTTTACAATGATTGTTCAAAAATGCATATACAAAAATGTATATGAAAAACAAACCTTAGCTAATAGAGTTGATGGGATCAATTCAATCGATGATAAATGTGTAAAAATGTACAAACAAGCAGTGCCAACCAGGACGACGTTAACTGAAGAAATATACCGATGAAGAAGTAGAATAATATAGTTAAGAATCTCCTCGCGATACGTTAAAATTTCTTCTGGTTCAAATTGTCCTCGCGAAACATACAGGGAGATAAGTGCCTTCGCAACGAAATTAACATTGTCTTGGTAACGCTTCAAGCATTCAATTATTTGACGAGTGTTTCCCGTTCCTACATGCGAACAAAAAAAAGTAGGAAACGATTAAAACCCCATTACAACATAATGGAAACAAAAGACAATTAGTTAGGTAATAATATTAAAAGTTACTTACCAGTCATCATCAATTCGTCACCGGATATCTTTAAAATGTCGAAAATCTCATCATAGTTTACCATTGATTCAAGTAATCCTAAAAATTGCAACGACTCTGTGTTTGGATTCGATTTCTTCGCAATCACCAATTTGCGAATATCTTGGTATGTAACCGACGCTCGTCCAGAGATATCAAGTTCAACTAAATGTTTAAATTTTGCAAATTCATGTATAAAGGTTCCTAAACGATCGTCATGATCGGGATTGCCTCGTGAATCGGAAATGTCCAACGTTTTCAAATGTTTCATGTAAACTAGAATCGATTCGTCGTTACAACTTTCAGCCACATTATGAGCTGATAGGGAAACAAGTTTATGTGCCATCTTCCTTAGTGGTGACAATTGAGTTATTTTGGTTGCTGATATATTTAAACTTTTCAAGAATGGAAGATCTTCGGCAATGATCTCCAAGCCATGATTATTGAAATCGGTATAGGACACATCGAGAGAACGTAATTTGGTAAGGTGCGTTAAACTTAAAATGAAAAAAGCTTTGTTGTAACGGGTGAATGAACAATTACGAACAGACAATTCTTCCAAGTTCTTTATGGACCAATCGGAGAGGCAACTCACCAATTCGTTGACCGAACATTTCTTCAAATTTGATACATGTAGAAATTGAACTCGATGCTGTGAAATCATATTCAAACCAACCGTACTTAGATTGGAAGCATCCTCAATTTTAATTTTCGTTAAACGATTAATTCCACCATTAAATATTGCCAATTTTAAAACTCGATCAGTTAAAGGAAACTTTTGTTGAAACGTTTCGAGTATATTTTCTACCAACAATGTTGGTACACGATAGGACCTAATGAACATTGTTTGTTCATCAATGTCCATCGGAGTGGTTCGTTCGTTAAATCTTCGTGCTCCACCAAAGATGAATGTATTGACAAACGAATGGTATCCCCGTTTCATTCGTTTTAGCCGATCATCACAATGACTTGAGTTGACTAGAAAGTTGCTGGCACGTGTTGATCCCAACGGTATTTTAGGCTTTTGAGAGCTGGTTGGTAATGGAGGTGATGATAGATGATGTTTAGTGATCGTTGAATCTCGTCGATCTTTACTACTATCATCGATGCTTTGTGTTCGTCGTAGGAATCGTGCTCCAGTACACTCATCGGAATCATCACTTTCCATCAGATCGTCATGATCTTGTGATGTTCCATTTTCAAGAATTCCATTATTATAATATGGATTCAAGATGGACATTTCCAATGATTTAGTTTTATGCAAAAGTGCATCTTTATAATAATGAACCAAACAATTCAATCGATATGCAACCTGTTCCAACGAGATCTCGTAAAGTGTTTTCGGCGATTCAGCCATGTTGATGGTGCCGATAATTGCGAATATGATTGCACTTATTTAATCGGTTGTACACTTAAAGATGACTTAGATCATATGACATTGAGTAATGGTGGTAGAGTAGGAAAAAACACAAATCCAAAAAATTTGGAGAAAGAAAGGAGAACGCGATTTATCAATTGAAAATAGTTGATAACTTCATGTTTGCACGAACAAAAAAAATAGAAACGGTCTCAAATGCAGGCCGACGTCATCTGTGTGAAAAGATAAAAAATGTAAAGTTAAAGTATGTCGTCTTCAAGTTCATAAAAAAGGGAATGGTTAAAGTGAAAGTGAGTTAAAATGCTTATTATGAAGTTAAACCGAAGGGAAACAACTCATGATTTAAAATGTTAATTATTGTATAGAACGTTACGTACAACAGGTCTTGGTGCATGTTTCAAAAAAAAAGAGAGTAAGAGTGAAAGAGCGAGAGGGGAGGGAGAATAAGAGAGATCACAAAACAAATAAAAGCGAATTGATCATTACGACCTCGAAGAAAATTGCCAAATGAATTGCTTCCTCTACTTGTGTTTAATAGACAGGTAGGTCGGTCGTCGGAAGGTAGAAAAGAAGAATACAAATGTGCAAGTGTGAATGCAATCCGTTGGCGTATGAAACCTGAAATACTGCGTCGGTGTACAGATACAATATTTTAGCAAATACAATACCAACAAAAACAACAACAATAAAAAAAGACAAATTGGGAATTTTATCCCACAGTTTCATTGAAAAATAATAATAAGCATTGAATATAATGTTTTAAAAAAAAGATGGTCAAAATTAGCATCATACACAGCAAGAAACTCAGCATATTCTTTTAACGATAGATTGAAACTTTCGAAAATTAACTATTGCATGAAATGGTTGCACCAAATGTTCGAATATTGCTGATACAGTAATGATCGTCACTAGAATTGTAAGAACGCTATTTTAGTTTTTTTAAAAAAAACTATCTAGCACAAGATAGCACAAATCGTGAACTAAATATTTTAAACAGATGTATACATTTAAGATCTAAACGATCGACATGGTTTATTTTCCAAAGTAAAGTGTGACAGTAATTTGTTTAATTTCATTGCCAATGAATTGAATCATGAATGATTTAATTTGATTATTGGGTGCGTTTTGGTCGTTGTCTAATCAATTTTGACTGATTATTATTGGTGCAAAATGTCTATTAGAAATCGCACAAAGCATAGGAAAAAAAACAAAATAATCATAGGATGTTATAAAAAGGGAATTTCCTTCAAACAGTTACAAAATGTGTACTTACCGTTTGGTTGCCGTTGTTCATTTTTCAAGATTAGATCGTTGCCATTTATGTGATTGACTTCGATGTTGAATACATTTCTTTATTTACAGTTGAAGAATTTACGTCAAAGACGAAAACGTCGGCCGATCTAAAAGTAAATCGGTTTGTTTACGGCTGCATAGAGTTAAAAAAATGTACTATTTGACACGTCAATTCGTGTATGATTCCACATTCGTTTGGATTATATAGAGATGCTCAAAATTAAATTCGTATAGAAGACGAAAAGAATCTTCATGGGCCACGTTGTATATATATATATTTTGGTATATCCATTCAATATATAGTATGAGTATGTAAACAATCCTTGCACAAAATTGTTAAATTAATTCAATAATAACTGAATTCAACAATAGTCAACCATGAGAAAGACAATGTAACGATGGATGTGATAGTATGATATCGCTTGAATGAAATAAAATTGAAAAAAAGGAGAGAGAGAGACAAAATTTAAAATTATTTTGTTTGTTGTTCCGCGGTGAGTGGTAGCAACATTGACAATCACAAGAACACAATACAATACGATTGTTGGACTTGAACTGAATCAATGACATAGGTTCGTATTGTTTGATTCATTTGATGATCGTTCATCAACATTGGATACAATTGCATATCGAGTATGGCAGTCGTCATATGATGATATCGTAGGCTCACATTGGCTTCAATACACGAGCAAACAAATGTTATACTGTATACCAACCAACAGATATATACACACACACACACGCACACATACACATACATATACGAGCATACAAGCACACAATGTCGTCGGTGCACTTGTGATTCGGCCGGGGTGATCCATACTGGCGGCTCATTCGTGTTCGCAATCGATGGCATTGGTAGTGGCAAAGTGACGCCTCGTTTTGGTGCGTTCTCCAGTATCTCTCCCATTCCATTCCATATGTGAATGCGTGTGTGTGTTTGCTCCACACACACACACACACAAAACACATTAACACTGTGGCGTTGATATAGATCATTACTCTCCCTCTCTCTCACTCTTACTCTCTCCTTAAATTTATTATTATTATCAATCGTTTTGTATATTAAATCACAATTCTTTCTTATGAACAAAAATTTTCAATTGCGCACCAATAGAATAAAATATACACAGTTTTTTCATTTTGTAAACTTTCTTTTATTATTATTCGAAAAATAATATCAATTTATTGAAATCTTTTATTTACAAAAGGATTTCGTATCGTTTTTCTCTCATTCATGAGAAATGTTGTTCGATTCGTTTGATCCATTTATTTCCAATACGGATACTTTACCCAAAGATCATCGGAACAGTTATTTCGTGGTCGAACCGAATGTCGAACATCGCTAGGCAAAAAAATAGATTGATTGATAGTTATTATGATTTATTCATGTGATAATGGAACGCATTTCATCATTGATCGAAAAAGATTATTAGACTTAATGGATTTAACCATAACAACACCAGGTAGATAGAACATTAGTCGCATTAGGATGTTTATACACGAATTTAAAACATCCTATGTGCACAACATCAGCCTGGTGCTAGTCTATCATAACCATTTATTGATTAATATCGAAACTTTAGTTTCTGATAGGAAATTTTATTAGTTTCATAATACATATCATACACTTACATCATTTGATAGATCTTATAGTTGTCAAAGTTTCCATTTCTGATTCGTCCCGGACATGTTTTTTCATGCCAAACCAATTCAGCTTTATGGGTAAATTTTTGTGGACACTTGAATGGACATTTGAATAGTTTTCGAGCCAAATGTGCGTCCAACTCTTTTCTGGTTTCAAATTTTCCATGACATTTGGTACAATCGAATAGCCATTTTGATGTATCACGCTTTTCGTGCATCGCCTTCGACAACACCTCATTGGCCGTTTCCTCACGAATTCGTGGCGGTGGACCTTGTGACGGATTCGCTAGGAGACCATGTCGAAAACAGAAATCAAATTCCTTGGCAGCTAAATTTGAAACTGGGGCCATATTTGCATTTGTTGATTGAAATTTTACAAAAAAAAGTATGATGTGACGATGATGAGACGAATATGTTTGAACTGAATCTATTCAACATACGATGGAATGACAAAATTGTGAAGACAAGAGGACAATTCCTATTCCCGAAAGACGAGTATGTGAAAGCAATGCCAAATGCCAAATATAGACACATTTGGAGGGCGTCATCCTCGTGTGTGTGTGTTTGTGTGTGCACCAATATTTCAAGCCAACATTCAAAATTAGATCTTTCATTGGTTGCTTGAAATTTGAAGAGAGCAACTTATGCGAACAATGTAAACGTAATAGATTTGGGCCATACCACACACAATTAGGTGAAATAAGGTGAATGTTCCCACTCATTCCTTAAGAATGATGTTAACACCTTACCATTGGATGATGCAAGTACGAAAAACTAAAGTAGGACTGTCTTATGTGGAATGTATATTTGATCAAAAACACCAAATCGAGGACCTTGATCTCAAATAGTGTAAATGTGTAACGAAACTAATTTTAAAGTTTTGATTCTTATCACCAAGCAGTAAATTAAATGCATCCTTTTAGAATAAATTAAATTAGTTTCAACGATTTATTCTTTTTTGGTTCATTCAATTGACTATTCATTTAAATTTATTAGCTTATGACATTCGAGTAAATTAATTCAATAGTTCAAATGGTCATAAATGAATAGAGAAGAATATTGAACAGTATTTACATTTGAAATGTTAGATTTGCATAATTCTTTTATGTTCGACATCAACAATATTTCGAAGACCGAGAGCAAATAAATTTGTTGCAGTGAAGCTTTCATTTCTAGTTCTTGATAAAGCAATAAGGCAAACATGTTTACCAAAAAAGAAGAAGAAAAATGTGTTTAATGTGCTGATCGGTTACATTAACATTTGCATTAGTCAAACACGTCAACGATGAGAATGGTTCAGTTCGGTTCGGCTCGGTTCGGTTCTGGGAAATGAACAGGGGGAGGAAAAGTCGACATTATGGCAACCAAATGTTTGTTCATACTCTCAAACACCCAAACCATTTATATATATATATACGAGATGAAAGAATATGTTCCCAAACCAGAGTGTTTGAAGCATCAATCGACACTAACACAAACGTTCAATATGTTTCAACATATAAAAAATTCCATTTCGTGATTTTGAAACATGAAACATTTTAATTTGAAATAACAACAACAACAAAAAAGGTGAATGAATGAAAAACTATTGATCTTTATCAAACATTTTTCACGGAAGGTTGGAAACGCACAATGTTTCCTTTATCTTAATTATATACTTAACAATTACTTTTTGCGCAACAAAAACAACAACAACAACAACAAAACAATAACAAATTGAATTGTGTTGATATTTAAGTGATAATTACATTTCAGTGCATTCAAACAAATTTGGTTCGATACAAATTTAAATTTTTCTTTAGTTTACTTTGCCATTAAAAAACCCTATTCATAGAAACAACATTTATTTGTGTGCAATTGTATATTTAATAATACAAAAAAAGTGATTTATTGCTCGTTCAAGAACATGAAACACAAAATCGGAAACACGCACAACTTTTTGAGTGATGCGCAAGCAATTATGAACTACCAAATTGCACAATAATTGTACACAATTGGGGAAATGTGTTATGTTTGCAAAAATGGTGGAAAGTTCAAGAAAGAAATATTCGTTAGCATCAACAACCACAACAACGGGAATGGAATGTCCATTAGTTCCATTGGATATATCAACCACAATGGTTGGAAACAATCATCGGCAACAATCGAACAATGTTCGACGTCAATCACGATCAAATTACCATATGGATCCATACGGAAAGTATCGTCTGATCTCATTTAAGACCACATTCCGTTACCTTTTAATGGTATGGATCGGATTTGGTATTGCAATCTTTTTGAGTAATGCCGTACACCACACACGAGACACCAGTCATCTATTCGGTTTACCAGCAAATATAATCTATTGTATTGCAATTGGAAATCATCTAACATTGATTGGTGCAATCATATTCCAAATAAGTTGGTTACTAATTATTGCTACCATTATTCAATGTGCTCTTTTGGTGGCGGTTCCAGCATTGGTGGTTAACGTTATGCCAACATTGTTGACCTATTCGTATCTATTGTCCACAATTATTATGCTCCTATGTTATGGTGTATTGTACATGCGACCAAGTGGAACATCGAACAATCCAATTGATGAATCACGGTTGGATAACTCTCGATCGGGTGGAAGTGTTCAAACATTCAACAGCAACACCAACAACAACAACAACAACAATCGTACAGATTGTCAACGTACAACGTCCAATTCATATATGGTAACCCATTGTTCACAATTGGAAACCAATGTTTCAATCAACAATGATCATCGTCACAATAGTCCACAAACATTGAAACCGATGGCACAATCGCGACAATTGTTGACAATACCACGAAATTCGTGCCAATTCTAATCAATATTCATTACATTTTCATTATTAAAAAAAACGTTTGTTTCAATTAACTTATTATTAGATTAATAAAAAAACGTTTCTAGATGATGAATTATTTGATGGTACATATTATTGATTAAATACATTAATGTGCCAAACGACTAAATGTGATTTATGGAAATTCTTGCTAATTTTATATTATGCAAAAATTGGCTTAACTGTTGTCATCGAATGATTCGTTTGTAATGGTGAACCACTGGGATCACACACAGCTCCGTGTGGAATCGGATTTTGGATATCATCAAAGACTTGAATCAATATAAAGACGAACATGACAACGCCCATTGCAATGATAAATACTCCATAGATGGCAAGTCCAATTTGTACCCATTTTCGTGTTAAACTTAATGGCGATCTCTTTACATTTGATGACGTAAGACTAGTACGTTCATTCGATGAAGATGAAGATGATGATGTTGATGTTGATGATGGTTCATCTTGATTTGAACGTAAAATTTTCTTATATCGAAATGCCAATGATATAACGGCTAAACCAGGAAATATGAAAACATTACAACTTGCTAATGAACCCAAGAAACCGATTGCAACCGTAATGTTTGGTGTAATAATTGCCAATGCTAAAACGATTATATTCCATATTGTAGTAATACAAATATGATAACTTCGTACACTAAAATTAAATCTAAAATTAATTGGTGAACTCGATCTCGTTCCATTGTCCAATGGTTGATAGTCCATCTTGGATCGATTTTTCGATATTAAACGTACAATCGTATCACGACCAGCAAATACCACCGGTGGATATGTGGTAATCATCTTGATAACCAATGCAATAATACCGGTAACCACAATTGGATCAGTAGCATCATACATCAACATAACATCCGGTGCCACATTCGATCCATAAGTCATATAACCAAATGTTCCAGCACAACAATATAGGAATAGAAGGATAATCATTGATAATCCGGTAGCTTTGGAAAATGCATGAAGCGATCGATCTGACATTGATGCATGTACTGGTATTACAATTTCATGTGTTTGATAAGCGAAAAAGATTACGGGCAATGCGGCAATAAATTCCATTGCTGAGGTGGGCGTGGTTCGAATCGGTGGCGCGTGCGGCTCAACCGAGCTCACCTTATAATAGGTATAGATGTTGAGAAATATAACGTAGAATGAGGCAATCACTCCCAACAGGTTAACGTGTCGAAGAAAGTCGAGACGTCGGAAATAGCACATTGGCCATATGCATACGATTGAGGTCACGGCCATGGTAAAGTAACGGTTTGCGAACCATTTCGTACAAAAGTCGATACCAATATAGGTGGCAAAGATACGGTCGAATTGATCGCCAATTATGATCACAAATGTTACGCATATACCGAAACATGTGATAGCGATTGAGCCCGCTGCCAATTGCATCACCTTACGGCCACACATTGCACGTACCACACCATGATACGATGATTCATTGTGTAGACGAGCACAAAAGACTAAAACGGTCATCGTGGTGGTCATCAATAAGACGGTAAAGATTTGTATTGCGGTGGCAAAGCCGATACCACCCAATCGATCATAGGCAACCGGATAGTTGAGCAATCCAGCACCGAGGGCGGCATTGATCAACAAGAATGCTGCCATTATCCATGATATATTTCCCGTTGTGTCCGACTCCTCTTCATTACTCGATTCGAAGCCACGATTCGAGATTACATCATACGATGGACTACTTGAGGTGGTCATCATCAAACGATCCGTTTCACTAAGATTTGTTAAATCTGGTGATGATGTATGTCGAAATGATGGCATGGTTGATGGTGATAATGATGATGATGATGAACTGATGGCACCCTGTAAATGATCACTCAAATATGACCAACGAGATCGGCTACTTTGTATGTTGGTCATCGGTGCCGGAATGTTTGCCGAAACATTGCCATTTCGTGGCAATAGAGCAGAATTCGAATCATACAATTGTGGTAATAGTGTTCCGACACTTGTCGCCGATTGACCATTACTGATCGATCCGTGACTATACAAAAAATAAGTTGAACAATTATCATATTAATCATATCATATCAAATCATTTACCTTTTTGATTTAAAGTTCATCTGTTTTTTTTTGTTGTTATTGGTGATGTACAAAATAATGGAATTTCTCGATTTTTCCCGTTTCAAATGAGCAGCATTCAATGATGTCTTATGGTGTTTGTCTTATCAAATGGACAATAATAAATAATATATAAAAACAACATCAACAACGCATACGAATGAAAAAAAAACGAGAATGAAAGTCCAAAACAAATTGAGTTTAGTCAAACACACAGTAAACAGTAATCGATTTAATGACTGGTTCTAGCCAACATCGATCGAACGTCATAAGAAAAAGAAGGCAAAACAAGCCTCAACCATCACTCACTTAAGTATCCTTTTCTTACAAGAACCAATCGAACACACACACACTCCGGTTTGGTTGAGTTCGATGATAACGGCCAGCTACAACTCACTCAATTGGTGGCCGTCAACGAGGCTAATAACCGAGAGTAGTAGATGTGAAAGAGCAACTGCTGCCACCAAATGTGCCTATTTTATATGCTTTTATAACTTATCATCATTCTAAATCTTCTTTCTATTAAGTTGATAAATCTATAGTTTTTTTTGTACGACAAAGTGTGTCCATAAAAATAAAATAAAAAAACATACCTAAAGTAAAAAAAAGTGTGTGTACAAATAGCCGAACAAAGGTGGATTGAATACAAAATTGAATGTCGAATTGTGTGAAAAGATGGAATGATTACCAATGTTACCAATAATGATCATATCTAATCATTTAGATTTCTGTAAAATTTTTCATAGACATTAATGATGATGATGATGATTGACTCAACAAAGAACAGTCAGTTTTCTAGTTTTTTGTTTTGTTTGGATAAATGATTTTTAGATTGGAAAATGTAAGAATGATGATGATGATGATGATGTATGTCTATATATATTTAGTTGCCATTTGGGACAATCATGTGATCAATTTTTCTGAATGAATGATGTCGACGATCGATCGTGATCTCGTGACTCGACAGTGTGACACTTTTCTGACATTTTTTTCGTCACATTGGACCTTTGATACCGGTCACAAGATACAAGATCACCCACATGGTTTATGGTTACAATCAATGTGTGAATAAACCCCAAATTTCAATCAATTGATTGATCGTTATGATTAGAAACCAAAATGAACATTAGAAAGATCTAGAGATTCATATCAATTTGATGGTTAGTTGGTTAAGTTCTAAAGTTTGTACGACATTATATTTATAGCTACCTACCAATAGATGATTGCTGCAACCAAACCAATCCAAACCAAAATCATAAAAAAGTTTTTTAGGGTTGAAAGACATTCTATTGATTGTCTAACCTTCACTGACAATGGATTCGTATGATATTAGACAATATCGGTAAAAGAAAAAATAAATAAAATCATGGAAATTTTTTTATTGATATTTTCATATATTTCGACATTCTTAGGTGCTGATGTTCTTAGATATTTTATTTTATTTTTTTTTGATTTGTCGTTTAAGGTCGTACAAACTCACTTTAGTACAATTTTTACAAATTGAATTCCATTTTCGATCCTTTAATCGTTATTGGCACCGACATCATTTGCCAATCGATTATAAACACTTTCAAGTTTAAATATAATCATTTAAAGCATTGTCTTATTTCTTATATAATTACCTATTATCATCATCATATTATTGATGCAGACACTTAACATTACAATCAGCAACATTACAATGACACTAATAACCTATATTATTACCTATCTTACAAAAAATAAAAGTAAACTTTGTACACAAGACGATAATCTTGAAATACCTCACGATTTCACGTATTCAATAATCGTGTTTATTAATGTTTTACAATTATTGGAAATGGATACAATAAAAAAAAGGAAAAAGAAAGAAAAATATGTACATAAAACAATGGAACATAAAATAAAAAAAAGGTGATTGAAAGTTAACATTCATTATACAATCGACTATAATTGATCAAGATAAAGTTAAGTGCGGCGCCGGTTGCTGCACCAAATTGTGTATTCATACCAAGCCAAAACATTCCAGTTTTGGTTGCATACTCACAAATCCACAATGTGATCATTGTCTTTGCATAGGACAATATACCCACAAAACTGATCCATGCAACAATCATCAACACGCCGCCGAATGAGGTACCCAACAATGGGGGACTTGGTGACATAAGGGCACAAACCAATATGTAAAAGCCAATACATGATCCAATAATGGTTAAAAGATTTATGATTCGAAGTGATTTATTCTCGACCAACATTCCAAAGAAACAACCAGCTGGATATGCTAAACCGGAAAGTATCACAACATAATGAAGAACTTCAACGCCATACGGTAAAGCTGAATAAGGCTGAATAATTTAATCAAATATTAGCTTTGAATCAAATCAAACCAAAAAAATCTCAAATCAAACCTGAACCGAAGGAAAGAATCCAAATGTTGTGAAACAATTCCAACACATTAATGCTAACAAATAGTAATATGTCTTCTTTTGTTTTGACTATTGATAAAAAAAGGTAATTTTAAAAAATGATATAAATAAAAATAATAAAATATACCATTTTAGTTTCACCATTAGTTGTTATATCTTTCATTCTTGTTTCAATATCATCATCATCTCGTTCAATTTCAATTGAATTAGTTTCCGCTTGATACGTTATCGAATGGCGATTATGTTTCAACTTTGTCGCCGTTGAATCGGTTGAATTGATAAACAATTGTGATTGTCGTCGTTGTTTGATTCGATTCATTTCACGTTGACATATTGGTAACCATTGTAACGCACAAAAGCTAACATAACTTATGAATATTGTTGCAAATAAGGAAAAAAAGAATACTTCAACAGAGAAACGTGGTTCAATCAATTTTGAATGAATCGATTCATTTGGAATTCTTTTCATCTCTTCCGGATCATAAACACTGGGAAGTGAACTTATATTTTGTATTGTAATATTCATCATTGGTTGAACATTATTCGATGTTGACGAACATTCTTTACGATTATCGCCAACACCTTGAACCAATGCAACCATACTGGGAATAAAACCGCTCAAACCTTTTGAAATAAAAAAATGTGATTTATAATCCACTTGAACAAGAACAAAGTTTTTGGTTGTTTACCTTCACCAACCAAGTATGGTGTCATATAACTAGAATCGAATCGAGCCATAAATGGTAAAAATGTAACCGAACTTGTACAATCGACCAATGCCAAACCGAATGTCGCCACAAATAAAACGATTGAATGTTCATGAGTATATAAAACCATTGTTCGATTCCAGCCAAGAATCAATCCAAGACAACTGATCATTCCAACCAACATTTGTATGTGGGTGGCTGAAACTTCATTCAAACCACGTTTACGATGTGCGTACCAATAGATCAATGGTCCAATATTGGCAAATTGAAACATTATATTTAGATGTGATGCTAAACGCCATCCTTCCGGTAATTTTTGTATTAACAATGGCATTTCTAACCACAATCCAGTGATGGCAATCCATGAACCCATTCCAAATAGAAGGGCTAATAATGAAATGCGTAGATTCGATTTTTTCATTCTTAAATTTGTTCGATTCATCATGGTTTTTGCTGCTGTTTGGTTTTGTATTCAAATGTTTAGTTTTAATCAAAGGTAATAGACGATTGATGTATTAAATCATCATTGATTTAAATAAAACATCGATTTAGATTCTCAATTAAACACAATGTACGATTGAGTTATATGAACGGATAAACGTTGATGTTGTTGACGTTATGTGTAAACATGGTAAATTTAATCAAAAAATTTAAATGATTATTGAAAGAAGATGAAGAGACAAAAATATGCGACGACAACTACGTTTCACTAATAGAATACAAATAAACTTGTTGGTGTATTTGTCGGTTCGATAAGAAAATGAAGATCCTTTCTTGTCATCATGTACAAGTGGACGTCCACTTTTTTGTGTTCGTTTTTGTGTCTCGTTATCATCCATACATACATTTATGTCGATGATTGTCAACCTCGACATCGACCAAATGGTGTCACATTACTATACTACCATCATTGGATACCATCGCCACCAATTCAATTATTGATCGGTCGGTCATATTGGTCTCCATTTTTTTTGGTGACAACTGAGACATAAGACGTGAGTGGATTGATTGATCTCATCTCTCAACGTGAATTTCCATTCAACGATGTTAAAATATTCATTTAATGTATACAAAATATATAAAATATCATAATCATCATCATTAAAGAAGAATCAATTTTTATATATTCAATTATTATAGATTTATTAACGATAAAATAGAATTATTAGCAATACTCGTTCTACTAGCATTGATTGTAGATTTCTTTTGCTTATATAATTGTGTTACATATTCAGCTACATTTGAACACTTGCTAGTCAATTGAATCAATCGTTCAATAATCATCTTATGATGATGATCAGCTTCCGTACGAAATGTTTCGGTGTGTGCCAATGTCGTAAACATTTGCCTCATCCATATGAGGTTGGTGATGGGAAACCAATCGCGCCAACAATCACCGATCAAACGATACATTTCAGCATAGGCAACCTCATGTTCCTCCGGTTCGGTTTTATGTACCATATCCCGTAAACGTGCAGACAGATTGGTGTAATATGGGACGCCTGCCATTGCAATACGAGAGAATGTATTGTCGATCAAACATATCTTGATGCCATACGATTTGACACGATACTTGTTTGAACGATACTTGTATTCGATCGACGCCTTCTTCGTACGTTTCACTAACACATTACACATGTGTAGGTCACGATGTTCAAATTGTAGGACAGCCTCGGCAACCCATAATGCCATCGTTATTTGATAACATATCGATATTAATTGATCGGCCATTAACCGATTGGAGTCGGTCGCCTGTAGAAGATCCCATAACGATTGTCCACCATATTTCATAACCAAGACCAAATGTTCACGTGGAACTCCAATCGTTTCCTTAAAATGTTCAATCGGTTTTACCTTAGAGTATGTTTCATCATATTTACCAATTAGAAAATAATTTGGTATATCACCATGAACCACACGTGTACGATAAAGACGTGGATAAGCATGGGTACAATATTCATAGCCAGCTTCATCACATATCGTTTGATGAAGTTTTGAAAGCATCTTCACAATTACAATCTCTTGAAATGTTTCCGAATATAATTCGAAACCATTTAATGATATCTTGGTCATACGATAACATAGTTCACGTTGTATTACTTTAATTATCTATATATTGAATATATAAAGAATTATTGATTAACACAATCAATCAAAATCAAATATGAATGAAATGTACCTTAAAAACGATCGGAACATTTCCTAAACTTTTATCAAACGCTTTTATCACATGACTATACGTTCCTGAATCAAGATACTCAAATTGATCGTACATGGAAGAGGGAAACTCTAATCCAAAATGATTTGGATTATTTTGAAAACATAATGATAAAACACTATGCCAAAAATCGTCAACTTTACTTGGTATCGAAACAAGTGAATTGGTTTCCAATTTATTCGCATTATTATTTGTTACATTTTCTTTTTCATTTATTTTTTGATGAACAACTGAGATTTCACTTTCCGACATTTGTATTATTATAATCTTTTTTCATATCGACAATATTTTCACTTTAGAAAATTAATATTTTTATTCAACAAAAAAATCAATTATTTTTTGACAAAATGTCATTGTTTAATTATAATATTGTTAATTGTTATTGTAATTTGGAACAATTATTCGAATGAAATTCGTTTCAGCAGAAATTGTTCATTAACATTCTTATATTTTCCCAAATAATCTCGATGCTCTTCATAATCATCAAATACTTTATGTTGTTTCAATTTGGTAAAATATTTATATAATCGTTCAGTAATTTGACTAACCACATCGGTACGATTGCAACGAATTGTCATTCGTTCAACATTTGGTAAAATGGTGGAAAGTGTTTTACAGAATTTGTCCGCTTTAAACTTAAAATCTTTATCAGTTGAAAAGTTCAATGCTGCCAATTCTAGGACACGAATACTTTCATTTGGGATCAACATGGCAGGCGTCTCAATTGGTGGCACATTGATATGAATTGATGCGAGACGAAGTTCACGAAGATTACCAACATGATTGAGTTCAGCCACAAATGTTGAGGTAAACTTGAGCTACAATGAAAGAATAAGAAATTGAATAATGCATAACCAAACAAAAAATAAAAGGTAAAACAGGTCAAACACGAACCATGGTCAAACTAGAGAACAGGATACTTAAGTATTGTAATGAGACAAAATGACGGCAAACGAATGTAATATAATCATTTCCCTTAACGCATCGAAGTGTCAAATGAGTGATCTTGTCAACCAGTGATGGATTTACATGGGTAAACAATTCGGTAAATTTGGTAATACTTAAATGTTCCCATTCAAGATTGAGTTTATGACAATTGGAACTTAAACGTTCTACCATTGGACTAATGTCTCCCTTATATTTGTATAATGACAATGATAATTGTTCAAGTTGTGACAATACTTGTGGCAAATTCAATGGAACCGCTTCCTCCGTTTCTTCCGTATAATGTAATGATAGGTCAAGATTGGTTAATGAGAAAAGGGAATCGATTGCAAGTGAAAGGCGATTGGTGATGCCCAATTGTTCCGAACATCCATGCAGTGAAAGACTTCGTAAATCGGGCCATAATTTAAGTAGATATGGTACACGACGCCATAGATTGACGTCAGGTTTTCCAATATAGATTACCAAATGTTCAATACTGGCAAATAGTGTTGATAATAGATCACAAAATTGAAAATCAAAGAAACGACTTTCCAATATTAGATCATCATCGAAGCCGACATTACGAATTGGAATCAATTTATTCACATTATCACCATCATCGTTGGTAAAGATAAGCCGATTACAATATTGTTCAATATCTGAATGACATGAGAATAGTTTCAATGAACGTTTCAATAGAAGCATACTCTCAATCATCGTTTGCCAATGGGTACATATTGAACGTAAACGTATCAGATGGGATAGTTCAAATCGTCGCATTATAAGTATGAAACAATCATTTGGTAAATCGTTAATATTCATCATTATTTTAAAAATGTGTTGAATATTGTCACAACAACATTTTCATCATACACAATTTGAAGAATGTATGCACTGAAGCGATCATGCCGGGAAGAATCAGTCTTTTTATTGACTCTTACCATCAACATGGAATCTTTGTGGTTTTTAGTTTGTATACAAAATCTCCTTCTTCCCATTCCCACTGTTTTAAAGAACAATATTTTTAGATTACATCGTACAAACAGCATATGGTTTGGAAATTGTACAAAGTCTGTTACGGTATCTAATTATAGGAATCTAACTTAAATTCTTGTACGAAATCTACATTTGGTTTTGAACGACGGAAAATGGCGACGAATGCCAATGATGGATGAGAGATCGGCTAACATTATAATGCCGTATTTCTTCATCACACATATGTCTTTCATCGTTCATTCGTTCGTTCGTTATTTTTTTTTATTATATATGGAGTGGGACAATCCAATTCATTAACGGAAGGATTCCATATCGATCTAATGAGACGAATCGTTTATTAAAGTACATGTCAAGTTTGCCAAAACTACTACCAATTTAATTCGGTTTATATCCTCAAACAACAACAACAACAACAACATAAAATACATTTGATTCATGCCACGTCAAATGAAGGGTATTCCATAATAATTCGTCTGAGATTAATGTTGTTTCCAATACAACCGATACAAAGCAGTACACTCTTTATTGATGGATATTGTATACATTTAACCGTTTTCGTTTTTTTTGTATACACACATTTGTCTACAATTATTGTTTACACTTGTTATATATAAACATAAAGTTTTAGGTTTACTTGTTGGTTCCGCCATAGTATGGATACTCTGGTACATAATTGTCCGATTTAGGTGGCGCTGATGCAATCATGTCCGATCGATTCACGTTGTCTCGACTCGGTCGAACCGATGTATTCACCGTCGTACTGCCTTGTGGTTGTCCATAGTTATTGTTCACATAGATATATTCTTGTACATTCGATTTTTGATTGTCCGATTGATTTCCAAAATAACTTGGCGGTGGTGAATGTGATCCAACGAAATGATAATTGGAATTATATGGTGCCGGTGGTGGTGGCATCTTATTCATTCGACCAGCCGTTGGACCGAAACCGCCACTGGACGTACTTGATCCACTAGCTAAAAGTGGATCCGATGCTGAGGAGCCATGTTTACCCGATTGTCGGAGATAGACCAATGGTGATTTAGCATCGATTATATAAGGGCGTCGATCGCAACAACATCGACAAAGCAATGAGCAGGTATACATGAGTAGACACATTAAAAAGAGGAGTACAAGAATTCGTACGGCAAACCAGAATCCTTCGGATGAAAAATCATATTGCATTTGATGTGGATCGGAGCCGAAAATGTAGTAAAAATTCAATGTTCCACAATTGAATAATTCATCATATCGATTACCACAATTATCTTCACCATTGCATCTGTTGATGGAAAAAATTGAAAATAATTTTATATCGAAAAAATGGGATAAATTTATTACCTTAAAATATTTGGGATGCATTGTTCTCCATCACCTGCGCAATCGAAAGTACCTGGTGGACATTCAAGTGGAATAGAGTTGTTTGTCGCTTCCATTGATGAATCATCTCGTCGAACCATTGGGCTAACTTTAGCCGATTTCTCAACCGTTGGATTAGACTTTGCATATAAATTGATAACAAATTCGGTGTTATCTTCGGTTTTATTTCCATCCATATGTTTTCCATTACTTGAGCTTGCATTGTGTGATGCAAAAATAGATGAAACAAATTTGTCCTTCAACGTTTCCAGCTCGATCAACAACCATTGACTTGCGTCAATTGCCAATTGTTTCAATTCATCTTTTTGCAATTGTAATGGATGTACCTTTGGATTAGAATCCACTTCCAATGTCGGATATTTGTGGGCGGCGGTCAACCTTTGACCATGAAGCCAATATTGTGTCATATTGGGATCTGATGTAACAATTCGTAGTCGATAACTATTGAGACTTTAATTTTGGAAACAAATAATGTGAAATTTTTATGTTTAGTTTTGATTATTTTGTAACTTACCCTTTATTCATTTTTAAAAAGTTTACCACAGCTCCAAATGTAGCATTTGCAAATGATTTTACTCCCAAATGTTCATTGGATGAATTGGCTGGTAATCGTAACAATAGTTTACATTGAATCGATTTCTTTCCATTCATAACCGCTTGCTCCAAATCGTGATGATGTGCTAGGTATTGTTCATCGTGTGGTCTCCAAAGGCGAACAACGATCGATGGTTGAGAGATTGGATCCAAAAAGATTTGCTTCCATTTTTGACGATATTTAGATTCTTTCTTTATACGTTCCTTTATCTTACGATATCCTTTTCGTGCATAATATTGGACAACTTTGTGAATATCATCAAAATCATCATCATCATCATGGTCTGAACTTCTACGATGTCGATATTTTTGTTCACGTAATTCTTCTTCAGTTGGTATATTACAATAATCTTGAAGATAATATACGTTCGAGAAAACTGGTTCAATTTGATCGGTTGCGGAAACACCACCTAAACCAAGTAAGGCGAATGTACCCGTTCCAAGAAGTAAGGCGGCTATTACCACCAATCTTTCCATTAGGAATTTCAATTGATTGTTGTACAAACTAAATAAAATAATTTTCAAATAACCAAAATAAAAAAAAAACTCAATCGATTTTGTGTACTAATGTCTTTGACAAAGTGTTCTTCCAAAATGATCAATAAGGACCAACATATATAACCAATGAGCAACCGCTAACGAACTTTGATTATTATTATCATCATCCAATACTTATCATCACATATATATTAGATGATTTGAAATGAAATTTCTTCTTCTTATCAAATGCATGAAACGACCCCATAGATCCCGGCCGATTTTAACTGACTGGGTAATATAAACAAGGACAAACCAAATGAAAGGAAATGATCCAACATTTAGCAACATAAACGTTGAAAATTTTATTATCATTTACCAAAACAGAAAAACCAGTGTTTTCGTTTTGTTTGTTTATCAGTAAATCAGCTCAAAATGAGAACGCCCGTTTATGATTCATCATTGAAACTAAAGTTCAATATCTATTGTGATTGCAGATTTAAACAATTGTGATCAAAAGTTATCCCTTATTGGTTTGACTTTAACCGTAGAAAATACAGAAAGAAGTCTTTGTTTCGATCTGAAAGGTTTCCTTGTGTACGACTAACAGAACAATCGATAAAAAAATCCTGGAAAGAACCCAAAACTTTTCTTTTTTTAAGTCGTAAAGTCATGTAAATATTCCATAGAACGGAGTAAACTAATCCATCTAATTGTTTATATACTATTGGTAAATTTTGAGCCTAAATTTGATATCAATGCTGATTGATATAGTAGGAAGAAGTTCTCATCTTTTTACGAGAGAGAGTTGCCTTCGAAATGTGCAACTATAAAACTGAAGATCATGTCACGAGCCATATTTGTTAATTTAAGTGTTTGGTAAATAAAACGTTTTCATATGATCGACTCAATGGCACAATGGAATGGCAATTCACCAAGCTGAGCAAAGGTTGAACGATAATAAAAAGCAAAGGAAATAAAGCAATGTTTGCATGGATTTGCATCCACATCCAATCAATCGTAGCTAACCTAATCAATGAATTAGGTCTTACTAACATTACAAAATTTGAAATAAAATGTATTTTAGATCAAGGTTTCAGAAAGGGTGGAACATTTCCAATTTCGCAACTCGAATATTTCGCGCGCGAACGAATCGTGTTTAAAGTTTTTAATATGAAACTCTGTCAATAGGGAGCGCATAAGTCTTAAGATTGAATGGGAAAGTAACTTGGAAATTGTCTTCAACGATGATCATTCTTTCCGCACCTCTGATTTAGAATGCATTACAAGATGATTAATATAGGTGTGATGGATTGTAATTAATCAACTAACCAAAATGAAATCATTAAGTTGTTCCCATGTTTTCTTGTTGCTCTCATTTGGTGGGAAACTTTGTTTGATCATTTTTTGTCCTCATTTATGCGAAATCCTAATGTTTATAAGTTAATGTTGCACAAATGTTTGTACAAAAAGGTCAATCACATATCTCATGTTGAGACGAGTAGACTCGACGTTTTGATTGCTCTTGAATTTCATTCACAACGAAAACCACAACAATAATGATGTCCATTTATTTCAACTTTTTTTCTTTGTTTTTTTTTATTTTACCTGTTGATTATAATAGGGAGACAATCAATTATCATAATTATAACTGGTTTATGTGTTTTTTGGCTAAGGAATGTTTGTGTTTCATAATAATTAATAATATTTTTTGCAGTAAAAGGAGACAGGGGAAAGGGGAAAGGAGAAAATTTTATTGACATTATGAACTAACATTGAACGAAACCAAATGTTATAATTTGTATCATCATTCAACCATTCATCCATCAATTCATTCATTCATTCATTTTTTATTGAATGATCACTATTAGTTTGAATAAAGTCTATCAAACTTAAGAAACTTCCGGATATGCAACATCGATTCAATAGGATTCAAATTTTGTTCAACAATGTTTTTTTTCTTTTGCTTTTAATCGTTTTTAATCGAAAAGAAGGAAAACTTAATGTATTGAATTTAAGAAAAAAAATTATTTGTAAACTAGTATTGCGGAACGAATGATTTAAATGCGGTTTCGTGTTTCTTCGAATCTTTAATCTCCTCTAAAGAACATATCGATTCGTCTCTATATATTGTTAACGTACATTAACATAATTCATTACAAATTTTCCATACCTAGATGTGGAAATCTAATGTTGATTCAACTTCAAACTGAAAAAAAAATCAGATACACGTTTTTTAGTTCATTTCTCGTTTTCATTTGTATTACATTAAGATGTTAACTATTATTACTCTTTTATTCGGAAGCTATAACTAATCAATGTTTTTTCTTTACTTTATGAATATTTCATCGATTAATGCTTCTTGACTATAATGACTTGTACAATTAATTAATAAGAAAAAAAATACGTACAATAGTCACGTAAATGTACAACAACAACAACAACATAGCAGCTACATAATTGAATCTTCCATTTTCACTGGGTCAATTGAAACAAATGTCCTTGGAACGATCGACTCTTCCCAATAACAAATATAATAATAATAATAATAAAATGACAAATTACTACAAATGGTTTTGTTGGTATATGACATGTAGACAATTGATTGAATGAAGATTTCACACTCTATCTTCAATCATTTTTATTAACTATTATCGATCATTAATAGTCGATTTTTTATCTATTTTATTTACTCTTTTCGATATATAAAATAGTATGGCGATGAATTGATGGTGGATGGAACCAAAAATGGAACTAGATGTTTACGTGTTTCACCATTTAAATGTTGACGCGTGTTTGGTGATGGTGATGAACTTGAATATCCTTCACTCTTCACCAATTTAGCGGGCGAACACAATTTACGGTTAATTGCCGTGTCCATTTGAAGACCATATGAAGATGATGAATCCGACGATTTTCAAGCAAAAAGGAAAACCGACACGTTCACAATGTTTATGTGCATCATCATCAAATGAACATGCCCACCAAAACACAATTTCACCTTCAAATGAAATTATTCTTCTAATTTTGGTTGCCGATCATTTGCCACCTGTTCACTAAGTGAATTTAAATTGGAGAAAATGCATCACGCCGATCAAACTAAAATTTGGAAAATATGGAATGTATGTAGAAAGTCAAAGTCTACATCATAATAATAATAATCATTCTTCAATTGTTCGACAGTTCAATCATCAGTTATGATCGATGATGGCACTAGTCGCCACATATAGATGTTTGTGTGTTTGTGTGTGTGTTTGGTAATTAACATCGTCGTCGAATCATGTTTCATTTAGGCGAAACCAATTCAAACAATCACGGCAAGTTTCCAATCATAAAAAATGTGAAACTCGAAAAAAACAAATAAATAAAAATTTCCCAATAAAAAATCCCATCCAAATACAATAGCGACATAAAACTACTAAATCTATCATCCATACATTGATTGATTTCAAACTATTTTTACCTTTTTCCATTTTCTCTAGATCAACTTTTAGACATCTATAGATAGAGTTTTGGAAATTTGATTGAATTACTCGTTCGACATGGGTAAAAACGTGCTTTGAATAGGATCGATGTTTGTGTGAACGTATGTCATTCAAATTCTTATCGTTGATAGAGAACGTTGATGATTTATATACCAAAAATGTTATGGGATGTTGCACATCTCCCATTTATCTCTCACCTTTTTTTTACATAAAATTCATGATAGTAAAACAGGTACCAAACTAAATGACCATCATTCCATTAAAATAATTGGTCAATTGATCATTATCCATCGTTTGAGCCATTGTACTCGACAGAAGATGGTAATTGTTGCCAATATGTTCATCATTAACTTTTCATCTTTACTATCGAACATTTGTCTTTCCTAACGTCTTCTATTTTAGCGTACTTTCCCATCACCAATCACCTGTTCACCTAACATTCTGGGTACAATCTGAACGTTTTGTCAGCGAGCACCACATCTTCCTACACTACACCACACTACATATACGATACCATTGTTTCTAAATATGATTGTTGATTAAGTTATTGTTACATGTCACAAATCAATGTCCTAATAATCATTCAATCATTTGTTATAATTATAATATATATATGGATTGGTATACGAATGGCCATCGATTTCCATGGTCAATAGTTTTTGGTACTATTGTTCAATATTGAATGAAAACCAAGAAATCAAAGGGGACTAACTTGGTTGCCTTCATATCGAAACAATCGTTTTCAATCGATCGATAGTTTTATAAACAAGAAAAAAGTGTTATGGCCGTTCAATAATAGCCACCTTGTTTGATGGAAAAGTGGCCAATTATGTCCAATAATAATTAGCTTCATTCCCATTTGCCATTATACATATATGCACGGATATGAATGTGAAATTTGTTTGATTTGATCAACGAATGTACATTAGTATCAATTGGTCAGTCTATACAACATTCAATGAATGACAATTTCAATAAATTTACTTTATTTTTGCATTGGATATGAAGCTTCAATCACTAGCCAATATCGTTCTTCCTCTTACAGAGACTCTCTTTCTCTTATTCGTTTTTTTTGCATAATTTAGTTTCCATAATTGACAAACTCGTCACCAATCATGGCTTCAATGTGTGTGTGTGTGTGTGTGTGTGTGTGTGTGTGTGTGTGTGTGCCGTATATATATATATTTAAACATATATTCAACCATAATTGAAGATACAACCTCGGCAAGTGTCCCTTTTATTCTAACTCATAATTGGATCCTTTATGTTCACCTCCATGTGTTTTATGTATATATGGGTACAATTTTAGCATGAATACATTTACATCTTTTTAAAAATAATAATTTACACTCAACAGGTAAAATAACTTCAAAATTAAAATCGAACCATTTTTTGTGTGTGTGTGTGCATTTATTTCGAACATTGAAACAAAAACACTCGTCCTCCATCTTCAATACTATTGATCATCATCATCAAACAACTGAAGAAGAAGCATCGACGGCAAATGCTTTGAATCGTCGGTCACGATTGTGGTAACGAGTGTGACAAATGACTATGAAAATCGTCGACGACGGACGACGAGTACGAGTACGAGGACGAGGACCAACCCCCACCACCAATGACCATAGAACGTCACCATATGGAAACGATAAATTTCCATTAATGGGGATGATGCATATCTTCTTAAGAATTGTCATAAGTCGATATTCGAATGAAAACACGGTGGACGACGTTCACTTTTCATTATGGGTTTTCTCCCCAATCGGTCGTTCATAATAAAGTTTGCATGTACCTCAAGTTGTAACAACCAATATCGATTGTGGTTACCTCATCTTAACGTCAGAACATAATGAACAAATGAAAGGATAAGTACTATAGTACACGTACTTCACAACGATAACCACAATATATGAAATATTTCTCAACAATGGTGCCCTGATTGTTATACTATAAAAGTGACCCGAATTTATCTTAAATATCGTCCTATTGTTACCACCGGTAAGTTTCCATTTATTCCCACAATTGTGTTAAAGAGATATCGTCCAATATATAATAAATCTGGTATAAATCGTTAAACTATAGTCGATATATTTAATCCATATAAAATGTACGAAACATAAAAAAAATCTAAGAATGCAGGTCAAACTTATTTGCATCGATATTTGTAGCCAATAAAAAAAATATATAAAATCTTTGAGGGGACAAAATGTCAATCTAAACTCGAATCGATTGACATCTCAATGAAACCATTTTATTTGGTTCCTCATTTGATCAAAATATAATTTCATATCCCAACGTCTTCAAAACACAACAATGTTCACCTTGTCGCACTTCGCATTCACCATTCAACTTTCACTTTCATGCATTTGAGGTATATGAATGTAATAACATTTATCAAATATATATATCTGACGATAATCAATTTAGACAACGATAACAGCAACAGCAACAACAACAATCATAATAATAATAATAATAATAGTGCCTCATCAATAACCGAAACATTGGCCACGTGAGTACACGGAGAATCCGAACAGTTCAAAGAAGAAAATGATTTTACGATTGATTGCGATCAACAAGCTTAGGTTTGTTTAATGTCGGCAATCATTCATTCATTCACACACTTAGGCCTCGAGCGACAAGATTAGTATCGTTTCAGATCGAACATTGAAGTTGGCATTGAAGTTGTAACGAAAAAAAGTTTGAACGAAAGATATAAAGAAAAAAAGAGAAAGACACAGTGGGTGAAATGAAACATTTATACTTTGTAAAATGAGTTTAGATGATGATGATGGCCGGGACACTGAAATACTATTTAGCAATTATCAATTTGTCAACTGTGTCACAAACCACCGCCATCATAGTTTGTGTGTATACATAAATGTTTGGGACACTTTTCATTACTATTCGGTGACGACAATTTCATTCAGTTGAATTCATTGTCTTCACAAATGCTAAAAAACAGCAAATCTAAACGATGCTTTGCGTAACGCTCCAATTATGAACATTTAATGGTAGACATCTTTGTTGGCACGACATCGTACGGTGACAATAGATTTCTCTCTCTCTCTCTCTCTCTCTCTCTCTCTCTCTCTCTCTCTCTCTCTCTCTCTCTCTTTTACTCATCTCCTATGCCGCATCTATGCAACTTTCTCTCTCTCTCGCTTTCTTATTCTCTAACTCTTTCATCGAAAAGGTAGGCAGAAACAAGCTCACAAATAGGACTACGGTCAGTTGTGTTGAGCGTCAACGTTTGTGACTGTTTTCAATAATAATAATCAGCTTAATGTTTTACTACAACTTCATTTGCATCTGACCGTTCGATGCGTACTCGTCGTTGTTCTTTGTCGACGTCGTTGTCAAGCTTTCAACGTTCATTAGCAAATGACGGGAGCCTTCCGTGAACCAAAATGTTGTTTAAATAATGAAATAATCTTCAATATCAAAATGTGCACCCTGTACCAGCTAATGTATTAATTGTGTATGTGCGTGTTGAACAGTTGTTGCCGGTGACGTAACGAACGATGACTCTATTTTAGTGATCCCAATTTTTGGGTGACCGACCGAACATATAGAGTACAGAGTATAGAGTCTTCCTGTAGCCACCTGCATTTTTGAGATCGTTGTGGTTGAGTACCACCATCGTCAATGTGTGTGTGTGTGTGTATGAGTGAATCAGTTCAAATCTCGACTTCCCTTAAAAGTCACTCGAGTTCAGTTCGAGTCGACCAAAAAGTGGCAAACACTCTCACCTGTCGACATCGAATCTACGAGCGTGTGTGAAACATGACAGGACTGGACCCTCACATGGCAATTATCTATCGTCCTCATCATGCTGACATCAGCATCATTGCTTTCGTTCACCGAGTAATTGTGTCCGCTTTCATTCTTGCACTAAGACCATCTTGATCCACTAAGACCTTTGTTTTTACGACTGGTTGCCAAGCAGTAGCCAAAAAAATACTGTTTGAATCGAGGAGGTGTGGTTCACCTCACCTGGCCCATTCTTGACCTCTGATTATTTGTGTGTGTGTGTGTGTCACTTATGATTATCCAAAAAGTGAAAAGCGACAAACTTGTTTGATCATTCTCAAGACAGGACAATCTCCACCAAATGCATGTGTTCAACAACAATCTAGTCGGATATTTTAGTGTTCAAACATCTAACAGACGATCTACATTTTAATGTAAGTGTTGGGTCCCTATCCACATTGATTCTATAGATGCCTTCCGGGCTGGCGACGATCCTTCACTTGTTACACATTCAATCATCTATCTATAGACAAAGAAAAAAATATGGCCGATAAACATGCAAAGCAACGATGCAATTAAATGATTGTTGTTGTTATTGTTGCTCTTATTTTCCGTCTAGAGATGTGTCGATGCGGCCATTGGCCAAGTGAACCATGATTAAATCCAATTTTGTCCATGCCCATCTGCCAGTCCCTTTGATATAGCCATTTTGTCCCATGTGTATTGTCTATTTCGGTTTGTTCTGCGCGTTTTGTTTCTACCTTAAACAGTTAATCACTTTACCTTATATTTACCTTCAAATAGTACATTTGTCCCCTCTCTCTTTCTTTCTTTCTTTCTGTCTCTTTCGCGATGTTTATGATGGCCATTCTCTATAGTAATTTCAAAAATGTACATTCTCAACATTAGCAATTTGAAACATATATTTTTCACCGGTTACACACTAAACCATTTTTTTCTGTCGAACCAATTCATTGTGTTTCAGGTGTAATGATCACGTGTTAAAACTTGATCATAATCACTTCACACTACAAATTCATCCATCATTGTCTCAATATGGAATTAGTAATTCGTACAATGATCAATCAACACATTTCACGTACGAGTGTCAATAGTTTAATGCTTTAAACTTTAGTCTATTGGCATCGTTTGTCACGGACACACACACACATAAGCACACACACACACACAAAGATAAAGTAACCCGAACGGAAAGGCACAACAGGATAAATGTACGGGAACTACTTTCTTGACGTCAGTTGCCATTGCCAAATCGAACGAATGAAATCATTTGTGGTATTGTCACCACAAACCTTTTGATCATTATACAACAATGACTGATCGATCCAATGGCTCATTGAATTGCATTCATTTCAATTCTCTTTTATGTTTTTTTCTTCTTTCCTATTCCCAAACTATCTACCTACATTGACTAGGTCCAACACTTAACACTTGGACACATTGTGTTTAGACCCAAGTGATGTTGATGTTCATCGAAGTGTAACGTGCCACGCCATTTCACCATCGCAACCGATTGTGTTTTCGTTGTTGTCGTTGTTGTTGCACAATTTGGTCAACGGGGAGGGTGCGTGCACAACCTCAATTATCGTCATCCAATTTGGACAGGAAAAAAAGACAAGATCAAAAGACATACATCTGTCGGTCGACATACGACAAAGGTTGCCATCATTTGAAATATTGCCGCTGACCATGAATGATATAATCGAGTTCCGCAATTCATAACCCTAACAGTTGAAAATTGATCGGCAACGGTCATAAAATTCCCCAAATCAACAATAGATATAATTGACTTGCGTGTGTTTGTGTGTGTTTGTACGTCAAATTTTAACTGACGGAATAGATCAACAATTTATCACTTTAAAATTACATTTCGTGCCAAACATTTGCGGTCCACCGGTCCACCAATCTTCACCATTCATCATTGACATAATAGAGTTCAAACTTATTGGAGCTACTAATTGTGTGATGATGATGACAACGCCCATCTATTGCAATTAGCTATTTTTTGGTGTATACACAAAAGAATAAGTGAATGAACAATCATGCGACCCAAACTGAATCACCAACCAACGAACAATGGTTCGTCTCAATTGGAAAATGGGGAACGAAATGTGACCCCCAATTTACCAACGGATCCAATTGCCGGTCCATCGTCAGGCGACATTCATTCGAACATCGCCCAACAGCAAACAACAACATCGTCGTCATCAACCGGCGTATTGAATCCAATTTTCGTATCCGATTTGCACGATTCTGATTCTGGTTCAAACGTAAAATTATCGAAAAAACCATTATTGAAGCATCACCGTTCATCACCATCAGGTTCCACGTCGGATTCCTCAGGATTAACAACGGTAACTACAGCCAGTGATAATCAGCGAACATTGACAACATCATCGGTTGAAGTTGGTGAATCCAATCGTCATCATCACCATCACCATCACAGGAATCATCGTCATCATCGTTCATCACCGGGCAAATGTTTGGAACAATCGTGTGACTATTGTTACCAATTTCATGTAAACAATCATCGAACGGCATTGAGACCTAATTCGTCATCGAATCGTAACAATCATCCATACCAATTGTATGGGCAACAATCATATGCGCCATATCCGCCTCAATGGTATTACCTATTAGCAGCTGATACGAAAGAGTTTCGAAAGCACAAACATTCTCATTATAGAAAAGATTGTAGAACATGTCGTTCAATCGTTAAACGAACATTTGAACAGTATTATTTGAATAATAATAACCTAACAACATCGGTGGTGGGTGGTGAACAATCGATTGGTGATCAATCGGAGACGCCTGAATCATCGAATTCATTGGTTCCCATATCGTTCATGTCCGATCATCATTCCGATCCATTGTTGGATTCAATTAACACGCCAAACAGCGCAACTTCATCACCATTTCCAATGGTTGTCATGCCAAGGTAATACAAATTTGCTATCTCATTGAACTACCCTACGAATGCGATGCATTCTTACACACACAAAGCAATAAAATTGCATAAACATCTGGCAAGTAAAAAAACCCATAGTTACCAGAATAGATACAACTTCAAATGACTTTCACTTTTGTGATAGCAGCAGCAGCAACATCAGCAGCTTTGAACTGAAGCTCAATCAACCATAAAGTGTGTCTCGATTTACCATTGCCAACAATAAATAAAAACAACAACAACAGCAACAGCAATGCTGTCATGTCACATTGCTGGGAATTGTTAAATTGGTACTTCGCACATTACACAACTTGTTGTTGTTGTTGTTGTTTGTTCGTAGGTTTTAGTAAAATGTGCTCACTCATAGCTCATTGTTCAGGTGAAAACTAATTGTCTTTATATATACTGTGAGCCAATGATAGACATATAACGCAATATTATATATATATTCTAATGTGAGCATCGTATTTGGTGACACAATGGAATGTTTCCTGAATAGTGAACATACGAACAACACATTGGATCAATGGGCGGACGCACAAATGGTTTACTTACTTAATGACAAATATACAATGGGATACCAATTATAGTGTGATGTTCAATGGGCAATGCAAAACATGTAAGAGCTATTGTATTGTTGCCAAAACAGAATCGTATAGCATCGGTGTCAAATGTCACATTGAATCAACTGGTAGAATCGTTACATTGTTGCTACATTGAATAAGGCTTCTCATGTGCAAATAAGGGAATCACAAATTACTTTACTTTAGAAGAATTACTTTAGAGTTGATGGCCAATGGCCAATGGCCATAAAGAGACCAATAGAAACCTATTACAACATACACACACATAGACACAAGCCCCAATTAGACATTTGATACTGAGAAAATTTGATTCATTTTCTGCTCATTTTTAGTGGTTATTGCTTTAATTAGCACTTTAGTGTTTCGTTTTTATTTGTAACTATATATAGAAGCATATGTTACCCATTATTATATTCAGGATATATATATGGACTACAATTTGCCGGTCTATTAGATAATCATCCTAATTGGATTTGTCTTGATCCTCGTCATCGTTCACTTCATTTGGTACATAAAAGTATGCCACAATGGAAAAAATGGCTATATCAACTATCATAAGACCACCAAAAAAGAAAAATTCGTGTGATTGTTTGGCAAAGATGGGTAAATCGGCAATAATGACAATAATTAAATTACCAAATGCCATTGTTAGCAACCAACAAGCTTGCAATACTGATTTCATTGATTTTGGCGCTTGAGAGTAGGAAAATTCGAGACCCGTAATTGAAAACATTATTTCCGCACATGTGATCACTACATATTGAATTATTTGTAGGAAAACGGACATCTTGTTCTTCTCTACAATATTGGTTATATCAAAGTGAACAATCTATATAGATAAACCAAAAATCAATTTTAGCTATTTCCATAATTATTATAATTCAAAATTACCCCATTCATATCACCATGAATAACTTGAATATAACCAGCACCTTGATTCAAGATTAAGTTCTGTGATTTTCGATCAGTTCCATTACCAACACTCATTATTACATCGCTTCTAGAGATTTCAACTTCAAAGTTATTCAAATAACCAATACTTTCGTTATCAGTGGTACTAAGAACAGTTTGATTGAGAATATCGTTTGTACTGGATACCTCAAATGGTTCGTCATTGTAATTGTTCAAATTGAATACGGTTAATATTTGGGCGCCACCTTGTTTCGGTTTAACCAAAACATTATCATATGTAAATGAATTAATCTTCTTTAAATATATTTGATCCGTCATAAAGAGAACCAAGCTTTGAGAGTCTTCCACGTTAAATGACGTTTGAATTCGCAATGATTCTTCTCGACATTTAGACGAACCATTTTTGCCTTTAGTGATAAAGGTGTGATCAAAATTATTTAAAAAATGGCGATTTATATTTGGAATAACTTCAGCTTTGTATGGAGCGATTGGAGAATTGAATCCTTTAATATTGCAATGGGAAAGTCCATTGATCACCACAACATGATTGTGGCCATTTATCATTTGAACCGGCTGTTCTTGTTCAATCTGTAATTGCATTAGGGCACAAATGATAAAGGAGAGACCAGCTAAAATGCCACCAACCACCATTCGTTGTAATGGACGATTGAATTTGACCTTCTCCAAAAGTGGATAGATAAGATACTCAAAAATTGGAATCATTACGATAATCAACAATGGATTCACAACTTGAATCTGATCGGGCTTGATGATTAAATTTCCTAATTGACCATTCATACGAACGGCTTGCAATGTCCATCGTGAACCTTGCTGATCATACAATGCCCAAAAGATTGGCAACGGCAAATAGAGCAAAAGTACTCGCAATAAGACTTTAACGTCCGAAATCGTTTTCATCTAAATGTAAATGTAAATATAATAATTATTTACTTTCGAGAGCAAATATTTGAATAATTATGTACTTACATCGAACTTGTCGTCGGCATAATCTAGCCAATGGTCCTTTGCATGACCCTTTGAACATATTTTCCTTCGTAACGAATACTAAATTTGGCATTGAAAGTTAGCACTTCAAATGAAAGTAAAACGAAAAAAAACAAAAGTACACTTACCGTAATACAGCTGCACACTTTTACGAGGATATTTTCCTTTTGTGGCGGTACCATTATGTATTTAGTGACAAATCGTCCCAAAATAAATAGACCAACGGCCAATATCATCAAAATGGCAGGCACACCAAATGCTAGTGGATAACAATCGTTTCTTGAAAAACATTTAACATCTTGTCGTAACACAGGCGTAAGATAGGTCGATATCAAACTTCCAGCATTAATTGATAGATAGAACATTGAAAAAAATTGTTTCAATTCATTCTTTTGTTCTGGTGCGAATTGATCGCCACCAAACGAGGAGACACACGGTTTAATACCACCGGTTCCTAATGCAATCAATGCAAGACCAATAAATGATGTAGGACTTGAAATAAGATTAAATGAATGAAATTATTGATTTAATTATTAAGGACAATTATTTGTTAAGCTTACGATGATTCTAAAAATGATCCTAATGAAAGTATGATATTTCCAAATGCATAAACTATCGATATAATGAGAATGGTCATAAATTTTCCCAGAAAAGAATCGGCAATAATTGCACCAAGAATAGGTGTGAAGAAACAAGCCATCATAAAAGCATGATAGAACAATGTTGCCATATTCTCTTCAAACTTTAATATATTGGTAAGATAGAGAACTAAAATTGCTAAAATGAAAAACAAAACATTTGTAATTAGCTTTACGTTTGATTGGTCGTCGACATACTTCTCATTCCATAGTAGGAAAATCGTTCACAGAATTCATTCCCGATAATAAAGATGATAGACTTTGGATATGGCGGTTTACGTGGTCCACACCGTTCTGTTCCATATTTGGTATCCATTCTTTAGCTTACCGAGCCTTAATTGTATCAATTTTAATTCTCTCTTTTTATTTCGATTCAAAAACAAAACAAAAGACACAATTTGAATGCAAATGCAAAAAAAAGAATGTCACTCTTAAACCAATTAGACTTGCCGTTTTATTTACAATCATATGCCAAAGACATCATCATCATCCTTAGTTATGGTGGAAGATGTTCAACGACTGGGTGTTGTCGGCCACATGGTCATTAAAATTGAGGTTTCACAATTTATAGCACATTTGATGGCATATGTAGATATGCTTTCCCCGAGCAACAATTCAGTAGACAAATTTTGGAACAATCCTCTATGCAATATAATAGACGGTAGATACCATAAAGGATGAAAGACAACAGAGAAAAAAAAGTGCATTAATTGCAAACACAAGACAGTGATAATAGGACTCATAATCGTTAATCTAATCGAAACGTGAATGTAATCAAAAAAAAAAAACCTTTCTTTTACTATTACATCACAATTGTACAATCAATTTAATGTCACCAATGTGCCAAATTGAATGTGATACACATTCTTAAATGGAATGAAAACATAGTATAAAATTTAAAAAAAAACAAACTCAATTGATAAGATAAGATTTATAAACCTAATTTGTTTTATTTGAAAATGTTTTTCTTTTTAAGTGAATAAAGAAAAATTAAAGTTGAATTTCCAAATTTAACTTTAAAAGAAGAATGGTAGAGAATAGGATATGTACCTCTTGTATCTAGGATATTTTAAGTGTTAACTTTACGCAAAGAATTTCGGAACAACTTTTTTAATAAACTAATTAACTGATTTTTTATTTAATTAGACGCCGAGCAAATTGTGGCCATTCATGCCTCAAATTCAGCATCTTATTCTACTGTTCGGTGGCAGTAATTCTAGCCATCTGTTTCATATGTTATCTTACAAAAATGTTTGGTTATCTCGAGATGATGTCAAATATGCCATCGGATTCAACCATTACGGTAACCTCATCACCAATGGACGAGCTTTTGATTTCCAACAATGGGCAAATGGTTAACGATTCTGAAATACCGTCTTTAACCAATTCAACAACAAATTCAAGTTCAATAAATTCGATAGAAGAGTTTAATCAAACTCCGTCTATGTTTGAAATGGTACAAGGTGAAGTGATCGGTATCATTGTATGTTCGGCATTGATGATCATCTTCTTTTTGGGTCTAATTGGCGCCTTCCTTGAATCCGTTCTATGTCTTCGTATCTTTGGTGCCATCCTATCGTACCTATTTTTGCTCACATTTGGTGCCGCACTGTACATTAATATTCTTCTGGTCATTTCACGAGTTCCCACAAAATTAGTTCTATCAACGGTTTCATGTTCTGCCATTGCCATCACATTGCATGCGGCCCTAGCCATCGCTCCGTTCGCATTTGCCGACCTTATCGTTCAGGTAGGAAAGATGTCATACCATTTTGCCTTTAATTACAATTGTTTCATTACAGGAAAAGGAAGACGAAAAGAGCGAACTTAGCAGTACCTACTTCAAGTATCCATCTGTACGATTTCTTCCGAACGGTGCCTATCCATCAGGAAAAGGAAGAAGCTACTTTTCTCTTCCATTTCTTAGCGGAAGTGTAAGTCGAATGTGGAATAGTCGAACATTGTTAGGTGGAAGAGGTGGTGTTCCAATCATTTCCGATCATCAATTTGTCTCATCGCCGCCAAGTTCATCGGTCAGATCAGATTCTTCGCCTCGTACCAGTCCAATTCAACAGCACGATAATATTTCTTCTGAGGACCTTATTCCATCGGCAAATCAGCATCAATCATCTTCACATCCGTCGACAGTCCGTTTTAACGATAATTGGATTTAACCACATATTATCTAAAAAAATTATTTTAAAATATACATTTGCAACAAACCTAAAATGTATCACTGTATACCATTTTTTTTATAATCTCATTTTTACCATGAACATTTCTTATTGTCAATTGTATTGAAAAAAAGAAATTTTTTGAACAATTTCTATAAGTAAATTTATTTTTGACTTCTTTTAACTACTATTAAAAGCATGAAATTTTATATTATTTATAGATAGACAAAATAAGTAAGTTTTTGAAAAAATTTTGCATCTTTTCAAGAAAGAGTGCATTGGGAAATTTATTTATGAATGACCCTCCAATGTGTGTGTGTGTTGAGACACGAGTGCAATGCCCGCCTACTCTGCTGCTTTGCACGACAGGAAAGTGTATTTTAGTGTAACCAGTTGTCAACAATTGTTTACAAGAATCCGGCAACTTGTTATTTTGGTTTAACTAAAAATTATATTTTATATTATTTTACACTTTGGTATAACGATACAATATATCATGGTTCTATTATCAATCATTAAAAAGGTGAAGCAAAAAGAGAGAGAAATACGAATCCTATTTCTGTAAGTACTCATAGGAATCGATTATTATATACGATTCATGATAATGATAACGATTATTGTTTTTGAATCAAGTGGCCTTGATAATGCCGGCAAAACAACAGTATTGAAGAAATTAAAAAACGAAGATGTATTTTCAATTTCGCCAACTTTAGGATTTACGATCACAACCTTTGCTTACAAAGAGTAATTATCACTTTTGAATTTAAATGTAAAATTTTAATGTCAACATTCTAATTCCCTTCTCAGCTACATATTAAATGTTTGGGACGTTGGTGGACAAAAGTCGCTACGTCCATATTGGAAAAATTATTATGAAGATACCGACGGACTTGTATTTGTTGTGGACAGTTGTGACAAATTTCGGATGCAAGATTGCAAAAAACAATTGCAACAAGTTCTGGTTGAAGAACGCCTAATCGGCGCAACATTATTGATATTAGCGAATAAACAAGATGTTAATAATTCATTATCATCTGAAGAGATATGCGAATTTCTTGAACTAGATAAAATCAAATCACATCATTGGAAAATATTTCCATGTAGTGCAATCACCGGAACGAATATACTGGAATCAGTAGATTGGATGATTGACGACATTAGCAATCGCATATTTGTCGATTTTAATTAAATGTAATCGTTTATTCTAGCATGTGATAACATTCTAACAATTTCAACAAAATTAAAATAAATTTAATTTTATGTCAAGAATCATTTTATATTAAAAGTAACTTACAGTGTATCAACGGGCTTTTTGCAAATGTAAACACGTTGTTTTTGGCAAACATTGCATTCTCGCATGGAAACGTGTGTTTAGTTTTTAAAATTTTAGGTAGTTATTGTAATATATTAAAGTTGGTTCCGATTCCACTAAAATTTGATATCATGGAAGAAGAAGGAATATACCATGATGAAGTTGAAATTGAAGATTTCGACTACGATCCAGATACAGAAACATTTTCTTATCCATGTCCCTGTGGTGATTTATTCACCATTTCAAAAGTATGTACAATATATGATATAACCGAATAATAAAAACTTTTTCTATAAAAGGATGATCTCTTAAATGGCGAAATTGTTGCAAGTTGTGTCAGTTGTTCATTAATAGTCAAAGTTATATATGAAATCGAAGACATTGAAAACATAATTCACTCAAAGACGAAAATTGAATCTAAATCAAGTGAATTACTAATAAAAAATTAAATCAGTTTAGAAGTTATAAAGCAAATGGTTATTTACGAAATAAGATTTCACTCAAAGTGAAACGCATGTTACTTATATGAATTGAATTTGAAATTGTATGCATTTGTTAAATAATAAAATTGTTACAAGATGAAAACGACGATAAATTTAATTTGAATTTAATGCAGAGAGTTCATTGGAATTAAGAAAAATCAATTCCTGAAGTTTTTTCTTGGTACAATTTCTACTCATATTGAAGCTATAAGTTACAATTATATTGAACATGGCATAAACTACTAAAATTGATGACGCAAAAAATATTAAATTGTAAACGTAGAGAATGGAGACATAATCATCGCAAAACCTTTTTAAACGATCATTAGCGAAATAAAGGTATATTGTCTCATTAGATCGTAGTCCGACGAGAGGTTGAAAACCACGCAAATCCAAATATTGTCCGATTTCACCAGGATTGTAACCCATTTTATACGGATCTAATGGATACGTTCTTGGAACATTGGATCCATCAACACATAGTGCTTTGAGGGTGGCAAATATAAACACGATTATGGTGACGATCAAAGTCAAGGCAAACGTAAAGATAAATGTTAAATGATTAACCAAGTAAAGAATTTTTTGAATAATAGAAGAATCAAGACAATAGAATCGTTCAGTTCTGTTCAAAGAAACGATAGCTGTGCTTCGAAATCCAATCATTAAGTTGTATGTCATCAATAACACATTGTAGACATAAAACGAAATAAGAAATATTTTCACCTCCTTCAACCTAGAACAATGATAATTAATAGACGAATCAAGTAATTTGAGATAGTTACCATAAACAAGGCCTTAAGAACATGTCATAACCGAATAATGCAAATATGTTGCTTATCTTGATTACACTAAAAATATTGATGACGATTCCGGTTATCAGCATCATATAAAAGACGATGCTGATGTAAGGAGTTTTGAGAAACATTCTCTTAAATGAAGCTATTAAATGAAGTAAAAAATTTAATGTTAGTTTTGGTATGAATGCAATAAAATACCATTCATGGTTCAATAATCGTTTGTAGTGGTAAATTCGGTTCAATGGTTGATTGAAATGTTATCATTGCGATACAATCGAAGCAATCCACCAATTGCAGGTGTGAACGAATGCCGACGTCATGGCAACCTTATCCTAAGCAATCGAGCACAGTTTGTGTTTATTGAATAACGTTATCAAAATTTGGAGAGCACAATGTAACTATAGTAAACATTCGTGTTTAAAAGGATATATATATAGAATGTATAAAATAAATAGGTACCTAAGCAAACGTATATAAATATAAGCTTAAGATTGTGAAAAACATCAATATTGGATAAACGATTAAAAAGTATTTCCCATTTGAGATGTAGTTCGACAACATGTTCAATGATGATCCAACTGGGTATAGAAATCCGAAAAATAATGTTACAATTATCCTAGCATAAATATGATCTCCTGATATGAAAATTGTAGACAATTGCAGCAATAAAATGCCAATACTGGGAATTGCTAGTGTATAGCCGAATAGGCACAACAGTTGGAATATTGACATTGGATAATTTGAACCAGGCTTATTCGATGTAGTCATGCTATCATCAGTAACATTTTCCGCAGCAATTTCAGTCGAAGAATTTAACAAAAGCTTATAATTTAAACATACTGCCATGTTTCCAAGCCACAGTATTACAAAGATTGAAGAAAAATTTGATTGATGGTAACCGACACATTCTTCGCCACAGTTGTTAAGTGAAAAAGCAATGTAGGTGAAGAAGATGAATGGTCCCCATAAATCCCAATTCTTGCATACATTATGGTAAACGTCTTTTTCTGATAATGGAATAAGAATGTGTCTTAACTTGAGTCCGATGCTTGAAATGTCTCTAGATATGGTATCCCAAATCGGTTCATCCAATGTGTCCCATGAGCCAATGTGGCTACCCATCATTCGATTTGGATCGTTAACGGTCGATTCTGGTATATTCATTGTTTACTTGCAATTCTGTCTAAATAAAACTTTTGTGACTAGACTTAGATCAAATGGTGCTTTAAAATTGAAACGAATACCACAAATGTTGATTGAAAATTCGTCAAAACAGGAACGTCATAACATTAACGAAACACATCACAACAAATAAAACTTACACTGTACTAACCAAGGTGTCATTGTGTCAACAGAGTTTAGACAGCTGTTTTCGGCTTATTTATTCTTCTCGATTTTGTTTCCTAAAGTTTAATTTAACATTAAAAATGTCTCAACAATTACCTCCCAATGTCACCATCCATGGATCAATGGTACCAGGCAATCCAAATCAAATGATACAGATGCAACCGAACCCGAATCAAGTCGGTCCAATGGGTCCTGCTAATGTTCAGCCTCCGAATATTGTTCCGGTGGTCAATCAAAATCAACCTCAAATGGCACCGGCTCCTCAACAACATTCACAGCCAACTGGATCATCTCAACCACAGCATGACACAATTATAAGATTGCGTTCCCTTGTAGCTCACTTGAAGACATCGATATCGGTTAGTTATAAACCATTATACATTTAATCAACGTATATATTTCTTATATGTATTATATAGGAAGTGATTGAAGCTGCTTGTGTTAATTTAACATACAATTCCAATATTGACAATGGCACACCTAATCCGTAAGAGACATTTGGTTGTTTGAAACAATTTCACTATTTAACAACTTTTTCAGTAAGATGGACGAAACAATTCCTCGATATGACCGAGCACTTGAAGATTTCTATGGGATCTGCAATCAAATTGAACTTATATTGGTATGTAATGATTATAGAATATAAAATTGGTAAAAAATGTCTTTTTTATGTTTTATTAGAGAACAATTATTGAATGTCATACCCAGACTCGCGATAGCCAAAATTATCTTCCATTCAATGTAATAAAAGAGCAAATGAGCGTAGGCAGCGAAATTCCAGAAAATTCATTAGCATACAATCATTACTTGAATTTGATAAAGAAGCAAGTTAGTTATGCCAAATCAGTTTATGAGATTCTTTCTGAATCGGTTAAGCAGATAAAGGCACCTGAAGCCCCTATAATACCTCAACCACAACAAATGAATCCGATTCAACAACAGCAGCAGCAACAACAAGGACAAATGCCACAAACACAACCTAATATGTGTTAAATTATTTTTATTGTACAATGCGCATCTTAATTACATTTTACATATAAAAATTCTTTATAATATCTTTTAATTTAAAACTATAAGACTAGGAGATAATACAAGATGAGAGGTTTTTTTTCTTTTGAAAAAAACGTATTTTCGGTCGAGGAGAACAATCCGATGGAGAAGTGGTATTTGCCAACGATTGACGATTAGATGCTTTGGAATCTATATCATTCCGAACATTACGATTACCTAATACAAATTGTTTGACACGTTTGAATGAAACAGATTTTCGTTTTGATTTTTTCTTAAGAACTTCAAGTTGATTTTGAATTGAATTATTTGTTTGAACGGTGGATGAAAATGATTTCAAATATGATTTCATCGATGGAGGTAAAGGTAAATTTTCAATATCGTATGCATTAACCCGGGAAATAATGCTTTGATAACACAAATTTTGTAGTGTAGACACTGCAATTAAAAGGTAATTATTTTCCATAATGAAAAGCTAATTTACAATTCATACTTGTGTTATTAGTCAAAAATGTTTTCATTCCGTTTCGTTCCAATACTAATCTAGATAACTAAATGAAATATTCAGTCTTTTAGGTGATAAATAGTAAGAAAAAATGTTTTTCGTACCTCTGCACACGATTCTTGTACATTAAAATTGCACAATGGGCTTACTTCAAGGAAACTCATGTTGTGTTTGTTTGCATAATTAACTGCTTGTTTTTCACTAACTTGTCGCCGAAAAGCTAAATGTTTTCGGTTTCCTACCAATATCTTTGGAACCCCAGGTGCATGCTAAAATTAAAGTAAACATAACGGTTAGTTAATATTAATAATCTATGATGAGTTTCCGTAACAACCTTATCAATTTCTCGAAGCCAACGGTCAAGCCCTTTAAAAGACCATTTGTTGGTAATGTCATAAACAAGAATTATTCCTTGTGCACCACGTGAATATGAGTAAAAAACTGTAGAAAATCGACCTTGACCTGAGGTATTCCTGAATAAATAATAATAAAATTAATTAAAACATTTTTTAAAAAATATTAGTTGAAACTATACCATGCATGAAGCTTCACTCGTTTTCCATAAAGTAAAATACTGGTCGATTTATAAGCAACATCCAATGATCGATAATTTTCTGTGCTTTCGTCAACATCATCAGTAAGATTGTTTAATATTTCTTCTTTTCCCACATCACTATCACCAACCAAAAGAAATTTCAAAATATATTCATAATCTTTATTTGAAGTTGACGCTTCGGTAGGCGAATCATCATTATGGTCAATAATTTCTAAAGGTGCCTGATGATCATAGTCATTGACCGATTCAATGGCCAACATTATGAAAAGTCAAGTTTGTGGTTAAAACGTTTTGTTTAATGTCAGCCAATTAGGAAAAACCATATATTTCTTTTGGTTCGACTTGTTTATGGTGCGTCTCGTGACGATCTAGTCTTGTGCAACTACAGCTGATTTAGCTTGAGTGGCGCCCATGATGTAGGTATGATGACAACGCCCTCTATATATTTAGATTTGAAATATGAGTGCACACATTACCTGATCTATTTGAGAATTCTCTTTGTTTTCACAATTTCATAATAATTAAACATATAACTGTTGAATTGTAATTGAAACACAAAATAAAAATTTTGAAAACTTTTGGGAAGGAGCAAATCGGGAAATGAATAGTCAACGATTGGTAACGAATCTTATCAATCGCATCTGATGAGTTGGAGATTAATTCGCCAAGGAAGATCTCATTGTTTGAATAGAAAGTATTGATGATCAAGCTCATCAATTCAGCTTGAAAAGCATAGGTCTCAACTGAAACAAACATCTTTAAAACTTGATCAAATCAAACGACAAATTTCAAATTTGCGTTTGAAGCAAAAAATAACCTGATTCACGATTTGATAGAATTCCTTGGATTTAAGAAATGAAATTTTCAGATATGATGATAGATGGATTTCTTTTAGGATGATGTGTACAATAGGTAAATTAGGCAAACATTCTAGATCAATCGAATTCGATTATTTGATTCCCATATATGAGTTGCATTTGATTTTGGCGAGTCACTCTTTAATTTAACGTTTTAAAGTATTGTCGTTTTGATTTGATCAAGTTTTAAAGATGTCTGATTCAGTTGAGACCTATGCTTTTCAAGCTGAAATTGCTCAATTGATGAGCTTGATCATCAATACTTTCTATTCAAACAAAGAAATCTTCCTTCGTGAACTAATCTCCAACTCATCAGATGCGATTGATAAGATTCGTTACCAATCGTTGACTGATGCATCTAAACTTGATTCATGTAAAGAGCTTTTCATTAAGATTATTCCGGATAAAACATCGAATACTTTAACCATTTTGGACTCTGGAATTGGTATGGTTAAAGCTGATTTGGTTAATTGTCTTGGTACTATTGCACGTTCTGGTACACGTGCTTTTCTTGAAGCATTGGAGGCTGGTGCCGACATATCGACAATTGGACAATTTGGAGTTGGATTTTATTCATCCTATTTGGTCGCTGACAAAGTGACTGTTATCACAAAGAACAATGATGATGAACAACAATACATTTGGAAATCTACAGCCAACGGTTCATTTACAATCGAAGTCGATCATAGTAATGACCGGATTAGTCGTGGTACAAAAGTGATCCTCTCATTGAAGGAGGATCAACGTCAGTTTTTGGATGAGCAACGTTTGCGTGAAATCGTTAACAAACATTCAAAATTTGTTAATTATCCTATTTATTTGGCTGTTACCAAAGAGCGTGATATAGAAATTAAAACAGACGAAGTAAACAAACGGGATGATGAAGATTTTAAACCCAAAACCGAGGGCGAAAATTCGGAAACGATTGAAGATTTGCCTGATTCGGAAATGGAGGCAAAAGTGGAAGAAAAGAAACCACTGAAAGTGAAAGAATATTATACGGATTTTGAGGAGTTGAATAAAACCAAACCATTGTGGCTTCGAAAGCCGAGCGAAATTAGTAACGAAGAGTATGGCGAATTCTACAAGAATCTCAGCAACGATTGGGAAGAGCACATGGCGGTAAAACATTTTCAGGTGGATGGTCAACTACAATTCCGAGCCCTTTTGTTTGTACCAAAACGTGCTCCGTTTGATCTTTATGATCATAAATCAAAACGTATCAATGTTAAGTTGTATGTTCGACGTGTCTTCGTAATGGACAGTTGTGATGACCTTTTTCCGAAATATCTAAATTTCTTGAAAGGTGTGGTTGATTCCGACGATCTTCCACTCAACATTTCACGCGAAACATTGCAACAGAACAAGTTGTTGAAGGTAATTCGCAAGAATTTGGTCAAGAAATGTATCGAACTGTTCAAAGAAATAAGCGAAGATTCGGAAATGTACGATTCATTTTATGAACAATACAGCAAAAACATTAAGTTGGGGATCTATGAAGATCCGCTTAATCGTCAACCATTGGCGGAATTGTTGCGTTATTATACATCAAAATCACCTGATCAAAGAGTATCATTCAAAGACTACGTTAGTCGAATGAAGTCGGGACAGAAGCAAATCTTTTTTCTCGCGGGAGAGGACAAAAATTTGGTTCGTTTTTATTATTTGTTGACAATTCGACATCTAAATGTGAAATTATTTTTTAAATAGCTCAAATTGTCACCATTTGCTGAAGGATTGGTCGAACGTGGATTTGAGGTAATCTACATGACCGAACCGATCGATGAGTATTCAATATCACATCTTCGCGAATTTGATGGTATTCCATTGGTTTCCATCGTCAAGGAAGGATTGGATCTGTGCGAAACTGATGAAGAAAAAAAAGAACACAAAGAAACGGAGAAACAATTTGAGAAATTGTGCAATTCGATTAAGAATGTTCTACATAAACAGATCGATAAAGTGTATGTCTCCAATCGTTTGGTTACGTCGCCATGTTGTATTGTAGCTAATCAGCATAGTATGTCTGGTAATATGGAACGTATCTCTCGTGCCCAAACTCTTCGTTCTCATCCAACCAAAGATATTTTTGGTTCAAAACGATTATTTGAGATCAATCCAAATCATTCGGTAATCATTCGAATGCGAGAGCTATTTGATCAAGATCAAAACAGCAAATCGGCACGTGATCTTACTTGGATTTTGTATGAGACTGCTTTGTTGCAATCCGGCTTTTCATTGGAAAACCCGTCGATCCATACGGACCGAATCTACCGAATGATAATGATGGGTCTTGGGCTTGAACTTGGTGAGGAAGGTGATTCTGAAATGTTGGAACAGGACAAGCCAATTCCTGCGGTTGACTTGGAGAAAAGTTGCCCTAACCTCTTCGAAACAGACTAAATTTTTCTTAGTAGTGTTTCATTTTTAGATTGATTTATTTTTAATTTAGATGAAAACAGTAGCTTAATTATTTGAAAATGATTTCTTAGCAGGCTTCAAAAATGGAATTAATTCCGGAAGGTATTTAAACAGAAAATATTTAATAAAATATTATTGATTACACTGAAGATTGTGCGTAATTTTTCGTATTATATAATTTTGTTCCACACATAGCACAAATTGCTTTCTTATATGCACAAGCTAAAATAAAAATAATTAGTAAATCTGGATAAAAATTAAATGAAATTTCAAAAAAACCTTGGCAATAATGAGATCCCATTTGATGAACTTTTTGTTTACAAATCTTACAAGTTTCAAATTTTCCATAAGGGGTAAACCGATTCTTTTTAGACGTTAAAGCTTTATTTTCATTAATTGCTCGTCCTCCACCCTCTGTAAGAAAAATCAAACATAAAAATATTGATACAATATTTACAAATTGTTACCTGTCGTATTACGAGCGCCTGACTTCCATGGATCAGCTGTGATTACTTTGCCTAATTTTTTCTGACATTTATCACAAACCATGGTTAATTTCGAACAAATTTTGAATTAAATCAATGATTATTTGAATACCAGTAAAATATTGTTGTTACAGCAAACTTAGTATGAAGCAAACCAAAACATAGTCTCTTCTCGGACATCGTCTCTCCATGCACGAATACAATTTTGTCTTTTTCGACTCAAGTGGCCCAATGTTACTTCAACTTGTCACTCAAGCCGATTCACTTAATTGGTATTCAATTAAAAATTTTAATTAGACAACAATTATAAATATGATATATATAAATTATGTGGTAACATTTGATAGTTTGGACTGATAAATTTTAAATAATATATAAATTTCTGAACATGTTTTGCATTTTCCAATAAAATTTAAGCAACAGTAAATAAATTTTTATAAATAAAAATTACCACATCTATATGAGCACAATAAGCAGAATAAATACAATGAAAAGAATGAAAGATGAGACATAACAGAATATCACGCTTGAACAAAAAATAGATAACATTCATTGTTCTTGGGGTAGATAGCCATATTTTAAGCTAATTATTTTAAACGGTTCTAATTGTGCTTCATTTTGGCAATCTGGTTCGCAATTCAATATTCTCTTTTCGTAATAATTCAATCTCTTGAAGCAACAATTCCTTTTGATTGAGAACTTGTTCCAAGATCTGTTGCGTTTCCGAATCAGTTCGGGTCAACAATCGTTTCTGGACCATATTCAAACGATCTTGTTCATTTATTAAATCTTTAATATCGAATAATAAATTTCTTTCAAATATTTTCAAATGTTGTAATAATAGTTGATTATATAATGGTGATTCTGTAATAACAAAAATCAATAAAAATATATCAATTGAAATCGAAAATAAAATACCTTTTGGAAGTGAAGTTTCCAGGTCAACAACCCATTTATTCTCTTTATTACGAACAAGTTTCAACTTTGGAATGGTGAATTCAGCTGGAGGCATTCGAACAGAATCATCTATAATCTTCACTTTAACATTTTCCAACATTATTGCAGTAGGTGCCGGTTTATCGGCAATGTTGTCTTGAAAAAAGTCAACAATCAAATCGATCGTTTTCTTGTTCAATGATTGTGATAAATTTTGAACTCTAACACTTATCATCTCGTCACGTAAAGTACCTTTGTTAAACGAATCAATGCGCAATGTAAGACGTAATCGTTCGTTATAAGGAACATCGGGTAATGGTTCATCTGGATCAAGGTGACCAGCTTTGTATAAATTCAAATAATTGGCTTTAGTCAGATGATGATGTTCGTTGAGTTTAATGCTACTGGTATCAATGCAAATTTGAGATAGAAAACCTTTAGACGATTGATGCACAAGGTTAAGATCTTTGATACGAATCTGTAATACTTCATAATAAGTAGTTTTCGGTTTAGCTGCCACAAAACTGTGATTGACTCGAATTGGACTTGTATCATTCAATGTATTATCCTCATCACCATTTGTCAGCTTAAAATTTTCCGATATTTCTTCGGCTACTTCGGCAACTTCGACTAGATCATTATCATAAAATATATCGTCAAAGTTTTCTGTTCCTTCAGCCAACATTGCGATGAATGACTGTTGGTCACTATCATCAGCCGACATATCACTGAATGTCGATATTGTGTCATCATTTTCAGCACAATTATAATGAATCTTTGCATTTGAATCTAAACTGTTTGAACTATTTAATGAAAACATACTTCTTCGTGTTTGATTGTTATTGGATGTAGGCTTCACCGGTTGACTGATATCGTCGTTTGGACAATGACCCTTTGTCATATTTTGATCACATGTGCCATTTATAATGGCTCCTTGTGGTAAGGCGGTAAACGATAAGTTCTCGAATGAACTATCAGCTCTATTAATGAACTCTCCTGAATCAATATAAGCATCGTCACAACCATTCTGATCTGGTTCATTAGACAATGGACTGTAAGATGAAATTGGCGTTAATTCATTCATTGTAACGTGATTATCACATTCAACTTCAGAAATGTTTACCAATTCTTCCGATTCAATCTCTTGTTCATTGAGCAGAAGAAATACATTCACTTCGGGTAATGTTGTTACGATAGCCATGCTCTTGAAAATGGCTTTAACAACTTTTTCATCGATATCAAACGAAAACAGTTTATCCTTCTCTTCACAATTTTGCTCAATATCACGTTTATAGTGAGAACGTTGAATCATATAAGTATCATAATTTAGCATAGAGGTAAATTCTCCAATCTTTTCCAATAATCTTAATAGACAAAGAAGTTGATTGTGATTGATTTGTACTTTGATTGGATCATTGATCTTTGCAATTATGTTCATGTCGATTCCAGACTTATCGTTCTCTGATGCTGGATATAACCAAAGCGTTAAATTGATCGGTTCCAAGAATGAATCACTACGATTTAATTTGGTTGATTTAAACTCAATCCACATTGGTTCTATATTAGCCGTCCAAAAGTCAATTTGAAACTTTGAATTTATATTCTCTTCAGCTGTTTTTGAAGCAAACCATCGACTAATTTGATGAACAAATTCATTGGAAATCGATTTCATATCACATGATAACCAAGGATATTTTTTCTTTTCAAAATAAAATTCCATATTTGAGCTAAAATATTTTAACATTCCCTCCAGATTACGAAAATAATCGGGCTGTATATATGAATCACAATTGTAAATTAATATCCGTGATATCTTCAATTCGATTGAGGAATATTCCGATTCTGCTTGGATTTCGGTACATGCAGGGTTATTGCTATTTAAGTTGAGAACAATGGTTGGCATTACAATTTCCGCTCTCAGATTAACTTTTTCCTGAGTGGAATTAGTGTTAGGAAATGCTTCTTGCAATTTGATTAATGCATTGCGTAAATTGGCGAAAAATGCATTGATCCAAAGTATGGTTAATGGTTCAAAGTTGAATCGTAATGGAGAAATGCTGGCAAATATGTTTGTATCCGGCACTGGTAACTCTAACTTATCAAATGGTTCAACGTAAAAATAGTTGTTCAACTCAATATATATCGGATTAAGATTTCCAGGTATTAGAACGGTATTATCAACGGAAATTAATTTGATGGACTCGACTTCGGTTCGATTATTACGATTTGCTCTATTTCCACTATTGGTTGAAACACAACCAATGGAATAATCGCTAAGACGAATGACCAACACTCGTGATAGAAGGTGATATTGCAGCGATTGAAGATTGAATTTCGATCCTTCATTTTTCAAATTAGCTTGCTGCTTCAAATAAAATGTTCGTAACTTGTGATTGATGAAAGTTTGCCGATTTGGTGATGGTTCACTATATCTGAACCAATGTTTCCTATTTCCGGTAACACTTTGATATGGATAGAGGTCGATCATTAATTTGAGAAAGGTCATCTGCAAAGCTCCACCTTCATTTAGATCGGGACAATGTGAACGTTCACTCTGAGGACCAAGATCATCCATCAAATGTACCTCAATTCTTCGAACAATCAAATGAAAAGATGTTTCAAGAAAATCGAACTGTCCAAATAGATTACTTATTGTATTACTCAATGGAGTAGGTGGCTTCTTTGTTGGACTATTCGGATTCATACTCATTAATTTTGCCTTGGCTTGAGCTTGTTGTTGCTGTAAGCTAACATTCTTTGTATCATTTCCTTCAAATGTTTTTGTTCTTGGAGCTCGTTTAATAAGCCCGTTTAGATAATCGGCAAAGTGCAGTGCTGATAACAATTGTGAGTCAGTCAATACCCAAAGTAGATCGTCGAAAATGACCATTATCCGAGCTCCTAACATGGCACAATCAGACAAACGTTTCTTTAAAGTAATTCGACAAGATGCTTGATTTGCAATTAGTCGAAGTGGCGCTTGACCAACAGAATTATTAGTTTCAGATTTGGCAACAAATCGCAAAGTTTGCCATTCTATATGTTTGAATAATAAAACTTGTCCTCGAGCTTGATCTCTTATTCTTGTTTTGGAGAGGTCATCCACTTTCTTCCAATAACAATTACGACTTTCAACAGTTATTCGCGACAACTGCAAAAAGAAAATTGAAAATTAAGAGTTGAATATATAAAATGATACTTACTTCAATCGAAGCACTAAAAATATTTGAAGAAAACTGAATTGATACTGAATTTATTGTCAGCGTAATTCCATCGATAACTTTATTTGTGAATCCATAGCTGCCCATATCCCTGAAACAAATACAAATTTAGTAACTTGTATTGAATTACTTTTGAATTATTACTGATTTAAATTTGGTTTATCTCCCGTTCCGGTATTTGCTTCATTACGAAAATTCTCACAAGTTTCTCCTTCGATTACAACTTCATCAAGAATGATGTTAATTGGAACTGTTTTTAACTTCATCCATTGAATCTGAGAGAATGTTTTGATTAATTTAAATGTTAGCGCTACTTTTTTTCGAAACATACTTTTATAGAAGCAAAATTACAATATGCTTTTGTTAACGACATCCATACAGGCAATTCAAGTAGATCCATTAATACATTTTCGTTTAATTCAATATTGTTTACTTCAAAAGATCCTTTTAATGCACTAAGTTGTAATTTGTCCGGTGAAAGATTCTTTGTGAATCTAAGTTTATAAAAAAATTCTTAATATTAAAAAACATTTATTTAAATTATAACTTACTTTGATAAATGTTTAAGTACTTGGTTCTTGAGTAAAGATGCCATGATTATTTGTTTCACTTATAATGATAAACGCCAATGACAATGGATAGAAAAATCTTAAAATGTACGATTGATTTTTCGTATTAAATGCTCATTTTAATGGATCACAACTTGTAAAATTGGTTGACTAAAGGTTGAAAAAACTATCAACGAATGAATTAGATATACTAAATGGTAAAAGAATATCAAATGCGTAACCAGAGGCATATATACACATCAGCAAAGAAACAAACAAAGCACATTATATCACGCTACGAACGACGACGATAACATTCATTTCTTTATGTGCTTGTATTTGTTACTGATAAATAAAAGGCAATTGGACTACATCTGGCTAGATGATAACATATGTTGATGGTGATAACAGCTGCATAAAATGTGGAACGTTCAGAATAAGCAGAAACCGATATACTCGATTAAATTGTTTTGCAAACATACTAATTTGTAGTTTTGGATGAAAACCATAGGCAGTGATGAGATCAACTTTTCAGACTTCAGTGGGACAATTAGTCGTTTTTAGCAAGCAAGTTCCCGTTTTACTAATATTGTTTGCCTTTTTTGTTGTCTTCCATGAATAAGATGAAGAGAAATGAGGATTGGAAAATGTAATCGTGGACTCTTTCAACTTGTATCGTTTATTAGTACTTCAAGTGAGTCTGTACAAACAAATAGGATTGCTTTATTGATGTCGGTGTTGTGGGAAAGCAGTAGCATTGTTCACAGTTACATTGACATTCACACTAAACTCATACCCAGAGAACCAAAACAACAAATCATTTCAGTGTTTTATTGGTCGAATCCAGTGAAAGTGATCCAAACATTGGAACGGTGATAAAAGTGGACACGACAACAACAACAAAAAGGAACCTAATCAACTCCCATTTGTTTTCGTGTTGTACACCACGTATGCGAACGACTCTTGTGCAATCGACGTCAACAATCGGCCAACTCCATTGCAATTCGAGTTTTATCGTGTAATTGTTTTTCCGTATACATAATCTGCTTGTATGATCAATTTAATCACTTTCCCTTTGTCCTCGTTTTTTTGGCCATTGTCACTGTAGTAATCATCGTTCAGTGTTGACAGATATTATTATTATAAAACAATATGCCACTTGACGCACCTAGAGATGAGGATTTCGACGATTCATTGCCCGAGGTTCCTGGTTTAAATCAGTTGATGAATATAACAAATGAAGATGATTTCGATTTTACCAGTGATGAAGATGACGATGACAATAATGCCCCAAACGAGGGACGATATTCTAATTATCAATTGATTAATGGTGATATCAATCAACGGTTTCCAATATCGTCTGACAGTGAAAATGAAGATGTTACCGAAGATAATAATAATCGGTTTTATACTCATAACGTTGTTGTACAATGGATCGAAACCAATGAATCTTTGTTCGATAGAGCTGCTTTCGAAAATAGTCAACGAAGAGAGCAATCAGTTGAAACGGTAGAGCAAGTTGATAATTCTAATTCAATAAATGCGTCTCAAATTAATGAACCTAGCACTTCTTCTCCGGTTCAATATAACACTGTTCCAATGGATAATGGTAAAAAAGATTATTGCCAAATGATTCTTGAGATAATTTTTTTATTTTTCCTGGTAAATAGAAAAAATCGATGTGATAAAAGGTTTAATGTCAAATTTCAAGTTACCAGAGGAAAGCGTACCATCGTGGGCAAAAGAAATCTCCGAAGATCAATGGAAAACATTTCTAAACAATAAAGTAAAAGATAAATAAACATTTTGTTTCCCAATTATTTCAATATTTATTATGTTAATAAAATATTACAAGAACTCTTGTAATTCTTCTTTAGTCCACATATGATAACCCTTGTCTTTAGTAACGGTTGCAATTTCAACATTAGTGGAGCTAAGCTTTTCTTCCATAACTTGCTTAAGAATTTTCAAAACAGATTTAAGTGCTTCATTGATGGTTATCGATTTGCTATAACTCTCTTGAAGAGCTTGTTGAGCACCTTCACAACCGGACCCGATAGCTTTCGCTTCACATTGTACATAGGTGCCAGATGGATCCATGAAATACAAGGCTGGTCCAACATCGTTGTCTACGCCAGCAAAAAGAATCGCTAAACCAAATGGTCGACTCATGGCACTTCCCTCATTGTCACTGTCACCAAATTGAATCGCTAAATTAGCAACAGCCTGAGTACAACTTTCCACAGACATTTTTTCATTGTATAAAAACCAATGATGCTGTAACACAATGTTATAAATGATTAATTCATATTTTTGATCATATTATTAATGTGATTTACTTGAGCTTCAACACGAGCTCGATCGACCATGGTACGAGCATCAGCCATCAATCCTGAACAGGCACATCCAATATGCCGGTCAATTTCCGAAATCTTCTCTGATGCCGCAGCATCCATCAATGGGGAAGAGACACGCTTTTCAACGGCCAACAAAACACCATCAACACATTTAATAGCAATTGCAGTCGACCCTAACTGTTGATTGTAAAAATTTATAGTAAAAACCTTCTTGAAATTTTAAACAAACCTTGATAGCTTCGATGGCATACTCGACTTGAAACAGACGACCCTCAGGTGAAAATGTATTGACACCTCGATCATATTCGGATCTACTCATAAACATTTTGAATTATATTTTGGAAGTAAGAAATGAATGAAACAATTGAAAAATTGTGAATAAGCAAACACAATTTGCGGGACAAGTGACAATCACAACAAGGAACAAGCAGACATTGTGTCGAGTCATGTACAGCAACCAAAACTAATGCTGTTTACATCAGGGGACATTCACAGAAGTCGTATTTTTTTAAATGTATAAACGTTTGTACCATGTCACAAACCTATGAATTTTTCAAAAAATTAAAACAAACAACGGCATATTAATCAGGAATTAAAATTTATTGATGAAAACATGATTGACCAAGAGTTGATTATATAATAAGAAGTTAATGATTGTACATTACATACTGAATGTAGATAAATGTATAAAAAGAATAATAAGTTATTACAATAAAATAATTTCTCATGAACGCTATGTCAGTTGATTGTTCCATATTTAAAGACATCATTTGATTGATTGATTGACTATTACCTGAACTGGTCACATTACATAACTGGTAACGAACACACAAACTTAATTGGATTTGATTGTTTCACACAAGCTTTATGTTGAGATATAATGCACGAGCAACAAAAAAATGAAAATATCAAGGGTTATTTACTGAAGAGGCGGTATAGGCCATACAACTTCGTTGATAGCTGAAGAACACGTTGAAAGGTCGTGATGATGGACGAACAAGAGTTGGCTGTGTCTACATTGATGACGAATATAATAGCTTTATTTATTCGCCACACATTGGAGGATTCACATAACCTATGAAAATATTAGTAACGGTTATTGAAAAACGAAACGGAATGAAAGATTTTGCCTTACCAAATAGGTTGAATTCCAATGCTGAACTGAATACAAGGAATGCTGCATATGTTGCAAGCAATGAATAACCAAGATGAGGATTTAACGTCCAATGATTTCGATGGAATAAGTAGATTGTTATCAATAATGAAAGAAACAATAGAACGACAGCATATACGATGCCTTGGCTGTTGATATTTGACACTGATCCTGGTTTGACGATTGCCGTTTCAACAAACCACGGCAAGGCAAGTCCAACCAGAATATCGAACACATTGCTTCCAATTGAATTGCTTACTGCCATGTCAGCTTGACCCTATGAAATTAATTAGTTTAAAAGTGATACACAATGAATTGAAGAATCATACCAATTTGGCAACGTGAATGCTTGCATAAGCATCGGGAACGGAGGTACCGGCAGCCAAAAACGTAATTCCCATTATACTGTCGGGAATGCCCAATGTAAAGCCGATCAATGTTACCATCCACACCATAATGTAGGAGAAGATTGCCGTCCAAGTAATGGAAGCCAAAAATGTAACCAGAAACATGTTGCTCTTTGCCTTACAATCAGGAATCGTATAGTATAGTGAAGCATGTAATGGTGCAATTACAGCCCACTTTGCACATGCTAACATTCCATCGACATCTATAAATAAAATAAGATAATAGTTTAACAAAAAAAGATTGTACGAGCTAATATATTATACATACTTGGATCAGGAATAGTTTGCCAATAACTTTGATCAGGTCCGATTCGAGACATCTTACGAACATCATCCATCGACAATGCTCGATTCATATCGGCATAAAAGTTGTCTTTCTTTTGCTTAGCTATAAGTGGAGAACATTTTTTAAATAATTTATTAAATGTAACAAAAAAATGAGTAAACAAACCTTTCCTTGATCGGATAATAACCAAGTATGCCGCCGAACGGAAACGTGTTATTCCACGAAACAATCGTTTATGCATGATGATAACTTGATTTGCTGCTTCAAATACGGTCACCTCTGGAATGCGTGCGATGAATGGATTTTGTGTATTGGCCGTGATTGCTGTCGATCCATACTCATAATCATTGTTGTTGGCTGAAAAAATGAATAATTAAATAAAATCCTGATAAAAAAATCTATTTCTTACCTCGAAATGATTGATAATGAACAGCTTGATCAATGGGTTTTTGAAGATCATTTTGTTCACCCAATGTTGTACGTTGAAAATGGGTTTCCCATAATTGTAGTACCAAGTCTCGCATTCGAATATTGTTGTTCATGATCAAAATGTAAACGCCATAAAAGACAAGCAGAATAAACGATTCAAATGTGGTTACTTCACCGTCATAGATGCACTATCCAAAAACAATTATGAATTCGTTTGTTAGAATGTACTTTTAAAAGAAAGATAATTTAATCATACCATGATAAGTACCAGTACAGTAAAAGTATAATAAGCAGAATCGCGTGCCACTGGCCACCAATTGAGTTCAGTTGAAACTTTTATTCATAGAAAAAAATCAATTATCAAATAATATAATTGAAATTGAATCAATATTTACCCGTATAGAGTGAACATAATCCGATGACGAACAGTATGTTGAAAACAGCTGAACCAACAATCGTACCAGTTCCGACATCTCCTTTTGCAATGAAGACGCCAAGAATTGCCGTAAATAGTTCGGGTGCACTCGATCCAGCCGCCATAAATGTTGCTCCTGTAGGATAAAATATAATTAAATTTACCGTTACTTGAATTCAATTGAATCAATTTACCAGCAACATCTTGGGATAGATTGAGACGCTATTGGAGTAAAAGTAAACATTAAAATACAAATTTGTTTTAGTTTTACGTGTGAATGGCATACTTGAGAGCATTCTTCCAACGATGGTAGAAAGTAATTCTCACATACGATAGCCAAACAATAGAACATGTAGAGTACGATTGCAATGTGGATGATGATTGCACCGCGAGATCGAGCTCGATTACCAAACACGTCCGGGGGAAATTCCATATAGGCCGGACTGGTACATGAATTGGTTTTACTTTCCAATAGTTTGATCAATACGGGAGATTTCGTCGCTTTTGCACTATGTCAAGAAGTGTACAAGAAAATGGTAATAATATTTCACAAAATTAAACAAATATACAAATATTTACGGTTTAATACTTGAATTTGTTTCCTTTTTCCGGTTACCACTTTTGACTTGTTGTAGACGACGACCACGATATGGCGAAGAGTCGAAACTATTCTCGTCTTCTCCATTGTTGTTGTTACCAAGTTGAATATCGAATCCGTCTTCACTATTATCCGATTGAACATTATCAATTATTGAAGAATCATTTCTATCGTTTGCAACATTGTCATATTCAAAATAATTTTTCATTTGATCCAAATCCACTTTACCATCAGAACTATTACCAACATCATCATCTTCAACTTGATTTTTATCTTGTTGATCAATAAAATCGGGAACATCAATTTCAACATTTTCATTCAATCCATCTCCTTCTGGCGCTTCTTCGATTGAATCAACGACTAATGTCTTTAGTCGACCTAATAAAATAAAATAAAATAAAATAAATTATTTATTGATTAAAATTAATTAATTAGTTCATTATTTGCGCAAGTTCTATTTAAATCGATCAAATATTCATTTAGCTAAAAAGTTCAGCACTTTAAAAATTGATTCAAGAGCTAATTACGTTAAATTAATTTTGACATTTCAACATTTGTTTTTATTATTGTCAATTTTAAAATGCACAACATACCTTTTAAATGTAACGAACAGCAAGTAAAGATGAGAACAAGAACGACGAGCAAACTTTTGCGTACGACAAATGGTGGTAATCTGGTTTGTCTCATGTTGTTTCCTCTTGATAAATGACTTTTCTGGTGATTGCTTATGCCTTTTATTTTATGAATATGATTTAACTCAAAAATAAAATTGAACCTTTATCCAAGTTAAGTTGATTGTCAATCGATGAATAAAATAAAAATCAAGATAAGAGTTCACATTCAGGCAGGATGCACAATTTCAATTAATCGATTTTCGGTACAAGGCAAATTTGTGTGTGTGGTGGCAACTATACTTGAATATTCTTATGCAGAAACATTTGCAAATGTCAGTTCAATAATTAAATAGCTTAATTAATAATTGATTTACATCTCAATTAATTAAGATTGTCAAATTGATTGCATTTGGGCGAATGGGAATTGGAATGGGACATAAATTAAGAATCCAGGAGTTTAAACTCTCTGATGAAACGATGAGATCATTTACATTTGTGTTGAGTTGTTTCGTTTTTTGAGTAAACATCTCGTTTATGTGAAAATTCACATAAGGGCACTATTAACATAGATATAATATGATGATTGACTTTGTTTCGAGCTATTCATCTCATAAATAGATTAAGTTGATGTCAAACAGATGATTGAATGGAGTTGGGGATATATAAATACATTTATGTCTATATAACAAGAATCATTAACTTTCTTGAATCATTAGTTTTCATCTCTTCATCATTCTTGGCCAATAATTCAAATTGCATTTTATTGACTGTTGACGGCAGTGACGAAAGAAAAATGGCTGACCCGAATAAGAATAAGAAGAAGACACTTTATTATTGAGCAAACAAACAAAAATGACAAAGAAATATGGAAAAATAAGACTAAATGGAATGGAAAATATAAATACAAATGAATGTTTTTATTGATTAATATTTATATGTAGAAAGCAATAAATAAAAGAAATTAGTTTACATACCTTTTTGATGAGTATTCGTCAATGAACATATCAGATGAACATTCGCTTGAAGAGGCAAGATGGATACTAATAACAGAGAGTGGCTTAATCACAACACAAGAAATGGACACTCAAAAATAAGGGTGCTCAGTAATGGAATTGAGTGGGCGAATGTAAATAGATTAAAACTTAGAAATGGTTCATTATTTAAAGACAAACTTTTCAAGAGAACCACTTTACGATGACGACGGCTTTTATTTTTTTTGAATTCTTACATTACTATAATATGTTCGCATGTTTCGTTGTATGTTTATCAACATCATCACTTAAATGGCAATATTATGAACTTTTTCCGTTATCCATCAAATTCGGTTCGATCAATTGTAAACGAACAATGTCAGCCATAAGTCGATTCAATGATGGAAAGGTCAGTTTCCGTTTGACAAATTCGAATTGGGAGACGAGATGAAACATTTCACGATTCATGCGGTCGCCCTTACCCAATATTAGGTGTTATAAGACCATGGATAGTTTTTGGTAAAATGTACGCAGAGTGCACTCACACACTCACATTGGAACAGATATTGTGGCATTTGAACAATTGGAAACGATCATAGGCAAGAATGAACGAAAGAGAACGGCAACTATTGCGATCCTCCCCCAAAAAAGTCGATGAGACGAATGGAATAGCTATGTTTTGATCGCGCCACTATTACATGGCTTGTCTATGCGCCTTTTTCTCTCTATCTCTTTCCCTCTCCGCTTCTGATTCTGGTAAGCTTGGGCAAACTACATGAACCATCAAAACAATACCGACACATGCATTAGGGTAAACTTCTTCTTTTCCTTAGGGTTGAATCACATTGGCCAACGAATTAAACCATTTCGTCTCTTATCGAAACAATATATTAGTAATAATATACACACATAGGCAAACTCGGACTCTAACCGGCGATTATTAATGTTATTATATCATGTTATGAATGCAAAGGACGGTGATGAGTGACTTATATCCCATTCTATAGATGCTATATATATATATGCCAATGTATTCCCAATCCATTAATGGAACGAGAGAAAGTAGTGGAAAAATGGGCCAAAAACAGCCACCCAATCCCATAGCGACCAGTCTCTTGTGTATGTGTGGGTGCTAGTTTACATTGAAGAATGGAGACAACACCGAATTGTGCTATACTGATGAACCAAACACTAGAGTCGTACAATATATTTCCTACTAAAGTGTCACATAGACAAACACACGGTTACGTATAAAATCGGTCGGTCCCAATGGTTCTTGTCGAATGGTTCGTCGACGCATGTACGCACCATTTGCCGACTCCAACTTCCTATATAGAAAAGGATAATATTTGTAACATAGATGAAATGGTATCATAAAATAATAAGGAACGCTACAATAGGAATAAAATGATAAACTGAAACGACTAACAAAGAACAAACATTAAAGAACAATAAAAATGAATGTTAGATCCGGTTTCAATTGAAGACCGAAAAAAAAGGTGTTAACATACTCAAAAAAAAGACTTAACAACGGAAAAGTTTCTACAACAATGAACGTGTAATGGTTTTTTAAATAATTAATTTCATAAACCAAACAATTGTAATTTGTATTTGATGCTATCCTAAATTTTTAAATGTGAACAAAAATTGTATTTTTTTAACTAAATCGATAGAGCGAAACGACCCACAAATTCTATAAATAGTTCTTTTTTTATATGTTCAATTATTAATAAGGATACTTTTGATTAGATTACCCAGAATTCTGGTTCACACTATTAAATATGCAGTACTTATCATAAATCATGAATCACAACTTAGTTTTGCAAGAAAAAAATAATTTTTTTACTTATTGACGATGATTTGTTGGGAATAAAAAAAAGTTTAAGACATAAATAGTGGAATCAATGGGAAATTGACAAACCATAGTAATGATGGTTAAGTGGTATAAATTTTAAATAAATAATTATTATTCACAATTATATTTTGGTTAATTATAAGTAAAAATAGTTATAAAACTAATAGAGATAGCTTTGTACCATGGTATAGTCAATGATTAACCATTAAATAAATGATGGTGATGAGAATCATAACCAATTAATTTGATTCGGTTTGTGCATTAGTGAAATGATGAGATTGTATATCTTAAGAAGAAGTTGCCAAAAAACCAAACGTTTCCCAATTTAAACTTGACGATCAAGGTTCACTAGTTTTCGGAATCGATTCGGTTAAACTTTTGGCAGCTTTACTTTTAGACTTGCTAGCAGCTTTCGGTTTGGTCGGTTTATTACTTTCCGACCCTTTTACTTTGCCTTTACTTGTTTGAGCATCAATTGGAGCCACACCAAAATCGGATACAACAGAATCAACGGCTGATGTCGGTGCGTTCTTAAGGTTCTTTTTACCTTTGGGAGCGCCTGATTTAGATTTTGGTGCAGATTTGGGACCAGATTTTACTGCACAAAGAGGTGTTCCACCACCGGGTGGTGGCGGCGTTTGATTCAACAATATGTTCTGGATCATAAAACCGCCATTAGGATTACCTGGATATGGTGGTTGTCCTTGCATCGGATACGGATAAGGATAGTTTCCAGAATTGCCAGGTGGTCCAACGTGTTGTCCATATGGACCATGTGGTGATGGTATGGAAGAACCGGCTTGTGTTCGGGTTGCTTTTTGTTGAACCGGTTGTGGCACACATGTTGGCGGATATGGAGATGATGACGGTGATTGTTGATGTGGTGAAGGTGTTCGTTGCATGTAGAGTTGCGGCGAATTGATCGGCATCGATGGCTGATGTGGATATGGGCCAGCATTCGATGGTGGAGGTGGATGATGACCATAAGGCATATGATGAGGTGGTGGTGGTGGCCCATGTGAGTGCATGTGAGGTGGCGGTGGGCCCTGCGGATAATATGATGGACCACCAGGTGGAGGATACGGATAATTGGGTGATGGAGATGGCATTCGACCACCCGGTTCATAGCCACCCGTTGGACCAGGATAATAATGTGGCATCGGTTGAGCAGCACCATGGGACAATGGTGCGCCTTGATATTGGCGGACATAGGCATTCGATGCTGTGGTGGTCGTCGTTGGTGTACCCGAATCAAGATTCAAAATTTGAGGTGGTGAACTGTTAGAGGCAGGTGATGGTTGTGACGATGAGGTTGGCGGCGGATATGACGTTGACGATTGATTATGAAACGGAACACAATCCGATGATGTTGATGGTTTTACCGGTGCTGGTCTCGATGTTCCGAATGAATCAAGATTTGTCAATGTATAATCTTCTTCCACTTTTCTATCATCTGTACGTTGAGGTGTCGGTGATTTGGATGGAACCGGTGGTCGTTGATAGTGTGACATCGGTATTGGTGGGGGAGGATGATGACCTGATGGTGGTTGTGGTGGGCCATATGCTGATGCATTTGGCGGAATGTTGTGACGAATTGGTGGATGTGGGTGTGGATGATATTGTCCACCATGTGAAGGAGGCCCATATGCACCTGAAGGTGGTGGCGGCGGTCCTGGTACTCGATGACCTGAGATGTATGGTTGCTGTGGTGGAGGTAATGGGTAATGATGTGCAGTTGAATGTGGTGGTGGATATGGAGCACCATGTGGTACATTTGAAGGAGGATACTGATGTGGAGGCATCGATGATCTTGGTGGTGACGGTTGAGGCTGTGGCGGCCCATAATATTGATGCTGATACTGTGGTGGCGGTGGACCGCTACCCGAATATGGTGGCATATTTGGGTATGATTGCATCGATGGTGGTGGTGGTTGCAATGGAATCGTTCCACCAACCGTTGTAGCAACAGATGATTGTGTTGTTGAATAGTCCAACTTGGAATTCATATGCTTCATTGAACCAAGTGGATCACTGGAATTTGGTTTAGTATCAGGATAGGTCGAACTGTTTGATGGATATGATACCGGTGGTTTTGACCCATATTGACTTCCCGTCGTTTTCGATGCAACAGTTTGACTCGTACCAGGTAAGGAAACTTTCGGGGCGTCTGATTCATTGTTCGATGGTTTCGATACGACAATTGGTACCATCTCTGGCATGGAAACACTTGCTGAATGAACTTTCGGATTAGCAACACGTAAACCTTTAGCATCGTCAAGTAATAATCCACTTAATAAGGTAGTCTTCTGAACCTTTGTGGGTGAATCACATTCGGTTGGCTTAAATTCTTCCATTTTAGTTCGTTTAGTACCACGACTTGGTAGGATTACCTCTTCATCATCATCATCATCATCGTCATCCTCGTCAATCAAACGTTTCTTTTTCCTGATTCTAGGTGGAGGTTTCTTTACTGGTATAACAACTTTGGGTAATTTTTTCGATTTTTTATAATCAACATCCTCTTCCTCCTCTTCTTCATCGTTGTCGTCATCATCATCATCTGGTTCCTCATCATCAGATTCAATACTTTTCTTTTTATTCTTCTTTTTGCGATAATTACCATCATCATCATCCTCTTCGGTACTTGTCTCTTCTCGATAGCTAATTTTTTGTTTATTAGATGAACGACGTTTACTGGGTGGTTCATATTCGGAACTCATGTCAGAAAAATCATCCTCATCATCATCCTCTTCTGTTTCATCTAAATCTTCCTCAGAATCGGAGAATCGCCGACCACGACCTTTCTTTGATTTACTTTTACTCTTTTTCTTCTTTTTCTTGCCCTTCCTTTTTCGTGCACCAAAACGAGATGGAACAGAACGTACACGGGAACTACGTCGACGTGATGAAATAACTAAATCGGAATCAGAGTCTGAAACTGGAGTGCCCTCGTCATCATCGTCGTTGTCTTCCTGTTCGGTAAGTTCATCACTTGGATCGTCGTCATCGTCGGCCATTCGAAAATCTTCATCAGAAGCATGATCTCCACCATCATCTTCATCAGTTGATAAATCTAAACTGGTCAAAGATTTCTTCTTCTTTGCTGAATTCGATGATCTTCTCTTCTTTATCGGTTCGACTGCTTCCTTATCGTCACCACCGTCATTGTTAACCGTTTCGTCACGATTCTCATCACCATTCTTAAGAGGGGCAACTTTGTCATCGACATCTGTTTTGACTACTTGGTCATCTAAATATTCTGAATCAACTTTATTCGAGTCATCATTTGAAACAACAGTCTTTGAATGGTCTTCATCAACTTCTTTCTTTTGTTCTGGATCAAATGGATTAATAGAAAAATCCGGCATCTCCGCATTTGCTCTTAAAATGTTCTCGATGTCTTTTCCTTTGGTTCGCGGCACAAACACACCACCTGTTAATGAAGAATCATTATACTGTTCGTCATTGGCCTCTTCTTCATCAACATCCATGATTGCCGATTGAATCAATTGATCATATTCTTTGAAACGATAACTTATTGGTGTACGTTTTCGTGCCGAACGGAGTTTCAATCCAGATCGAGAATAATCATTTATGTTGACCTTTTTTTCCTTCTTTCCGAAAGCCAATGTACCAAGTTCATCTTCATCACTGGAATTGGTAGATGAACTGTCATCGGAACCAGATTCACTTTCATCATCATCGTCGTCACTTTCGTCATCTTCATCACTATCATCTCTTCTTTGTTTTTTAGGACGAGATTGATTTCGTTCAACGCCATCGTTACTAGAGTTTACATATCCTTCCATTGCTTCGTTTAGTTCATCTTGAACGAACCCATTTGGTCTTGATCTACGTTTAGTAACGACCAAACGTTTACTTTGAACTGATTTTACCGTTGTTTCACTACTCTGAGTTGCTTGCGTGTCTTCGTTAAGAATATTTACGGAACTGATATCACAATGTTGAAATTTCCATCTTTTTCTAGATGCTAATTTTTCAGCTTCTATTCGTTCCATTTCAGTATTGAGACGATCATATTCTAAATTCAAATTTTCAATTAATTGTTTCTAATTATAGGAATAAAAAAAGATTCATTAAAATAAAATAAAAAAATATGTAGTTTTTAACAAACATGTTCACATGGAGGACAAAACCAATCACCGGTTGGAATAATGAACAAAGGTGGTCGAAGACACGCAGTGTGATAGCCTTCGTCACATTTATCACAAAGCAAAATCTAAAATTAATTACAGAAAACATTAGAATTTTACTATAAATATGATCTTAACCGAAAACCAAGTACTTACCCATTGAGGATTATCATATTTGCTACATCGTCCACATGGTTTATCATCGTTAACAACCAATTCTTCATCATCAACAAGATCGTCTTTTACTAAAATTTAAAAAAAATATTATCAATAAATTATTCTAATAATCCAATTTAATATTAAATACTTACATTTCTTAACAGTACGAGCACGTCTTACTACAACTGGCTCATCGTTTGGATCAAACTCTTCGCAAGCAAATTCGTCCTCATTATTTTCATCGAAACGAAGCACATCATCATCATCTTCTTCAATGTAATCATCTTCATCATCTTCATGATGAGCTACATTTTCATCGTCCTCGTCATCAGAATCTTCCCAAGGATTGTTACCACGACGTCCTTTTCCTTTTCCCTTTCGACGACGTCGTTTCTTCTTTTCATTATTATCATCATCTTCTTCTTCCTCATCTGAATCGTTTTGAAAGATTTCCTCTTCACTCTATAATAAAAAACAAATAAACATTTGTTTAAATACGATTAGTAAATGACAGTAAAGAGGTTTGATGGAAAATTTATCGATATTATCAAGATTATGAATTATTTTTGCATTTAATAAAACCATGCAAGATTTATATTAGCTTACCTCTTCCTTCTTTTTCTTCTTTCTTCGCCGTTTTCGTTTGCCATCATCAGACGAATCGGATTGTTCAGCACGCCTTGCAATGGCAATCATCTCAGCGTTTCGTGCGGCTATAGCCGCTTCCTTTTTCCGTCTCTTTTCTTCCATTTCCATTGCATATCGTTTCTGCTCCTCTTGTATCTCCAACATACGTTTCTCTTGTAATGCTTGAATTCGTCGACTACATCGTTTGGTTGTCATGTCTTCGGTAAAGTTCTCCTTCAATTTATCCAATTCGGTACGTCGCCGTCTTCCGGCCCCCTTACCACTCTGTTTCTTTTCAGTAGGTTTTGTTGGCATTTCAATTTTTTCTGGCTCTATGTGATCTGAATTTTTATTTTCATCAACTTCCTGTTCTTCGATTTCCTCTTCTACATTGGGTTTTTCATTTTCTACTCTTTGTTGTGATCTAGTTGCTCGTCCTCTACCTCTTCCTCTTTTTCCTTTTCTTCCCCTTCTACTGGTTGAGGAAGTGTTTCGAGATTGACTGTTATTTTTTTTATTTCCAGATTCTGATTCTTGATCTTCTTGCTCAACATTTTGCACTTTACCAAGCAAATCATCGCACAAATATTTTACTTCCGTATCGATGTCGGACAACTTTGATTGCACATCATCTAAAATGTCATTAACTATAAAACTGATCTCTTCATTACATTCGTTATAATTCTTGTCATCGAAATCATCGGTCACTAAATCTGATATTTTAACTTTCTTTGAAACATTTTCTTTTTTAGTTTCCCTTTTAATACTAGGTGAAGGGGCATCAAACACATTCGTACTTTCATTGACATCATTTCGAGGCGATTCAACTTCAAGATCATCTTCAATCTCTTCTTTAATTGTTTCTTCCATTTTTTCATCAATAACACTTTCATCTACTAAATCTGCCTCAAATTTATTTGAATTTAAAAGTAATAGCATTGCTTGATTACTGTTACTTTCATCACTATTATTAGATGACTCTATCTTGATGTCAGCAACCGATTTCTCAGATAATGCTTTAATGCATTCATTTAGCTCTTTTAATGTCCTAAGTGAATTAAAAATTAATAATTTTGTAACATGACGATTCAAATATAAAAACAAACATACTTAGCAACCAAAGACCACGATCCATCTTCATCTGGTTCTTCTTTATATAAACGAAAGTTGAGATCAGAATCGATTTGATACCAATAATTAAAACCACTGATATCACGTCCATACGATTGAATACGAAGTTTCGCAGCTTCAATGTTTGCGTTTAATTCTGCTTTAAATTTTTGATTATAATCAAACATGGCTTCCAATAGACGAGTAAATATTCGCAAGCGAAGTGATAAGCTAGCATTCTGATAACCGAAACGCTCCAATTCCCAAGCATCAAATTTGTTGTATTCAAAACAGAATTTGACCAAAGCACTTTCCCATTTCTCTTTGTTTATATACTTTCGTCTTTTCCGAAGTAATTTGATATGTAGATCGACCAAATCAGGGCGAACTGCAAAGAAAAATAAATTAATTAATACACTGATTAGAATAAAAATTACGCAAATTACCTCTAGTGTAAATATCTTCAAACATAAGTTTCATCTGTCGAATAGAGTATCTAATTTCCAACGATTTACCAAACATTTCCATGAATGAACAGATAACTGCAAAATTTGGATCATTTTCAACTTCTTCCTTTTTCTGAACCTCTTTATGAACAACATCCATATCAACAGCATTGTCATCATTCCCATCGATAAGTGTTGGCTTAATGGCAATTCCTTCATCTAAATTTGAAAATGATTCTTTTAATCCATCAATACTATGACCATTCTCTTTAATGTTCAAATCGACATTAGACAGAACTGAATCCTTTACATCTTCTTTGTCATCCAAATCTCCATTCAAATCCCCATTAGTAACATTCTCCTTATTAACAAAAATCTTTAAATTATTTTTTGCATCCCTTTCTTCGCTTTGTTGCTCTTGAGATATTCCATCTCCATTTTCTTGGATTGTTGCAACAGGGTTGACACTAATTGAAATTGGATTAATGCTTGCTTCGGTTTGAGACATTGTCACTTGATTTATATCTTAATATATTTATAATTTTATTAAGATAATGGACTAATCAAAGATGAAATAAATTTTATCACCAATCAATGATGATGGTGTAAATCGGAGAATGTTTTGATAAGCTTGCTTCATGTGGAAATTGTAATATTTGATTTATTAAGAAAATAAACTTGGGATTAATTAATTCAAAGGCTTTCAAGTGGATATAAAACACCAATAAATTTTGAAGTATGTCGATAAATTAACTATGTTTAAAGTTGGTGATCGTCATCATGATATATGAATGTTGTAAGGACTCAAAATTATGGTCTAATTGTTGGTGACGAACAAAGTCGGTCGGATCTAGCTATATCATTGAATGACGTAGAATTACGTCGTCTTGCACAATCGAATAGTGTTGATTGTTTGTATGAATCGGTTTATTTTCGTTTTATGGACGGTTAAACGTTTTTTTCAATGATTAGATTAATAAATAATACACAAAACAATTCCTGATACCGAATCCGATGTGGCCAAACAAGAGGGAAACAAAACAGCAGCGGCGGCAGCCCGAGCAGCATTCACCACAACAGCAGGGGCAACAACAGCAACAACGGTGACAACGAAGAGATGAAGCTTACAAGGCAATGGGTAGGGTAGAAACAGGGCGGACAAGTCAACGGCAGTCGTTGTAGCGCGATTTCATCTGCATGTAATATGAACTCTGACAGCAATTGTTAACAACCAAGTATCATTTGTTAAAATGATTGCAACTGAAAATTTGGTCTAGAATTTTTTTTCTATTTAATTCATTATTTTGATAAACGATACAAAAATGTTTACGATACGAAATTTTAGTTCGATCATAATTACCGCAAAATTACCGTAGTGCTTCGTCTAGTGGAAATAGTCGACAAATCATTTATGATCCCAGACACAATAGAATAAAATTTTGATAGTTTTAAATCGGATTATCGTTAATACAATGGCGTTTCATTTGATTACATTTGTAACATTTGGTAGAGAATTGTGATATGTAAAAAAATTTGGTTGCAAAAGTTATAGTCCATAAAAAATAAAAATTAGTAAACCATAGTCTGTGAATGGCCCTCAAATGTACAAACAAACCAAGTCCAGGCGAGTCGTATCGCGCCTTCAATAGTTTTTATTTACTGTTTGTTTTGTAGTAGTTTGACCGGTTGAATATTGGTTTTTGACTAATTGGAAATATATTTTATTCATTCGTCGGTTTGGTATGGATCAACAAAAAAAGGAGATAACTTCTGAAGAGAAAAATGAAGGTACCAACGAGACGAAACCCACTGTTGGACAATCAACTGTATTGGATGACGAAAAACAACAATTATCAATTGACTATGGGAATGAAGATGATGCCGAAGAAGAGATTGTAACGATGGAAGATGTTCTCAAAGAAGAGGAAGAACTTCAAAGTGATGTGTTGGCGGTTCTTGGAGGTTCAGACGACAGTCATTGTACCTATCCTATGGTATGGTATTGATCGTATTTGGGCATTCTTGCATCCAATGTTTTCCTTTTAAAACAGGTCCCAAGACAACCACTATATGCTTGTAACACATGTGAGATGAATATTGACCCAATCAGTGGAGAAAAGTATCTTGCAGGGTTTTGTCTTGCTTGTAGTTATCATTGTCACGAAGGTCATGAAGTTTTTGAACTATATACGAAACGAAACTTTCGTTGCGATTGTGGGAATGAAAAGTTTGCAAATGCTAGTTGTAAACTTCTTGAGGTTTTTAAACGAATTTTTGTTTTTGTTCATTTTTTGAAATTCATTTTTATACCAGAAAACGGGACTGAATGAAGAGAACAAATACAATCACAATTTTGTCGGTATATATTGTACTTGCGATAGACCATATCCTGACCCCGAAGATACCATTTCCGATGAAATGATCCAATGTGGCTTATGTGAGGATTGGTTCCATGGACGAGTACGCATTTGAAATTTTGTTTTTTAAACTGTAAATTTAATTTCTATTTATATATTTGTTTTATATAAATAGCATCTTGGAGTAGGAAAATCGGCTCAAACAAATTTCACGGAAATGGTTTGTTACATATGCGTGAAAAAATATTCATTTCTTGTTTACTATAAAGAAGGTATTTAATTTATTTTTTTATTTTTAAATCACATTTATCTATATTATATTATATTTGATAATAGATGACATTTTTAAAGAGGATGAAACCGATTCGACTACCCAAAATGAATTATCAAATGAAACGGAACAATTAGAAAGATTGTGTAAATTGGAACAATGCAAAAAGAATTATGAACTCAAACATAAAACTTTGGATGTGGATGAATCCAAGTTAAAAACTCTATTCTTGTGCAGTACATGGCGTTCTCTACTTTGCAAATGTACTCAATGTTTGACAATGTACGACAATTTAGGAATTGATTTTATTACATCATTGGACGATATGGTCTACCATTATGAACAAAAATCGACTCAAAATAAAGCAAATTCAAATGAAGATGAAGACTTGGCTGCATTGAAACGATTAAATCATGTTCAACAAATTGAATATATCAAAGGTTATCAAGAATTTCGTACTGAACTATCGGGCTTTTTAGAGACCTTTGCTACCAATAAACGGGTCGTTCGCCCCGAAGATGTGAAAAAGTTTTTTGAAGAGATGAAAGCTCGAAAACGTCCACGTTTCAATATGCCGTATCTTTGTAGTAATTAGTATGCGAACATGTATTCGATTCATTTATTTCTTCAATTCAACGTTGAAGCGGAAATAATGTTTGGCTTTGGATAATTTGAAATTAGCAGAACAAATAATGCGTTTGAAATGCAATTTTTATATTTTTTACTATATATACATTCGAAAGCAGTTTTGCTATTTTCCAATTATGCTAACTTGTTTGTGGAATAGCTTGTTAAACAAATATTTCACTCTATTCGACAAAACGGTTTCATTTATGACAAAACAAAATTAACATCACCGGTTAGATCAATGTTAATGGAATTTAATGTTAAGGTTCATGTTAAAGGTTTCCCACAGAAGAGCAATTACATATGAAATAATACTAATATTAAATTTGGATCTATAATAACTGACATTTCTACCATCATCACAACAAAAATGAAAAAAGGAAACAATAAGAATCGAAACGGAAATAACAACTAAATTATTATTTAATGTTGAAATTCCAAGAATCCAACTTTTTGTCGATATTATTTATTTTTCTACTATCAACTTTGGTTTTGTGTAAACATATAAATTGAGCATAATTAAATTACATCAATAAAATATTGTGCTATAGAATTTATTCTTGTTCGTGGAATTAAAGTATATAATTGGAAAATGATTCGAAGATGCAACATTGACCATCAAATTTGATAATATTTTAGAATAGGCGACATACGAACATACGAATAACTACCACCTCAATCGACACTACCATCTCCATCGCAACCATCATCAAGCCACTACCATTTTGTCCATTTGGAGTTACTGAATTTGTTCGATGTGGGAGTGACATAAAGAAGAAGAAGAGAACACATGTGGACTGTGGAAATGCAATACTTTTCATTGGGTTGCCCCTTTTTCCATATATACTAGAGAACCATATTATACGCGTGATAGTCGATTTCGATTTAGAAAAAGAGAAGTAACACTGATGTTTGTGCCATTTAAAAAAACATCATTTGATTGGTTTTAACCATCATTTAAACGATTCAAATTTAAATGTAAAGTTAAAATCTTCAACACATATTGAAACAATCACATCACATTCACTTGCGCAATGGTATAAGTTCACCTTTTTAAAGTTTTAATAAACATATGTCATTTTTTTGGTTACAGTTAACACCTAACATAAAATCGTCAGATGAAATCTTGACGGTCGGTACCAATGTTAGTGCCCGTTGGAAAGGGTCTTTTTCGGAAGCAAAGATCATTAAAGTAGATCGTAATGTTGAATGTGAAATAACTATTACATGTAATCCGGGACTGACTTATAAAGTTCCCGAGAAGCTTCTTACAAAATCACCGATAACACCAGGAATCTATACTAACTTGACAGAGCGTAATGAAATTAATAATAATAATCAAATGCATCCAGTTTTCGTGAAATCGATCACAGATAAGAGTATGTATACGATAGAGTTTAATGATGGTGTAAGAATGGCAGTTAAACGATCAAGTTTATGTCTAACATCAGGTAAACATGTTTTCTATATTATCTACAAGGTTTTTATATAATTTTTCTTATCTTATTCAGAAACACGCTTTTGCCCGTTACCAACACCAATTGTTGATCTAAAACAATTATTCCAATTAGTTGATGGTAATAATAATCAATATCAAAGGCAAAATGATAAGGCAGAAAGTATTCTAGCTTCGAAATATGATAAGGATAATTCTTTACTGGTCAAATCAACGAAAAAGCAACCGAAACTGACTATTCTTAATCCTGTCAAGGCTAAATTGAGAAATAATAGCAACAAGTATTATGAACAATTAGTTTCGGATCACAATTATGAAAAAAATAGGTATAAATTGCATATTGTTTGGAAAATTATAATTTCCGTCATAATTCATAAACAAGGTGTAAAGAACTATGTGCTGACAAAGAAGATGGTAAATATCAACGAAGATTTCCAGAAAGATCAGCTGTTTCTACCGTGGTCAAAGCTGATGTTAAACCGGTAACGGATGCTGTAATGGTGGTGAAAAAACGAGGGGATTCAGCAATTTTAACGAAAGATAATGAATCTTCTACTGAACCGGCAACTGATACTGATTTGAAATCGGATCAACCAGATGATTCATTATCATCAACAACAGAAGACAAAGAATGTTCTGATGAACGGACAACCGATACTGATTGGGTATTGGATCAACAAGATGATTCAACAACATCAACGGAAGACAGAGAATTTTTTAATGAGCAACAGAATGACAACAGTGAACCGATCAATCTTCAACTTGGTGAACAAACTATGATTAAAAATCTTCAAAATTTGATCCCATCTAATTCCAATGTAATTTCTGATCATTTAGCTATGAGTAATTTACAACTTCAACAAACATTTGACAACAATTCCAATTCTTCGAATCCACCAATTGTGGTCACTTTAAAGAAACGCATTCCCAAAAATAATGAACATTCCATTCCAAATGAAAATCCTTCAACCTCTTTGCAATCATCGGAACAACTAATTAATCAAGAATATTCCCGTAAAAAATCTAAACGATCTCGCCAACAATTTTTAAATGATGAAGGGGTTATAACCAATGACATTGATTATCATTTACCTTTTAAAAAGCGAGGTAGTTGATTTTTTACCATTTATATTTGGAATATATTTATATTATTATAATCATTTAGCCCGACCACGAGCGGAGATTTTCAGTGAAGCAAAAATTAGATATAAAGCAGAAAAGGAAGATGAAACTAAAGAATCTTGATGTGCAACTAATATCTATTCTATTACCGGTAACACTGAATATAAATTATTTTTAACCAAGGTATTTTTTTTAAAAACTTATATATAAGGTTATATTTTTAATCAAGTATTATTGCATCACATTCAACCAGAGAAGTGAGCAATTTCATTTAAAATTTATTTTAAAAATTAAAGTTTATAGTTATATGATGAAACCGTGTGATTTATGTGTTCTAGATATTGTGCCCGGTTATATTTTTCCCTCTCTTTTCATGTGTTTATCAATATTTACATAATATTTATATATTCGATCATTTATCTGATCAATTGATTTTTTATTGGCTTCAATGGCTTATTCGACGTTTGTCGAATGTTACGAAGACATGCAACATATTGGTTAGCCTGTCGTTGAAGGTTTTGGTTTCCTTCCTTTCGTGCCAAACATTTCCATATTCTTCTCGAATATTGAAATGATAAACATGCAGCCGGTTTCGTTTTATCATGGTCCAACGATGATGAAGTCGATTGGTCCAAACCATTTCCTTTTTGCATAATACCAATGTTCTTAAGTAGAACTTCTTCATTGTAACATTCTCGTATTGGTTTGGTCACTATCTGAAAGCGGGTTTCACAATTTTGAATTGAAGAACTACGAGCCTTGTTGTATGCGATATCCTCTGAATTATCCGAACACAATCGTTCCCAACCTAATGGTTGTGCGATCTTCATGAGACACCACTATGAGAAAAATAATACATTTTTATTTTGTTTCAATAATATAAATGGATTTCGGTTATGTCTATATTTAACAATTACCGTATGTTCTTGTTCCCGATCGACCAATTCTTGTAGGGTGATTCCTTCATTTCGATACTTCATCATCTTACATTGATCCAATCGATTACCAGATCGTGCATAATAGCACAATTTTGGTTTGCTCAATTTTTCTCCATCACTCAAACGATATACCGATCGTACACAATTGTCAAATATTTTTGAAAGCTGAATTCAACAATTAAATTAATAATAAAAATTAATTTTGCAACAAATTGTAGCGAACCTCTTTATCCATCAATGTATCGCAACGTAACAATGCTGCCGTTATATTAGTTGATACTCTTGATGAACAGAATGATGGAATAATCGGTGTCCAATAAGATGATATGGCTTCGGTTTGTCCATAGTACAATATGAAGAAACAGAGACCAATTATTAATCGAAAGAACATTTTTACACAATTTTTTTTGTTGTTGTATTTTGACGATGTTGTTCAACGAATGGCTTCACAAAGAATGGCTTCCATTCCATTGTGAATGGTCGATTTAATGTCGTCCCGTTTGGCCACCGATCCAAGAACTAGGTTATTCAATTTGATCCGGTTACCTGACATTATAAATGGTTTCATGTGATCATCAACATCATCATCATCATCATCATTGAATGACAGTCTCACATTATTATTTCATGTTTTTTTGAGTGTATGTGTTGTTGTGCCATAAATTGGCCTCATTCCGGTCGTTGGCATCACTTTCGCCGTCGTCACCGCCAACATATTGGCCATCTGTACAAACATTCGAATGATGTCAAAGGTGGACTACGAATATTGGTCACAGATGGTTTGTTTAATTCATTTATGCAAGTCACAAATACACATTGCACATAAAACATTAGTTCGGTCGGCTTTTGTTTTGGTTGCCACGATATGTTCGGTTTTTTTCCTCATAATTGATTGGATACGTTTGCGTGAACTTCTAGCTTCAACCTTTCAACGACCAACACATCATGGTATAATTTGGTTAATCATGCAATAAATTAAATGTTTGACTCTATTTGTAAGTTAATTGCATGCATACACAAGAAACTGGAATTCCACTATTATTTTAACCTATTCTTTATAATCTTTTATTTATTTAAACAGTTTGGTAAAATGATTGACTTGAATCGACATGAGTTAATAAGGGAACATGTTCCGGCGAATGACTGGTTCGACGGATACATGTTTTTGGAAGGGCAAAAATTGGTTCATCATTGATGACATTGGTTTGATCATTATTGAGTAAGAATCCCATTTCACGATCCGATATATTGATAGATGTTGTACGTATTGCACAAATTTGGTTATTGTTTTGTTGAAAATAATGTGCAATATTAAAATGTGTCCAACAGGCTACGAAAGCTCCAAAAGATAGGCCAACTAATACATCTTCCCAATGATTATAGTAATCCATGATTCGGGTATATCCAACCATGATCGTAATGTTTAAGAGCATACATTGTACCAATAGCTTGATTGACTTTTGAACAATTGATGGTGGTAAACTATTTTGAATGTACAGAATGAGATAGGTCATTGAGAAACTAGCCATTGAACTATGTGCAGAGAAAAAACTACCACTGCCTTTAAATAGATCAATATTGTTAATACATTCATATTGTTCATTGAATGTATTGGAATTATCAACACAGTATAAGTTCAACAGTTTTGTAGAATCACAGAATTCAATAAAATGTGGTCGAAGACGACCGGAAACAATCTTGACCATTAAAGTCAAAAAGATCGTATACATGAAACCAAATGTAAATGATAGGTAATCATATTTTAAAAGTAACCAACATTGCGTCTAAATAAAAATAAAACTTTAATAATGAATTTTGATTATTAGATAACACTAATACCTTAGAAAAATAATATCGATTTAAAATAAAGCCAATTGATGATAGAACATAACAAAGGATAAATAATAATGGTAAACTTAGTGTTTGGGTGTGGTTGTAAGGCATTCGAATTGTTTCATCATTACAAAAGAATCCGGTACTGTTGGGCCGAGAAGCCAAACCGATAATCGTGAAAATTCCGAGAATTGAAAAGGCGACAAATGTTTTCCAATGTTGGGAACACATTTTGAAGGGAAGCCATCCACATTTAAGTCATTGAAGAAGAAGGAAACGAACTTTTCTCAAATAAAAATTATGATAACTGATTGAAACAGTTTTAACAACATTGTCTTCATACAATTATACGAACACAAATGCGCATTGCGCAAGTACAAATTCCATTAAACAAATGCAACTAATGTACTCGAGCACATTGTTGATATATTATTATTTCCCATAGATTTGTTTTGTGTTTATGACGTCATCTTTCACTTGTTGTTCAATCAAAAAAGTTAATCGATTTCAAGATAATAAATTGGAAACCATATCAATGAGTTGTAATCAAATTTATTTTGTCAAAAGGTAATTTGAAAAAAAAACAGCAAACGACTTAAGTTCTTTTAAATTGAAAATCAATAGTTTGACATTTATTTTATAAATATTATATACCAGCGGACTGAGGCAAACACGTACTATACTGTAATGGATATTTTCAATAAACTTGTTAGCAATTTATTGCACTCAAACTATAATATAAATTCAAGTTATACAATATATGGAATGATAATTTGTTCCAACTTTTTAGGCTATATTCTTGAAGATTTTTTTAACACGTTGACAAATAGAGCTGGCTTGTCATTCGGTATAGTGATGATAAAAATAGAAAGCTTGGCTTGATGAACAGAAAGAGTGTCGATCGCGTTTTGCTGCCAATTTTTCTCCTTAACTACTTTTTGTATTCATTCATATTGAAGAGTCCTCAAGAACACGCTCGATTTGACCGACTTGTCTTGTTGATGACGTACATTATGTGACAATTTGGTTGATATCGTTTTCCATGACTTGTGATTACTACTTAACATAATTTCATTATGGCTAATATATTAGATTTATTCAAAGGTAAATCACAAATCAATTATTGTTGTTTATACAAAGCAATTCTTTTCAGATATTAAATTTGTGATCGGAACGATATCAACACTTATGATAATTTTATCAGCTTTTCGTTACGAGATAATTCATGACGACGGCAACTATGATATCGATGATAATGGCAACTCAAACGAAGATAGTGGTACAACGGTTGATAAAACAGTATTAGATGCACTCTCAAAGTTTGATCGAAATGTAAGTCAATTTAAATCAAATGTATTATTTCATATCATTAATTTAATTAATTTTTTAGGTTAGACATCTTTTAATAAAGGGTAAAGAGGCATCGAAATATGATTTCATGAATGTGCTACCCGATTTTAAGGAAGCAATCGATAAAGCGACAACATTGTTGAATCAATTGCAAAAATTAAATCTTAATACAAATTATAATTGCAAGGATAATCGAAGAAATAAGGATTATTATAAAGGAAAGAAAAATAAAAAAGGATCGGACCGAACTTTTTCATTTTCACTTCGATTGGGTTCCAGTATTTACAAAGTTAGCCTATATTGGCCTAAACTAGTACGATTGTTTTTACCCGATGATTCCGATTAATTATAGATATCAATCAAAGTTTTATTTTGTATAGAATAAAATAGATTGTTTTACGTTGATTTATTTACATTCAATAATTATGTAAGTTAATGGACGATCATCGTCAATGTCAAATACAGAAGAATCGATCGTTTCACGATCAACGCCGGATACAATTTAGATGGTTCAATTAATGTTTTGTTTTTGTTTTTGTCTATGTTTGTCACTGAAATAGATATCAAAGTTGACTGATGATTCGATTCTCTGAATTTGTTTGTTTAAAAATAACTTTATGGATATTAAAGGAATGTTTTCCTGATGAGCTGAAACATTTCCATAAGTAGCGTTGCATTGCAATCCGATGGTTAATTTTCGATGAAATGAAATGATGTGATGTAACATGAATGTTAACAACATTAACAAATGGACCAATATTATACATTCGGGCTGAAGCTTGTGAATTGGGGATGTGAATAGGAGAAAGGTGGAAATGGTCATTCTATCACAAGGGGATCGACGTTTCGAATCGATCAAGAGATGATCATATTGGATAAGATCGAATTGAGGGATTTATAGAGATAGAGAGAGAGAGAAAGAGAAAGTTGGTTGCTTTTGTTATAATAGACATTGGTAAAGAAACGATTCCAAAATTGGATCAATCAAAAAAAAATAATAAAGGCTACAATCTACCAAACAGTACATTTGTGAACTGTGTTCGATTTGGTTCCTGATTTGCATTGAAACGAATCGGCAAATGATTCATAATTGCTGAACGCCACATTAACCCTACAATAGTGTTAAAAACAATAAATTGAATTAATCTTCAATCAATCGAACAATCAAATTACCTAGCCTCTGATGGACTATGACTGTCCGTATCCAATCGTGTCTTGAACATCTCTGGTGACGATTTACTACACCAATTCTAATTGAATTTAATTAAAATGTCAATCATTGATCAATCGATCATTATTATCATTTAATAATATATTACCATTGCAGCTGAAATCCAAAACAACTGTTTCGGCGTATACTTTAGTCCCGGAAGGGAAAGCTCTTCCCCAAATTTGGAAACATATTTCTCATATGCTTGATAAGCCTCCTTAATGGCACCATTGTCGGCAATGTTCTCCTTTAACGTCAAATCACCATTGATACGTAATGAATGTGGCAATTCATAATCTTTATATTGTTTTATCATGCATTGAGCCTTTTCATTGTAATGTTTTTTCGTTTCATTCTTCCACCAATTGCGAGCATTTCCGATCTCATCAAATTGTGCGCCAATATTATCGAATCCATGTGTGATCTCATGTCCAATCACATAGCCGATGGTACCAAAATTTAGATATTGAGGACGATCGTGATCGAAGAAGATATCGCGAAGTATACCGGCAGGAATGACAATCGAATTCGCTTGTGACCAATAGAATGCATTCACATTTGCTGCATTGGCAAAATATTTCCAACTAATCGAATGAATCGATTTTGGTAATCGAATTAGTTTGGATTAGAACCAAAATTGATTACATACTTATGTGGATTGTTTCGTCGTCGCAATTTCTTAAACTCATTCTTATGTGCCCATATACGAACACGACGAATGTTCATTTCGAAATTGTTTGATGTCAATTCCAACTGTTGGTAAAAAAAATGATTGATTGTGTTTATCAGTAAATAAAAACCAGTAATTGATAATAATAATAAAAACTTACATCTTGATAATGTTCTTGTACTAGAGTATCATTTGCCAACTCTTCCGGATAACCGACAATTGCTTTCATCATCTTAGATTTCCTATATGCATTACGTTTTGTCTCCGAATCCATCCATTCGGTTTTGTGTAGAATTTCATCAAATTCATCTTGAATAAATCGAACCATTTCGATTGCCTATTTTTAGAATAATTGTTTTAAAAAAATGAGATATATTTTCTCACATATTACCCTTTCTCGTGATGATCCATTGAAATGATGTTTGATGTATAATGATGAAAGTGCCATTGCTAAACTGCCGGTCAATTGTGATAGGCACAACTTCCAACGAGCCATCTTTTCGGTGATACCATATAGATGTTTGTTTAAATTGTCCTTCATATCACGTAAAACCTTATTTCCGGTACCCAAATTTTGTAACACCACACGCCATAACATGTAATTTGATAATAGACTATAATGGGAATATTTTGTTATAGAATTATAATTTGATCAGATTTCAATAAATTAATTGAACAAACCGTTTATCATGTTTGTTGACAAATGATATAAGATAATCGATCTGTCCCATGTAACGTATATTGTCGACCATAACCAATTCTTTTGGCGTAAATTGTTCTTTTCCATCCAAATCGATTGCCGAATTGACAAATCGAATCCAATCATGTCCCAAACGTGATTGATTGTTGGCAAGTACATCCGTCTACAATAATGAGATTAATTAATTGTATTATTAGTGTGATGATTCTTTGTTGTGTGAAATTCACTTTCATCTTCATATCAATTATATGAAGAAAAAGAAAAAGAAGAAAACAAGGAAATCTATGGCCACACATTGGTGGCATATGAAGCGTCAATTATCGTTTTAAAATCATTAAGATTGAGAGAAGAGAGACAACAACAACAACAACAACAACAAAACAACAAAAATAAAGAGAAGACAACCAATCCTGTCAGATTGGGAGAGGGAAATGTAAAGATGATCAACATTAAATGAGTTTGAGGGGAGCGTCATTTATGCGACAACACTTTTACAATATAAATAACGGAACGGGTTCCACCGTAAATTGCCGACTTAATTAGAGCAGAAAGAAGACCAGCTTGTTCAATTACTTTTTACACATTACGGTCACCTTTTATTCAATGCAATTGCCCATTTAAACCCTAACTCATTTATTCATTCATACATTCAATTCATTTGACTAATTATATTTCCCGTTTACATGGTATATAATACCAAAAAAAAAACGTTTGATATCCATTCTCCTTCTCCTCCTCCAACCCGGTCTTCTTCTTCTTCTTCTTGATCATCATGAAACAAGAAAAATAAACAACAACAACAAAAAAATAAATAAAGACAGAAAGTTAGAAATGTTTAAAGAGAATGATTCCTCTTAAAATAACTCATTGAAACCATAATAAATGGGGTTTTTACTCTAGGCCACCGACGCCGACGCCGCCAACTGTGTGTGTGTGTAATACTTCATTTGAGCATATAGATCACTGAATACAGACACTATTATCTCGGTCGTTCTTTTCCTTTCCTTCCCTACCAATAAATCCCGTCGACATGTTGTTAGATATATTTATATATATATATATACATAGATATACACCCAACAACACGTTCATAATTGTCGCCGAAAGAATGGGTGATCTCCATGTACACACAACCAAAGAATATACAACAATGCTTCAATTGTTCAATCGTGTACGTGTGCAAGTCGTACTCTCAATCGATACCAAAACAAAATGATAACTCACATTCATAATACTAACTACAATTACTATATTTATAGATAGGTGTACACGACGATGATGATGATGATGATGATGAGGATTGTCGAGTAGACAAAAGTAACGATCGGTGCCATTTTATAATTGCTTAGACAAGGAAAAGTGGAAAAAGTAAAAGAAACAATTGTCGGTAAAGCGGAAAATATAGAAATACAAATCAAATGGTGTGAATCGAATAATTCAAAATATACATTCACTCTATAGCTTTTTCTCCATTCATTATCAGTATAAGTGCTGATTCTTACAAAAAAAAATTTGTTTAGTTCTATATTTACAAAAGGTATACGATTGCAATTGGTTCGAATTGGTTTTAGACGATCATAGGTTGTAATTGTTTCAATGACAGGTAAATGAATTTGCCATTGGCTTATATAGATATTTATAAATAAAAAAATTATATATATATTTTTCTATATTTAGTGGTGGTGTCGAGTTCCAGACGCACACACACACACATACAAACACACAATTGATCACACGTTGCAATTAGCACCTGTCAAATTTGGCAGTCAAACACAAAAGCATTTATATAAGTAGATCAAGGATCAATCATCAAATGATTGGCACCATTTAAAAACGTGAATGATCTCGTTCAAATATATCACATCGATTATGAGATGTACAAATGGGATGACCATTCAATTAGTAAAGTGCCGGCACCAATTTTTCTTTTATTATATATGATTTATGACACTTCAAAATTATCTCTTTCTCATGGGAGTGATTGTGTGTGTGTGTGTGTGTGTGTGTGTGTGTGTGACCAGTATATGGTAAAACCAATCTCAACACTTTAAGAATAGATCATTTCCGCGTCATTGGCGGACACATTGGACATCATCATATAAAATGACCGCCATTAACATATAAACGGGAAAGTATTAATAATTCTCTCTCCTTCTAAATGTTTCATCATCAGTAGACATCTAATGGTAGACATCTTCAAGTTTGTTGTCGTTGTTCGTGCCAAACGTGTCTAGATCAATCAAAATTGATCACCTATACCACCAGAATGGTTTCGGTGTCTAATAAAATACGAACGTAGGCCACAATTGTACAAAGATCATATAATAACTAATAATAAATGGCATGTTTAAAACACTCAAAACACGTGACTTAAAGTCAATCCTTGCCGTATGGTTTTGTTTTTGATCAATCGGAAAATAGTTTTACAATATAATGGAAACCTAACGGAAGGATAGATACAATCGAACCGATTGATTTAGATGGGAATGAATGAATATGATGGTTTGATGATCGTGAATTAATAGACGTGACCGTCCTTCGATGCCGAACCGATATAAATCGATGATGAGTTTTCCTCCTTTTTTTGGTATGACAAAATCGTGTTCATGGCGCCCACTAATCAACCGAATCCATCATTGCATTGGCAAGTTCCCAATTTTAACTCGACGCATCCATCCATTCATCTATCTATATTTTTCTTTGGTCTATTGAATGGATAACTATCACTCACATTAAAACAATTATGATACGCATTAATGGTTTTTATAGCTATCTATTATCCATCCAATAGATCCAATGATAGAATCTGTGATCTAGTGATCTTTACCTCATCAAACATGCGAAGATGATATGATAATGTAAGATGATATCGAAAATTGGTAAAATCACGCACGAATGATAAACCATGATATGAATAGATGGATCAAATTATACATTGAGTGTAAACAAAAGGACACATCAAATACATATATAGAATGGATGCCACGAACCATGAACCATAATCCAATTCCATCATCTATTTCCCGCTAGTTTTTGGCTTATTTGTTTTTCCGACATTTGTGTGTGTGTGTGTTTGCTTACTATTGTTCAAATCGGCAAACACGCACGCATATTATTCACATTGGAACGAGGGAAAGAAGCGTGTAAACTTATCAAAACTGAAAAAGGTAATGTTACATAATGCATGCACCACCGGGTGGGCTATAAATAAGTGCCAAAGTATACATACAAATGCACGCATCATCATCATCATCACCAAAATATATGCAACAACACTTTCTCAATGTGTCTCATTGTGCAAACGTGTGTGCATCGAATGTGTGATTAGTGCCATTAATTAAAGCATTAATCGCAAATGGAGTAAAACGGCGACTACCATAGTGTTTCATGGTATTGTTTGCCGATGACGACCACGGCGGCTAAATGAAGAATAGTATAGGCTCGATTGAGAGAGATAGAGACTGACATGTCGCCTAGTTCTTCTGTGTGTCTGCGTGTGGATGTGGATGAGTTTGCGACTCAAATGGAGAACAAAACCAACATCAAACACACACAAATCGTATAAAGTTCCCATTTTCTATAAATGAAAATGGCTAACTCAAATGAGACCACAAACCAACGAAAAGAGAGATCTGACCATATGCTTTATACTGCCGAATGCCCGAATTCTCGGTACACAATGATAAGTAGTCCGATTTCAAAGCAACAACATAAATCCTGGGCAATTGGATCGAGTTAGTTGTACGGCAAAATTGTTAATTTATTTATCAATTCAACTTTGCCTCTCATTTCTATGTCTATTTGTTTGGAGAATCCAAATGTTTTGTCTAACTTATTTCGCTTTATTTTATTTGAACGGAAAGAACTCAATTTGGTTCATTGGCTCAAGACCCGCATGAACACATCAACAATGGAAAGCACCTTTTTTTCCTTGAGATAAATTGAAATTGAAAATGATTTTGTACATCAATCTATTCAATGGTTCTTTTAAGCCTCTTTTTTCTGTTCATCCACTTCGTTTGTCCAAAAGATTGGAACTTTTATTCTATAGTTATAACGAGAAATTACTGTGTAAGGTAATGTGAAACACACACACACACACACACTAAATCAAATCAAACTAAACCAAATAGAAGAAAACAAAATCCGTTCATTTTAAATGAAAAGACGTTAAGATAATAAAAAAAAGTTTTCCCGTACAATTGCATTGATATATAGATATAAGCAGAGTATTATCGAATGAATCAATTTGTGATAATCAAACTCAAAAGAGAATGAGGATAAAAAGTTTACCAAAAACAAAATAGAAAAAAATTGAATCACATACCTGATTTGCAACGTCGGCGAATGCCTTCAAATATAGATACCACGATTGTTTCTTCTCACCCATCTGTGGGTCATGGGTGGCGTGGGCAATTTGGGCTTCCAATGCGATCACATCCCACATTTCAATCTCGACTTGTGTCTTATTCTTGGCACCGAGCAAGATGGCAGTGTCCACCATCAATTGATGGTAAACTTTCACTGTCGTATGATTTGGTCCTTGAGTGATCAATTGACGACGAAGGCCTAAGGTTGCTTCGTCAACCTATCATAATTTGAACAAACCAAAAATTTGTTTAGTAAGGGAAAAAAGTTGGTCAATATAGTTTTAATAATAACATACGAAAATCATATTTCGAGTATTGTTCATAACGTCAGCAATAACCTTAAAGTTGACAAACATATCAGGCTTAAAACCATTGGAACGAATCTTTTCGGTAACATTGATCCAATCGAATGTTTCCTCATCCCATGATTCACCTTCAATTACGGGCCAACCGCCCAATTCTTTTAATGAATTTTTCAATGGTTCCATACCCAACTTTTCAATGGCACCCAAATTCATACATGATCGATACATATTTTTCATTGTAACAATTGCCGGCAATGTATCATTCGATGTTTCAATAAGATCTTTTAGTTGAATGTCTAAACGTTCGCGTGATTGTTCAAATATGGAAACGTGTCCCGTTTCGTCGGGAATTGCCGTTCGATGAATCCATCCACCACATGCAAAACGGTAAAAATCGTCACATGGTGATATACTTTCGTCAATTAAATTAAGTATGTCAGATGCTTGAGATTAATGAAAGAAAATGGGAAAAAAAGTTGATTAATTTTATATTATAGTGAAATATCTATTCTGAAAATCTATTCCAATATTTTCAATTAATTAAAAAAAATAGTAATAAGAGAAGAATTTTCTATTATAGATTGGACCAACTTTAATTTTGAATCTATATAAATTTAGGTTCCAAATTAATGGAAACGGTCGATTTTATATATAAATGTGAACGTATACGTAAACAACTTTCAATAGATGTGTGGAAATCGATCGGTAATGAGGCATTACCTCTCTTTCCACTCTTCAGTTTGCCTTCAATTTCTTTTCCATTCACATCAATTGAATGAATCGTGCCTCTTGACTCATTTTGACTATAACTCTAATTGATTGTATGGCTGGTCTAGACTAATGGTTGTGGTCGCCATGGCCCTTATAAGATGGCTCCATCGATCATAGACAAGCTACCAACCCTGTTCGAAGTGCCTTTTGTGTGCCCATCAACCCAAACACTAATTGATCCCTGGACTCGTCCAATTCATCGTCATCATCATCATCATCATCATCGTTGTGATCGTCTCAATGTTTCCGTCAAATCTGGTCAGCAAACATGGGAGAAACGAGTGGCCTACGAGTCGACGTAATAATCTGGTTTGAATGTGTCATCTGGTGGACGGAGGAAAGGCAAACATGCTCGTCACACACAAACACACAAACACACAAATTCCACTGTTCATTCTCTTACCCACTCATCCATCCATCCATCCATCCATCTAACCATTCCATTCCATTCTATTTCATCTATCCTAAACTATAATGGACACAACCAACCAGTGGAAGTCTTTCTATACTTTCCTTTCATCGGTTGCCGTACTCCATTGGACGACATTCGATATTATAAATCATAATTTCCGCATCGTCAACCCATTAGAATATATATATTTTTTTTTAGCTCCCATTCTGACCAAACATAAATGTAAATCAAATCCCATCTGAGAATTGAAAATGATCATCCACAAAATATCAAGAGGTCGATATATTGAATTGTCCACAATTGGCATTTGAGTTTCGATGGCAATTGTTATTATGTAAACAATATATATATATAAGTTAGATTGTGTCAATTTTGTGGACAATTTTTGTGGTTTGTTTGCAATTGTGGCAATGAAACTGGGAAATAGTTTTTTTTATTGGTTTACTAGAGGAAAGTTGCCAATACATCAATCAATGAGAGAAGCATCGATTACATTCGATTCAATGGTTCTAATTGACTTGCAAATGAGAGAGTCCACATTTGAGTACATTGAATGGTAAGGTCTTTTTTTCTGGTTCTTTGGTCAAATTGGGTCCACTCTGTATCTATTAAAATGTTGTATGTCAATTCTCCCATCATACAATTAGTTGTCAAGTGTGTGCTTTTTGTTGAACAATTGCCAATTGATGCGCACTATTCTAGAACTAAGAGTTTCCTGTTTAAACACAGTTTGCACCATTGTTGACATTGCCATCAAATTGCCGATCGGCTCATAAACATAAGCTAATGATCCTCAATCTCATTGAAATCGTGCCATCTCCTGTGATCGGCTTATAGTTCGTCGATGCGTTCCAAACATTGAGTGGACATTCTTACATATATTAAGATTATAATTCGCATCATCATCATCATCAAACAACCAGTAACGGTTTCATTCTATTCTAAACAAAATGAAACTAGTTTCATTATAACAGAAAAAAAGCTATGCTCATTCGTCCGTTCATTCTGCCTTCCATTGTCCGATTACTTGGTTTGTCGTTGCACACACACACCAAAAAAAGCATTATCCATTGCGAGACATGCACAATGAATTTTGTAGATTTATGTTTGGAACAAAAACCATAATTGAAACATGAGCACCAATTATAGCAGGTACAATTTGTATTTCAAACAAAGCAAAAAAGAGAAAGGGAGAGAATACAAATATTTATTTATAATTGTGTGTCCAAATTTTATTTGTCTTTTCATTTTGTGTGCTTCAAGCATTAATCAAATCTAAATGTTTGCCTTTCAACGAACATCAATACCCCCAATCTAAAGTACGGTTTTTCACTAAAACTTTTTTTTGTGTTGTGTTTAAATCAAAATGAATGCAATGAATAAATATTTCATTTGAAACAAATTGTAAAAATAGTTATCATTTACCCAAGAGAGAGAGAGAGAGCTAAACCAATCTATCCGAATCTCATACATGATTGATCGAACAATTGAATAGAAAATGTCAACTATAGTAAAATTGTAATTTAAACTTCAAACAAAGTAAAGAGAAAGAATAGCAATTATATTTTGGAATCAGCATGCTACAAATTAGATCCCAAGTGTTGACAGATTGTATCAATGTATAAAATGGGAAAAAAAGAGTTGAAGAACATTGGCTAGGATCAATTTACCAGCAAGATGCCAATCAGAGAGACCGTTTGCCTATGCGTAAGTTGGCCTGAACAAATTTTTTGGCTCACCCATTCGTTCATTGATCGATTAAGGTTAATGAAAGAAAGAACGTAATGTAAAAAGGCCGATTCAATAGAACTTATGTATACTTCTATAGAAGTTGTACTTGTACGGCTTTACTAAAACTGAATTGAATGATCTTTTTCTGATGTTGAGCAAACATTAAGGAAAAAAAGGTGAACAAAATGAAATGGTGAAACTTACCAGCTTTGACACAGCCAGGCCGAAGACATACGCCACTTCCACTGGTGGTGATATGATTGGACGATGATGATGAGGCTGGATTGTGGTTCATCATCGATGGATGTAATGATGGAAACAATGGATGCAATGGCGGTTGTATTGGCGACAAATAAGGCTTATGGTGATGATAGAAAGCTGGCGGCGGCGCCGTTGTCGACATATTATGGGTCGGCGGCAATGGGCCATGATTCAACGAATAATAATGATGATAGCCCGGAATCATGTTCGGTCCCGGATGTTGCGAATAGGATGATGGTACCGCTGATGATAAGAAATGGTTGATCGTCGATTCATCGAATTTGTGCGATATCTCGTTTAGGGTCGGCTTCGATTCATTAACTATCAAAAAAACAATAACCAAAGTTCGGTTCGTTAGTTTTACATTTGACACCATTTTTCTTTCTTTCTTATTATTGTTGTTCCATTTATTATTAATTGTTAATTGATTATATTGGGGAAATCTATGTTAGACGATCATTAATGGTTGAAGGTAATTTGTTTTATACTATAGATTACATTCTCTTACTGACCATTCTCTTAATGGAAGTGCGCCTCTCTCTCTCTCTCTCTCTCTCTCTCTCTCTCTCTCTCTCTCTCTCTCTCTCTCTCTCTCTCTCTCTCTCTCTCTCTCTCTCACTTACTAACATGTAGCTAATAAATGTGAAATAAATCAAATCAATAATTAATTGAACGAGAATGTAAGATCGAAACCAAAGTGATCAATGATTTCCATGAAATCAAATAAAATTTGACCAAATCGACTAATTTAGATTGATTAAAATTTAATTGAAATGTATGTGATATTACCTTTCATTAGTGATGTATTCAACAGCAAAAATACCATCAGGACTAGAAGAACGACACATAGGATGGAGACGAGAAAGACGATAAACAATAGGAGACGTTCGAAACGGGTACGAAAGTTCCAGAATGAAGCGGTAAAGCTGTTGCTCAACAATTCCGATAGAGCCAATTGTTCCTTCTCGCCGAGGCCACCGTTGGAAACCGTTGTTGTATTGGACGATGGCGCCGTTTGACCATTCGGTCGACTCCATTGAGGTGGCGGTGGCATTGGAGCCGAATTCGTTTTACTTGATTGACTGTGATGATTGTTATAAACTCCATTGACGACAACGCCACCGTTCGATTGGGATGATGGCGGCATCGATAGGTTGATACTCTTCCCGTCTGATGAAGTCATCTTTGAACCAAATCGTTTCCTATTTTTTTCTGGAGAGTGTTCACCACTTCAAGAGACTCCCGATTCAAACTCACACTTGATGATATAATCGTATGAGAGATCAGACAAAAAATGGCCACTCAACAAACAAACATGGATAGAAGATGGTACGGAAGCACCGAGACACACTCAACGGGATCGTAATTGGTAAATGGTCTCCCGCAATTAGTACGACACACTAAACAACAATTGTGATGATTTTTCTTTTTCTTCTTCTTGGTTCTTGATTATGACTTGAACCTATGATTTAATAATAAGAAAAAATAGAGTTTAGATAATTGAGTACGGATGAGCGGACACATTTATATATATAGTGATCGATTGATGAAAGATGGGGAAGGAAGAGTAAGAAAGAGAGAGAGAGAGAGAGAGAGAGAGAGAGAGAGAGAGATTGATGTGAAATGGTCTTGCAATGAAACTGATTAAATGTGAACAATGGATAGACACTGGTTGTGATAACTATTGCGGCATCGAAATCAAAAAAAAAAAAAAAAAAAAAGGAACAAACCAATGTGTCAGTGATGGTAACGACCACGATGTGACGATGATGAGACGAGAGACAAGTCAATCACATTCGACCTGTCATCAACATCACCATCATCCTCATATTGTCGTCTATGGTAAAGTGTATTGACACTGTTTAATTGTTTTGTCTATCCTGGTAGCAATACAGTTTTGGTTGGTGATTGAACCAACATGCAACCAGAACACCAAAAAAAATATGACATCTTCAAGGAAGTATTTCATTCGTTTGGTTGTGTCTTATTTTTTTGGTGATAAAAAATAGACAAGACAATAAAGAGAAGAAGAAGAAGAAGGAAAGGAAAAGTTTGTACACTTTTGGACGAACAGTGTGTCAGTGCACTCGGCAAATGCCCAAACCAGACTGACGATGAGATAGCCAGTGACGAAGACTAGAAACGAAAGAGTAAACGCGCCAAATTCCACTTAGAGAATGATACTCGGCCCCGACGACGTCTATGTCGCCCTCTCAAACCGAATCTAATCAGTGGAACGCGCGCGCTTACACTCGATTATTATCGTCCTCTCTCTCTCTCTCTCTCTCTCTCTCTCTCTCTCTCTCTCTCTCTCTCTCTCTCTCTCTCTCTCTCTCCCAATTGCGATGTGTGCGTATGTATATGTCTGTGTGTGTATGTGGATGTGTTCCTTCAAACGTTGCCTACTTTTAGCGTATGTACAATCACTTTTCTTTTATATAGATCAACCAACTGAGTGGTCTTGCAATGGGTTCCATATCCCAAATGAATCGATGGAGAATGTTCGAAATATAAGAACCGTATACCTTAACATGCAAGAACATATAAACTATACACTTAACATCATTGAGTGGACATCATAGTAGTAGTCCAACATATTGACCATACAAAATCAGGGAAAAAATCTTAATCATTAAGGATAACATCATCATCATCATCATAGGCCAACAAAAAAATAAATATATCTACGATGAAGATCATCATAATTGATCAACCTAGGGCGGATTCATCACAAATCAACAACAAACTATGGTACATTTTTATTATTAATAAAAAAAATGTGGCAAAAGTATTTAGTGGAAAAAATGTAGGGAAAAATAAAAGAGCTAAAGGGGAAACCATCCTTTTTCTTTCAACATGATCATCGACGACAACATTATTATTAGTAACACATCAAATTGATCACCATATGTACCATTGATAGATGTTTGATGATCTTATACAATGGCAAAGAAAAAAAATGTTTGGATCATAATCGCCCCGGTAAAATCCGAATTGAAAACGATCAAAAGGCGCCTAATTCAATTTGCATTTGCCCGGATACCTAATACCGTGCGTACGTTAATTTATCGTACGTGTATATTCGTACATACTTTTGATGATGTTGTTTTCGTTGTTTTTCTTGTTAATTATGCGCTAATTATTATATGAAACTTGTCGTCGTCGTCATAATAAATCATCCTTTTGATAAAAAAAAATGGTCTCACCCAATATTATATGCTATTTGCCTCAATTTTCCCATTCAAATGGGGTAGACCAATCGGGGTATTGGTGAATACCATTGGTATAGTTCCGTATAGTGCGAAATGTTTTTCTTTTTCCTTCTTCTTTTTCTTCGGTGACACCAAGTGAATGAAAGGAAACAAAAAAGTAAAATACTGTTCCCGAATAATAAAGAAAAAGTAAGAAAGCACAACAAAAAAATTGGTTGTCGTACAGTCGACCTTATTGTTGTTGTTGTTGTTGTTGTTATTGTCTGGGAGCGGCACAACTTGTAATCGAATTAGTTGTTTATGTCATGTTCCGTGTGTGATTGGAATAAGTAAACCGGATATAAATTGAAACCATTTTTTTGTTCTCCTGTTTGGTTCCCTATTCTTTTTGTGGATGTCAACATTATCGAGTATGGTTTGAACGTGGTAAGTTCGATTGTGTGGGGGCGAAATGTGGAATGTGTGCTTCGTGACTCGTTTTGATATTATTATTGTCATTGTCACCCCATTGGGCAAGGTGAAAAATTACGACCTCGACTACTATCAATTGCATTATAGGAATGTAATTTTTATATATAAATGTAGCAAAGAAAAAAGTACCCGAATAGGCGGTAATGATTGCAATGTCCAAAAGAACATTATGTGCTAATTTTATTAATCATTTAGACTACTATGTGTCCAACTTGTACCAAGCCGTTTCGTTTGAATCAGTTTATATAACTACATCTAATGTATGAGATTTAAATTGTTAATAAAATGGTAACACAATTTTTTTTGTTTAGTATCGGCATCATCACACATGTTACATGATAACAATGTGAATGAGAACGTGGATGAATATAGGAAAGAAAGATTTAGATTAACCTAATTGGATAACAGGTGAGGCATACCTATGAGATCTTTCTCTCTGTTTCTTTTGACCGGATCCTAATGTTGCGACGGAATAAGATTGGCACAGATTTCAGAAGAACAATATTTAAGAAAGATGAAAAAAAAAGAAAAATGTTGATACAATAGATGATGTTGATGTTCCGTATCGATTAGTATACAAACAAAAAATAAATAAATAAATAAACCAAAACAAGTGTCGAGTTCCTGTCGGTAAAGGTGATCGTGAAATGAACCTTGCACGTAAGCCAACGACTATTTATACTTGTTCCATACCAAATGGTAAATGGATGGACGAACATATGACAAGCGTGTCATCGATCAAAGCATGTGGTGCTGTTGATCTTTCGTACATTCTTGTGTTCATTGATAATCATCTTGTGTGATGTGCCAATCGGTTAATGCCTATCGATTTCTCCCGTTCTCTCCCATTACGACCCTAACATTATGTTAGGGGGTGGAAAATTCCAACAGACTTCCAATTTAAACAGTGATCGAAAGTGAATGATAAAGGATAGCAATGTTTTATCATTTTATTCCCATTCAACCATTTATTTAATTGGTTAGCTATTTTATTTCTGAACTAAATCATATGATGACAATCTCAATTCGAATAATTGGTCTCACGTGGAATGAATGATTTAAGTGTTGGATAAACACATGATTCTGTTTTGTGACTTGTGATTAGAAAAAAAAGTTGTTGACCAATCAAGCAATATTATATATTGACCAATCGTTTTAAATGACCTTCAGGCATTTTCAATCGATTGCAAATCGAGTTTTATCAGTTGATGTTGTTGTTGTTGTTGATGGCGATTTTCATCTCGAGATCAATGTATAGATTCACATTCACAATTTTCATGTGCTTTTTTATGAACCGAAAATGTACTTTTCATTACTGATCAAATTCATTTCCATTTGGATCGATCAGTTGAATATATACATTTTATAAAATTGATGATATAAGATCTCGACTTTGAAACTGGACATTCGAATGTCGTCTAAGATTTCAAATAATCGATTATCCTTCAAACATGAATTGAATAAGATGTGTGACAAGAGAGGAACAAGAAGAAGAATAAGAAGGAAAAGAAGAGGAAGAATTGTGAAAACAACTTTCTCCTTAGTAAAGAACTTATCCATTAGGGATGACATTGATTTCGACATGAGAACATTCGACTAATCGATATTGGATGCAATCGACTCGAATTCAAATAAAAAAAAGTTGTGCAAATGTGGAATCTACCAACAAAAAAAAAACTAAATAAAAAAGAAAAAGTAGAAGAGTGAACGATATAATGCGAAACATGTACTATGTACAACGACAACAACATCAATCCATCGAATGTTGGGACATGAGATGAGTAAAATGAGTTGAACTGAGTACAACATTGAGAGTGCATCAAAGAATGAATAAACAGGTATGATCAGGTTATGGAAGGGAATATCAATCAAGTGATCTTGTGTGTTTGTGCGTTTGTGTGTGTGCATATGTTTTGGTTGGTTCGTTAGTGCACACATGACTCGAACAATATACATAAATTGGAGATGGCACTTTTATATATACTTATACTTATATGATCGAGCACATAAAACATGACATAACCGATCGATTTCCAATATCAATAGAGTTTTGTTGGTCTATCTTGTATTGTTCAGGAATAAAGCGTTGTGTTCTCCCACACCGAAATGATGAACGATCAAGACGTGTTAGGGGTGGTTGGTGATGGTGATGATGGTCATCAATGGCTTTATTCAAACATAGAAAACATCATCAATTTTTTTTCTTCTGTACTATCTTTGGTTCTCATTTTTTTTTCAAAGTTCAACATCATTGGCATTCATTGGAATTAATTGTGAACTTTGCACAATCAAATAAATTAAAAAATGCCACTGACTCTATGGTTGGAGTTTTTTTATTAGCAATGTTGATGATGATGATGATGCCAATGTAATCAGGTTAGTGATATTGTGTGTGTTTGGATACAAATTGCGAATTGTTTTTAATTACTCTCGCCACACACACACACACACACATAGGTACATCAAGCTAGTGTATGTCCCGCTTTTTATTTTTCTCATTTCAATTCAATTCATTGCACTCACACATTCTATATTTGTGACCTCTAATTTTGTGTGTGTGTGTGTGTGTTGCCCTTTTCCTTATTTTTATCGTTCCTCACCCTTAGCTTATAATAATAATAAAAATGGGGGGAACAAAAGAGAGTTTGAAATGGGCAAATTTCAATTTGGTCGAATAATGTCATAGTTGACGACCATAGGACAATGGACGATTTAGGTGTTACTGGTAATTAGATCACCACCACCGCCACCGCCGCCGCCACCACCTAGACGGAAAGGTACCGTGAGACTTAAGTTGACTTTTAGGTAATAGTTGTACACACACACACACAAATACAAATATTGAAACTTGAAACTAAATTGTGTATAAGGCTCAAGTTTGACTAAAGTTATTCTTAGACTTTTTTGGTGTGTGTTTTTGGGTGTACAGCAAAACAAAACTAAAGTATAACAACATTTCGGTTTGGTAATGTCCAAAATGTCGAAACATTTGAAGCATCCAATTAATCGAATGTACTCTCACAAATGTATCGTTCAATCAATAGAAATTGTCATGGGACGCATACTCTATTATGGATATAATCATTTTTTTCTTTGTTCATCATTTGATCGCATTACTACAATAGGATCGACTTGTGATGATGTAAAACAATGGGTTATATAGACTATATAAATGTACAATGATTCTCAATGTCCATTGTGGATGATGATGATAATGATTGTCTCCCATTGCTAAATGACAAAATGGGAATTGCATTCGATATATATCTCTTTAGTTCAATATCATAATGAAACATTTCATAGATGTCAATCGGTCCATGAAATGAGACACAAGACGTACACCTCGAAGCAAGATTTTTTGTTGTTGTTGTTGTTGTTGTTGCTGTTGCACAGCTGTATCAAACCGTCCATCTTATTCATTGTCACTGTCAAACATACCTGTTTCAGTTATTCGTATTTTTTTTATTATGTTGTACGCTTCAGATCAAATAATGCTTCTACTTTTTTTCTGTTGTTCGTGTTCGTGCGGTGGATAGAAAATGAGGTTCACAACAGCAATTTACGTTCGATTGGAATCTTCACTGGCATAAACACACACAACAACAACAACAAAAAGTGTCTAATCGTCTTCGTCTTCTTCATCAACATTGATCTTCTGTTGGTCGCCACCCTTAAAAAAAGCGTTTGGCACATTTACACGAGATGTATATATACTTATGGACGATTCATTTCATTTCGTACATGTAGATTTGATTGTACTCTTCTCTTATATCATTTGTATGTGTGTGTGTGTACTTATATATTTATATTTTGGTGCATTTTTATATATGCCACTAGTATACCATATCCATCTATCCATCCATTCATCCATCCATCTATCCATTTATAGCCACCTTGATCGATTACGTCAAAAATGTGAACACTTTAGGATTATTCGGTGGCGTGATTATCAATTGTGTGTTTGGTGGTTATGCAATATGATGTAAAAAAAAGGTGTTATTTTAGGGTGCAAGAATTTGTGGAAAGGCCGAATGATTGTTGCCACTTTTTTCCCCTAATGGAGGATAACACAAAAAGAAACTGTCCACTTTTTTTATTGTTGTTGTCTTTGTCAAAAGATTTTTTTTTTTCGTTGTGGTAATTTTGCGAACTTTTCGTCGTCGTCGTCGTCGTCGTTGTTGCTCTTCGTCGTCTTTCGATAGCAACGAAATATTTTTTGTGTTTTGTTTTATTTTATTTTGACCATTACATTCGAAACGTGGTGTCAAGTGGTGATGAGCGGAGATATTTGTGCCAAAAGGGAATTTGAGAAAAAAAAAATGTTCGTTCCATATGATTGAGATCGTTTTTCGATCGATCTATGGACTCACACACACACACATGCACGTGTGTACCAGTCACATTGATGTACAAGTTCGTTCAGGTGTGTGTGTGTCACAAAGGAACGAATATCCCGGAACCGGAGAACGTCAAACGGAACGGAAGATGGCAATTGATCAGAAGAGGAGAAAAAGAAGAAGAAAATGCCAATCGGCCACAATAACAACAACAATAAAAAGATTGAATGAATGATGACCAATCAAAGGGCGAAAGTGAAAGATTGTTAACAATGACCAATAATATTGTCAATATTGTCCCGTTTTATACGTTTTTCTCCCATCTGTAAACCATATATACGATCTTCTATTAAATCTAACCCCATAAACCCTGGCATTTTGGGGATTCAACTTTGGCACTGGACAGTGTAAACTTTTATACATGGAAAGAGGTGGAGAGCGAGAAAGAGAGAGAGAGAGAGAGAGAAACAAAATTGAAATGAACGCTAAGTGAGCACGGAAATGTGATTGATCCAATCCGTAGAAATTGAAACGACTTGTCTGGATGGCACTGATCCATTACATTGGCAAAAGGCAATCAAATGTGAACGAAGAAAAAAAATCAATGTGAACTAAAACATTTTTTTTAAAGAACGTCGAATGAAAAAGTGTACAATTATACGAGGACAAACAAAAAAAAGTTTTGACCAAAATGTTGAGAGCGAGATTGTTCTCTGTTGTTGTTGACAAAACAGGCAATTATAAATGTCATCTGGTAATTAACGTGAAATTTGTGCGAGTGAGGAGGTGAAGGAAACACTTTAACGTTTAACGTATAGACTGGTTTCAAACGTAAAATCACCGGACACTCGACAATGGGTCGAGTTTTTTCTGGTGGTTTGACACATTTTTTGGTGTGGCTCATTTTAGGGAAATTGGTAATATTACTTTCGTTTTGTTTTATTTGGTGCACGTTACTGGATCGAACTGGATCCAATACTAAACCCAATATAAAAGAGAGAGACTTATCCGTAATGTAATTACGTGCTCGATGAAGTAAGGGAAAACCAACAACAACAGCGATAATAACAAACTTACGGAAATGGAGATTGTTTCCTTTTTTGTTTTTGTTTTTGTAGGGTAATATATTATCAAACAAATTGTATAAACTTTTGGTTCCTTTTTTTTACTATTTTATATTGTAGGGTAGCTTCTTGTAGGGTATTGATGATCCACGAAATGCGATTCTTCTTTTACAATATAATGATGGAACCAATCAATCGATCACAGACGATTACTTAGTGGATGATGATGATGGCAAACGATGACAAATGACATCATGCATGGTGATTGGTGGTGGTGATCATCATCATCTTTGGTTTTTTTGAGGTGGTGATCAATCAACGTCTAATATTATTATTGTACATATTGGATGAATTGAAAACGATCATTCCATTTGATGATCATCTTTAAGTAAATTTCAAATGATTTGGTTGTATACATTCAATTGATGGGCCATTTTATATAATATACATTCATTTTATCATGCACGCACGAATTGGTAACGAAATCTTTTTTTAAGCATGGAATCGATATTGAGTTAAATCAATCACAATGATAAAATCAATTGAATGTTTACATTTCATCATCATCATTTTTTTTGTTAGTCGATTAATTGATTATTATCGAATCTGTTCAAATAGTGAAAGTGATTTAGGATCACTCACACACACACTCACAAGAGTCGATCATATTTTGATGATACACGGCATGAATATGAATTGATGACACCTGTTCAAATTGAAGGTATTGAATATTGATCGATCGATCGGATTGGATTGGATTGGATTGGCACAATGGTTCCACAAATAATTCTGGTCAATCGGTGAATATTATTATTATATGACGGTGCGATTTGACTCGACACTGCGTTTGTCACTTTCACAACGTTGTTTTAATGTTCACTTCACCATTCGACATGTTCTTCTTGATGTCTTGGCTTGGTTTTATATTTCAGTTTATTTTTTTATTTTTTTGGTCGCGCTCGCGCGATCTAATATATGGCCTTTATATATAGCCGTCTTGTTGCATACGGTCGGTCTGTCGGTCGGTCGGTTTGGTTTGGTTGTTGCCAACGACAAGATTGAAGAGAACTGTGAACAACGATGAAACAACAACGGTGAGATTGATTGAAAAGAGCGAATGTATAATATGAGTGTGAGAGAGAAACGAAACGAAACGAAACGAATCAAAGACAAGAGGAAAGAGAGAGAGAGATTGTGCAATGGAAAAAAAAGAGTTTAAGTCTTTGCTGTCAAAATGTAACCAAACATTACACGTACAGAATGTCCATCCCCTCTTGTTTCGGTGTCTCACCTCTTTGATCATCTTCACCATCACCATCATCACCATCATCATCATCGTCAAACATTATATTATTGGGTTTACTCACATAAATATATTTATATATCCGAAACACATTAAGAGGGATAGTTTACGTACACACACACTGATTGAGTTATTTGCGTTTACATATGTATTGTTATTTTTTGATCATAGACCTTAAACCAAAACATTACACTCCTACAACATATATTGAAAATGGAATAGACTATACTGGACACTTAATGATGATAATATTTTGAAAAAAATATTAAACATATGCATAAGCTACATGATGATGATCATAAACTTTTTTTTTGAACCTAATGCTTACTGGTTTGGTTGTGATGGTGGTTGAATATGTTGAACCCGCGCGCGAGTTCGCGTCCGCCAACCAGCCAATAAGTCTCTTCCTACCACCAAATAGTGTCTATACCATTAGTGTGTTAACGACTCAGTTGCGTTCAAGTCGGTAATTACCGTTCGAAATGTTGAAGCTCCACTGCATTTGAGACTTTCAATCTATGAAATATTAGAAAAAACAGCCAATTCAATCGTTTGCTACAAGTCTGCGAGCCTTGCCTCTTTGCCGACTGACTGACTAACTTACCAACCAAAAAAAATCTCTTATCCCTCAATTCCATTTGTGTAAATAAACATTTACGTTTGCCCGTTGGCCACAACGGTCATAGGTAAACATAGCAAATGAGATAGTGCCGAAGAAGTACTAAATTAGCACTAATTTTAGCTAATTAAACATCGAAGAGAATATAATTGTATACTTAGATATACACACACACACACACACACACACACACTTAAAGTTTAGTTGGTTTCCTTGCTTGATCAGCAAATTTGGCCAACCGTGATTTATCCGATCTTGAATTTTTATTAATAACTACTGTTGGGTAATATTTTTGGGTTAAAACCAACAATAACAATAACAAAAAAGAGGTAAGATAACACTTGAAATGGTTACAAAACAATTAAATAGTTTTATGTGTGTGTGTGTGTGCGATGGCCATCAAATCATAATTATTGGCAAACAAGAAGGAAAAAATAAAGTTGGTTAGATGGAAAAGATGATAAACCTTTAAAAACAATCTGGACCAATACTACCACTCCTTGGCAATTTAAATCAATCGATCCATTCTCCTTGTATTCGCATGGTTGACTCAATTGATTACAATTATAATCTCATTTAAATTCTTCCATTGCCATAAATCGCCAATGACACGAAAATGATTGTTTGAAATGAGAGGGAGAAAGAGATGATCAAATCGATTCCGACTCGACTCGACACCAATGTTCAATAGATTGTCTGCCTATCTATGTCCTCCCAACAATTGTAATTAATTATTTTCGATGATGATGAAGGATGGAGGCAATTTAAGGAACAGGTATCCCATAAAATAGATTTGAGAGGCCAACAATTCAAACGATTCGACATCTTAATTGATCAGGCCAATGGGGGTAAATTTGCTTACGATTAAATATGCAAAATGAAAATGGGGATGTGTTCCATATATTCAGATTAATTCAATAAATCATTTCATAAATAACCAAATGAGTTGAATGTATAACTGTAAATTAACGTCAATTTTCCATTACACTCGATCGCACACCTTTGAATATTTAACTAAAATAAAAAAAATATCTGGTATTCATATTTTAAATTTTAAATTATGAATTAGTTTACTTTAGATATATCTTATGTTTTTTATTTTATTTTGGTTGACGTTAAGATGAAAGAAATGTTTTTTTTTGGCACATTCTGGTGGTGGGTAAACTGCCACCCAAGAGAGAGAGAGAGAGATGAGAGGGAACTTGCCAAATCAAAAATTCTCAATTTACAATGGTCATGATTTTCAATTTATTTATAATGTAACAAAACTTAACACAATTTTAAAGATTTTTTATTTTGGTGATTTTGATTCTCGCACAACACACTACACAACAGTGAAGAAAACATTTTTCAACTCATTCGGTTGTCATCTCTTGTCTTGGTTCCCCTTCTTTCGTTGGTGACAATTGATGTAAAACTTCCGTCGAATGGGAAATGAGAATATTGGTTTGAGTGGCAAAATAACGCCACCGTCGCCCCAATGGCGTCCAAATTGCTTCCAAAGCTTGAAACAAGAAAAATTGAGGCTTGGATTCAATAACGAACTTGTTCGTTCATGTAGACACTCTTTGCTCTTTTCTCTCTCTCTCTCTCTCTCTCTCTTTTCTTGGTTGGTTGATTTAAACAATTTTCTGGCTTTCTGGTTGGCCAACAATAAAGCAATTTAACCCAAAAACTAATCGGGTTATAGAATAAAATGTAAATTGTAATAGAAGAAAAAATTGATAGACAATATATATATATAGGGAACAAGAATTCGTCCTCGAAAAGTTGACTAGATGGAATGTTTTATTAACAATTATAATTGTATTACTACATTCAACATCCCAATATGGATGAATAAATCAATTCATTAATAAATGGAACAAATCTTTTTTTTATTTTATATCCTAAACCTCCAATATCAAGTTGCCAATTTAATTTGATTGAATTGAATTCATTGTGAACGATTGGTGAACTATCTTTGTGCTTGGTGTTGCGATTTAATGCACAACACTTGGCCGCTTATAGTTAAGCGATAATATTATTTTTAAACGAAAAAAAAACTCACACAAACACCAAAATGAGAAAAAGTGAAGCAATAATTTTAAAAAAGTGATAAATTGGTTTGAAGCATGAACTAAACCATTAGCTCATCTTTGTGGGAGTTTAAAGATATGGCACCCACGTCTATACTGTAACGGAATGCGGAATGATTGTGAACCAGAACAAAAAATTATTCAGTTGAAGAGTGAGAAGTGGCTGAGAATGAGTGTGACATCATCACCAATATTGGATGCATTGTGGGTATTTCGTACATTTTTTTAAGGCACGAATTGTCGAGGCGCTCCACACACACACACATTTTGATGTCAAAGAGCTTTCTCCGTTTCTGCTGTCGTCGACGTTCTTGTCTCCGTTACCCCAGGAAAAGGATTGGGTTCTGTTTTTATTATTATTCTCTAACTTCTTGTTGTTTTTCTTGCTTTTTGTGCTATTTTTTTCCAATGGGAACTAATGACAGACATTGGAAAGAGGCATCTGTTTGACCCAGTTTGTATGTGCCCGAGTGGTGCCTCTTTGTGTCCCTCTCTCTCTCTCTCTCTCTCTCTCTCTCTCTCTCTCTCTCTCTCGTTTTCTTTCTCTTAAGAAAAACCGACATCGGACTATATGCATTATTTAATGTCGCCATTTGCCATCGACTATGTAGAATTTGGATTCTGTTGTAGACAATCTCAATAATTCCAAAGGCTTGACATTATAAGACAATGCCTGTGTATGGTTGTGTAAGGCCAATGGCGTGATTCGGCAGCAAAATGGAATGAATTTTGGATCATTGATTCAATGCAACAGAGTAACGATAAATCAATTGAAAACGATCAAACCAGACGCATTACAATCAACATGAGTAGCAAATATAAAAAACTAATACATTCTTAAAGTTTTCCGTTAGTGTCAGCTCGTACGACGAAAAAAAAATTGGCAAAAAATACACTTGAACTAATCAATAAACAACACTATACTGTTCCAATTGGATTTACATCACTATGGGTGGTGGGTGGGTGGTATCGATGTTTTTACATTCATACATTTCTTGTAAATGGATCAAACCAATTTTTTTTTCTCTATGTTCATGTATGTGTATTTATGTCATTTGCATTCGACTGTAATTGATATATTCAATTAATGACAATAACATACAAACAAATGCATTGATTTGATTGTTTTGTCCAAAATAGGAAAACCAAAAAGAAGAAAAAAAAGACAAACGATTCATCAATATTCGTTGGTTAGATAAATTAAGCAGAGTTGAAAAATGAATGAGAGAAAGGATGACACTGAAGGCAAAGAGCACAGTATGAGACTGAAATCTAATCGTTTGACAATGACCAGACATTGGCAATGATCGATGATCGGCCACTGTCTCTGGATTCAAGGGTGGTAGGTTTTTACTTTTGGATACACCAAATGATTTCTTTGCGCCCAATTTGTTACACTATCAATTTTTGTTTCTGGACTATGTGTATGTGAATGTATATATGTATGTATAGAACATCCTTTTTCTTCTACCATTTTTATTTTATTTTATATTGAAATTATATACCACATTTTCCATTGTCCACTGTCCAATTAACATTATATAAGAATAGAATAATGGGACAACACAACACAATACAATATGGGTGAACATAGTAGAGTTGAATCCTTTGCGAAACATTAGCGAAAATAAAAAAATAAAATAAAAGGAACACAATTTCTCTCATTTGTGATTTATGCGTTTCCTCATTTTTTTTTATATATTCACTTTCATTTTCAAAAAAAAGTCTTCTTCTTCTTATTCTACTTTTTTTCGTGAATGATTTTATTATAACATCAATGGTGACAATTGTCTATTGGTTACAGTTTTTATTTTGCTTTATTTCTCATTGAATGAATAGAAGAAATCTATGATAGCGAACGAGCGAGCGAGCGAAGCAGATCGGCATATATGACCATTTTAGATATACCAGTCCATATAAAATGAAAGGTCCATGTCCATCGGAACGTTACCGTTTATTGTCCAATGTTTTCTTGTCCAAAAATTATTTGTCGACTTTGTTATTATTATTATTATTATTATTGTTGTTGTTGTTGTTGTCGGTGGCGGCGGCGTTGAAACGGTCATGCGACCATCATTAACGTGTTCATTGTATTATATCACGCTCTCACTTTCGGTGCCATCCAGTTGTGTCAGTTAGTGTTGTTAGTCGATCTCTCGCTCTCCGATCTCGATCTCGTCGTTTGAACCGAATGAAGACAAGAGTCTTCGTCTCATACGTCTAATTCAGTTCAATATGAAAGTGGAATGGAACTAAATTTAGTCCTAAATCGTTCTTCCATTGGTCCAATGGTGCTGTTTGCATTACCTCCATACATTTTGGTGGTGGTGGTGTTGTTGCTGTTCGGTAAGTTGTTCATTACCTTGTTCCTTTTTATGTGTGTGTGTGTGTGTGTTATATGCGATGATTGTCATATAATACGACAACGACAATAATGTACGACAATAACAACAAATGAATCTTTATTTCTTTCTCTTTGATACGCTTCTTGACAAAACTTTTACAACTCTTACCACATACCTCGATCTCTCACTACACTCACTCTCGATTCTAACGGATCAGTCAACCTGGTAGCATTTCATATTATCATTCATTCATTCATACATTCATTCGAGTCTTGATCTTTTTTTTATACTTGTAGATTTGAGAACGTTTTTAAACACCAATATTGAGCAATGGAGGAAAACGCAAACGCGCAATCTATGCATTAGAACATATATATAAAATGGTCAAGTTGGTTCATTGGTTGCTTGATTGAGTACTACCTTGTCCTCATTAATCTGTGGCCCATTACCACTATTACTATTATTATTACTATATTTGTTTTTGTTTTTGTATTTGTGTGTGTATCATTTATGATATTTATGGTATGAATCAACGACAAAATTGGTAGACAGGAAAATAAAAATAAAAATATTAACTTTGACCAACATTTTGTCGGTGGTCAGTTGCAACAGCAAAACAGTATTGTTTGGCTCTCACAACACAATTATGATCGTATCCCATAAACCTGATTGTAAGATGATGACAATCAGAATATTTGGTATAAAACCATTTTTTAAAAAAAACCAATCTTGGTTATGAGGATTGAAGGTGTCAACGTCAATGAACATATGGCAACAAAAAGTACACTTTTTCTATATTTTATATTTATATCCCAAAAATTAATTGTACGAATATAAATCTACATGTTTACCGAGCTTGTTTCCCGGCCTAATGTGTCGTTTTATACATGTGTCGTAATAGGCTTAACATAAACTTTGTCTAAAAAGATCTCTCAGGTTCATTGCCGTTGCAACACATCGCAAGTGAAAAGCAATGTTTCATTAGAGCTTAGTTCCGAAATGGCTTCTACACATTGTCGTACATTACCACTCGACATCTAGTGTCGTTTTTTCGGTTGTTGTGCAATTTTATGATTCATTGCCTATATGTTTACCTATTTATTATTTTTATTATTAAAAATAATTTTGAATTTGCCACTTTTCGATTTGTTTTTCGTTTTGTTCAGTTGCCTATCCATTCGGCCGTATAATGATTTATATCCATTGACTCCAAAAAAAAAAATTATTGAAGTTTTTGATCGATATTTCCTTTCATTTTTTCAAAACCCAGTTAAAGAAATTTGATACTTTATGTTGATGATGATATCATAAAATCGAAAACACATCATCATTTTTATCATTCGATTATAATGTTAATGGAGTCTATAAATGAGATCAAATCTTTCTTTTTTTTTGGGTACGCTTACTTTTCAGTTGAATTTTGAACCCATCGTAATGACTTTTACTTTATTGGACAATTTACTTTTTTTTCGGGTTCACTTTCGATCAAAATCTTAAGTTTATAGTTCAACCATTTAAATAATAGGGTAATATGTTTGAATCTTTCGTTTTGAAACATACCAAAGTGTACCTCTACAGTATGGTATCAATATGTACAATATCAAGTTACAGGTGACCGGAGATTTCAATTTGACAACGGAAAAGTTCAACAAACCTATATAATTACATTGCATCGTTTCTATACTAAAAAATAATATTGTTCAACAACGAAAATCATCAAAAAACATTTGAACAATCTTACCTTAATAATGTAATATGACTCTCTACTTTATTTTTATATAAATAATCTATAAATGTCTATCTTAGCTATTGTCCTTTCTTTCTTTCTTTTTTTCATTTCACACTTTTCATCATTTAGCAAGATGGAAAAAAAGATGTTATCCCATTTCATATTTGACATGTATATGCTTAAAAAAATTATAAATTTTTAACTTGATTCTCAAGGGTCCTCAAGTCTCAAATGAAGAATAGTTTAGTTTTAAGAAAAATCTTTTAAAAAAGGAAGCTCTTCCATATTTTTCGTTGAAGACACACAAAGAAGAAAAAAACCAAAAGGTGTGAATCACTTTCTATGCATGGATGGCGAACAAGAACAAGAACGTTATAGATAATAATATAGGCGCCAATCATTTCCTGAACATCAATCACTAATTAAGTCGTTTGTGTCAAGTGTTTCAATGGAATCGAATTATTTCTTCACCCATTAATTTGATTAATAAAGAAGTACATAAAGAAGAACGAAATAGACGATAACGACTACGATAAATTGTATGAACGAAAGTGAATGAACAGAAGCTTTCGTGAAGTGAGTGAATAAAAAAAACTAAAACTTCATTCTCTAGCGGTATCGATCGAGAGTTTTTTTTCTGGTTTGGTTTGGATCGTCTATGTAATGTATGCATTCCATCGATCAGTTCCATTGTGTTTCACATAGATAGCTTCAAGGGAAATGGGGTCGATCTACTGACAAGGACCTAGAAATGTGTCCCATGTTCATCACGCTGTCATTCTATGCAAACATTGCCATTACTTATTGTATTCAGATCTCGAAAATGAATGAGAGGCTAAAAGGTAATGAACGGGAACTGAAAATTCCCTTGATAGTAGTCGATCGGGCTTGATGTGTATAAATATATATAAAAAACTCTACACATTTAACAGAACATTAAAGATGAGCAAGAAAATTTTGGTTAACGAGAGAAAACGAACAACAACAAAAAGAAAAATGGGAGAGAAGCAAATTCATTAGAGAGCTATCATGGACAGGCAAAATCATTCGCAATGATATGTAAGAAGTCCATTACGTACAAAGACAAAAGGGTGGGGGGACAAATAACGACTATATAACAAACAATTGAACGATAGGGCCATCGTTGAACCCAGCCCATAATCGACATATACTCAAATTCATTTGGAAATTAACTGTAAATGCAAATCTTTAAATACAGATCCACAACAGACATGTTGGTGAATTGAAATACAAAAAAAATGGATAATTGAGTACAAGTAAATGGAATATAGCATTGAAGAAGAGAGGGGGGAGGGAGTGGGCCCATTTGAAAGATGGAAACGATGGAAAAAAGATGTTCAAATCATCATTTCAACTTCTATTATGCCTGAAGAGATTAGTTTACATCAAACTTTTTTTTTTTATATTAGTTTTCTTTATATTCTTTTTTTTATTACTGTTGTCGTTGTTCATATATTTACTTGCCTAGTTGTGGAGTACCAGACGGAAATGTTTTTATTTTCTCCGTCCTTTTCATTGTGTGTGTGTAATTAAAGAGTCAACTCTGTAGCATACTAATTAATCCGTGAAATGATGCACATATATATATACGGGTCATCACAGGTGACTTCTATGAATTTGATGTGCCATTCAAATCAATAATAGTTTGAATTTATTGTATAATCAATACTTTCATAGGGTTCATAGACTTGAACCAATGTGTGTTTGGATCATTTCAATCAAATAAAATAATTCAAGTGTGAATCACTTCTTTTTTTCTAAAACTAAACTGTTTTCTCTCGTTTGTAACCACTCCACGATTCACAGGCCCATTTGTCAAACAATCATGATCGACACAAGATTGATTGATGACGGCATAAATCAATCGAATAGAACTATTTGAAGTGTGTCCTGATGACATAAAGGCCGACTGAAACTTGATGGGTTGACCTCGTGTGATCGTCATCGTCAAACAAACCTATCCGAATGGGACATCGAATGAATCATTGAAAATGGTTCACCTTGTTGTCCGTAAACAACATAACCAAATGCACCAATAATGCACCTATTGCCCACTTCCCTCATTGTGCAATTGTCCCGAACCGATTGTTTCATTTTACGTGTCTTAACAACACACACACACAAACATTTTATAAAACAAAAAACTACTTCTAACTTGTTTGTATCAATCAATTTTGGGTGTCTTTCTTGTGGCAATCATTCATTCTTCTCTTTTCATTCCACTTCTCCCCGATTCCAATTATTCAAACTCGAAAGTTTGACAAAGTGGACAATTCTGATGGAAAATTTTTCGTTTTTACAGAAAAAAAAACGGGGGCAAAGAGAAAAGAAGTTTATAAAAGCTACATTTTAGTGTTGGAAAAAGCAAAAGTTTTAGATGTAATTATGGTTGAAGTAAAGAAAAACTGAGGATGAGGACCATCATAATTAGTACAATTTCAGACATGTCTACTCCAATGATGATACTTGAACTAATTGTGGAATTATAATCAAATTAAATAATAACGGAACATAGAGTGAGATGTGTAGAGTGAACATATCATCTCGACTTTATCCATTATATGTTCCTATATGTTCATTATTTTATTTTTAGGGGAAGTAAAAAAACACGATAAGAAAAGTTTCCATTGCATGTAAAAATACCAATAGATGAATATCTTATATTTTAATGAAAGACTCAAACATTATCTAAACATCTGGTTACATTTATAGTTAAATTCGTGTTGAATGTTTAAGATTCATATCCATATTTTTTGTTTTCCTGTTTGTGTTGCCTTTATCCATGATCTATGTCAAATCTATGATCGAATATTTCAAAAACTTTATGAGATAATTTTTGTCTACACAAATCAATTTATGTTTGTTCCATAATGATCAAACGTTCAAAGTGTTCATGGCACCTGACCCCAAACTTATCGGTATAATAAATTCGATTAATATATTTTCCAATGTTTTGAACTTTGTCATAATGCGAACGGATCAAATGAGAACATAATTGGTTTTTAGTGTTTTTTCGATGACATTAACAATAACAACAACTACATTGCCATAATTGCAACAAGTCAATATATATATCAAACGAGCCATTTTGTATTTACGACATCAAAAATTGAACAAGTTCGATGGCGCTTTTGAACGTGTTGATTAGTTTGCTTATTATTATTATTAGCTAACGAGGCTTAAAATGTCATTCTTTTTGTTGTTGCGATCAATTAGATATCAATTCAGGTGCAACATTAGTTAAAGTTGCCAAGTTCGACATGCTCGTTATATTCGCATACATTTGTATTGTTCTCGCAATCGCAAGTCCTCATAGAATGAAATGGGCGTCATCGGAGTCCATGTACTTCCTTATGTCCCCCGTAAACACAAATAATCTTACATTGCACCATAGTTTAGATTATAAAGTCTATAAATGCATTGAGATAACATTTTACAACATTATTTGTTGTCAATTGTGTTTGTGTGTGTGTTGCATAATTAAATTAGACGATGACGATGAAGGCGATGGTTTCATTTCTCCCATTGGTAGATTTGAATGCAAATGAACCACGTTTATGTTTGTGGTGCGAGATCGTTCCATTGAACCATTGTAATTTAAATCTTTTACGTTATTTTGACAATAACAATGGGCACCGGCAATTGGCTCGTGTTCACCATAATCGACAACCAATTTGACTATCGACTCCATTCGAGTGTATTCATTTCCCGTACGGCACATGCATTCATAACGACCATAGTTCATCAAATTTGTGTTGTTATGCATGTATGTGTGTGTGTGTGTGTGTTCAAGTGTGTCAATTCAAACCAAAAATTAACAACATGTCAAAATGATTGTCAAATGACAAATTGTTCGCGCCATACCATGAAACTTGTTTCCTTTGCCATACGTCGTTTATGAATGAACGCACCATAAATGTGGTAAACACGTGTTTTGATTCTGAAGACAACACACATCGCCACAAACTTTGCTACGTTTTTTACATGTAATTTAAATTATCATTTAAAAAAAATGTCCAACAAAAAACAAAAAACCAAAGAAAACAAAGAAAAATATGTTTTGCATCGAGTCGGAGGTTTTGATCTGTTACAACAACGACCGATACTGTTCCGTAACGTGGAAGTCAAATGTTTGTTTGCAATCTCGGGAAATCTCATTCGTAGTTATTCGCTGTTAAACGGAAATTTTTTATCACAATATTCATTTGCTAATGAAACTCAAATCGTAACTTTACAACAGAAAAATTTTAATCAATTTTTTGTTGTTCATCAAGATGGCGAGATTATTACTTGGAATGTTGGGGATAATAGTAAGAAGGGAAAAGTGCGATTGAGTTTAAACCGTAATGAAACAGTTTCATGGTTCAGACATCTTGACAACACATACTACTATACGATACCTTCAGAAAATGGTACTCGGCACCAGATGTATTTTTGCGAACAAGGATGTGTACAAAAAACCATGATCATGGATCAAATTAATTCGATCAACAATCCTGTTATCAATTCTATCGCCTTCTGTCCTGTAGATAAACCTCGTCATTGTTTCACGATCGATGGTTCAACATTATGTTTATATGATATTCCGGTTGCAATAAAACCAAAGAAAAAGAAAAATAAATTTAAACATCCTCAAGATATGGACTTTACATGTATTGCATCGCATCCGAAGGAAATAACTATCGCAACTGGTGACAAGCTTGGTTGTATTATTATATGGAACAATTTTCGTACCGACTTTCCCATGATGACTAAAATTCATTGGCATCATCATCCAGTAAATGATCTTTCATATTCAAATCTTGGATCGTCGTTGTACTCAGTGGGCGAAGAACAAGTATTAGTCAAATGGAATTTGGTCGGTCAATTTTGGGGTGAAAAGTCCTTCCTACCACGTTTAGGTGCACCAATCAAATATGTGACTACTGATTTCGAGACAATTGTTGTCAGTTTGGAAGATTCCACAATACAAATTATCGATTCTCAATTAAACGGCGTACAATCAGTTATCGAGGGTTCCTCCATTGGATTAAACTCCACATTTGAAGCAATATGTGGCTTACATTATAATATACGTTTGAATGCATTTGCAATGAATGGTCGCGTGGGACACATTCAGATGTATGTTCCATCCGAACAGAAGCAATTGTATCAGTTGGACATCACCAACCAGAATGTGGTCCTCGGTTTCGATTTATGCTCGTTGGAAGAACGTGCTAAAAATATTAAAAAATTAAAAGCTGTACCGAAAATATATCCAATCGAAGTGACAAAGGCTGCCGTTTCCGATGATGGAAATTGGATGGCAACAATTGAATATCGAAATGATTTTGAAACTTTACCTGAGATTCGATTAAAATTTTGGCACTTGACCAAAAACAATAATCATCATTTGAATACTACAATACATTTGCCACATCAAGAAGAGGTAACATTTATCACGTTTTCACCCGTTTCCGATGAAGGCGAATTGCATTTGGTTACCACCAGTAAAGATAAAAGTTTCAAGATATGGGATCTTCACGAAGAGGACCGAAAGATGTGGTGGAATTGTTCCCGATGTGCTTCGTTCAATACGCATTCGGTTCCAAGTATGGCTGCATTCAGCGTGGATTCGTCATTATTGACCGTCTTATTCGACAATACGATCACTTTTTGGGAATTGTCATCGGAAACGAATAGTATTCGCTATATTCCACGAATAGATACATTCAGCATGGATAATCAAAAGATAGTATTCGTAGGATTCGGAACCCAAGAATTTTCACATTATTTGATTGAAGGTCGTGTTCAAAGTTTAATCGTACGAAATATATTGAACAAATTTGAAAAGATCTTCACTTATAATCAATCTATTGATATTGATAAGGTTGACTATAACGATTCTTGGGTTAAGATGGCATTTAATCCATATGAGAATATTGTTGCACTTGCATCGCATCATTCAATCGAACTTGTCAGCTTAAAAACTCAAAAAAAGATTATGAATATTGAAATATCACAAAAATTCAATGGACAACTTATTTATGGAATGTTCACACCGGAAAAGCCCAATTTTGATGATGAGAAATTTCCATTGAACCGATCCATGTTCTATTGTATGAACGAACGACGAGAATTGTTCCAATTAATACCTGAAAAATTGATAGAATCAAAATCGACAATGGTGGGAAGCGTTCGAGAAAATACTAAAATCTATATGAATAACATACAAAGTCAATTGTCGGTAATGTTAACCAACAATAATCCGTCGAGTGCAAATCAAGAAGATTGTACGATTTTCAAGATCGTACCGAATTATGATGCAAAGTTTGAACAAAATCGTAAAGCATTAGTCAATAGTTTCTTCTATCAAGTTCCGTCTCATGTATTGCCACCTGTCGATGTGATTTCAAAACCATTTTTATCATCCTTACTTGAATGTTTAACGGTTAATGACAGACAACTAAAAGAATAATTTTATTATATTGAATTTTTATATAAATTAAATATTTTTAATTTAATTTTATAATTGAAATCATCCTCTTTTTATTATTATTTATCTGTATGTTTGTGTGTAATAAAATAATTTCAATGAGTATCAAAAATTTTTTGTTTGAATAAGTTTATTTGTGTGATGTGTATGTGCGATTTAACATTAACCATAATGACATTAATTAATGGAGGATGTTTTGACAAAGAAAAGCTCATGTTATGATGATTAAATTTCATATTGTTTTTGATCTTTTTTTTTCATTCAAAAGTGTACATGATGATTTGCATGTCCATTGTTGGATGTCACCCGGCAACTATTCTTCAACACCGATTTCGGCTTCTGTACACTGGTGGTGGTTGTGGTCGTAACCGTTGTGATCACTTTCGATGGTCTGGTTGGAAGGGCATAGTGTGGAATGTTGGCGGGAGCCTTCGTCACACGCGTCACCGTGGTTGTCACCTTACCATCGGGCGTACAGACACGTCTGGTTCGTATTAATGCCGAATCATTGATTGGAAGACGATTTCCATTCACATCCAATGGATATCGACTCAAACGATGCAAACGTGTAAACAGACCGCGAAATGGTTCGCATTGGAAGTATCGTACTAAATTGAAAGGACAACAATTGAAATAACAAATAAAATGATTTTATGACCTTAAATTAGTCAGCTCTCATTTAAAAATAGTTCGTTTACTATTCATTCGATGGTCATCCTTTATCATAAATTGGGGGGGGGAAGACACAAGTGGCACTAAATCATCCTACGCATCCTATGTTGTGTCTTACAAGTAAATACAATCTTTTTTTTATATATTTATATTCAATGATGATTTACTCCTATACAATCGATTGAAGCTGACATTTAAGTTCAAGTGAATATAACAATAGAATTCGTGCCTCTTCTTAAATTTTTATGATCAGATGTGTACTGACATTCGACGGCTATAATGTTGCGAATACACTAATATTGTGCATTCAATGGACACACAAAAAAGTCACGAACACACCCACACGTCAAAGTGACGATACACAACAATAAGGAATGGAGACTACCATTTCTGATGTCATAATTTGACAATGCTAATTGCCACACTCTCATCATACGGATTGAAGATCATCAACATCAATTTTCATTCATTGTATTTAAATGTAAACAAATATCATCGCTATTGGAATTGAAAGTTCTCAACTTGTGGCTAATCTAATTGAGGTATTTCAAACGATTTTCCCATTTCTGTTCCGATTAAACTTTATTTAGTTATTCGTTTGTTGATTTTTTTTTGCTATGTATTTTCCACTTGAGGTGACAATCACCTATGAAAGTGGTGTTTACCTATGATTACTCTGTATATATTTCCACGGTCATGTTCGTAAATACGACAAATATGTCATCATACACGTAAAATGTGGATGACCTTATGATTTAAGTTTTTTATTTACACAACTCATTTCCAATCCAAATGACTCACCTCCATGAACCGATCCATCATTTTTGCCTTCGGGTTTGTCCAATACCACACCGGCCCATTCACCTTTGGCAAATTGTACCTCACCAATATATTGGATGTATCCCGGTTTTGTACCTTGCACCCAGATTCGATCACCAACAATGTACGAATCGGTATCGTCTGAAAAGGCGCCATTCATTACCGAGTCGGTACCTATCGATTAGAGAAAAAAACAAAATTAGATTATTGCACATTTTGTACTCGGCTAATATCAATATTCATATCACAAACGATTATCCCCTAAGTAACTAACCAACAAAAACAAACGGTATCAACTAAGATTAGCTCAATTTAACCATAACCTTTTTAAGTTTCCCTCTTTTTCCATTATAAAAAAGTAGTTCGCATATTTCACATTTACCGGTACGTTCATATATATATTTATGATATATGCAATAGAACCGATGACAATTGTCAAACAAACATCACGTGGACAACACAACAGAATAAATGGAAATATTATATTAAAAAGTTATGGCTCCTTTTTTTATGATTATTGCTTTTGCCTTTATACTTAAAGATTAAGGACGTGTCAAGGTATTCATAGGAAAAATAGTTTGCCATTGAGAAAATAGGTCTCATACAAATAATAGGAATTTTTTGTTGCTTAAACTTATAGGTTGAATTAAATAACTTATCAGATCATATAATTGTGAAATTAATTAAACCACCAAGTGGCTTTTGCCATTTTAATGACTTTACGAATCATTAAAATGGATTTATGCTGTCATAGTTTTGTTTTTTTGTTGTTGTTGAAACTAATTCGTGACCAATTTGTTTGCGTTTTTTTTTTTTTTCATTCAATGCTCTATTGTTAGTCAAACGAGACCAACCTCAAACATCAAAATGTTTTTTTGTGAATGTGCATCACACACACAAACAAAAACACATCAATTAAAGTTAATTATTTTTCTTCTCAATGATCCTTTACATTCTTCTGTACATCCTAAATGATTTGTCGGTGTTTCAATCTCGACAAGGTCAATGTGAATGAAATTTGTTTTACTATTAATAGATTAATGTCAATATTTAGTTCACAAAAAAAATATAGTTAATAGTTTGAACGTTGTCCTTGCCACACTTATATGAAACTACACAAAAAAAGAATAATCGAAATATCGATCATCGGAAACTAAACTTTAACATTAAAAGTAAATGGTTCAACTTACTTTTACTGTAATAGCTTGTAGTTGACATTTACAATCTTTGTTGAATGGAACTTGTTTTAATGAAAAATGTTTCGTTTAGTCGATCTCAACCTAATATCGAAATGGGATTTTTTTTATTCGACCGTTTTCACTTTGGCACAAATTAGGGATGATAGTTGTAGTTCTGGTTCATAAATAAAAGAATAACAAGAATCAAATAAGGTAAAGTTTATCGTTTTTTTTTGCTTTGTCTTCATTGACGATAGTGAAAGTCATAGAAGATAGTCATACACCTGGCGTCATATTGGCGTCTTTTATATATCGAACAGGTGAGAGTCTTGTGTGACGCATTCAGCAGGTGAGCTCTTCCTTCTCGTTCTCTCTCTCTCTCCTCCCATTTGATTCATTTCTCAACAATTATCACATTCTCCTCCTATTGAAAACAAAAATGTTGCCATTGTTGTATCGATATGATACACCTCTTTGCCATAGACACCATCGCGCCACTACCCAGACATTTATTATTTTATATATTTGGTCTATTATTTGGTATCGATACCAAACTGGTACATGTGCACGATCACCATTATCAGACTATAGATCAAATATCTATCCAAAAAATCATTTTTTTGTGCTCGTTTATGAGTACAAAATCGAATCCGGTTTCGATTTCAGGCTTTTGCCGTGAAACTTGCTTCCATTGTTGCTTTCTTCTTCTTCTTCTTTTTCTTATTCGTGTTAAACCGACAAGCCAATTAGCCGGTTTCGATGGAAGTTCGAAAGTGTATAAATTTATATTTATATATATTCATGATGTTGATGAATTTTTTTTTTTTTTGATGCAAACATTATTATTGTCTATAGACAAGATGGGGGGTATTGAAGCGGCAATGGACGATAGCAATCGTCGTCATCGTCGTCGTTGTCGTTCATTTCTATACGATTTTTTCTTGCACACTTTCCTAATCAATTCGCCTCGAATCGGCAGGTGTTGGTATTTTATTGAACCAAAAAACAAGTGATTCAATGGGTTGCAATCACGATACTATTCTATTGAAATGAGTATATAGTTATGTTTCAGATATATTGCCATGCTCTTTGTTTTAGTTTGTTGTTGCGATTATAATTTCAAGTTCAGCTAATGTATAAATTAGATTTTACTTTTTTATGTGTTTGTATTCGTGTGTGAAATCTTACATTTATTGCTCGTACCTTAAAAAACCATTTGATTGAAATTAGTTTTCAAAGTTTTTTTTACAAAAACCCGAAAAGTATTATGCAATAGAATGAATTTGAATTCGATAGGATTAAATTAAGATTGGGTTATGGGTAATGTGGATCTAACTTAAGAAATGATAAATTTATTTAGGAATGCATCTACACAGATCAATGATGATGATAATATAGGAAACAATTGATAAATTAATTGATGAATGCAATTGCACATTGACAAATGTAACAATGGTATGTTTGGCTTGTACGTTTACCTATTTTATCATTGGTTACATTCACACATACATTATGATAGCAAAAGATGACCACCAAGTTTGACCATTTATCTAAATTGTGTTTGTGCTTCGTTTGCAATCAATGGAATAACAATGGTCTTTTTTTTAGTCTTGACCGACAATGCTACCGTGTCTAGCTATCACACGCCATACGACAATATTTGCATATACCAACATGCGTCATAACAATACAAAGGAATCTTCATTACTGAATTTTAGACTATGAGTAACAACAAATAAACAAAAAAAAACAAAATTCACAATCAAAGGGAGAACAAAAATAAATGCAAACTTGGAAGGACATTTCTCCATTCATCTACCAAATAGAAACAATGGAAAGATTGTATTGAAGATGAAAACGAACCCAACAACTATTTAGATAGATAAATCACATTAGTCCATTGCTCATTAGTGACAACTTTCCAACTTCGTTTCGTTTCATTTCATTTGTCACCCATCATTCCATTTGACGGTCGTTTTGTGAGAAACAATACATATTTTTTTGTTCCTGTTTTGCCATTACACACAAACACAAAAAAACAAAAACATTGCTTAAAGGTATAACAGTAATTGGCAATATATTCTTTGTCAATTGCAATGCACACCAACCAACTTGAGATGTAATCGATTCTTGTCAAACCTGTTGGGTAGAATAACAAAAGAATGTTTTTGCACTAACCAGATGGTTTTAGTTTTATTGGTTTGATTGACATCGATCATTCAAATACTACTGATACACTGAAAAAAATAAATCGATTGATTATTTTCCATTATTTTCAATGTTGTTGGTTTGAACACGCCAATACAAATGGGAGAGGGGGAAAAGATCGAATGAAAGCAAGAAAAATAGAGGTTCAAAATGGAAAATTTACATATATTGATAACGTATTTGTCGATCAATCGATCGATCGACATTTCAGTGTCGAATACAAATTTTGCCGATGGCATTTATTACCAAATTTGGTAACAACTGGAATGGACAGTATCCATATCGATCAATATTCTTTCCTACTTGCAACTCATTTTTTTGAATAATAAATTTTCCCTCAATGAGACTTGAGACACGTGGTTGCCACATTTAACCAATTGATCTGAACTAAACATCATCATTCATGATGTCATTCATTCATCACCCGAATGAAATCATTTACTAAATATAAATGAATGAAAGAAATACTATTGTCAATATACGATCATATATTGCAATTTATTTTATAAATATCAACTGTACAATAGTGTAAAACATTTTTTTTCTAACGTGTAGGTGCGAGGTCACCAAATTTTCCCATTTAAAACTAAGGAAATGTATAAAATGGCAACACAACTGTTCTGGTATAAGAACTGAATCTGATCTTTTACTGAAAACATTTTGTGTTTAGACTATATTGGAACTTAGTTCTGTGACATTTGTATGAGTTGTTGTTGACCAAGTTGTTAAAAACCCTTTTTTGAATTAAAGAAGATGGAGACACCTTTTGCTTAAAATCAAAATCACGAATTCAATATTTGTTTGATGATGATAGATTGAAATGACAATAAGTAGTTTTGGAAGATAATTTGATGAAAATGATTCTCAATCGTGATTCTTCTCTCGTCTTAGAACATAATGTGGCGTGTTTACGGTCATCTTATATTTACGTTTAAATTCTGGTTTTGTTACCATCCAAACGACAAGAATTGTAAAGATAACCAATAGAATGCCGAACATGTTTAATAAGATGGCAACCGATGGTAACATTGGATATCTATCTTCCGGACTTGGTTTATTGTTTCTATATTGGATGAAACCGAATATTAGAGATTAAGAAAATTAATTTATTTTAATGTGTAAACTCACAAACTGAAGATGGCTTTTTCCGTTATTCCCGAAACGCAAATACCAGCTGAAAGGGCAATGTTGGCAATTCCACCAAACACATGGAACGGAATCGACAATCGACGATAGATTGTATTCGCTTTCGGATATAAATAGGTAAGAAATGATGAAACTAAACTGATTGTAACGCCACATAAGGCGGAAAGACCAAGCCATGAATGTAACGAATAAAAGTGTGGAATACTCAATTGTTCATGGGAGATGTAGGCGGCAAGAAATCCAATCCATGAGATAGAAATCATTGTCGTTTGAATACCAAAATGAATTATTTTTTGATTATTATAATGAACCGTTCGTGTGGCACGATAAATTAAGATCCCTATATTGGAAAAAAAGAAGAATACTATTAAAGTATTGTAAAATTATGATCCATAAAGACAAACCATTTGCATTTAGGAATATCATTCCTAATGTCATCAAAACGGGATGAAAGTTAAATATGATCGTATCGGAAAAGCCGAATCCACCAATCTGTGCCATCCAACATGTTGCCAATATAACTAAAATGATTCCCATCAATTCGACACATATGAAACAAATCATAAAAAGATTATCTTGTGACAATGTGGTTATCAATGTTTCGGTAATTGGTCCGAATCGAATCGATTCTTCATTATCACCATCCTCATTATCCTTATTAGGATGATACATGGTCGTCATTCTTGTTGTCGATTGATTACGTTCACTCGTTGTATTCAAGTTTAATGTTATCGGTTGGATAATTTGATCGTCACTTTCCGTTTGATGAGAAGAGGTCGATCGTCGAAGTAGCACGTTCTCCTCACTTGACGACATAAAGTAATGTGACTTTTTTTTTCTCCGATGTGATGAGAAATGCCCAAAACTTAAATAAACCTAATTTACACACACAATAGCAACAGCGCCATTGGTAAACACACAAAAAACTTTAGTCTTAGAACAAGTTGAAACATTAACCATTGAATTCTTCACAGCGTTGTGCAACTTACAATCAAATCGATCAAATCAAGCCAGATGCCAAAATTTTCAGAATCTAGTTTTTGTGGTTTGTACGAATTTCAACACTTGAAAGTGATCGACGGCGACGGCGGCGGCGGTTTCATATAATTGGTAGAAGAAGAATCGATTAAACCGTTATATATGTTTACATTAAAATCAAATTTAAATTTAGACGTCTATTAGATGTGGTAGGATGGTAAATGCAATATGTTTGGGTATTGATTTGATACAATTAGAAAGCCATATGGGATTTAGTTGAATGCCAATGTTGCTGCTTGGTGTGTTGTGTTAGTGTTGGTGTGAGCCAAATTAGCTTTTTGATCATTGATGATGCTAGCAACAATCGTACATGTTCAACCAATGTCATAATACATGCTTGCTTGCGATTCAACCGGTGGTATCCAAGCAACGTGGACTAATGATAAGACACTTGCAACAATCACAACGATAAGCATTATGGAGTCAAATAAATAAACAAAATGTGCAAATTAGGTTAAATTTGATTTTTAGTTATTCGAACATTTATTTTTTTTTATTTGATAATAAATAACTATAAGAAAAAACTAATATAAAAAAATAATTTTATACAATAAACATCTATTTTATTGTATGATAAAAGAAAAGGTGCAAATTATGATCAATGTATCCTTGAAGATACTTTGCCTTAACTGTTACGGTCTTAAATGGATTTCACCAAATCGTGCTGAACGTATCGCATGGATCGGTGAATATATTATCGATAATGAATATGATATCGTTTGTTTACAAGAGATATTTGTTCGTAAAGATTATGAATATCTCAGCTCAAGATTACGTCAACAATTGCCCTATTGTCATTGGTATACTAATTCTGGTTTAGTTGGTAGCAGTGGATTAGCCACATTTTCCAATATTCCCATTGAATCGGTACATTTCCATCAGTTTCGTTTACAAGGGACACCGTTGAAACCATATCATGGCGATTGGTACGCCCGGAAAGGTATAGGTTACGCTCGTCTATGTTTACAACAACAACACCAACAACCATCGTCACTTATAATTCATCTATTCAATCAACATCTATTAGCCAATTATGGTGGTGAACAATATGGCGATCAATATGGCGCCCATCGTGCTTGTCAAGCATATGAAATTGCACGATATGTGGAAACCATTTGTTCCACCATTGATTCCGATAATTCTATTCTCATATTGGCTGGAGATTTTAATATGTTAGATAATGAACTTGGCTATCGAATGATATGTTCACGATTGGGTCTTTACGATTGTCATCATTGTTCATCGGAATGTTCATGTTACACCTTAGATCCTAGTTCTAAGGTTTCATGTCCTCGAGAGGAAAAAATTGATTATATTTTAATTCAAATGAATAAGAAATTGATTGATAAGATAGAAACAATTGATGACAATGGATTAGGTCCATCTGGTATTCCATTTAGTGATCATAAACCATTGACAATTAGATTGTGGCTTAATTGTAAGAAGAATTTTTTTTTGACGTTCCAATTTATTTTATTTTATTCATTTTTCCATTCAATTCCTAGCACAAACGCAATCAATTGCAAATCAATTCAATTGGAAAGAAACGAATCTAGAATGTATTGAAGAGTTATCTCGTCTATTGCTTACATATCTTCATAAAACATATTACCGTAATATAAATCAAGTAACATTGGTCAATCTATCATCATTGTCATTGACTGGAATGTCCATATTTAATCATTTGTTTGAAACACGAATGGAGAAGGCGGCAATTTGTATCTTATTCTGGTCTATCTCATGTACCCTATCATTGTTGGCCATACGTATGAATGATAGTGAAAAGAAGGCAATCAACTATATGTTATCTTGTATACAATTAGATTTTAGTCGATTTCGTACTATAAAGAGATAATAAAATTCATTTTTACAAAAACAATGAAATGTGACAATACCGAAGCTGAATAAAGCAAACCTGATAAGACACGAATGAGTCACCAATGATTGGCTGGTTTCTGATATAGCCAGCATGCATTGAAGTCTATTTGCTCGTCCAACACGTCGTCGATCTCTACGTTAAAACCAACATTATTTTTACTTATTTTAGAAAATTTTGTTTGTTTAATTTCATCTCCGAAATCATCAAGGCAACAACATTGTAAACTTATGCTTGAATTGTTTTTTACGTTTATGAATATCGAATCTCCATAAATATATAAACATTGAAAGGTAAGTGTGATTTTATTAAGATACACGTAACATTTGCACAGTTTATTGTTATGAAATAAAAATATAGTTTTTTCGATAGATATACAATTTTCTTATAGTCAATTCTTCCTCCAATTTAAGCGTTGTCGATCGTAATCAATTGATCCTGTGATGAGGTTTCTACCAAACATTCATAGAATGCAGTCATATCGGTCATACTCGTTCCAGTGGTTTCCTGCTGTAAAATTTCATTATCATCCTTTTCTGGATGTGAAATTATGGTTGTAATAATGAAACTTACCATCATATGTACACCAACACTATCGATTGAACCGTTTCTCGGTTTAGCACTTGATGGTATTCCAATTCCACCATTCATTTTCTTCTTCGTTACCTTTCGTTCTTCGGAAATCTCTTTGGCACGTTGAAACTCTTGTTGTAGAATGAGTTCATTTGTTAGATAAGCGTGTTGTCGCATCTGTTGCCTCAACTGTTGCGGTACGTCTGGTATGATCCAACGCATCAATGATGTTATTGTTGCAATCACATTTTCAAATACGACCACAAATGATAGTCGTACAGCTAATAGTCGCCAATAGTATGATGTAAACTTGTATCGACGATTTGGTTCTACCCATGGTGGTTCACGATAATCAGCATAGCTTTAATTTGTATTTAAATTTAATCAAAATCTGATTTCAACCACCAACTTAAGTTGTACTTACACACAATAGCCTAACTTTGATTCATCATAACCCAATTTAAGATGTTCATTGACCACTTTGGCATCAAAATAGGATAAAGTTGAATTGACATAACCATTTAGATTTCCATTTTCAAAATAATAGTAGAATCGTGGCACAAATTCGGTGGTAAATGCAATGATCATTGCATTGGTGATTACCGATAATTTACAAATGGTGTCCAATATTCGATACCAAATTCCAATATTTTTAACTCTAAATATAATTTAATTATTATTTTTTTTTAATTTGGTTCAAATTTACCGTTGAGCAACTGGTCTTCTATATGTTTTAATCATCTTACGTGCATCTAAACGTATTTCGAACACATTGTTGATCAATGCAAACAATGGTGCCAATGGAAATGCTGATACGAAGATGGTTACGAAACCGAATTGTATTACCATTTCAAGATATTCATAAAATAATGATGTTGGCATCCATCGGCTTAAAAGGAAATCATCTTCCCATTGTGGAACGTTCATTCGTGTTACCTTATTTTCCTTCCGGTAGATCCAACCATTATACAATCCTCGAATGAATGGCATACACAATTCAAGCATTGCACTAAACAATTGTCGACCGACCATGATAATTGCCAATTGAATGGCTAATTCTAATAAACATCCACCTAATCAAAAAAAAAAAAAAAAAAAATACAAACATCAAAACAAAAAACATCAGAAAATAGAAACAAATTACCAGTTGCACATTCTTCCTGTGTCAATGATTCATCCTTGAATTCACCGGGATTTCCAATAAATCGACCTTTAAAGAAGGCAATATAGAAGATTGATGAATAATAATTGACAAATTGAAGTAAGAACATTTTCAATGTTAATGAATTGTCAAATTCAGTTTGCGTACGTGGCATCTCCAATTCGGTTAGATAGTTTGCTATTCTTGAGTAAAGATTATTTAATATTAAAATCAAAACAAGATTTAAGGCGGCAGCCGATGATGAGACGACAATGTTTGAATATTTTTGTAGAAAGGTGGCACGTGCCACCTTGTTAATATCTTGTCGTTTGAAACGTATGGCACTACGAATCGTACTTCGATAGATGATCACGGAAACAACGGAACCAACTGCAATCATAATTAGAAATAGGACAACGGAAGCTGATAGAATCGTATAGGGCAATTGTCGACGCCAAAATGGAATATATGGTTCATACATTCGTGTGATGACATTCAATTTACGATTCTTTACATTGGAAAGACGAGCCTAGAAAAATAGATTTTTTTCTTGTTAAATATAATATTTTTAAAATTAGAAAGTATTATATAAGTTACCAAATATTCTGGTCTTGGATACTCTTCAACGGCATCAAAATTTGATAGATCCCATCGATAGGTGATTCGAGCGGCGTAACGTTTCCACATCTCCAAGTAGACCGTTGCCCACAATGACATAAAGATGGCAAAGAATACTGTTGCCGGATTGTCGAATAGATACGTGGTTTTTGCATAGAAACACGAATCGGACATTCGAGTAAAGTTACAATCATGTGCGCATTGTGGACACATCAAAATATAATCATAGGTTCCATTGCACACCTCTTTCGATGGAACATCACGATTCAATGTAAACGATCCAAATAGGAAACAAAGAACGCCAACAACCGATGCCGGTAAGAGCATTGATGTATAGAAACCGAGCCATGCAAAATATAATGCAATCTTTACGCCATAATATTTTCGTATCTCATCCAATGGTTGCGTTTTGAATGCCATCTTCAATGTTGCCCAATTTTGTATCAGTTGCATACGTGGCGAACGATTATCTGAATTGAATTTACCCTCATGAATGGGATATGCTGCATTGTAGACACGATCTGATAATAGTTTATTGATACCAAACTCAGTTACATCGTCTTGATTGCGTGAAAACGATTTACGTTTCAAGATAAATTCGACCACCTGAGCTCGTTGTGCGGTGGAGAAGAATAGTTCCTTTTGTGGCGGTATGTCGAACATGTATTCCTTATCCTTGGAATATGGTGCCGTAAAACGCATCGAATGATTTTCATCATCATCGAATAACATCTTCCACGTGGTTTGCATCGTCTTCATCGGCATCTTCAACTTCATGATCTCAGCATAACGTGTCAACACTTTCCATGGAGCATAGATTTTAATGAACACATGTCCAGCTCCACTAATATCATCCGTATACTCTAATTGAAGACCTTCGTCTCGTAGATTATTCTGGTAAAATAATGAAAAAAAAGAGAAAGAAAAAATTGGAATATAAACGGAAATACGTAATTATTGATCGACTTTGCCTTCTTCTTCTTCTACTTCTTTTTATTTTTCTTAGTTGTCTAGTTATAAATCTTAACAAACATTCATATACACACAAAAAATGAATGAAACATAAAAACGCGAAGAACTATAAATTATGTTTGGTCGCCCACCAAAAACGACCTAAAATGAAAGTTAATTAGTACCCGAATCTCATCACAACCGTAACCAGTGACACAAATACACACACACACACACACACACACACACACACACACACACACAAAGTGTAGTTTGATTCTTATGTAATGACAAATAATCGACATATTATGAATCGATAATAAACTGAGAAAATTACTACAACAATGAAAAACAAAGAAAAAGAATAAAAAAATGTTGAAAAACCTCAAAAATTGATCGTTGTTCATAATGGATCATGGCGTCACTTTTCAAATTGGTATTAGTCGGCTTATTGAAGACGATCACATAATCAACACGACGTTTACCATCTTCAAAATAATTGCTCATCAATGATGTCTTATTCTTCAATCGTTCAACATTGATTGCCTCATTCGATTTGTCATGAAGTGACGCCACACTTGGCGATCGTGAATTATTTTGTATACGAGGAAATAGTAGATTATCCAATTCGGATAATCGTTTTACATTCAATGGATCCGGTGGTAATGATAATCGATGCATTGATTGATTTTGATCCATTTCGGTTGAATCAACTCTGTTTATTTGCTCTTGATCATCATTAGAAACGATCGAATCTTCCGTTTCCTCTCCACCTTGATCGGACCATAATTTTGGATGTATTTTTGGTACTGTTAAATTTGGTGCCGATTGTGATGATGATGATGGTGATGATGATGCATATTTACTAAAAAGATCGTCGTTACTGTTGGTGATACGTTTTGCTGTGAATGATACAACAAGAGATGTTTAGTTATTTTTTATTAAAAATTCAATTATCATTAAACCATCGTACCTAAACCAAGATCAGTATTTAAAATTTTGGCCGTATCGGTGGATATTACTTTGGCCACCAATTGTTGCCGACCAGAATGAGCACTTCGTTTGGCTGAACCAATAAACCATTCACTATTTAATGATGTAATTTGTGGACTTCGTACAAATACCGGTTCACTACCGGTCGACGTGGACGGAACGGCATTTGAGGACAACATATCAACCAATGGTTGACTGATGGTGGTTGCAATCGAAAACGGATCCGGTAGACTAGATTTAATCGATTGAACCTTTTCCGTTGATTGTTGAGCCATTTGTCCAACTAATTTGGTGGATGATTTCATACGTTTCATGATGCGAATACTTCGGTGAAATATGCTGGCTATGATCGAAAGATAATCGTTTACGTTCATGAGGAAACGAATGGAAGACCAAAGACGATCAATACGATTAATACTATCAAACACAACCGTATCTCGCACATGATTGTCCGTTCAATTAATTTAATCAACTTTTGTTGTATTTTTCGATGTCGAATACTAGAATTAAAGATTGGTATTTAGAACCGAACAATCAAACGTTCACATCAAACGCTACTGATTTTTGGTTTGCAACCAAACACTTGGAACACATAAATAGTAAATGAGACCAACATCGTATTGTTGTGCCCGATCGACGAATGGCAAGAGAGAAAAAAAACAATATTGAAGGAAGAAAAAACGTGGGAGAAGAAGGTTAAATAAGGGGGTTGGTTTCGTTGGTTTCATTCGTTACTTTATTGGTTGGTTGTACACATTAATATGAATTTGAAATTTGCCATTCTTTTCGAAAGCATTAATTCTTTAAAGTTATGGAGTTCTACCATTTAGATCGATCGACACAATCGGCGCAACAGCAGGGGAGGAATGGAACCTATTCAGTTCCAAGTGGCAATGGCAACGGCAACGGCAATGACACAAACACAAACAGAAGACACAACCGTACAACAAAAAAGACTCGTACAACATTGATATTGAATTGGGTAAAGTTGTGTATAGGACCAAATGGATCGGTCGAAATGCGCGCACACAAATACGTCAAGTTTCATCATATGTAAAACAATATTCCATTCTATACCATTCCAATCAAACTTAGTATATCTATATATATTGAAATACAACAAAATGTTCAAAGTTCATGTCAAACAGGTTGATTTGTATTTATATACAAAAATAATAAACAATTGTCCTTTAGATAATATATTTAGATATTGCTATATAAATTAATATCGATTGTATTATTCTGAGAAAAAACAGTAAAATAAAAGAAATGATATATAATTTTTCTAGGATAGGGATTATAATCAATGGAATTAGAACAAAGTAATAATACTAATTGATGGCTGTTTGGTCTGTATAGAATCTATAGAGTCTCAACAATATACAACAAGCCAATGGTTTGAATTTGAATCTGGTTTTGATTACATAAAAATTAAATTTAAACGGATTCAATGGATCGGCTAATTCAAAGTTTTTATTTTAGTTTAAATTATTGTATAAACATGACAGGTATTAAATTTGCCTATTAAAATATTGACGTCAATAGATCTAATTTAGGACATTTCCTAAACACATACATATATATATATATTGCCGAGGTTGTAATTGTATATAATATATATATTTCACAAGAAAAATACGGAAATAAATTCATTGTCTAATACAATCATTAGAACAATTCTTTCTAAATATAACTGAAACGTAATCCGTTTGAATCTAAACTTTTCATTCATTTTATGAACCTATTGATAACAAATGTCCTTTTTGGCATTTATTCATTTGTATATCAATTATAAAGGCCGTCCAATAAATCTTTATTAAAGTTAAAACAGCCTTTCTCTGAGCAACACGTGTGTATTGTTCTCCCAACTTTGCCTGATTTTTGTTATCAACTAATTACATTATTCTCCTTATTGACGATAAAAAAGTTTCAATGGCTCATCAATATCAAAATTAGTTTCAATGGATTTTGTTAAGCAAAGATGTTTGATTTATATAAAAAATTGTACCTTGTGCATTTTAAGTTGCACATTTTATCAAAACACTGGGATTTGTTCCAATGTATCTGTATCCAATGTCTCATTAGGTACCTTGCTTTACTAGTTGAACATAGAGGAGGGAGTCGATAGACGCCATCAAAATTGCATCATTCTAATGTTAACCAGCGTCACTGGTGGCAATCATCTCGGCGATATTGATTCGTCTCATTAGGCAACTTACTTTACTAGTTGAACATAGGGGAAGGAATCGATAGGCGCCAACCACCAGAACTTTGTGATCGTTTATATTACGACTTTGGTTCGTCTCGTTCAGCCTTTGTCTTTTGTTATCAGTCAGCGTGTTAGCTCATTGTTCCCGATGCTTCACTGTTCCACTGATGAACACTGTGCCATGTTCCATATTCATCCACACACATTGGAAATCTTCAATGCTGTACTGTGTTTGTGCTATGACCATTATAATTTTTTGTTTTGTGATACATTCTGATCTAAATTTGATTTGATTCACATTTAACGTTGTTATTTCATTAATTTGATTCAACGTGATTCAATTTTAGAAAGCACGTAATGTTTAGAAAATTTCTTGGTATTTTGCCGCCAAACAGGTAAGATAACTGAAGTTAAAATAGCCTCAGTATGACTGAATAAGTACTGAAGTAGCAGTAAGTGTACTTGTTTACAATCAAGTGAATCGAATGAGACAAAATGACCAAACTATGACACCCGCAACCATTGTTTATAGCACCTAACTATTTATAACACTAAACTTTTTTTTACGCCCAACTATTTGACAACATTTTGAGTTGATATTTTATATTCCGTTTATCATTTTCCACTATTAATCTGACACATTGTCAGGTGGTGGTTTATAATGTAAGTCTTTAAATTGTTGTTGACAATCGATTAATGTTATTATTTCACTAGATTACACACAAGCTTGTCGCCTAGGGAATTATTTGATAATGCTTCATTTACAACGGTTAAGTATTCAAGGAATACGAAGTTTCAACCGGATGAACCAACAGAAATCAAATTTTTTCCATTAACCATCTTTCTTGGTCCTAATGGCGCTGGCAAAACAACAATTATTGAGTCGTTGAAATATGCACTAACTGGCAGTCTTCCGCCCAATTGCAACAACGGCAATAGTTTTGTTCATGATGTACAATATGCAAAACGATCGATGATTCGTGGTCAAATTCGGCTGAAATTTATTGATACTCAAAATAAGTCTACCGTTATTACCAGAAATCTTCAATCATCTCTAAAGATGCAAAACACTAAACCTACAATTAAATTCAAACAAATGAATGCAATCATTAGTCAAGATAACAATTCGATTGATCAAAAAGCAATGGATGTCAATAAGGAAGCTTTGGAGTTGACTGGAATTTCTCGGGCCGTATTGAATCACATTATCTTTTGTCATCAAGAGGAAACCAATTGGCCGTTAAGTGATGGCAAAGTTTTAAAAGAACGATTTGATGATATTTTTGGATCTATCGGCTATGTTAAAGTTTTAGACAAAATTAAAAAAACTCGAAAACAAGAAGTGGACCATCTTAAATTGTTGGAAAAAGATGTCATCATATTCGGTAATCAAAAGAAAGAAGCTGATAATCGACGAGATCAAATGAATAAAGAAATGATTCAACTTGATACCGAAAAAAATAAAGTGAAAGAACTTGAAAAAAAAATTAAGGATATCAATGTTAAGCTCGACCAATTTATTGACATGGAATCGAATGCTGAAGAATTGATGAACATGATTTCACAAATTGAAGGTTCAATAGCGGAAAAACAAAAGTTGGCTAATACTATAAAGAAAACTTGCTGTAAAACGACACTTTCAAAAACTAAGTTGGAAGTTGATGATGAACTGAACAACTATGATTTTAATTCAAAAACATTGATTTCAAAAAAGGAAGAATTTATAATTAATTTATCAAAAGTAGAAAATAATTATGATATGTCTGTTGAAACTAAACAAGAAGTAGCCATTGATATTGCTAGAATTGAAGAATATACATGTCAACTTCGCAAATTAACTGCAGAACGAAATAGTTTAATTTGGAAAGTCAAGAATAAATCTTCTAAGTTGGATTCGATAATTGAAAAGTTGAATAATCGATCTAATTTGAATCAAAAAGATTGTGATTTGATTTTGGAACATTATCGAATTGGTATACAAAATTGTAAAGACGAACTTAAGAAAAAGAAATCTGATATCGATACAAATTTGATTTCATTGAAACAAGATTTGGATTCTACAAAGAACAAAAAAAGCAATGCAATCCACGAATGTGATATTTGGAAAAAACAACTGTCGGAAACTAAGTTGAATCTTTATGAAATTGAAAAATTGTTATCACGTTCGAGTGTGTCGGAATCTCAACTATCATCTCTTGATGGAAAGATTGCATTTTATCGAAATACACTATCTAAATTTAATGATGTTGATGACCAAAAATTCAAAAAGAATATTGAAAACTTGGATGTGAAAAAAGTTGAATTAAGAAAAGATGTCGAGCTACTTGATCAAAAGATTTCAATTATCAATGAAAACAATGAAAAAAAGTTGGAATACAATTTTTATAAATCACAAAAAGAGGAAAAAATGGCAAAAATGAATGAGATTCAAGAAAAACATTCTAGTCTTTATTGGAAAGTGAATGCCGATGTATGTACATTTTCTGTAAAACTAAGTGAAGAAATTGATCGAATTGAAAAGCGTAATATAGAAAATCAAACCAAATTGACCAATCTTCAAAAGGAGTATTCTACAAAATGTACACGACTTGATTTGTTAAAAGATTCATTAAACGAATTTAATCAACAGTTGGCGGAGAAAATGAAAAAGTTTAATGGTATCTGTGAGTTTGAACGTTTTGAAGAATTTCTTGAATTGAAGGAAAAAGAAAAGCAAAAAATACTCGCTGAGAAGATGAACCTTTCCAACACCGAACCAATGATTGAATCTCAATTATCGACTATAAAGGAGAAAGAGATGTGTCCCGTTTGCGAAAATGATTTGGTTGTGAATTGGATTTCAAAGAAGTCTGGCAACAACCTAAACAAAAGATCTTTGATAGCCAAGTTAGAACAAATGAAAAGTGCCAATCCAGATGAATTGAAACAATTGGATGTCAAATTTAAACAAGCAGAACAATTGTGCAACGATCTATTGCGTCTGAGAAATGATTATGATTTAATTATAAGCATTAACAAAAAAATTCCATTTATCAAAACTGATTTAGAAAAGTTTCAAGATGATACCAAAGAACTTAAACGATTGATTGATAAAGAAACAAAAAATATAAGTATGTGGAGTGATGAGTTGAAAACTTTAAAAGCTGCGCTTCCAGATTCTCACATTAATGATACTCTTGGGATGGAATTAAAGGATATTGAAAATAATTTGAAACGATTTGATTCAAGTAAATGGGAGAATGAAGATGACATTGATGGTTTAACTCGTGCTCTTAAACAGAAGCGAAATGAACTACGAGCAACCGAACAGCGATATATTGCTTTACAAAAAGAGATGATGAATAATACGAACGAAAAGATGAGAATTCAAAATTCTTTGCAAACTGCTGAACGAAACAAGTCTGAATATGAAAAGCAAGAGCAAGAGAATATTGGAAATCTTAAACGCAAAGGTGAACTTTCTTCCCAAATGGTTGAGCTTCAGAATAAAGTTATAGCTTTGGAAAGGCAAGCTAACGATTGCACTCCACAAATTGAAAGCTTAGAGAAACAATTTGAAGCCATGCAGAATGAATTGAAGCAGTTTGAAAGGGAAAAACAGATCGAAATTGATCAATGCGAAAACACTATTGTAAAGTTGACCAGTTTGTTTGAATCGATCAATTCATACGCCGAAAAACTCAACGATTCAAAGTTTAAGTCTTCTCAAAAGTATATCGAGGAATTAGATAAACAAATTCTTGAATTAGAAACTGAGAAGAAGTCCATTATGTCAGAAATTTCAAAGATGTCACAAGGTAAATTTGTTTTATTCGTTTAAAGTATAATTAATTTTTAAATTTTATTAGATATTGCTAACTTGGACTTGAAAAAACGAGAACTTCTTGACTATCAACGATATCTGGATTTGATTGCTAGTATAAGTGATCAAGAAATGAAACTTAAAGAAAATCATAAAAAGATGAAATTCATGGATTTAGCAACAATAAAACGATCTCGAATTTCGGCCGAAAAAAATTTGACTGAATCGGAGACTAAATTAAGAACAACTAAAGAACGAATTGAAGAGCATAACCAGAAGATTAATTTGATTTCTAAGGAGTTGAATGAATACGATATCGCAGAAATGAAATATAAAGAAAAGCTTATTGAAAAAGTCATTTGCGAATTGGCTTGTGAAGATTTAAACAAGTATTATAAAGCATTAGATTATTCTATTTCTTCATTTCATAAACGTAAGATGGAAGAAATCAACAAATTGTTAAAGCAATTTTGGCAAGTAGCTTATCAAGGAAAGGATATTGACTTTATCATGATAATGTCGGATGAAGAGGAACGCAGTGCAAGCGATAAGCGACGAACATTCAATTATCGAGTGGTCATGGTCCGGAATGGTCAAGAAATGGACATGAAAGGTCGTTGTTCCGCTGGACAAAAAGTTTTGGCTAGTCTTGTCATCCGGCTCGCATTAGCCGTCATCTTTTGCCAAAACTTTACCGTCATCACACTTGACGAACCGACTACCAATCTCGACAAGGCAAACATTTTTTCATTTGCTAAAGCTGTGATTAGTTTGGTAAAATCACAACGCAAATTTCAAATTATCATCATCACTCATGATGAAGAATTTATTCAATGCTTGGATGGTGATGTTGGTCAACATTACTATAAAGTTTTTAAAAACGAACGTTGCTATTCGTCACTTGTTCGTAAATCGATTGGAAATGAAACGGAAGACACATTTCCATTATCTAATCAACCAGATACGTTAATTGATTCAAAGAAACGAATTAATGAGGAAGAGAATTCACTTGAATCAACAACAAAACGAACTAAACGAGCCAAAGTCACAATTGACAAGAAAAATGTCAGAAATAAAAGTTTCTTTGATTTGGATAAATTTGATGAGGATTAGGTCAGTTTTTTCACCTTTTAACTTTGTTAACAAATTAAATTTTTTCTGTCCTTGAATATCTGATACAAGAAATCCACAAATTTTTTAATTTTCTTTAATAAAATAAATTATTATTTTTTTTTTAAAAAAATTAAATTCAAAACTTATTGAAAATTTGATACTAGATTTGGCGCTTGTTGATCAAATCATTATCAGTGTGAACATATTGAACAAAACAAGTAATCAAAAATGAATAGAACACAAATTGAATTCAGCAGTATTTCGATTTTACTGCCAGATGGAGCTACGACTCAAAACCATGCACGGTGACACACAGCGGTGCTGTTGTTTCCGTTACATGCTTTGGTGGCTTTCTATCTCATTCGAGTCTGTTTTTCTGCCATTCAAGTGCTCGTTTTACTTAGCGTGAGTCAACAATTCATTCCAATCATTATACTCGATTGCATTTCAACTTTTTTTGTTATCCATAATGGAGAATCAATGTCATAATAAAAATGACAAATTGACAACAACAATCGTAAAAGCATCATCCTCTTCGAAAAGCGAAGATACTATAGAAGATACTCCGCAAACACTTCGTTGTGTCTCCGATAGCTCAGAAGAAAATAAAAGTTTTCCTGATTGTTATCAAGATAATGATGATATAAATGAAATTGAACTTTATGTTAAGGTTTTAAATCAATTTATTATCTGTTAGTATTGACAATACCCAACTTTTGCCAATTTTTATTTTATTAACATTATTGTTTTTTTTATTTTAGTATCAAGTTGTGAAAATCCAAATCCAATAGAAGTTATTAATTCGATGATAAAAAATTTTTCATTCAAGGTTAAGACCATCAACATACTTCCAAGGGATATTTATGAAACTCAAATTCACATTTTTTCATTTATGTCTGAATTAGGATTTGGGAAAACGGCAAATGAATCAGTGGAGGAAGCATCAAGATATTTATATAGGAATCTTGAAAAAATCATTTGTTTTTTTAAATGTTTTAATCATTATTATCAGAAAAGTTATGAAGAAAAAATTAATTACAGTAAATTGGTGAAAAAATTATCTAAAAAGAAATCAATTTTGAGCCTAGAACGAAAAATATTGCCTACGGGAAATGAAATAATAGTGATTAGAATTGATTGGATTAAAAAATTTTCCAATTGTCAAAAATTTCCTTTCATTTCTTATGATGTTTTGTCAGCTAAAGTTGTTTCTTATTTGATAAAATTTTCACAAAACTTAAACATATAGTTTAATAATTACATTTTTTCATACATGAAATTGTATAAATTTTAATTTTCTATAATAAAATGATGTAGATGTCGTTTCAATGAATTATTATTTTTTTTAAAAATTAAATTCAAAATTTATTTAAAATTTGATACTAGATTTGACGCTTGTTGATCAAATCATTATCAGTGTGAACATATTGAACAAAACAAGTAATCAAAAAAATGAAAAGAACACAAATTAAATTTGTTTTTTATATTTGACCATATAATAATAATAAATGAATAAATATATAAATATCGAATGATCGCGTCAAATAGAACGAAATTTCGACATTCGATTCATATCCGACATTATACATAGAAAACGTACGATATTTGTTGTATGTACATTGTACAATAGAACCATGTGTGTATAAATAGACGCATGGTGTTTGTGGATTTGGATGGACCTAACACACAATCTTGCTCACCATCCAAAACAACAGTATCTCGCCGACATTAAAGGTGCGTTTACACGAGGCAATAAAATTGTATACAAGTAATCAAGTTTCTTGTATACAACTTTCTTTCATGCAAGAAACTGTTTACACGATGCGATAATTTTCGCGCAATGTTTTGGATACTTCAACACTAATAACTGACTTGTAATGTTTAAATAGTAAAACATTATCTAAAAAGAAATCAATTTTGAACCTGGAACGAACAATATTGCCTACGGGAAATGAAATAATAGTGATTAGAATTGATTGGATTAAAAAATTTTCCAATTGTCAAAAATTTCCTTTCCTTTCTTATGATGTTTTGTCAGCTAAAGTTTTTTCTTATTTGATAAAATTTTCACAAAACTTAAACATATAGTTTAATAATTACATTTTTTCATACATGAAATTGTATAAATTTTAATTTTCTATAATAAAATGATGTAGATGTCGTTTCAATGAATTATTATTTTCTTTTTAAAAAATTTAATTCAAAACTAATTGAATATTTGATACTAGATTTGGCGCTTGTTGATCAAATCATTATCCGAAACGCATTGGGTTAATATAGCCAGCAAGGCATGGACATGTCGCAATAGATTGCATTGTCTTCAAAAGGCGTGTTTAGCTTTGCCAACCCTACAATCGCCAAACTTTGTAGTATTGATAAACATATTCTTCAAATCCTTCTTCAATTTGATCAACGATGACTCCCAAACAAACAAATGTTGCCAACAAGCCTCAAGAAAAGTCCTTCAAAGATAAAGAGAAGCCTACAGAAATCCGATCCTCGAATATTAATGCTGCTAAAGCCGTATCCGATGCAATCCGAACTTCTTTGGGACCGAAAGGAATGGATAAGATGATTGAATCTCCGTCTGGTGATGTGACCATCACTAACGATGGAGCCACCATCTTGAAACAGATGCAAGTTCTTCATCCAGCAGCAAAAATGTTGGTCGAACTTAGCAAGGCTCAAGATATTGAAGCCGGTGATGGTACCACTTCTGTTGTTGTTTTTGCTGGTTCTTTGCTTGATGCTTCAGATAAACTCTTGAAGCGTGGTATTCATCCGACTGCAATCTCCGATTCATTTCAACGTGCTGCTTCAAAATCAATTGAGTTTTTAGAAGGACTTTCAATTCCAGTCAATTTAGAAGATCGTGAGACTTTGATCAAGGCTGCGGCAACAAGTTTGAACAGCAAAGTTGTTTCACAACATTCATCTTTATTGGCCCCGATTGCTGTAGATGCTGTCTTGAAGGTTCGCGAAAATAATAATGTTGATCTTCGTGACATCAAGGTGATCAAAAAGTTGGGTGGCACTTTGGATGATACTCAAATGTTTGATGGGCTTGTTTTACCACAAAAATTTGCCAATGATTTTGGTAGCAAGAAGGTGGAAAAAGCGAAAATTGGTTTGATTCAGTTTTGCGTGTCACCACCAAAAACCGACATGGATAACCAAGTGGTCATCTCCGATTACACTCAAATGGACCGCATTCTCAAGGAGGAACGCCTTTACATCTTAAACATTGTAAAACAAATCAAGAAAGCCGGTTGTAATGTTTTATTGGTTCAAAAGTCAATTTTGCGTGATGCCTTGAATGAAATGGCAATCCATTTTTTCAACAAAGCTAAAATTGCTGTGGTTCGAGATGTTGAACGTGAAGACATTGAATTCATTTGCAAGTCGATCGGTTGTCGGCCAATTGCTAGCTTGGACCATTTCGTACCCGAAGCTTTGGCAACCGCTGACCTGGTTGAAGAAATACCCGATGCAAAGTTTATTCGTTTTTCTGGTATTTCTGCCGCTAACGCTAACCGCACTGTAAACGTGGTCATTCGCGGCTCGAATAAATTGGTACTAGAAGAAGCTGACCGATCCCTTCATGATGCACTTTGTGTAATTCGTTGTTTGGTTATCAAACCAGCATTGATTCCCGGTGGTGGTTCTCTCGAAATTGAGCTTTCGCAAAAATTATCCGAGTATAGTCGATCACTTGGCGGTATCGATGCCATATGTTTCCGTGCATTTGCTGATTCCCTAGAGATTATCCCATATACTTTGGCTGAAAATGCTGGACTCAATCCCATTGCAACCGTTACCGAACTTCGAAATCGACACGCCAATGGTACTAAATATGCCGGCATCAATGTTCGACTTGGAACTGTAACTGATATTCTAACTGAAAACGTAATTCAACCTTTGCAAGTATCAATTTCTGCAATCAACCTTGCATCGGAAACTGTTCGATCATTATTGAAGATTGATGATATTGTGCACACTATTCGTTAATTATTGGACCCAATATAGTCCTACTTAATAAATTGGTTTAATCTGGTGAAATTTATGGTTGCATGAAAATGTTATTTACATTGTAAGTAATAAAAGATATTGGTTACTAAATCCAATTACCTTATAATAAATTGTTTACTAGGTTAAAAGCATTGCATACATAAAATTGCTTGGTTAGACTTGAGAGTTTACTGATGTTTAGATTTAATATAAATTGATGAATGGTTGTTTCGTTGTATATGAATAATTTGGTCATCATTGTATTGTTGATTTTTAGTTGATTAGAACTATTTAGTCTATGTCGTTCTTCCAGATGAATGCAATTCGGAAAAATATGGATGTTGCATAGCTTCGCTTGCTGATAATCGTAAACCGGGATTACAAACCAATAATTTTTGTAACAAATCACGTCCTTTTGTGTTCATCTTTGGTACAACTTGAATAAAGTTTGCCGTTGGATGATATATTGGAAATATCTTAAAGTCAGGAAGCTGGGAAACACCTGGCCAATTATCGTCTGTTGGTGTACCCAAAAGTTTGAAGATACGTTTCAATTGATCATCAACATCACTGCCGGGGAATAATGGCCTGCCAGCGTTGGCCAATTCAGCGAAAATACATCCTGCTGACCAACAATCAATTGAAGTGGTGTACAATTTAGCACCAAAAAGTACATCAGGTGGACGATACCAAAGTGTAACGACTTCAGCGGAGTAGCATCGAACTGGAATGCCAAATGCACGCGCCAAACCAAAATCAGCTAACTTCAACTCTCCATTCTTATTAATCAACAAATTTTGGGGCTTCAAATCACGGTGCAAGACATTATGACTAAGTAACGAGATTCATTATAAAAAGACTTATTTAAACATTTTAATGTTTACCTATGACAAAATTCAAGTCCGCGAAGAAGTTGAAACATGAAACTTTTCACAACATCGACATCAATTTCTCCATTCAGACTATCAAAATATTTCTAAATTTGTGAAAAAAAATGATCAAACAATTGATAATTTTGCTTCGAAAGATAAGGAATACCTTTAAATCTTGGTCGCAATGTTCAAAAACTAAAGTTAATTTTTTGTCGCTATGCATTACATCACAAAGTCTGAAGCGATAAAAAATGGTAAGCAATTAAGTTACTAACTTAAAAGTTCAAACCAACCTGACTATATTTTTATGTTTCAGCTCCCGAAGGAGACAAATTTCACGTAACGCGGACGAGGGAACACCTTCGTCATCATCATCAAGCCTTACCCGTTTCAAAGCCACAATTTCACCGGTTTCTCGATTTTTTCCTTTGAACACAGTTCCATAGGTTCCTTCGCCAATTTTCTCTAACTTTTCATACTTCTGCATAATTTTGCTTTTTGGAATAAATTTGGCATTAATAATTCCTACTCTTCAGATGGATCGAAGCTGGAACGTAAATCGGGTAAATCCGGTTATTGGAGATTATAAATAAAGGGCCATTCGCAGATGACATTCACAACAAATCGCACGCAAACTGTGCCAGTATATTTTTATTATGACTTGAAACTGCAAAAGATGATATTTTCGACCCATTTGCACGCTAACCTATTTATCCAGCTGTATTCATTCCAAATAACAAAGGAAGATGTTTATTTTATGTCTAAAACCATTGGCAAAATGTCACGTAAACATCGATTATAAAAATGGCAATGTCGTGCATGATTGACCATAAGTCAAATTACACTACTCAACAGTCGGTATTTCGGATTCCACCGTACATGTAATGCATTCATTCGGTGATGGTGGCAGGCTGGATTTATTTTGTTCAAGTAATACTTGTCTTAGTTGCAGAGGAAATTGTACAAATTATGGCAATAAACCGAGTTTGCTATCTACGACCTGATCCTACTTTTCCCATCGATCATGTGATTCAACAAGGCCTGTGTACACATATCATTATTGCTTTTTGTATTATCGATTCAAACGGGGAATTATCCCCTAATGATTCGTTGAAAGAAATGTGTATAAAATGTCGACAAGCAATCGAAAAGAATGGATCTTTTGGTACAAAATTGATGATTTCTATTGGAGGTAAGTGATTTAGAATATAATAATTAGCTAATAATTTTTATTTATTTCTTTTCAGGTGGAGGAGGTAAAACAATTATTTCCAATTTGAACAGAATTTATTTTTGATGATCATCATTGCTGAAAATTCTTGTTTTCATATTTTCAGCTGGTGGCTTTGAGCTGGCGACCTCTACTGCTGAAAATCGAAGTCGATTTGTTCTTTCAATTTTAAACTTTATCCGCCAATATTCATTGGATGGCATTGATATTGATTGGGAATTTCCTTCATGGAATAAAAACCTTTCACGTCGTGTAGAACGAGTCAATTTTGTTTATCTTTTAAAAGTAATTATTTCAAATAATGATTGAACATCATATAACATATATTTTAATTTTATAGGATATTCGTGAACAATTCAACCAAATAGAAGTAATGCTTGGAAAATCATTGGTTTTAAGTACAGCCGTGGCAGCTCAACTTACAATTATACGAATGTGTTATCAACCCAAAGAAATCGGAAAATATGTGACGTTTATCAATCTAATGTCATATGACTTTTATATTCATAAATGGTATTGGCCGTTTGTTGGTCACAATAGTGCACTCCATTCTACTTCGTCAAATTTGAGTTTAGCGTCAACTTTTACTACTAAATGGGCTGCTGAATATTGGCATAGTCAAGGTGTACCGAAAAGCAAGATAATGGTCGGAATTCCAACCTATGGGAAGCGGTTCACATTGATTTCGAAGGACCGAAATCATCCGGGAGCGATTGCCACTGGTAGCAATGGAGATTGCACCTATACAGATGTTTGCATTTTCTTACGTAAACCTGAAACAATTCAAGTAAGTTGTATTTGTATTCTGTATGTTACTCAATAATAAATAATGATTAATTTTCAGAAATTTGACGATAAAGCAATGGTTCCATATGCTTTCAATGGTAATGAATGGATCAGTTATGAAAATGAGTTCAGTGCTCGAAATAAGGCTCAATGGATCGTTAATAACGGTTTTGGAGGTGTAATGTTATTCAGCCTGAATGCGGATGATTATAAACTACGTTGTAAGGATGAAATCTTTCCCATTCACAGTGCTGTTCGAGACGAGCTTATCGCACATGAAACTACATTTAATGTTTGAACAGTTGTGTTTGCCTGACAACTAATTATTGAACTTATCCATCGTATTTCCATATTTTTTGTGCCTTTTGTCCACACATATTTCAATGCAATTTTAATTCAAGGTCATCATTTTAAATAGAATATTCGTGATTCAAGTTATTGGCTGTGCGTTGCATTAATTGCGAACCTAATTGTAATTAGTCATCAACTCAACAACACTGTGGCATGCATACACACACACACACACACTCACATCTGCTCGAATGGGAACTCTTTGGATCGCGAGACATTCGAACATATTGGCTGATCAAACTTTAAATTGGTGACCTTACCAGGCAACGCCTGTGCCAGCCGCAATCAGCGCCCAGTCTCTAATTAATCCGCCCAATGGCATGTGGCAACTCACGAGCCATGTCGTCATTACCTTAAGGTGCATACCGTAAGCATACAATCAATGAGACCATAATCGGCTTGAATCGTGAAAGTGAAATAATAATTGAAAGTTTCTATCGGTTCATATGATTGGATCATAGCGTGAATTGAACGAATATATCACCCATCAAAAGAAAGGTCAAATTGAGTGTCTCCATCATTCGTGTCATTGCTACGGTTCCATTGGTGAACTTAATGGTTGTGTGAGTGGGAGGCGCACTAATAAAAAAACAATCTTTCACGTGGGTGGTATTGGCACGTCGATCACAATGTTCCGTCACTCTATTGTGTATTTGTGTCCGTGCAAATTGGTTGTCACAAAAAAAAAAAAAAAAAAAAAAAAAAGAAGTTAACCTCCAAATAACATCTAATCTGATGAGTAGGGTCATATGGTAAACTTGGTTTGAGTTTTATGTTTGTTATATTCATCTATTCCCATCATCATCATCATCATAATCGTCTTATGTCGAATGGTCACCTTCAACCGATTTCTGTCTATCAGTTGCATCAATCTATAGTCGTATTGGTCATGGTGTCGTTTATGTTCAAAAATCAACCGTCTGTCGCGCTAATGAAATTGAACAAACTGATGGTCGATCAATACGACAATATATTTATATATTCCCGAAATTGGCCTTTGTCGGTTACATTTGCTTTGAATCAATTCGAGTGGGAGGAATTGTGCAAATGTGTGTTGTGTTGTGTTGTGTTGTGTGCTTTCGCCCATCATGTAAACAGATGCCACAAATTCTCACGCTAATTGCAGTTCGATCCACTTCTAATTAGTTTATATAAAGCCCAATTCTGTGTATACGATATGAGAAGAAAAGATGCAAAATCAATTGAACTAAAGAAAAAAAAGTGGGTCTATCGATGATGAATTAGGGCGGCCTCCTCCTCATTCTTGTGAACCGAAACAGAAACGTTTTTGGTCTAACAAATTGGTTTCGTCCATATTCATAACTTTATTATTGGCACACTTATATTTGGTTGTTGAGACTTGTATTTGTTGAGACCAGGCCACCAATATGCATTCCACAAGTATTACATTGATGGAAGAAATCAATTTGGTTCAAACATTTTTAAACAATTTTCAGACTAATCTACGACGCAAAGATTAACCTGAATTGGTTTATTATGGCGGAACGTTATGAATGTTTATAAGAATAGCCTCTTATATTTGTATATATGTGTATGAATATCAATAGATTCTGGTTGTACTCATTTCCTGTTTATCGAATGACGCCATCGAATTGAGGGAGGAAACTAACGAGTTCAGAGTTCTCTCTCTCTCATCATCCATTTGGAGCCACTCTTTATCATCGGTTTTTTTTCTATTATAGGGATTTTTAAAATGAAACTTTGTTAGCAAAATTTTAAACTTTAATTATAAACCTGAATCGATATATTATAATACTTATATATGAGAATTGAATGAGACAAAATGACCAAACGATGAGTATGCATTGAACTATAGTAGAGCTTTTTGTTTTATGATTTTAAGATAAGATAAAAACAAAATACATATATATGGTCCTACTTTCACCATGATCAATGAAATGTTCGCCATCCCTGCATTTCAATCGTCATTGTCTGCTTAGTATCTTTTCTACGATGTGCGCCTACACTCGCAACCATTATTTATGGCACCTACAAAACAATTTTTTTTGACGCCCAACTTTGTGGCCACATTTTGAGTTGATATTCTATATTCCGTTATTCATTTTCCACTATTAATCTGACACATTGTTTGGTGGTGGTGATGAAGCAGCAATTTCAGAAACAGATCGTCTACGTCGAAGTGCAACGTTTTCCTCCAATAAAAGCGTTCATCATTTCGGTCGACAAGCACAAACATGATACAACTCTCTCTTTCTTTGGTGATATGACTTTCCATATGGTCCTTCATAGAATCGACATATTTCATGTGTGTGTGTGTGAAGTGCAAAGGAAACAAATGTTTAAACATCAATTCTCAAATGGGGTAAGTCATTCTTGTCGTCCATTGTTCAAACGTATCTCTGCCCAATACTCAAATGATGGTGTTTGGTTGATTTCAACAAAATGTCTGGATTGGTGACAAACCAATTTTATATAGCATGTTTCATAATTGTTTATAGCTTGTTAGCATCAATCGTTGTCAAATAATCATGTCGATCAAGGAAGCGTGAATCATCTTTGTGATTTTTTTGTTGTTGTTATTGCAATGATGACAACACTCCACCCCGCAAATTATCCAGTTATTAATATTTGTTTATCATAAGTGATGATACCACTTGTGACTGATATTGCCATTGCAATATTCTTTGACAATTGTGCATAGAGAATGGTCTATTCATTTATATTATAATAAAATAAAAACAAAAATTCTATGATGAAGCACATCGACCTGTGTCGAGTGTTTGTTTGCCAATTATGGTCACCTTCTCGACCAAAAAGCGACAACATTGTTCTTAACCATCGTTATGTTTCGGCACATTTCGACGATTGTCGTACAATCTTGCCAATTCGTTTGCTGTTGCCGCCGTCGACGTTGCCGCCGCCACCAAAGAATGGAACAGCAACGATTGTTAATGTTTACGTTATTATTGCCTCGTTTCAAGTTGATTCGTATGCAATCCACACACACACACATACACACAAATTCATTCATGGATGGTTGTAAATTGGTAACATATTAGTGTTATATAACGTCAACCATAACCCGCCATTGAATGGATCACTTGCTCTTTGTCTGCTCTTCCTCAAATCGACCAATACGAATCGATTCTGGCCAATTATTTTATGTTTATGTTCTGGCTAATTAAAATAAAACACAATGTCGGCATATTATACACAGACATTGTCCACAGACACTGATCTGTGTGATGCAATATCAATGGGTGCATCCTTTTCTTTCTCATAAATCATTCTTCATGTTATTCTAAGTAATCATGCAATTATATTTCTACATTTTAATGTTCAATTCACAACTATATGATCGATTGATTTGTATAATTTTTTTTGAATCAATTACACGATTAATAGAACATTGAATCATTGTTGAACCAGAAATCTGTGCAAACACTATGAGTTTTCTAATGGCAAGCGATTAAAAAATTCAAATTCATCTATCAATCTGCAAGGGTTAATGTGAAACCATAGCAAACTGTAAAGCGAACTTCTCTGCATTGTTTTTTCAAAAATCGTAGGGAGCAAATAGGCGAGCGTTATCCTCTCAACATTCATAGATTCTTTCGTCGATCCGACTCTTCACGGAAAGTTACCAAAACTTTTCTAATCATTTTCTTAATTTTACGTATCTGTAAATGATATTAACAATTTTACATATAAGTCTATTGAATCACAGTCACACTTGACCGATTACCAATGGCAACAGTTGTGTAAGGTTTACGAAACCGTGTGAGGGATAAACATTGACCGGCTCGGTTATGTAGATGTTTTTGGGGACATGTGGCATTCGTACTCGTGCCCATCGGTAATCGACCTAATCCCTGACTTATGTGTGCGGCAAACGAACGGCCAAACACCACAAGACAAACATGGACACATGTCCACGGCCACAATATAAGTAAGTGCCCATTGATCCTATTGGACATTGGGCATTTTTAGTCTCCATATCGAATGTCGATTCGTTTCCGGCATAATAGAAGTTGTTGCTTCTTATGTTGTTCGTTTCGTTCTTTTTTTAGTGTGAACATTTAAAAAAACGAGTATACTTCATCCACTATAGTTGTTTCAGTACTGGAATGTAACATACGACATTGGTGAACTTTCTTATCCCCATTCTCAACTGGACCAACAGTGGTAAAGTCCGTTAGTGTGTTTGTGTGCGTGGGTATGATGCATCTTAAAACAGTAGCTCTCCATTGTGACATTGTGAGGCACAAGTGCCATGAAACCAATTGACACTTGGTTGAGACACGCGCGCGCGCAAGGTCCGGAAATACATCTGGCAATCGTAAGCCACACACATGTGTTCAACTCAAATCACATTAACAAACAAACTCAATCGTCACCCAACAGACTCAACTGTCTGTGAATCGATGTTGTCCTCTCATCTTCATTCTTGGTGTCTTTGAAATGTCTGATGATGGTGTCTGGTGTCATATATCACCTGGTCATATACCAATTACTACTTAATAAATGTGATGACCTGCCTTGATTCGTTCAGTTGATCAGAATGTTGATCATTTTGTGGTGGCACGCAATGCAGTGTTGATTTTCCAATTTTCGTAGGTAGAATCCAATTAATTACCTAACTAATGTTTTTGATGCCAAGCAGATGTTGCCAAACAACCGAATGGATCAATTCGATCTCAAATCACACCGTTTGAAGGTGTCGAGATTCGAGTACTAAAGTTGTATAATAGTAGTTTATAGTTGACCGCGTGCTTTGCATATTCATCGTTTTACGATAATAATAATAATAATAATTAAGGTCGACCCTAACGTTGACAACCCGAATCAATTGAACGTGATAAAGTTTTGACTCTATTGCTTTTTGGCATGGCCTTCGATCCAAAGATGACGATCATTCATTGTCGCAGATGTTACCGTTGCTCATTCATTTTAATTTGCTTTTTATTGCTTCACTATTTGTCTGTCATTGGTCTGTCGCCGTTCCAAATCACCTTCTCCCCCCTCTCTAAGTTCGCGCAATGATCGTTTCCTTTCATTGTGTTTTGTTTTGTGGAAGTATTTCCCATCCTTACAATTGCTTGATCCATGGAAGCGCATCTTGTTCGGTTCATTTGCACAAGAAATGGTCCGATACCCTCTTTGCTTGATACAAAATGTGATCAAATCGAGCACAGCGGGCCATCCTTGTCAGACGTTCGACGACCGCATGACCCAAGACCCAAGACATTGTCACGTGCCCGACGTGCGTCGCGCTTTCTTTCGTTATCCTTCTTTCATTTCATTTCGTTCGTTCACTCAATTTCTCGACCTCGACACACACACACACACACACACACACACACACACGACCTCATTTATCGATTGTGTCCGATTGAGCCCTTACTACCACCGATTGGACATACGCAACCTATTATGACTTTGCAACCTCACAATCTACCTTCTGTCGAGATGTTGCCAATGAATACCTTTGAATGAATAACTGAATGAATCAATGAATGAATGAACGGCACGAGTGTTGCCAAATGATATGAATGGAGCTTAGAGAACAACGAACTTCCATCTATTGATTCCGAATTACCTAACTTGAAGATGATTTATCCCCGAAACAAGTCAAGATGAGTTTGAGATGGTAAATGGCAATCCCCTTTCGGCACAAATCAAGGAACCGCATGTTGTTGAGTTAGTTGATTTAATTGAACGAGTCATAATTGTCTCACGATACCGTTACGGCGATAATTATTTCAGACCACATTGTACCATCATCAAACATTTTTTGATGGCACTGATTTTTCTTTAATATATATTTTGCATTCTCCCACAATATGCCTTTACAAACAATTAAACTAATTAAGCCTATTTGGCGACATCCGAAAATATCCCATTGTTGTGCAAATTAATTGGATGTAGCCCGTTGTTCGTTCGAAGTCGCCGCGGTGTCCTTGTGTCTTGAGCCATTGTTAGGCAACCTCCTGACCATGGGAATGAGACACATAATCTACCTATTTATCGTCTTCTTCTTCTTCTTCTTCTTCTTTGACTTTTTCTTATTCTTAGTTCACTGGTCTTTGTCCGGCAGCTGCAATGTGTGGACATCGTCGATGATCTGGTCAACCTGGCCACAATCATCCACACACACATTTCTTGATTCGGGAAGACATGGGCCGTCTTGTTCGAACAACTTGGTCCATTTTGGCTTGTGGACATAGTCCATTTCTTGACATATGCTCAAGCGCGTGTCTCCACTATTTTTTTTTCTTAAATTACCAGACGTTTGCGCACGAACCGCGCACGTCTGGTTTCATCTTCAGCTGCCTCCAATGGCCTTATCCCGGTACGCAAGTTGGCACACGGCAGCTGTTGGTCTAATTGACTTGAGGGCATACGAAGAAAGTGCAAACAACAAATATTAAGGTGGTGGTGGTGGTGGTGGTGTTGGAGGTTGTTTCCTCTCTTCTCCTCCTTATATACTTCCTTTCATAGTATTATTTTAAGTGAAACGCCACAAGAAATCTGCAAGTGACGCGTGCTCTTGCAATCAGCCACGTGCCATGTGGCCGAGAATGAGAGTGAGAGAGTTCGTGGACTTAAGACATGTAAGCTGCCAAGAAAGTTTGGCGGGCAGATGGAGAACACAGTCACAAACGTTTCGGACCACTTCTTTGCTACCGTCTGTTCAATGATTTCACTCAATCTTTTTTTTTCTCGCTCTTTCTCTCTAACCCTCCCACCATTCTTCGGTGTTGACCACTTGTTCCAACGGCAATCATCTATTGTCATTTTTGAATCAATAGTTCTTGTTCCGTTTCTGTTCAGGAAGTTGTAAGATGAACGGATGAATCGAACGGATGAATCGATTCACGAGAACATGATCCATTCGATACTGAATCGAACGACGACCACGACGACGACGACGACCAATGTCGGTCGACAGCATATGGTTCGACATCATCGTATTTTATGCATTTAGAAGTGTGCCCAACTGGTCTAACTTTATTATTATTATGTATTGACATTGGTCTTGTCCTTTTGCTTAATATAGGTCATTAGGGTCACCTTGTGATCCTTACGCGCGCGCGTGTGTGTGGATCGTGTTGTGTTCAAATACTCGCACTTGGTTGCAATAAGTCACAATGTGTCGCAGGTCGATTTGTTCTTCATTGTATCTGTACACTTTTCGATCAATTGGACTCGATCTGTGTCAGCAGTGTCACGAGTTACCAGTTGCACCCTTTTATTGTGGCCAAGTGGCCATTTCCGAACCAAGCGACCTTACACTCTCTCGTTCTCCCCTTCTTTTGTATATTGACCAACGGGTCCTAGCCTTGAACTTCCTATCCTTCATGTCCGGCAATGACCAACTGATTGATGTCATTCAAAAATTATCCACTCTTCCAACAATTCCACCCCCTTCATGACCATGAACTTGAAACTAGCCTTTTAATGTGGACCGAATAGCTTGTTCCGGTTCACCTTATATTCCCATCCATTGTTGACACAATGAAAATTGTTTTTTACCCGCTTTCCTCTCCATTATTATTATTTGTATTTTGTTGTTATGCTTATTTCCCAAAAAAAACGTATTTGGAGCACCATTTGTCGGACGAGGAGGATAAAGCACAAAATTAGTGCCAATCGTTCGAACTAAACTGTCCGCATTCGAACAGCGGAAAGAAGGGCCACAACAGATTGCATCATTAGAGAGAGGCAAATGTAGGGCACTAAGAGCAATCGGTGCAAGGTCGCCTGGAGATAGTTCACTTCGGATCCCTCTTTAATATGATCCAAACCAGTCCCTAGGTGTGACTTACGTGCACATCTCAATGTGACACTCTCTTTCTCACTTTGAATCGATGTCTATAGCGCGTCATGCTATGCTATTGCATATAAACGGAACGATCTCGAGCCAGACCTAGACAGCTGTTTTGTTACGAGTTTACTTGTCTTTGGCGGGTTTCTCCTGTTCGGTTTTTTTCCTTGGCTTGCCTCCGAAAGTTCTTTTCGGCGATTGGTGCGCACCTGGCGATTGTGGTAGTCCTTTTTTATGATGACGATGATGGTGATGATGGTGGTGGTGAAGGTGATCGAGGATTTCCTTCCAATCTTCATTGAATGTGTGTCCTTTCATTTGACTGGCTAATTACCCTTTTGCGCGAACGATGTGTGTTTTGTGCGTAACGAATAACGGCAATGTTTTAGCCGCAAAAAAACTGACCCAAAGCATATGGCACATTGGCAAACAGCAGCAAAAAAATGAATCGAGTATTGATCCGGTCGAATAGAACGCGTTCTCAAAACACGCGACAGCAAAAAATGACTTGTCTTTCCGGTGTTGAAATGCGTATGTGTTTTGTCTGGAATCGGTTCGGTATCGTGGCTAGACAACTGTCCGTCAACGAATCAATCAGTGCGTCACCGAAGAATGAAGGGATCCGTGCACGAGTTGCCATTTGTGGCACGTGTTCCATGTGTGTGTGTGTGTGTGTGTGTGTGCAGGCACTTTTTTTACTCTTATCCACCAAAATTGTCCTTGTCATCATCATCATCATTTGTGACCGTATGAATGGTTCGGGCAGGTGATCTCACTTAACCGTTACGAGCACATTTACTTTTTTGTTGCTATACCTAAAGAACAATATTGATCGCCATCACCGTAATTAAATTAGTTGAGACTAGAACTAAAACATGTATTTCTTATATTTTTTGTTGTTGTTGGAAGTGATTTGTCGCACAAGCACACCATTTGCCATTCCAAGTGATTAGACCCGATTGACCATTCATCCTTCCGTTTTTTTTGCCAACCAGACAGGATATGTTTTTTTTGCTTACTTGTCATGTACTGCTTGACCGATCACGGTCAACACTCGACTCGATTCGTGAATTGATTCGTGTTCCAAGTGTGCAACACGTGCGAAGTCAACTATTTATTTTTTGTTGTTGTTTGTGATTGTAATGTCTAAATGTCTAAAACCGGATGCCCCCAAACACACATAACGATGGCACCCTGCCACAAAAGCTTTTACCTTTGTCGATCGATTGAAATGCAACACAACTTCAATTATAGTTGAATGCTAATTAATTTTGCATGCGGCAACCATGATCGTCGAGTTTGGCAATGATGAATTGGACCCTCGCATAAAAATATGATGGAAGAGAATGGAAATGGACATCCATTAGAAGAGTCTATACATTTATGACAGCTCGCCCACTAGTGTCACATTTACCAACAACAATATGGACCATTGTCTTGAGGTGTACTGTCTTGCCACCTTTGTTGAGAGCATCATTTGCCGACCCAAAAGAGAGAGAGAGAGAGAGAGAGAGAGAAGAGAGAGAATCCAATTTGTCTCCGCTTAATTGGCCATCCTCGCCACTGATGCGTGCATTCTGAATTCTTACCCAAAACGTTGATGACACTCAAATCTAGAGAGTATCGATGTCAAACTATAATGGTACACATTCATTTGCTCGTCTAACATGATCGTTCATGATCATCTTGTCCGTGGTCGTCTCATTACCCACCAAAAAAACAAAAATTGTTTGACATTTTCCACATTTGATCAGTTGCGTTAGCCATCTGCTATTAATGAACGATGCTCGATCGTTGTCTATTAGTTGCATTTGCACACACACACCAAAAAATAAGCTCATTTAGTAGTCGGACGTGTTTGACGTCTCAAATCGTTGTCTTGTGTCAAGAACAAACTTATGTTCTTGTTGTGCCGTTGCAGTCAAAGATTGAACTTCCCATTTTTAACGTTTGAAATTCAATGTGATGCTTTGGTCTGTTCACTGGCTCATTGATTCGCTACCGAATCTATGGTCGAAGTCCAATTAAGACTGATTGAAATGCAATGAGCAACACACACACACACACACACACACACACACACACACACACTCACAAACGACATTCGGCGAGACACACGTTGACAATTACCTGTTGCGTGATTTTGTATGATGAATCAACTCGGCAGACCTCAGTAATGCCTCACTAGGTTCGTGTCGCATTCAAAACCTTTGCAACACAATAATTCCGTAACACAGAGGCCACACATAATCTGTGCAAACCATTTTTTGGAATGGTGACAAATATAAAATATATTTAGACTCTTGTGGTCTGTCTAGCTTCATGATGTGTGATTGCCAATACTTGAACAATTGTTCCTATCATACCTATGCCATGATTTGCATCCATCTGCAGTCGCACACTAATGGATCGACTAATTATGTGCTTCGGTTGATTGATTCGTTCATAGTCGACCGTTAGTGACCACAAAAGCCATCAAGCTATAGATAGATAGATCGATTGTTTTTCTTTTCTTTTTTTTTTGTTTGTTTGGTAATTGACTTTCAATGCACATATCCATTTTATCTAACATACACAAATTGAGAAAAACAGAAACAAAATGAAAAAAAAGTATAGACAATATATCTTCCTGAAAGTGCACTAACTGCCATTTTAGGTTCTTTCGTCATTTTGCAACAGATGTCTATGTATATAAACACACACATATTGAGAAGGTGCCGAAGGTAATGCTAGAAGTGTTGCCGACGTTGAAGCCTTTGTCCTCGTAGTCCGTTCAAAGGTCACCCAATAGACATCCATCGGTGCCCTTTTGCCCTTTGCCCTCTTTACATAACACAATGGCCTTTATCGGAGTGTGCCATTGGATCGATGCGAAAAGGTCACTTTGAGGACGATCCATTCGGGTCTTGCATCTCATACTCATATTAGACTTTTTTTCAAATAATCCCATGGAACATTGGGATACAAGGTTCTTGTATTGTGGATCAAATTTTGTGTGTACTTGACTACGACAAACACACACACACACACACACACACACACACACACACACACACCGGTCATGTGGCTAGGGTCCGGACAATCCGGAAATTGTCCGATGGTTAGTACGATAGATTCCCACGGACACTTTTTTTTATGGTGCCTGTTTACTTGCACTTTGCATTGTTGTTGTTGTTGTTGTGTTGCATCCGTTGGCAATCAGTCCACTATGGGAGAGAGAGAGAGAGAGAAGAATCACAAAGAGTAAACAAGCTCAAGCTCATACCTGACCGTCAATGCATAAGCCTTTTGAGATGTCCAAATGCGCCAATTGGTGTATGTTTGTGTTTATGTATATGTGTGAGAGAATCAAATGTGTAGTGTGCGACATCATCACCAAAGAAACAACAAGAAAAAAAAATGATTGGCAATTTGATGGAGCAAGTTCTCATTGTTAATTCTCCTTTGTCAGTCCCCATTCCAGTGCTAATTGTCTACACTTTTGCCCCGTAATAATAAATATTAAAATTAATTAAACTTGAAATGCAATAAACTTTAAATAGCACTTAAATGGAGTCTATCATAAATCAATCTAAAGAGATAGCGCTATTTTAAATGAACCAACATTTTCGATGCACACACTAGGAGTGAGAGAGAAAGACGATTGCTAAGCAAATTAAACAAGAACAGGAACAAGTGGACACACACACACACACACATATACATTCATTGGTCGAGATGTAGTGCATGATGTCCAAATTGCATCAACCAAAACTAGCCAACAGATTAATTCTCTGATAGAGTTAATGATGACAGATTTAATTTAGACCCATCGGATAGGATGGACAATGGAAGAAGAACAACAACGACAATAGGCATGTGAGAGGCCGGTGACGCCGCTGCATTCAATTACCGCTTGCTTCATCTCGGTACAGAAATCATTTATGATGTTGCTGATGTTGTTAATGTTCTTATGGTGGTGATGGTGGTGGTGGTGGTCCTCACCACCATCATCATCATCATCGTTGTCGTCGTCGTCGTCGTTCACCTGACGATAGAGCGCATCGATAACTGATAGATTGCACCCGACACATGGCTATATCTCTAAATGGTTATATATCCCATAAATATCTACGGACCAGAATGGTGGGCGCAATGGAATGTCGTCGTCGACGACGACCTCGACACCTGGACAAATGTGTCCATTTGATTGAATACACATGTTGGTCTTATACACACACACATGCATGCACAAGACAATAAGTTCATAATGGATGGCGACACTCCATTTATGGCATTAGACATTTAGTTGACAAACGTATGAACAAGACCGATGACAAGTACGATTGTAGTATGATGACAAATATTATGTGTGTCGACCAAAAACCTGGATTCATTAACGAGAACGATCCACGAGTATACTCGATTACGTAATAGAGTGATCGTACTTATGCAAACAACACACACACACACACACACCGACAATATTGTCGATCAATGTAGGCGGTGGTGGTGGTGGTGGTGGCGACTGTCGATGAATGGATAATAGTTTACCACTGCTTAAATGATTACAAGTGACGCTCGCCGAATGCTAACAGTAACTCCCATTAGGCAAACATCACCTCCATTCATGTTTCTTTGAGTTCGGAAGACTAGTTCGAAGCCTTGATGTAATTACTTTCCTTTCCTTTTTTTCTGGCTTTGTACATTTTATGCAAGGCCCCTCAACATTATCGAGCAACACAATTTAACACTAATCGGTAGCAAGTAGCAGTAGCCCACAAAAGTAATCGAATACTGCCTGTCCTACACATTTGAGATTTATCATTTGATGATAGTGTCGCGAATCATGACGATAAAACTAACCTTTCTTGGAACCCCAATGCAAACAAATGGACATACACATGTACAATCATGTTGATGAGCAATGGATAGATGAAAGCAAATGGTACGAATCAATGTCGAAACATTATTGCCATCTTATCATTCATTGCGACAGTTGTCACACACACACACATTGATTCATTGATAGTATACGACACAGATTTCATTTGCCCATTTGATGTGATTAGCACCCCAAAAAAACAAAATTGCTGACGAGCAAGAATCAAAATGTGATTGAGTGTTTCATATCGATCATTAGCCAAATCTATACAACAAAGGGATGTCATTGTAAAACGGATGCTCTTTCTCTCTCTCTCTTCTCTCTCAACACTTTTGTTCCTTTAATCAATGTTACAACATTGGAAGAGTGTCACACTTGGTCGTTCGTATGTCGCACGTTCATTGGACGTTTTTTTTTGGTTGCATCAGGGGGTGAACAAACGAGACCGACATCGACACCCAAACCCAAACATCAAGAATGGCAATCAAGACAAACAAACGAGACACACACATACAATTTAGTTGTCTAGTCACATTGTACGACAAACGTTTTCCTATCGATCAAACCTATCAAAAATCTATGTTGCCGAGAGCGACTAATTGCCGGCACCCAATGTTACCTTTGCCTTAACATAAGGATCAATAATAATTTTTAATCGAACAATATAAATATTTCTTTCGCATAAATGTGGACTTAATCGATCCTTATGGCGCCGTACACACATTGATCAATCCACTGATTGATTGCCGCTTTTTGATTGTGCTAATAATAAAATGCTTCCTTCATATAAAAGAAAATGATGATGACGGACTTGGTTCTTTCTTGTTGTTATCTACTTCAACAACAACAAAAAAACTGTATGGATTCATCCACACACACACACACACACACAAAAATCGACAAATATATGCGATACGATAAGGACGTCATGGTGTAGCCATTGCATTCATTGCACCAATTGTTGCCAATTTAATCAAGGTGTGCAACACAACATCTCCATGGTGCCACACACACACACACACACACAAATGGTTCCTTTGGTAACCATGTCCAACAATCTTCAAGTAATCGATATATCCGGACAATGGACGTACGTACGTTCTCCTATGTCATCTGTCGTGTGTCTATTGGAACTTACTCTTGGAACACTATGTCCTGTCAACAACCTCTTACTTCCTTACCTGAAGAGACTTTTCTTTCCTTTTTTTCCTTTCTAAGGAGCACTCCTTAGAGTTGCACGCACAGCTGTCGCCATAAATCGCTGTTGCTTCCAATCGAACAGATTGGTCATGTCAAAGGCTGTTAAATTAGATCGGTCGGTCGAAACGGGTCGGGTCGGGTCGAGTTCGGGCCAGGTCGGTTGGTCGATCGGTCGATCATGTCTTGAGTCATCGTGCTTTGTTTGGCACGTGCCACCTCATTTTGGAACGAGTTGCACCCTCACCTCATTTCAACCTCGATTCTTGAACCAGTGGCCCGGCCTCAAATGTCCCATTTCTATCTTTCTTTCTTCTTCTTCTTTTTGTTTTTTGGTAAACTCATTTTCACTTGGCTCCCAGCGTTTAGTGTCAAATTAGCACTCAATGTCTACGTCTCTATGTTTGGTCTGGTCTGGTCGATTTCACCAATCTCACTATCACAATGGTCGTTTGTTTTAGCTACATGTTTGTCTCTTTCTGTCTCATCGCTAAAAATAAAAAAACGAAACATTAGATAAGACCAATGAATGAATGAAAAAAAGAAGGAATGAATGAATGAATGAATGAATGAGAATGTAATGGTCGGGCGGATATGATGGTGCACAATGTGTCCGGCACATGTGATGTACAACGTGTTAGTTCTTTTTTAGGCAAACACAAAGATCTTAAGTTGCATTTAGTTCGAACGATGTTTGCCGTCGACGACCTCGACGACCAAGGCTTCATTAGTGGCCACCATATGGCGCGTTGCCATGGCTTGTTCGGTCGGTCACTTGCTGCTGAAAGGTTCTGCTTGTCTCCATCGTTTTTTCTTGCCTTGCGTCTAATTCGGGCTGCCATCATAGCATTAGGCAACTTTTTTTTCGCCATCATATTTAGCCAATTGGCAGTGACGAACTCAAGAAAATGTCCTCCAACAAAACTCTCAAACTCTCGATCTGCCAATATGGTCCGGACACGAGCCATATGGTCATTGGTTCAAAAGGCTGCATTACACGGCAAAAGACATCGGCACGGCTTCGTCTAATAATGCTAAATGGAAATCAACTAATTGCCGTCTAATTAGCGTCTCATTCACTTCGTGATCATTCCATTCTTTGTAATTTGCTTTGATTCGGCTCTCCCATTAGTTCACATGAAGAATGGGATGCAAAACGAAAATTGCCTAACGAAAACAACTCAAAGTCTTTCTTTCCTTCTTTTTTTTGGGTTCATGTCGGTAGGTCGGTCGAGGACAAAGGCAATGGACAATGTCTTGTGACAAAACAATTGACCGCAACCAAGCAAACATTTTTTTTTTGAGGCCTCTGTTTACCTAAGATCTCAATGTTTGTACCGTGTTCATCTCGCGGCAGACCACGGCGGTACCACAACTTTAAGGTGGGTTATGGGTAGGACCAAATCCAGGACGTAGCTTATTGAGACTCTGGACACTCTGGGAAAGTTGCCGAGAAAAGGAGAAAAGAAAGAAAGAAGGACCAGGTTGCAGGGATGAAGAAGGAAGCTTGAGAGGGAGAGAGGAAGCCTGCACATAAGGTGACGTGAAGCAAAGACAAGGAAATGAGGACCATCGGGACGTGCAATAAGGCAAAAAAAGAGATCGTAAAAGGCGAGATGGAATAGTGAATGAAAGAAAGAGAGAGAGAGAGAGAGAGAGAGAGAGAGAGAGAGAGAGAGAGAGAGAGAGAGAGAGAGAGAGAGAGAGAGAGAGAGAGAGAGAGAGAGAGAGAGAGAGAGAGAGAGAGAGAGAGAGAGAGAGAGAGAGAGAGAGAGAGGCAAGGACCAAGACACAGACAGGTGTGCGACACTCGATTTGCGACAGCTGCTACTTTTGGTCGGTCCCCGCAAGGAACGGCCAATCTGTGCACGCTTCTTACACGACGTGGACTAGTTCCTTTTACATTGCTTGTAACACTGGGACCGTAGAGAAGCACGACGACGCCATCATTTGCCGTGCGACGAGCCGTTGCCTAGGACATTCACCAGGCACATATGGTTTTCGACCTTCCTGTCGTCGTCGACGACGACGTCATCTTCTCATCTCTCAAGCAGTCTGGCCAGGGAAATAGTGTTGCAGTTGAACACGGGCACGTACCAAGACAAAAGACTCACTGAAAAAAAAGAAGTGCTCGAAAGGAAATCGACTAAGGATTGGACAAGAAAAAAAATAAGAAAGGAAGTGACACCAGTCCAGCAGTGTAAGGCAACGGCAGCAGCAGCAGCAACATGTGTCACGATCCGTCACATCGAAATATGGGCATATGTTAAAGGGAATCAATGACTCTGAACATTGGACCGGGTGGACTCAGAAGACGCCCGGTCTACCACAAGGGAAAATGTCTGTGTGTGTGTGTGTGTGTATGTGTGAGAAAAGCTGCCAATCTGTGTGGTGGACATTGGGACTAATCAGTGGAGACAACTGTGAGATGCTTGTGGACCATTCTGCTAGTGAAATTTCCACCGGTGGACTCTTAATTAGTGCTTAATTGCATTAGTGCACGCCACCAAATTTGGCGTCACACAATACTAGTAAATAGTGGTCATTTGCATTCAGTCAACTATTTTTTTTTCTGGCTAAACTCGAGGTTCGCACCGAGAGCAAGAAAGAGAGAGAGAGAGAGAAGACAAAACTTCTCAGCTTCTTAACGTTGAATAATTGCCATTTGTCTCCGAGCACGACAATAATAAAATCAGTCAAATAAGACGACAACAATTAAGCAAACACAGCGGTCCATTCGAATGATTAGGCTGACGTTCAGTTCGAGAGTCAGTTAGTTAGATGTCGATGTTCGGACTCCGAAACTTCTTATCGAAATGGTCCGGTCGTTAGCTTTGCATCGTGTCGCATCATTTAGTATGTGAAATTGACACACGAAATCACCCATCGAGTCTAAAGTGAGAGAATTGTGTAGAAGACCACTGTCCAAATACTTGAGAGATACTTGATGTGACATTTGAACCAGTAGACCATCACCCAAATGCTAATTTACACTAATTTGTCGATTTCCTGGTCACACATTACATTAGGAATCGAGATCAATTTCTTTCGAACGTTCAATTGTTAACCCATTCTCAACTATTGATGATCTACACACACACACACACACACACACACACTCGCACACCAAAATCTACTGACCGCCCAAAGGTATACAGCAAAGGTGTTCAGTTAGTCCCACCTTTGATTACGTTGTGATCAATATGAATGCTAGTGCGAGAGTGTTTGTGTGTGTGTTTGTATGCATTTGTACGGGGTCTTGCGACAATTGGCAAAACTGTGGCATGGAACAGATGGATGTGAAGAGTATTTTGTGCGTTGTAGAGGCAAATGGGAAGGGAGCCATTCGAGGACGGACTATACAATCGACGTCGGCAACACTGTTCGGCGAACAGTCGATCCGTGATTGTTTGCTCTCAGTTTGCGGTTGAGTCTTCTTGTGTCCACATGTTCGTTCTTCACAAATCAAGAACTTACATTTTAATTTTCTTGTCGGCGCACTCTTCACAATTCTCTCTATCTCGACCGATCAAGTTTGTCCTTAAACTTTGAATTCAAATACACACACATTTGCTTACCTATCCTTACCTGGATGTACTAACCATTTGGTTGTGTTCGGTGCCAATCACCTACACCCAAATGTATGCAAGTGCCATTTGATTGCTCTCATTCGCATTCATCATCACCATCACCATCATCACCATCATCATCATCATCTTCATCATTCCATATAAATATATATTTTTTCTGGTAGTTGTTGTTGTTGTATGTTGAGTGTATGTATCCATCATCAGTACACCCGCCACTACATACAAGTAAATCGTCATCACCAAGCGCGATATGATAATTGATAAAAATAGGATGAAAAAGGCCTTTTGTCATCTCAAATCCGAATGATGTGATTCCCCTTCTCTCGTTATTTATGTTGTCTATATGTTCAACATCTTTCCATTTTCTCGATTTCATCCATCATCGATCGATCGACGAGTGGGAATCACAACACAACCAAATTCGGTACCTAGTGTTGTATCCACAATTTTGATCTCAATAACCACTCGCACATCGTCAACAACATCAACCGGTCTCTCAATGTGTTAGTGTCAACGTGTTTTGCCACTCTCTCGCCTATTATTAAAACCCAAAACCAATTTCATATAATTCAAAATCATCATTTCATCATGTGTCATACTCGATCACATCAAATACCGTCGGTGTGTATCGTGTGTCGTCGGCCAATTATATTGGCATCGACTACACAACCGAATACGGATAGATCGTTAATATCATCGGATTCCAGCAACAGTTGTACATCGATGATGATCATCAATAATAACGAAAGTCACATTGCCAACAACCATCACAATCACAGCAACAGCAACAAGGCAACGGGCCATCATATATGCAACAGTTGCTTATCGGAGAATAGTCACCAAAGACATAGGCACTTACGATCGAGTACCAGGACGATGCATCGTAATAGTGTACAATTTGAATTGTTTTCCATCATCAATAGACTAACCCATCGTATACATAAGATGTCGTTTGGCAATTTGTTGCTCACAACCATCATTTCCATCATCGTGTGCACATCACAAGTAAGTTTTTGTTTTGTTTTGGTTTTGGTTTGTTGTTATTTAAATTGGTTGATTAATCGATTGACCATCATCACCATCATCTTGTACAACACGTGCCGATTAATTGATTAGGTGAAAGGCAATGATTCGTCTCTTCATATATCATATTATCCTATCTTTCCTATCGGTCGTCTGCCAGTCTCTCTCCCTTCTTTCTCTCTAATCCATTCGATGAAAGAGTTGTGTGTTTGGTTGTGTGCATGTTTATGTATGTATGTATGTATGTGTGTGTGTGTGCATGTTTGTTGTCGAATTGAAACGTGGTACTCAAATGTGACGACCACTTGTCGAAGCTATGGACAACCTAAGGCCACTTTCGAGTAGCGTGGGAAAGCAAAGACGCCGGAATGCGACAGCGACGACGACGACAACGACGACGAGACACGACACAACTGTGCTCACAAAAAAAACTCTCTCGACATGAAATGTTTGTGTCGCCGAAGAAGAAGAAGAAGAAGCAACAGGTCGGTGCCAGTGTCGATGTGATGCTGACCTTTTGCCCACAAAGAATGGCACATTTTAAAGAGTTGTCGAGAATTGGCTGTCGTCGAATCTGTTGCCTTTCGAATCGACTCCCTACCTCAGCTGTCCAACGAGAGACATCGAACGAACGTTTCCCGTGACGCCATGAGTGATGAACCGTGCAGAATCTTTCATGCTTCGATCGATATAATCGGTTGCAGGCAAACGGCGGCGGCGGTGATTGCTTCTGTTACCTTCATAAAAGAAGAATATTAGCCTCGATTGTAATGCCGATTTAGTAATAGTGTCGATTTGCTATTATATATATATATGTGTGAGGGTAATATGAGTGAGAGGGGAGCAATGATTGCATTTCACAACTATTATGCGATTCATTAGCGTTCAAATTATGATCGATCATACCGAATATTAGAAAAACATTTAAGCATTTAGATCATCATCATATTTTTGTGTGTGATTGATTTCCCCTCTAGTATATATTCTTTGCCAATCGGGCCAATCCTGATAGATAGGACCTGTCAATCCTGGTCATAAGATCATGGTCCATCCACACCGAATTGCATCCTCTTGCTTTTTCGCTATGTTTATTTGTTGTTGACTTATCCCTTATATATATAACATGACATAAGAAAGAATACGCCCTGTGAAGAGAGTGTGGTCAAATTGATAATTAGTCAACTTTCATGTGTGTGTGTGTGTGTCTATGTGGATGTATTGTGTCTCCCAGGGTCGGAAGTACTGACACATAAATTGATTGAATTGTTGGCCATCGTCTGTGTGTGTGTGTTGGTTGGTTGGTTGGTTGGTCGATGCCCATTCGAGTGTCTATAGTCGAATCTATACTTTATTGCATACACATTGGGCATAACGGCCATAAAACACAATGGTGCGATGTGTCGTGCTTTAATTAGTTAGACAAATCCTTAAAATGTTAAACTAAAATGAACGACGACGCCTACGATCGACTCTCGTAACGATTGGCGGTCGAAGAGTATAGTATTATATTTGTTGTATAAATGTTGAACATCATCACTCATCGATTGTTTGCTTTCCTTCTTCTTCTTCTTCTTCAGGTTACATGTGACGGAATTTTTGAACTCCGACTGGACGCATTTGTCAACGAACTCAATCGGGACGCGTCCGGTCAATGTTGCCATTCAACATCATCAACGAACAATACCGCCATAATCGTCAACAATGGCGATGAACAACATCAACAACAACAACAAACATGTGAACACAAGTGTCATACATTCTTTCGCGTTTGCTTTCAAAACTATCAAGCAAAGATTGGAAATAATTTGGACAATTGCGTGTATGGGCAAAAGATGACACCGGTCCTTAATGAGAAACGTATCTCGAAACATGCCATCATTTTACCGTTCCAATATTCATGGCCAGGTAAGTTTTCGCTTGAGATTGAATTCAAACCAATATTTGATTTTAAATTCATTATCATTTTTTCAGGGAACGTTCTTATTGATCGTGGAAGCATGGAACAACGCCAGTGCCAATGCACCTGCCCAAGGTAAGTGTTACCTTTCTCTCTCTCTCTTTGTTTCACATTCACACATACATAATTGATCAGACGAACATCATCGATCGGATCGGATCGGTGGTGGCTGTGTTTCCTTCGATGACACCATTCACTTCTCTCATCATTGCCACCGAATGGACCGACCGTCCCCAAGTGACAGCTGATCGTTGATCACACACACACACACAAGGCTCAGCTGCTCTGATCTTGTTACCCTAGTGTACTTTTAAATGAAACAGTTCACTTTGAACGTTGATATGAAGACACCTTGCGTCGGACAGCTTTTCCCGATGAACACAGCTTGTTACGATGCTTGCCGTCTTTCGAGTTAGCAGCCAACACAAACACACACACACACATCTTGACGGTGCTTTTCACCTTCGATTTTATTATCACAAGTTTGCTTATGCACTTTTTTATATATATATTCCAGTTTGTTTAGTGTGGGAAACTACCCTTAGGGCTACCTTTGCTATATAGCTCAGACAAGCTTTGTGTCCAGTTCAATTCTAATCTTCTAAGCAAGGATGTGCTTCGTTGTTTTTTGTGGCTAGGTTCGGTGAGTGAGTGAGTGAGGGACCCAAAAAACCGACCATTACTATGCATGATTAAGTTGAATGGCAGTCAACTCCACTTGAAAGTGACGGACACCAAAATGATCAGGTTGATGCCTTTGAAAATGGTCCCAGAGAGTGAGAAGAAAAACAAAATGGACTTACCATGTCAACCTGTTCTCATTTCAATGGGTCGCCTGTTGCCATGGCCTTTGCCCAATGAACACATCGCGACAGACGGGTCACCCAACGCTTTGTAGTTCTCTTTCTCGAAAAAAAAACGAACGGAGACCCAGAGCAGGTGTTTCATGGCTTGATCCTTGGTCGTGGTGCCTCTACGATCTCTCGATCAGGGCCTATGAACCGTTTTTCTACAATCAATCGATACCTTGAACACATTCACGTTTACGTGTCCAATAACAAATGTCAATATAAGACTAGATGCACTAATGCATGTAGCCGTCTTCATCATTAATTAGAGAGACCTAGAATAGTCTTCTGTTCTTGACTGCTGCTTACCCATTTTCGTGTGTTGTGATTTGATCGAACTCTCGGGCCTCTTTCTTTCCTTTCTTCTTTTTTTATTTTATTTTATTTTTCACTCACTTCATTTGTAGCTCCTATCGTCCAGCTATTTACCGTAGAGAGTATACAAGAAGTGAACCAAATGAGAGAGAGAGTGTGTAGAATTTTCTTACAAAGACGCAACTGTAGCCATCTGGCGCACTTCCACCTCTCTCTCTCTCTCTCTCACTCTCACTTTTCTAAGGCCACTTGGTCCTATGTCGTTCGTCTGCGTGTAAAGGCAATCGACATTTTTGCACGTACTGTCTTAACATTGTCCATTTTTCCACCAACAGTAAAGTTCTCTAGAGATTTACGAGCCATGTGCAATCATTGTCTCCGGATATCTTGCCTCAATGATTGTGTATTGCTGTTTTCCCATTTTCAACATATAGCACACACACACACACTCAAACGGCCCTCAAATGGTCTGGTCGGTTTGCCCTCAAAAAATGGTTGTCACCACCAAAAGTAGTGTTAGTCTCTTTTAAAACAAAATCTAAAAAGTCGGAGCCTT